>CM046881.1:466480966-467680966 GCA_025667525.1 Glebionis coronaria
GTGGCCCAATTATTTACTTAGACTCCTTTATTCCTAGGTGTATCTCTTATATTTTATTGTTGTCTTGAATGATCACGAAGATGCATTGTTGACTTATTTCGATAGTTATTTAGGCTGAAAATAAAGTAGGACGATTTAATCAATAGTTAGCTAAAGGACAAAATCTTTTAAAACTGCTTCTCGGGACCTCATAAAGTTCATATCTTGGCATAACTCGCTTCACGATTTGAGACCTTTCTCGGACCGATATTTGGCAGTGACTTCATACTTCAAATCTTGAGAGACGTTCATGAAATAATGGTCTTCTCTTCATAATAGGAATTTCTTCACTTGAAGTTTTGAGAGATTCTTCATACTTGGACCACGACTTCTTCATTTTTCTCCAATCTTTATTTGGGATTTTGATATACAACGATCCGCCTCCTTTTAGGACTTGGATCTATTTATCCTCATACCTTGTTAGGGCCTTTTTGGATAGACTTTTCCATGATCTTTAGGGGTGTATTTGCTTTTCGTCATGTGTCTCGATCCTTCATATTGATTTTTGATAAATGATTCTTCATATCACTTGGGATCTTCAGCAACAAAATGTAGCCCTCATGCCTTGTTAGGGCCTTTTTGGACTCGCCAATCTTTGCATCCCGCTTCAATAAGGTATGCCTTGGCTATGAACTATAATTAATACCGATCAACTTTTAAACGATCTTGGGCTAGAAGCTAAGTAACTTTTCAAATCGTACAACCTTACCTATTGCAACTAAAATTATTAGCAAGCGATGGGAGAAAAAGCTTATAATCAACTCACATAAATTCATGAAAGAATACCAAACTTATAATTGACTCTATCATCTCTCGTTCTCCACAATTTAAAATCTCAAGGAATGACACTTGTGGATGCTTAGCCTATTAAATCAAAGTTTTGGGTTTTCAAGTCATCTATAGGATCTTGCAAATTCTTAGACTTTTTCAAATTTAGAATTCGCATTTTAAAGTTCCCTTGATACACGACTTTCTAGGATCAATTATAGGAACTTGCGAGAAGTTCCTGTTCTTAACCCGTGAGAGTTAAGACTTTCGCGTTTTAAAGTTCCCTATATAAAAGCCTAGCAAAACTTGACTTAAACTCGTTAAGGATACTAGCTAGAGTAAACTTAAATAAGTAAACCCGGGTTGAGTCAAAAGATTTATGACGTTGAAAAATTTAAAACCACTTTATTAAAATTTATTCTAGCAAAGAAAGAAAATAACTATAACAAAGGTAAATACGACTAGGCCAAAATAGATTAAAAAATTTGAAAAATGTCGAAAAATAAATTTTCTGGTTAAAATAAGGACAAATACAAGGAAAAGCCCACTTAACTTCGATAGAAGTCCCCCTACACTTAATATAAACATTGTCCTCAATGTTTAAGCATGTGGGAGTAACCTCCCCTACACTTAGGACATTGTGCACTTTTTTAAATCTTGCTAAGGAAAGGACAACTTAAGTGATTCCTATTTTAGTATTGGAAAATATAGAATAGAGAATCAAAAGAGTTTAGGATAAAACCAGGAAGACGGGTACACGGAATCACGGGTCGTCAAAAGTCATCAAGAATGGATCTTTGATAGCTCAAATCCCTGCACTGATAACAAAGAAAACAAATAAAACATACTAGGGTCTCCCCCTACACTTATTATAAAAACAAAGAAAAAGGATAGATATTGCGGGTTGCCTCCCGAGAAGCGCTTGTTTTTGTTCACCGAGTCGTGAGCCTGACTCGACCTTGATTAGCATAGGAAGAAGCTTGAAACATATCCACTGGGATCAAATACATGGTTTTCATCCATCAAGTAGCACAAGCTTAAGGTGAACAAGGCAAGCCCAAGAACAGTAGGCAAGGTTCCCTTAAGTTGTTGAGCACGGTGGTAGCAATGGTGATGAGGTGCAAGCTTATATCCATAATTTCCAAAAATCTGTCCTTTTATTTCATCAGATGGATACTGAGATGGCTTAAAAAGTGCAATACCAGGATCGAACACCTTTTCCTTTAGGGGAAAATAACACTCAGGCTTAGTAGTCCTTGAAGGGGATCCGCTCATAAATCGCACAATCTCATCCTCAGAAGGAGGATAGAGAGGGGTCAATACATAAGATATTCGGATATCGGTGTCGGCCGGCTTCTTCTCCTTTGAAACAGGTTTCTTCATATCCAAAGGAGGATAAAGACCATAATCATCAAAGTCCAAAGGAGGAGCATCACTCTCATTTGGGAAGTAAGTGTTGAGAAAAGAAGCAAAGTCTTCCTCAAATGAGTAGTCATCCAAAGTAGGATCAAGCATTGTTGGTGGAGGATCTTCATCAAAAGTAGGTGCAAGGTCATCATGAGAAGAATCACTCGAGAGAGTATCAACATCATCAAAATCATCATAAGTTGGCATGTCTGGATACTCTGAAACAAAAGCAGCATAATCATCCCCATCGGAACAAGAATCATGATCATAATCATCATAGGTCGGTGGAGAATCATAAATTGGTGGGAGATCCAAATTGGGGATAGAATCATCAAAATTATCCACATTGTCTTGGAAAAGTGGATTATCATGGCAAGACTCGAAAAGAGGATTATCATATACGACAAAATCATCAAGCTTAAAACTTTCCAAAGTAGAAGTAAGCTCTTCTTGAAGCACATCAATCATTTTCGCTGATTCTTATCCATTTGACTTACTTGTAATCTTCCCCATCTTACAAACTTGAGCATCATTCCCGACCCATAAGATTAATTCACCTTCGGCAACATCGACTAGAGCTTTTCCGGTTCTCAAAAATGGCCGTCCAAGTATTAACGGAATACGAGGGTCCATTTCATAATCAACAACAACAAAATCGACCGGAAAAGTGAAGGTACCAACTTTAATAAACACATCTTTGGTAATACCAACGGGGTAAGCGAGAGTTCGATTTGCTAGCTCAAGAGTCACCTTTGTTGGAGTAAGGTCGGGTAATGATAGTGTTTTCCAAACACTTAAAGGCATCAAATTTATACTTGCCCCGAGATCCGCTAAGGCAGCAAATTCTTCGGTTTTGTTAAAAATGCAAGGCAACACAAAACGACCGGGATCTCCAAGTTTTTCTGGAAGTTCTTTAAGAATGACTACAGAACAGTTTTCATTTAAGCGTGTGTTGACAAACTCAGCCCTCTTTTCCTTCTTGTTAAGCAATTCCTTGAATTCTTTGATGAATTTCGGCATTTGGACAAGTGCTTCAACGAGGCTAATGTTGAAATTCATTTGAGAGATCATCTTCATAAAAGAAGTGACTTGAGCATCCTCTTTAGTAAGCAATTTGCACTTGTCTAACCGAGAAGGATAAGGGATGTTGGGTTTAGGTGGTGTGGGTGTAGAAGGTAAAGGTTGAGATATTGAAGGTTGAGAAGTAGAAGGTTTAGAGGTGGTAGGTGGGGTTGGTGGAGGGTTTTGCTTGGGTACTTCTTCATTAAGAGGTGGAGACGGTAATGGAGAACTAGTACTAGGCGTGGAGGTAGGAGGAATAAATGGAGGTGGAGGAGGTGTAGATGGAGTAACTTGAGGAGGGATAGAAGGTCCTACTAGAGTTGCTCCACTTCGTGCAGTAATAGCACTCACATTAGCTCTAGGGTTTGTTTCGGTAGTAGAAGGAAGAGCACCTTGGGGACAAAGGGTTTGTAACATTTGAATGAATTTCCTATCCGTGGACTAATAAGTGTGAAAACACTTATCCTTTTACAACTTATTTCCAATAATAACATGACCAAAACATGTATTTTATGTCGTAAAAGTCGGAATTATGCGTGGTTTGTGTTTTATTGTGTTTTAGGACCAAAAGATGAAAAAGGAAGAAAACACGGGCTTTTATCGAAGAAAACGAGAAAAGACGAAGTCAAGAGATCAAGAGTGCTTAAAGAACGGATGTCCAAGACCTATTCTGAAGATTTATCGAAGAAAAAGTCTAAAGACGGAAGTTTAATGAAGTCGAAGAACTCAAGTCTAAATTAAAGAAGAAAATTATTAAGACAAGTTCAAATGCCGAGACGACGTCGAGAAAAGACAAAGAATTAAATCGAGTCGAGAAGAAAAGAAAGAAGGAAGCACACCACACATGCACTTCCCATTTTCCCTATAAATACCCTCCTAATCACATTAGGAGGGTGGTTAGAAAATTTAGTTTTTCATTTTTTCCTTTCTAGTTTTTAGAGAGAGAAAGTTCTAAACTTTCTCTCACTAAGTTTTTCATCTTTTCTTTCTTTTAATCTTTCAAGTTTAAGCTTTCATTAATCTTTGTATTTGAGTTTCTTTAATCAAAAGTTTAAGTTTAAGTTTATGTTCTTTAATCTCTTTCCACATTGCTTGATTTACTTTTGATTTTGATCCGAAATTCATAATCCATACGGATTGATTTTATTTGATGTTTAAGTGGTTAAAAGGTTAATCTTTTTACTACTTATTAAGCTTTTATTTGGTTTAGGCCATAAGCTCTTTATGCTTATTGGCTTATTTCATGTTTTAGCTTATTACTTTTCGGATTATTAAAAAGGTTTTATCTTTTTAAAAGCTTCTATTATAAAGTTTATGATTTCATGTTTTTAAAAGTTGTCAAATTTAAGCTTATTAAGTTGTTTAAGTTCGGTTAAGGCAGCTTATCGTATGTGCTTATTGAGTTTTTAGCTTACCACCAATTTCGGATTAAGTTTGTGTGCATCGCAATATTGGGGGTTTAAACATTCCGAAGAGAAGCTTGTTTCGATCGCAATAACCCTTAAGGGTTCTACTTTGCGATCCCTTATTCCGATCTGGGATTGCGATCGCTCATTGCGATGCATATTCCGACGGGTGATAAGGTCACTTTGAATCAAAACTCTGCCAATTTTTTGTCAACTGGATTCTGATAGATTGCATTATTCCGATAGGTTGGTCATTATTCCGATAGAAGTTTATTGCGACAAAAACATTCCGATACCTTGTATTCCGATCTGGAACATTCCGATAGCTTGTGCATTCCGATTGACCTACATTCCGACAGTTGTAACTTTAATATTCCGATGGCTTGCATTTGATTATTCCGATGGCATTCATTTCTTTACATTCCGACAGATTTGTTTAAATTTATTCCAATCTAAAAATCTTTAAGTTTTTAGTTTTAACAAAGTTTTAAATTTTAAGTGTTTTTCTAATTAAACTTTTAGTATTAATTCTTTAAAAGCTTCTACTTTACTCAACGACAAATATTTGCTTTTAAGTTTAAAATAGATAATCAACCAAACCATTTCTTTTACCCACCAAGAACAATTAAGTCGCACTTTCTACCAATAATCAATTCGAAGAGACTTGGAACAACGAACTTTCATACTTGGTGAAAGCCTTGTATCAAAGACTCTTGTATTTGTCTAGTAGATTCTTTCATTGCTTGCATGATTTTCTCATGTTCATTCAATTTTTGCAAAACCAAGTCCATTGGCGGATGAGGTAAATTGAACCCTTGTTGTTGAAAACCTTGGTTTGGGTATTGGTTGTAAGGTGGAAAACCTTAAGGATTGAAACCTTGGTGTTGGAAACCTTGGTTTGCATGTGATAGTTTCTCTGGTTTGCATTGGAGCCCCTCACATTGGTATTACCTTGAAAATTAGCTCTTGGCGGCCCTTGATTGTTTTGGGTGGGTGGGTGTGGTCTTTGTTGAAAGCCGGGTGGAGCAAAATAATTCGTAGAATTATAGGACAAATGATTAACATCGACATTCGGCTTGAAATGTGTAACACCCCCACAATTGTTATGCGCAGCGGAACTACAACAATGGGTGCTACATAGTATTCATTGCACACAAGAGATATCAAACGACGCTAAAAAGACGTCATCTTAAAATTCAACATTTAAAATTTTTAAATAATACATGTCCACAGTTTTCCCAACCCCAAATAGTGCACAGAGTTTAGCGTTTCGGTCCCCATGAATCTCAACCCCAAAAACCTCATCTTTACAACCACATGACATTAAACATAAAAATTGTTTAAGTAGAAAAGGAGGGAAAAACAAGCGGACACCAAGCCGATCACACAACCTCCATCCCATGCATGCTCCATCCTACTGCTCAGCGGTTACCTGAAATACATGCCAAAAATTTGGTCAACGAAAACGTTGAGTGGAATTCATAGGTTTTTCAATCCATTTGAACGTATATATAATAAAAACCATTCGTGATCATTTATAGTCTTGTCGATCAAACAAACTATAATCAGGATACTGACAATTGTGTTTAAGCTCATGACACTAATCCGTTAACTCAATCACCCGCGTAAATATACCGGCATGATTCAGATGAAACCAGTGCCCCTCTAAAGGCATCAGTTGCAATTATACCTTATTTCTCATACAAAATAATCTACCGCAGAACTTACTATAAGTACAGCTTCTCGGCTAGCATTGGGTCGTTAACCCCGTAGTACTACAAATTGCATAAGCGGCTATTTCCCCCTTCGCAAGGGCAAGACAATAGTTAATAGTTCATGAATTTAGGGACTTTTGCAACTTTGGTACTCAACACAATTTCTAAGGCAACTTTCGGGTCTAACAATCATTCATGATATACGTTCCTTTTAAAAACTAGCATGTATTTCCCTCGCGGGTAAAACAATTTGAAATAGTATAAGCGAGGCTATAAATTCACACCTTAGATATTAAGTAGTCGGTAGTTCGAGGAGTGTTCACTGACGATGAAACGGATGCCCGGGTAATTCAACACCTATCACAAATAACGCGTAATGAGTAATCTCATTTAAATACTTACGGTACTGTATAAAATACATATATATAAGTCACTTAAGACCAATATAACTCACGCCAAAAACAAAAACAACAAGTATCATTCATTTTATTCCATTCGTTCTTATAACCTACGTTGTCCATTTTTACTCATTCTCGCCGGTACTTGACTAAAGTACGGGCTGTTTTACCTCATTAAACCATGCTTGTAAAATTTGACAAAATTTCCAAAAATCCTATATGACCTGTAGATAACATGTTTTTAAGTCCAACAAAAGTTTTCACTTTTACGACCCGTCACGCAACTCATTTCCACGACTACATTTTACGGGCTGAAATTGCGCTTCGACCAATCTTGACCACTTTGACCTATATGAAAAATACCTTTGACTTCCTTGACTCATAAGTCAACATATAGACTCATTTGTACAGGTTAGGGACCAAGTTTTGACCCTTGATCATTCACCAAATTATACTTGTGACCCTCGGGATTTGACTAAAACTTTGCACAAATCCGGATTGTGAAAGCCCTCGTCTCCCGGTACCCGATCTTTAAAATGTCATAACTTTTAGCTCGTTTTGAGTCACGGGCTCTACCTTATACCAAATTAAAGCTAGAAAAACCCTCTATCACTATATTTAGTTTTCAAGACTTGGAACAAAAATCATTTTTCCAAAATAGACCAAATGTTTCTGCCTAAAAATGACTATACCAAAAACATGCTTAGACTCGATTCCAAGACTTCTAACCAACTCTAAACATCATCCTAAGACTTCCCAAACATATCCTAACATCAAACTTCCATCCTACCCCTATTGATCAACCAATCTCAATATCAAAATCAAAGAAAAATACACATGCAAGTAGCAACACCTATGTAAATCATCATAAAACAAATAACCAAACACAATAATAACATGCATGATCAACAACCACCATGGCTCCCCCAAACACCCCCATTGCCGTGGGGTTTGGGTGACCAAATCACCACAACCAAATTAATTTTGGTGGGTTTTCATGGTGTTTATACTTCCATAACACTCAAGATTAACATGCATTAGCTCAAATAGCCACAAAAACGAATTTTGGATCATATGAAAAATCTTGAAAAATTTTTATCAATGCATGTTCGATTTGATTACATGAATAGGTGGGTAATGACCAAACTAAGCGTGGTCTAACCTTAGATTTTTGAAAAATCAAGTAGAAAAGATTTTTGGTGGATTTTTGTTTGTTCTTGGTGTGACCGTGGGTTTAGAGAGAGACAAGGGAGGGAGTGTTTGATTTTTCTTGTAAATTTTTGTGTGTGTTTGTGTGTTTGTCCACTTTGCCCCTTTTTGATGGTTAGGAGGGACCTTAGTGCAATATTGGGTTTCTTTTGTCCTTAAATAGAAAACGACCTCAAAACTTTGCGGGTTTGACTCATTTGTCAATTTTGAAAATTTTACGGGAGTCGGAAATCTTCCCGAATGCTCCAAAATATTTTTGGGATACTTTAAATGTACTTGGAAGGCTATAAAACTCACACGACTCAACTTAACACGTACCGTAAATAAAATTCTCGAAAAATTACATTATCGATAAATCGTCAAAAATTATATAAAATTGGGCATCCCTCGGGATCGTAATCGTCATCGTCCTTCTCAAAACGTCAACCGTAAAAATTATAACCTCGAACATCGGCTCTAACCAAAATACTTATAATTATAGAAATTAAAATTTATCAAAAATTTCAAAAATTAGCGTAATTTAGGGTATCGTTAATGACCTCGATTCTAGGGTGTCACATCCACCCCTCCTTAAAGAGAGCGACGTCCCGGCGCTCGCCTCTTCTTGGGCTCACATTTCGTCTTACTAGAACAAATGAGGATACCTTTCCTTGAAAAAGTCCTCACGTTCCCAGGTGTATTCCGGTCCACGCTTAGAATTCCATCGGACCTTCACAATGGGAATCCTACTATGCTTCAACCGCTTGACCTCCCGGTCCATGATTTCCACAGGTTCTTCCACAAAATGCATTTTATCGTCTAGTCGAATCTCGTCCAAAGGAATCACCAATTCCTTGTCCGCCAAACTCTTCTTCAGGTTCGATACGTGAAACGTGTCATGAATAGCACTAAGCTCGGTCGGCAATTCTAACTTGTACGCTACTGGTCCAATTCGTTCAACGATCTTAAACGGTCCAATATACCTCGGACTCAACTTTCCTTTCTTCCCAAAACGAATTACACCCTTCCACGGCGATACCTTGAGCATAACCATATCTCCAACTTCAAACTCCAACGGTTTCCTTCGGTTATCAGCATAACTTTTCTGTCGGCTTCTCGCAGCAAGTAGTCGGTTCTTGATCTGCACGATCTTCTCTGTCGTTTCTAACACCATTTCGGGTCCAGTCAATTGACTTTCCCCTACTTCACTCCAACACACGGGCGATCTACACTTCCTTCCATACAATGCTTCGAACGGTGCTGCTTTGATACTCGCATGATAACTATTATTGTACGAAAATTCCACCAGAGGCAAGTGGCGTTCCCAACTTCCTCCAAAATCAATCACGCATGCTCGGAGCATGTCCTCCATCGTTTGAATCGTTCGTTCACTCTGGCCGTCAGTTTCCGGGTGATAAGCCGTGCTTAAACTCAGTTCAGTGCCCATCGCACGTTGAAGCGATTTCCAAAATTCCGACGTAAATCTACTGTCACGATCCGAAATGATCGATAACGGCACTCCATGTCTACAGACGATCTCTCTCACGTACACGCTGGCGAGTCTTTCCATGCTGTCCGTCTTCTTCATAGGTAAGAAATGAGCAGACTTCGTCAACCTGTCCACAATTACCCATATCATATCGCATCCACTAGGAGTCCTAGGTAAACCCGTCACAAAATCCATTGCGATTTTCTCCCATTTCCATTCTGGGATTTCCGGTTGTACCAACAATCCAGATGGTTTCTTATGTTCTGCCTGAACCTTCGCGCAAGTCAAACACTTACTGACGTAACGAGCAATATCTGCCTTCATATTCGGCCACCAATAAACTTTCTTCAGGTCGTGGTACATCTTATCCGATCCAGGATGTATCGAATACTTCGACTTATGCGACTCATTCATAACCAATTCTCGAACTCCAGGCTTTTCTTCCTCAGATGGACACAATGGTAACCAAATCCGATTCTCAATATATCTTAGTCCGTCAGATCTAATCATGAAAATAGGTTTCAACATTCGTCCCAAATTCTCGGCTTCAACATTCCCTTTCATCAATCCTCTCTCCTGAGCCTTCAGTATGGTTTCGGTTAAGTCAACGCTCTCACTCATCACTAAAGCTCTAACCCTCAAAGGTTTCTCCCGTTCCTTCCTACTTAATGCATCCGCTACAACATTCGCCTTCCCAGGGTGGTAGCGAATTTCGCAGTCATAATCACTCAATAGTTCAACCCATCGTCTTTGTCGCATATTCAACTCCTTTTGATCTAAAATGTGCTGCAAACTCTTGTGATCAGTGAATACAACACACTTTGTCCCATACAGATAGTGTCTCCACAACTTCAACGCAAAAACCACCGCTCCTAATTCCAAATCGTGCGTCGTGTAGTTCTCCTCGTTCTTCCTTAATTGCCTCGACGCGTAAGCTATCACCTTCTCACGTTGCATTAATACTGCTCCATAACCTTTACGAGACGCATCACAATACACCACGAAGTCTTCGGTTCCCTCAGGCAATGATAAAATTGGCGCGGAACATAACTTATCCTTGAGCGTTTCGAAAGCAAGCTCTTCCTCAATTCCCCATTCATACACCCTATTCTTTTCGGTAAGCCGCGTCAATGGTTTCGCAATCAACGAAAATCCTTCAATAAACCTTCGATAATACCCAGCTAAACCCAAAAATTGTCGAACTTCAGTCGGCGTCGTCGGTGCTGACCATTCCCTGATCGCTTCGATCTTAGCAGGATCTACACGAACTCCTTCCTTATCAATCACATGACCTAGAAACTGCACTGATTCCAACCAAAACTCACACTTAGAGAATTTTTCATACAGCTTCTCCTTCCTTAACAACTCCAAAATCTTTCTCAGGTGCTTCTCGTGCTCCTCCTTACTCTTAGAGTAAATAAGTATGTCGTCGATGAAAACAATAACAAACTTATCTAGATACGGCTTGCACACGCGATTCATAAGATCCATGAATACAGCAGGCGCGTTTGTCAACCCAAACGGCATCACTCGAAATTCAAAGTGTCCATACCGCGTACGAAAGGCAGTTACAGGAATATCCTCCTCTCTTACACGCAGTTGATGATACCCTGATCTTAAATCGATCTTTGAGTATACACTGGAACCTTGTAATTGATCGAACAAATCATCAATCCTCGGTAATGGGTACCGATTCTTAACCGTCAGCTTATTGAGTTCTCTATAGTCAATACACATTCTAAACGAACCATCCTTCTTCTTTACGAACAACACTGGCGCTCCCCAAGGTGATGAGCTCGGCCTAATAAATCCTTTGTCCATCAATTCCTTCAATTGATCCGATAACTCCTTTAACTCAGATGGTGCTAAGCGATAAGGTGCACGTGCAACCGGTGCAGCTCCTGGCACTAAATCAATTCGAAACTCGACCTCACGATTAGGCGGTAAACCTGGCAACTCGTCTGGAAAAACGTCCGGATACTCGCGAATAATTGGTACCTCTTCAATCCTCGCCTCTACATCACCATCGCTCGAAACCTGTGCCAAAAACACATCGCATCTGCTCTCTACGTACTTCATCATCTTCAAACACGAAATCACCTTCAAACGAGAAGTGCATTCGTCTCCCTTTACCGTCAAAACCCTATTCCTCAGCGGAATCTGCACCAATCTCTCACCACAGACGATTGTAGCACTATGCGCCATTAGCCAATCCATTCCCACAATCACGTCAAACGATCCTAGCTCTATAGGCATCAAGTCGATTTTAAAAGCGTAGTTTCCTAACTTCAAGGTACACCCTTTCAGTATAGAATTCGTACTAACAATTTTTCCATCGGCTAATTCAACATTATAACTAGTCGTTAACAACACCGGTTCTCTATCGATATTACGACTAAATCTAACGTCTACAAAACTCTTGTCGGAGCCAGAATCAAATAAAATACTAGCATAACAAGCGTCTAGCAAAAACGTACCGGTAACCACATTGGGACCTTGTGGTTTATCAGCAGTTCCCACTTGATACACAGCTGCCGCATTATTTCCTCCCCGTCTGTTCCCTGCTTTCGGGCAATTTGCTTGCACATGCCCCCTTTCTCCACAGCTATAACATCCTCTCATCCTGATAGCATTAGCCCCAGTGGCTACTCCTCCCGTTCGACAACTAGCAGTCCTATGACCTGCCTTTCCATACTTGCCGCATGCCTGCGGGCAGTTTCCAACATGATACAAGTTGCACTTTCCACAATGGGGATTCACTTTCACACCCCTAGGGTTTGTCACGGCCCTCATCCCTTCGTTCCTTCTCTGATTAAACTGCTGATTACGGTTCGGCCCTTGGTTGTTTCGGTTTCCTCCTCGGTTCTGGCCTTGGGATTGATTACCTTGTGCTGCCTCCCATTTCCTTTTGTTACCCTCAGCAATGTAGTTCTGCTTATCCTGAAGCTTAACGTCCATCAAAGCGTGTGCCATTTGAACCGCTTCATCAAACGTTCCAGGTTTCGACGAAGTTGTTTCACCCTTGATGTTGCTAGATAAACCCTTAATATACTGCTTCATTTTCTTGGCGTCATTGGCAAATATGTCCGGACACAAAAGACTTAACTCATTGAATCTCCTGGTGTAAGCAGCTATATCGTTGTTCCTTAAGGTCAAATGTCTCAATTCGTCCTCCAATTGCCCCAACTCCTCCTCTGGGCAGAACTTCTTTGTCAACAAAGCTTTGGTCGCATTCCACGTTCTCGCATTTGCCACAGCCAACCCCACCGTAGCTACCTGAGTATTCCACCAGCTTAACGCATCATCCAGAAATGTAGCTGCTGCAAACTTTACTTTATCCGCCTCTGCACAACCACTGATTTCAAACGTACTCTCAACTTTTTCCAACCATCGCCTAAGTTCTAGGGCTCCACCCGATCCACGGAACTGCGTAGGACCGCACTTCATAAAGCTGGAATAGGTACACACTCTCGGGGCTGGTTGTCTCCCCGCGTTCCTTCCTGGATCCTGATTTCTCCCAGCTCGGTCCGCTTCCAACGCATTAGCTATCGCTTCCTGAATCATGTTGTTAACACGATCGGCAGTCAACTTTGGAGGCATTGTTTTATCGAATATCTCTTTCTGCAAGACAAGAAAAATAGAAAAACAATGTAAGTATTCATATCAAGTTTCCCAGACATAAAATACATACAACGACACATCCCTACGGAGTTACTAATATTCATCAATTCACACCGCAAAAGATCAAATTTAAGACATATCACAGATCATGAAAGGTAACATAGATTGTATTGATAGTTAACCAAAATCGTGACAAGTAATGCCACTACAATCATTTACCACAAAACATCAAGTACTTGAGTTTCTCGTCATAATACCATCATACAAAGGTCTAAAATAGTTCTATTACAATGATCAAAGAAAAATACAAAACAAGTAACTAGGCATGTGGTGATCCACACGGCCTCTTGGATGGCGGCTCGTCGTCGTCCTCGGTTTCCTCATCACTCACGTCCTCGTCCACATCATCCACTTTCCCCTTTCCTTTCTCATCTGGCCCACATTCTGTTTCCTTTCTCGTCCCTGATGTGGATCCATACTCAATCGCTACTTGATTTCCCACCGAAATACAAGCACCTCCAGTAGGCGGCTGAACCATGAAGTCATTCGCCTCCATCTCCACATCGTCCACGAATCTCCAATCCGGGGGCAATGAATCCCTCACACGATGCTCCCAACTCTGCATCCTCGACAACCTCATCTGATCTTCCCTCACACGATCAAGACTAGCACTCAAATTCGCAACCATTGATTTCAAACTGTTGATGGCACTTGTGTTCATCATCCCATCATACGCAATTCTTGAAGTCCTTTCCAACAATCTTTGATGCTCCCTCTCAGTCTTATCAAACTTCTTAATCACCCTAGTCTCAACTACAAACCGCTCATACATTAACCTTTCCATCCTCCCCAAACGACCTGCGGGATCCCAGTAGTGACTCGGTCTCGGAAAATAGACCCTCGTAATGTTCTCGTGAATCGATGGCGACTTGGATGACTCTCCACTGCTCCCAATACTATTGTCCATCGAGCGATCAAAAGGTTGCTGCTCATAACGACCGGTCGGTGGTACCTTATAACCCTTCGGCGAACTCGGAGACTGAAACAAATCGGGTTCGGTCTGGCCTACGGCATCCTCGGGAATGCCATCATCCAATAGCTCCTCGGGTTCTTCTTCGGAATCCTCATTGTCGTCACTACTCATGCTGAAATTATCCACCTCGCTTTCGCCATTGTCGTTTTCCGGTCCTATTTCGTCTTCTGGAGCGATCCATCCATTATTATTGTCCGGCGGGTTCGGAGGAAACGGTCCCCCTTCGTGACCTACGACGTAATCGTTCCCGTTATCGTTGGGCGGTACCTCGGCCATTCCTGCAATAACAGCGAATTTCGGAGGGTACATAAGTAATTATACAATAATTATAAATATATGCATGCAAATGCAATGCAAAGGTGGTACATATGCCCGAAATGTAATAATATGATGCTCATGCATGATAAATATGAAAATTACGATGTCGGATATTTCACGTAAAATTTAACGTCTACATATAGTAATTCCATACTTATATAATAATTACCCACATATATACTTTACTTAAAAGTATACGTCAAATGCCAAAAATACAACAATAAATCTTACCGGAGCCATGCAGGATAGTTGTGTGTGCTTGGACCCTTTCTTACGACACCAAAAGTTATAGTTTAGGATTTTCAAAAACGACCTAGTTCTCTATAACTCGTGGCTCTGATTACCAATCTGTAACACCCCCACAATTGTTATGCGCAGCGGAACTACAACAATGGGTGCTACACAGTATTCATTGCACACAAGAGATATCAAACGACGCTAAAAAGACGTCATCTTAAAATTCAACATTTAAAATTTTTAAATAATACATGTCCACAGTTTTCCCAACCCCAAATAGTGCACAGAGTTTAGCGTTTCGGTCCCCATGAATCTCAACCCCAAAAACCTCATCTTTACAACCACATGACATTAAACATAAAAATTGTTTAAGTAGAAAAGGAGGGAAAAACAAGCGGACACCAAGCCGATCACACAACCTCCATCCCATGCATGCTCCATCCTACTGCTCAGCGGTTACCTGAAATACATGCCAAAAATTTGGTCAACGAAAACGTTGAGTGGAATTCATAGGTTTTTCAATCCATTTGAACGTATATATAATAAAAACCATTCGTGATCATTTATAGTCTTGTCGATCAAACAAACTATAATCAGGATACTGACAATTGTGTTTAAGCTCATGACACTAATCCGTTAACTCAATCACCCGCGTAAATATACCGGCATGATTCAGATGAAACCAGTGCCCCTCTAAAGGCATCAGTTGCAATTATACCTTATTTCTCATACAAAATAATCTACCGCAGAACTTACTATAAGTACAGCTTCTCGGCTAGCATTGGGTCGTTAACCCCGTAGTACTACAAATTGCATAAGCGGCTATTTCCCCCTTCGCAAGGGCAAGACAATAGTTAATAGTTCATGAATTTAGGGACTTTTGCAACTTTGGTACTCAACACAATTTCTAAGGCAACTTTCGGGTCTAACAATCATTCATGATATACGTTCCTTTTAAAAACTAGCATGTATTTCCCTCGCGGGTAAAACAATTTGAAATAGTATAAGCGAGGCTATAAATTCACACCTTAGATATTAAGTAGTCGGTAGTTCGAGGAGTGTTCACTGACGATGAAACGGATGCCCGGGTAATTCAACACCTATCACAAATAACGCGTAATGAGTAATCTCATTTAAATACTTACGGTACTGTATAAAATACATATATATAAGTCACTTAAGACCAATATAACTCACGCCAAAAACAAAAACAACAAGTATCATTCATTTTATTCCATTCGTTCTTATAACCTACGTTGTCCATTTTTACTCATTCTCGCCGGTACTTGACTAAAGTACGGGCTGTTTTACCTCATTAAACCATGCTTGTAAAATTTGACAAAATTTCCAAAAATCCTATATGACCTGTAGATAACATGTTTTTAAGTCCAACAAAAGTTTTCACTTTTACGACCCGTCACGCAACTCATTTCCACGACTACATTTTACGGGCTGAAATTGCGCTTCGACCAATCTTGACCACTTTGACCTATATGAAAAATACCTTTGACTTCCTTGACTCATAAGTCAACATATAGACTCATTTGTACAGGTTAGGGACCAAGTTTTGACCCTTGATCATTCACCAAATTATACTTGTGACCCTCGGGATTTGACTAAAACTTTGCACAAATCCGGATTGTGAAAGCCCTCGTCTCCCGGTACCCGATCTTTAAAATGTCATAACTTTTAGCTCGTTTTGAGTCACGGGCTCTACCTTATACCAAATTAAAGCTAGAAAAACCCTCTATCACTATATTTAGTTTTCAAGACTTGGAACAAAAATCATTTTTCCAAAATAGACCAAATGTTTCTGCCTAAAAATGACTATACCAAAAACATGCTTAGACTCGATTCCAAGACTTCTAACCAACTCTAAACATCATCCTAAGACTTCCCAAACATATCCTAACATCAAACTTCCATCCTACCCCTATTGATCAACCAATCTCAATATCAAAATCAAAGAAAAATACACATGCAAGTAGTAACACCTATGTAAATCATCATAAAACAAATAACCAAACACAATAATAACATGCATGATCAACAACCACCATGGCTCCCCCAAACACCCCCATTGCCGTGGGGTTTGGGTGACCAAATCACCACAACCAAATTAATTTTGGTGGGTTTTCATGGTGTTTATACTTCCATAACACTCAAGATTAACATGCATTAGCTCAAATAGCCACAAAAACGAATTTTGGATCATATGAAAAATCTTGAAAAATTTTTATCAATGCATGTTGGATTTGATTACATGAATAGGTGGGTAATGACCAAACTAAGCGTGGTCTAACCTTAGATTTTTGAAAAATCAAGTAGAAAAGATTTTTGGTGGATTTTTGTTTGTTCTTGGTGTGACCGTGGGTTTAGAGAGAGACAAGGGAGGGAGTGTTTGATTTTTCTTGTAAATTTTTGTGTGTGTTTGTGTGTTTGTCCACTTTGCCCCTTTTTGATGGTTAGGAGGGACCTTAGTGCAATATTGGGTTTCTTTTGTCCTTAAATAGAAAACGACCTCAAAACTTTGCGGGTTTGACTCATTTGTCAATTTTGAAAATTTTACGGGAGTCGGAAATCTTCCCGAATGCTCCAAAATATTTTTGGGATACTTTAAATGTACTTGGAAGGCTATAAAACTCACACGACTCAACTTAACACGTACCGTAAATAAAATTCTCGAAAAATTACATTATCGATAAATCGTCAAAAATTATATAAAATTGGGCATCCCTCGGGATCGTAATCGTCATCGTCCTTCTCAAAACGTCAACCGTAAAAATTATAACCTCGAACATCGGCTCTAACCAAAATACTTATAATTATAGAAATTAAAATTTATCAAAAATTTCAAAAATTAGCGTAATTTAGGGTATCGTTAATGACCTCGATTCTAGGGTGTCACAAAATGAACCCTCTCCGTGTTGCTGTAAGCATACACTGCCGCGTGAGATTGATCATAAGCTTTATCACAATTAGCATAAGAGTGTGGCCCACCACAAGTTTCACAAGTTATATTAAGAGCATGGGCATGTTGAGTGGGAGGGTTATCTCGTAGAACAAGATGTTTTACTATAGAAGTAAGCTCCTTGATTTGAGTAGTGACTTCACTCTCACTGGCAATAGCCATAGTAGCCCTAACGCTCTTGGTTTGGACTTTGGCTTTGTTCTCAATGATAGCCCAACTTCACTCATAGTTTTAACCAAAATATTACCCCCCCCCCCCCCCCCGAGGCACTATTTAGTGAATCTTGGTCATTCAAACTTAATCCATTATAAAAAGTATTAATTTGATGTACCTTTGTAAAACCGTGTTGTGGACACTTTCTTAAAAGTTCCTGAAAAAGATCCCAAGATTCACTAAATGTCTCACCGTACTTTTGTTCGAAGTTGATAATGTCATTCCGCAAAGCGGTAGTACGTGAGGGTGGGAAAAAGTAATTGATAAACTTGGTCTCAAGGTCCGTCCATGTTGTAATACTTTTGGGTGGTTCCTTATCAAGCCAAGTCCGGGTTTGTCCCTCGAGGGAGAAAGGAAAGAGGAGCAAACGAATTGCCTCTTGAGAGACCCCATTGTATTTAACGGTATTAGATAAGTGTACGAACCTCTTGATGTGATCATGAGGATCGTCATGAGTACGGCCTAGAAAAGGTGTTGCTGAAACCATTTGAATAAACCCGGACTTGAGCTCGAAGTTATTTGCATCAATAGCCGGAACCACAATCGCATCTTCATTGCCTTCAACATGTGATTGCAAGAGCTCGATCATTGGACGGTTATCCATTGTGTTAACAACGGGAGGCTCGACAACCGGGGTTGAATGATTGTAGCTTAAATGGATTTCTTCTTGCATGACCGGGTACGCATACACCTTCAAAAGAAAAATAGAGCAAAAGAAATAGAAGGAATAAAGCTAACGTAAAAATAAAATCTTTTTGGTGCAAAACTTTGAAAAAGAAATGCTTTTTATGAGTTTTTAAATGTTTTTGGATTTTTGAAATTATTAATTTTTATGGATTTTTGAAAAAAAGTTTTGATAAATGTGCAAGAAAAATAACGTTCACAAGTGAACGGATCCCAAAATCCAACGCGTCTCTCACAAAAAACCGTTAATCTTCACGAAAAGAGCCGGCAGCGGCGCCATTTTAATATACTATATTTTAGTTAAAAAGTTCACGATTCAATTCGAATTGATTCCGGTTTAAGTGTGACTCAGTCGTTTTTGGTTAACAAAAAGAAGGTTTGGTTATCTATTTCTACTAAAAAGGTAAAGGCGGAATGTAATTAAAAGAAGCTAAAACTAATTAACTAATGATAACAAGACAATTTAAAATAATAGAACGAGAATTGAAACTAAACAATCAATAATTAATGAAAACTAAAAGACAAAATTAACTATCGACTAAAAAGGTAAATGCGCGAATTACTAAAAATAAGCTAAAAACAAATTCCAGAAAAACTGTCACTTTTTCTGTAAAATTAGAAAACTAAGTAAAACTGCTCATTCGGTAAAATCTACTAATTCGGTAAAAATCTATCTAGCTCGTTCGGGAAAAATCCTTCGCTCGGGAAAAATCCTTCCTTCGGGAAAATCTATCTAGCTCGTTCGGGAAAAAGCTTGGTTCGGTAAAACTAGCTCGTTCGGAAAAAAAAGCTTCGTTCGGTAAAATTCCTTCACTCGGGAAAATCTGCTCGCTCGAGAAAATTCCTTCACTCGGTAAAAATGCTGGTTCGGAATAAATGGTTCATTCGGTAAAAAAACTAGTTGGTTCGGAATATCTAGCTCATTCGGTAAAAAAGAATAAAAACTTTGGTTTGGTAAAAAAATCTATTCGTTCGGGAAATAAAAACTGGTTCGGAATAAAAAGACTCGTTCGGTAAAATCTGGAAAAATGAAACAATGACGAAAACTGGGGAAAAACTAGGCACGAATTTAACCAAAATCTACCATGATCAATCTAAAAATTAAATCAAACTAACCACTAATAAACAACTATCAATAATAAATCAAACCAAATCAATAAAACTATCACTAATAACCAAATCAATCAAAACCCACTTAATCAAATCTATCAAAAACTCATAAACACAACCAAAAACATAAACTAAGATTAAACCATTGAAAACAAGAAAGAAAGAAGGAGATTAATTAAAAGCTTGATTAAAAGTAAAAGATTCAACAATTAAAACATAAAGATTAAAGGGTCTACAAATTAATCTAGAGAGAGAAAGTAAAAACTAGAGAGAGAAATAAACTACACCTATATAAAACTACTCCTAAATTAACTAACTCCCCAAAATGGGTGTGAAGTCCTCTATTTATAGGGGAGTGGTGAGGTTGGTAGGTGGTGACTTGTCTTCTTTCTTTTCTTCCGTCTCGTCTTTAAATTAAATTAGAGTCTCAACTTTGGCTCAGGATTTGTCGATAAAATTTTGAACTTGTCTTAATATTTCTTCATTTATTAGACTTGGGTTCTTCGACTTGTAAATCTTCCATCTTTGGTCCTTTTCTTCAATAAATCTTCAAAATAGGCCCATTGACTTCCAATCTTTTGCACTCTTGATCTTTTGACTTCGTCTTTTGTCTTTTTCTTCGATAAAAGCCCGTGAAAGCCCGTGTTTTTCTCCTTTTTCATCTTTTAGTCCTAAAGCACAATAAAAACACAAACCACGCATAATTCCGACATTTACAACATAAAATACACGTTTCGGCTTGGTTATTATTATAATTAAGTGGTCAAAGGATGGGTGTTTTCACACCTATCAACATCTTCGGCTATCCCCACCGGATAAACAACCGTACGGTTAGCTAATTCCAATGTCATTCGTGTGGGGACTAGCTCGGGTAGAGATAATTGTTTCCAAACGCTTAATGGCATTAAGTTGATACTAGCACCTAGATCGGCTAGGGCCATAAAGTTCTCTACCCCGGGAAAATTACAAGGAATGAGAAAGCGACCCGGATCACCAAGTTTGGTTGGTAATTTCCTTAGGAGAACCGCGGAGCAATTCTCATTAAGTTGGGTTTGAGCAATATCAAGGAGTTTTTCCTTATCACTGAGAAGATCTCTGAACATTTTAGCTTATTTAGGCATGTGAGCGAGAGCCTCGGTAAAGGAGATGTTGAAATTCAGTTGTT
Source organism: Glebionis coronaria (assembly GCA_025667525.1). Taxonomy (NCBI): domain Eukaryota; kingdom Viridiplantae; phylum Streptophyta; class Magnoliopsida; order Asterales; family Asteraceae; genus Glebionis; species Glebionis coronaria. Next base: position 466,501,791 of record CM046881.1, read on the forward strand.
TAAACATTTTAAGAAAGTTTGAAACTTGAATATCATCCTTATTTTTCAACTTCTCTTTCCTCAACCTTGAAGGGTAAGGTATGTCGGGTTGAGATGAAGGCTTTGGAATGGAATTCTCACTCACATCCTTGGGTGGTGGAGGGGTAGAGGTAGAAGGTGGAGGAATTGGTGAAGGGGGCACGTTATCCTTTGTCACAATCACCGGAGGAGGTTTAGGAATCTCGGGTTCCTTATAACCTTTTCTACTTCGGGTGGTGATTTCATTCATCTGCTCTCTTGGATTGGCAACGATGTTACTCGGAAGAGAACCCGAACCAGAGGGTTGACTACTTGGGAAGAAACTAGCCATCATATCCCTTAAGTCGTTCGTTTGACTACTTAAAGAGTTTCGCATATCATTCCTAAGCTCGGCTCGAAGATCATTCCCTTGTTTCGCCATGTCACCTTTCAAGTTGATAATTTGACTCTGAAGATTCTTCACCAGCGCATCGTTAGTCCTCATGTACGTTTCAACCTCTTGATGGTATGTTGTGGGTTGGTTGGGATGGGGAACTTGGTAAGCGGGTGGTTGATAAGTGGGTTGTTGGTAAACTTGATTATTTCTTTGAGGTGGATATGGGTTTCTTTAGGTTTGATATTGATTTGGAGCTCGAGGTTGGTTTTGATTGTTACGATTAAAGTTGTTTTGGTTTTGAGGAGGAAAACCGGGTGGTGAAAGAAAGTTTTTGGAACGATAACTTAGCAAATTGCGGTCACCTTGAGGATGTGCTTGATAGCCTCCCGTGGAAAAGTTACCGTTAGCCGCATACATATTTTCCGGATTGTCATGAGTAGAAGAACAATCGGTGTATGAATGAGAACCACCGCAAATCTCACAAGAAGTTGCTACAGCTTTAGCTTGTTGAAATTGGTTCGTAACCATGGTTAAGAAGTTTTTGTTCATCTCGGCTATTTGGCGGGTAAGTTCGGTTATCTCGCGGTTTGATGAAGTAGAAGAAACATTGGCCCTCGGGGTATTTCTTAAATATGCAGATAAATCACAACTTTTGTGGTGAGTGGTCATGTTCTATATAAGCTCTCTACACTCCTCAGGTCTTCTCTTCATGAATGTACCACCGATGGCAGCATTAATCGTATCACGATCACGAAAAGTTAAACCATTTAGAAAGTATCAATCAAAGTGACGGGGAGCATATTATGGTTCAGACAACGGTGGATCAATACATTATAACATTCCCAAGCATCAAAAAGCGACTCATCAGGTTCTTGAGTGAAACCACTGATTTGATTGCGAAGACTAGTGACCATGGATGGTGGAAAGTAGCGCGACAAATTTTTTTAAGTCATTTCGTCCCATGTATGAATTGATTTTTTGGGAAGACGATCAAACCATTTTTTGGCATGATGGGATAGAGTGTGTGGAAAAAGATGAAGGCGAAGAAAATCCATGGAAACACCGGGCAATTTCATGCTTTGAGTGACGGTTATGAATTTATCGAGGTGTTTGTTGGCATCATCATCCGGTAATCCGTGAAACGGACAAGCGTTTTGAACTTGTTGGATAATGTGATGCTTCAAAGAAAATTCGGGAGCCGTGATTTGCATCAGCGCAATCGGTCCTCCACGTCCATTCATAGTTGGTTGGCATAGCTCCTCCATCGTACGAAGGTCGGTTTGAGGAGCATGGTTGTTATTATTCAAATTGGGGTGAGGTGGGTTGTTATTATTATGCACACCGGCCATATCTAAGTCTCTACGAGTCTCGGGCTCAGAATAAGACGAAGATCGAGTACGCATACACTAAAAATGAAATACAATATTTTTGGTTTTTAATCTTTTTTTTTTATTTTTTAATTTATTTTTTAATTTTTGAAAATTTTATATTTTTTAGGATTTTTTGAAATTTTTTGCTTGATAATAATGTTACCAAAAGAACGGATCCCAAAATCCAATTTTTCTCACTAAAAACCGTTAATCTTTACGAAAAGAGCCGGCAGCGGCGCCATTTAATTTATAGCTTTTATGTGTGTACTCTTTGAGGTGTTGTTCGTACTCGATTCAATTCGAATTGATCACGGTTAAAAGTGGAATTATTGGTGTTGGTCACTAAAAGAGGGAGCTTTAGGTTATCTAATCTACTTGTAAACATAAAAGCTAAATATATAAAAATAACTGAGAAATCTAACCTTGATTTATTGAATAAACTGATCTCTGAATCTCTAGAAAAATCAACAAGTTCAGAATAACTACCATCTTCGGAAAAACAACATAAATTCGGATAAATGGGTAATCTTCGGAATAATCGGGAAATTCATAACAATTAAAGTTTTTCGGATAAAAGCCCTCTTTTCGGAAAAATAGATTTCTTCGGAATAAAGGAAGGATTTCGGATAAATGAAGTAAATTCGGAATATCTTGGGTTTCTCGGAATTTAGCTGATCTTCGGAAAAACAAAGGTTTTTTCGGAATAAACTTAAATTTCGGAATATTGTACTAATTTCGGATAAAATCACTTTTTCGGATATGAGCTAAATTCGGAGAAAATTGTTTTTTCGGAAAATCATACAATCTTCGGAATAATGCTAACTTTTCGGAATAAGACTTATTTTTCGGATAAAAACAAGAATTTTCGGAAAAATGACTAAGTTCGGATAAACCTACTGTTTTCGGTTAAAAACGATTTCGGAATAATAGGTTATTTCGGAAAAAGGAGATATTCGGATAAAACTAAAATTAAGATAAATTGATCAATTCGTAATAACAAGGGTATTTCGGATAAAGCTGATATTCTATGATAACTGGTTTCTTCGGGATAATGGTATATCTTCGGAAAAACAAAACACCTTTCCGAAGATGTTAAACAACAGATGACAGTAACAACAGAAACAGTAACAGATCGCACAAATAAAGCCAAGATTAAGCAAATCAAATAAGCACTTGACCAAAACTTTAACCAAATAAATTTTAAGAAAAACTAAATAAGCCACAAATTAAAAACTATAAAAACACCAAATAATCTAAATATTTAAAATCAACTTTTAATTAAAAATATTAATCTATCAAACCAATTTAATCAAAAATAAGTCGAGCAGTAATAAATCAACAATCACAATAAGCTTAAAACATCCACCACATCAAAACTATAAGATCAATCACATGAACAAATGAATCACATAACCAACTAGATGAAATCAACTATATGATTAATTAAATCACCACAAGATTAAGAAAGGTAGGATGAGAGATATAAAATAAGCTTGATTAAATTGAAGATTAAGATCCAAAGTTACAAGATTAAGATGAAGATTAAGAAAACTTGAAAGAAAAGCTAGAGAGAGAAAATAAAAACACACTAAATTACCTATTACAATTAAGACTAATTAGCTAACACCCTCCTAATGAAGGATTAGGAGAGTATATATAGGAGAAGGGAGGGTCTTGTGTCTTCTCTCTTTCTTCTTATCTTCTCGACTTTATTGACTTTGTCTAGAGATTAGTCGAATGATAACTTGAAATCACCTTCTAATTTTCTTCTTTTAGTAGACTTGGTTCTTAGACTTTGTTAAACTTCCGTCTTTAGACTTTTTCTTCGATAAATCTTCAGAATAAGCCTTTGACTTCCGTTCTTCTTGCACTTTTGATCTTTTGACTTCGTCTTTTGTCTTTTTATTCGATAAAAGCCCGTGAAAGCCCGCGTTTTCTTCCTTTTTCATATTTTTGTCCTAAAACACAATAAAAACACAAACCACGCATAATTCCGCCTTTTACGACATTAAATACACGTTTTGGTCTTGTTATTATTAGAAATAAGTGGTAAAAGGATAAGTGTTTTTACACTTATTATGAGGCTTCTTCTTACTTTTACCTTGCTCCCAGGAAGGACAAAGATGGTCTTTTGAATATTTGAACTTTGGAAGACCGGTAACGAGATCATCTTTCGCGAGTTGGGTGATGGCATCGAAATTGAGATGAGATAACCTTTGATGCCATAACCATGACTTTGTTGATGTGGCTCGGGCCATGAGACAAATTGGAGAAGCAACAGACATTTGAAAAAGATCAATGGTGTAAAGGTTGGTGGTACGATTTCCTTTCAGCAAATCAATTCCTTCAAGATCTCTTACAAAGCATGTATGACTTCGGAAGGCTACCTCCAAGTCTGAATCACAGAATTGCCCAACAGAGAACAAATTCTATCCCAAACCATCAAAAAAAGAGACTCTGGTGATGATTATATTTCCCCAATGAAGATCACCATAGCCTAGAATTGCAGCAACATGATCATTTCCAAATCGAACACTTCCCATGAATCGCCAAACAAAGTTCTTGAGAAGGCTTCGATTCCCAGTCATATGTTTAGAACAACCCGAGTCCACGCACCAGAGACAAATTTCAACAGCCTGCTAATGATAAGAGAAGAAAAAATTTTGGCAACCGATAAAATAGGTTCCTGTAGGGTTAGATGATAATTATGCCTTATCACATACCGAAATTTCACAATCAGTATGAGATCTACTAGTGTCGATAATTTTGTCACTACAGTTAAAATTTCTACCAGTAGGCAACCATTTAGAGGTGAGTATAGGGCTACTAGGATTAGCAAGACTTTCTGTGGACCCTACGTGCGTACTTTTTGCAACATACACCTTATCCTTAGGAGTGCTATGTTTTTTACTGATTGACAGCTTGTCAATTCGAGTGTAAGCACCATAATTCAACCCATTCATAGTCAAGCCACAAGCATCATGACTAAAAGTAAAGAAACCTTTATTACATTTAGCACAAATAACTTCAGATTTTGCATTCCGAATAGCAAGCTTAAAGTCATTACATTTAGATGAATTAAGTTTCTGATTACGATTAAAAAGAGGTAAATTCCTAGGGTGTTCTTCTACTTCCACATTATTGATCTTGGGGCGACTACTTCTAGAGGCAAAAGAGACCCTAACATTCCTTGTATTGCCCGTAGGCTATGACCTTCTGCTCTTAGTGTAGGTGTTTATTCCTGTAGAAAAAGACACACGTCTATTAAAATTAGCAGTTTTTAAATCAATTACTTGTCGTTGAGATATAGTGGTCGGTTTTGTCTTAACGCTTGCTTTACGTTGTTTGCTAGGCACAGAGATATCGACCATAGGTTGTGAGGGAGGACAAACACGAAACATTCTTAGGGAAATCACAACAGCTTTCTTTCCAGCCACCTTGGGAAAAGGTGTTACAACAATACGAGTAGTTCCCGAGGTTGCTGGTGTCTGAATCATAGCATCCACAATCGTACTAGGCTCAGAAGTCTTATCTTTTAACAAGGCCTTTAACTTACAGTTCTCATAGATTTTATCAATAAGTCTCTGATAGACGGACTTAACGTGTTCAACAGCCCGCTTATACGAAACAATTTCAGATTCTAAATCTGCAATCTTAGCCCTAAGCTTTTGAACATTCCCATCACTGGCATTCTCTAACCCTGAAAAAGCCAAATTCTTTTCCTTAACCCCTCCTAACTGAGCCTGCAATCGTGTGATAGTTTGTTGCATTTCATTTTAGGTTTTATCATACGAAATTTTGTCATATTTGCATTCATCACATTTTTTGAAAAATTTATTCCAAAGATCAGTAAATTCTTTTTCCTTTTTAATGACAACGGATTCCATTTTCTCTTTCGTACATTCAAGCTCAGATTGGAGGGTTTCATGATTCGACACAGAGGTATCTAACACAACAGGGCTACTATCAACATTATTACATGATTTAGAGAGGCATTCAAGATCGTTTTCCAAAACTTTGATTTTATCAAGAGATTTATCATCCTCCTTTGCCAAAGATTTAAAATCTTCAACAAAGTTGGCTAATTCTTTTAGAAAAGCGTTTTACAGATTTCTTATCCGAGCATCAACTTGATCAATAAGCGAATTAATATCGTTTTGAAGAATTTTCTGGACCTCAATCTGAACTGGCGATGTAAAATTTCCTCCAGTGATTTTGGAATTAACAACACGTTTAAGTATGACAAAGTTATCTTTTAGCTCGTTTAGGAATCGTCATGCGACACTTGGTTTAGGAGGCTCATCTGACAATTCCTCACTCGGTATCAATATCATTTCAGTACTCATTTTAGACCGAACAAAAACTGTTGGAGGATTAACTTTCGGATAATAAGCGGGCGTGAGTTTTCTATTAAGCTTTTGCAATCATAAACGACACTCTTCAGCCAGTTCAATCATTTCAGTACTCGTTTTAGACCGAACAAAAACTGTTGGAGGATTAACTTTCGGATAATAAACGGGCGTGACTTCTCTATTAAGCTTTTGCAATCATAAATGACACTCTTCAGCCAGTTCAATGGTTTCTTCCGAATCACACATATCAGGAGGGTCATGCTTATCTAGCAACACATTACCATTATATAAACTTTATTGGGTGGTTTGAGCATGCTTAAGATATTCAGGATTAGGAGTAAGAGGACAACCTAAAGCCATTTTGTAACGGGGGTAATTAATCTCATTCACTTTTGGTGCGAGCATGTTTATAGTCTGCATAGATTGGCCACGTTTTACCAAAAGGTTTTCTAATTCCCTGATCCTATCCTGAGCGTTGCAAAAATCCTCAAGAAGCCCATCTTCTCGAATTTTAAAATCATGTTTCAGCTTTTTTCGTTCTTCTTTTAGATCCGAAAGAATAGATTTTTTAGTTGAAAGCTGATAGTTGTGGTTTTGTATACAAGTCTTAGGAAAGACGAGTATAAATGCGGTAAGTATTAAACTTGACGATTTAATGAAAAACCGACAAATCGAATAAATTCCAAGTTCGTTCTCGAAGGAGGTGTGTATTATGTGTGCCAATTATGTAAAATAACAATGTTTGGATTAGTGATGTTTTTGGTTTTGAGAGAGAAATATAAAAGACGAGCTACGACTACGTTTAAACTACGACGAATTAACGTAAAACGCGAACGTAAATACGTAAAACGTGACGAAATTAAAAATTAAACCTAAAAATTAATTAAAAGATTAAACTAAGTCTTAAATAATATAAATAAGAATAAAAATCCAACAAATGTATTTTAAAACCTTTTATTAATTAAATATTCAATTTTTAATGCTAATTAAAGCCCAAAAATTAAATATAATTAACAAAATGCCCAAAATATTAATTTATTGAACTAATAACTAACTTATATTATTTAATGACTAAAAAATATTTTTCTTAAATTTTAAAAACTATTTTTCTATTTTTTAATGACTTAAAACTATTTTTAAGTCCAAATAATCCTAATAAATAATAAAATAATGACAAAATTAATCTAACAATTTTAAAAATACTAAATTACCCTATTGAACAGTAGAAAATTGAAAAAGTTTGAAAAAGGTAAAAATTTTCACTAAAAGACAAAACTAGTTAATAATTAAACCCTAATTAAACTAATTAAATTATAAAAAAATAATTAAAAAGGTGAACAGTAACTAATTTTAAAACCAAAAATCTTAAACTAATATTCTTAATCTATGAAAAATTTTAAAAGTGAAAAATATAAGTTTAATGCACTAAAAGACAAAATCAGAAATAAATAAAAGTAATTAAAAAGGCAATAAAACCCAAAAATTAACAGATGAACAGTAGAATAAAAATTAATTAAACTGAAAAATTAAGAATTAAAAAAGAAAAATATTGAAAAAAGAATGGAGTCCTAAAACCTAATTAAGTCCACAAAAGACAAAATTTTTAGAATCTGATAGTGACCTTTCCTTTGTTTTCTGTCTTTTAGTGTAGCAGTGGCTACCAATACACTAGCAGTGGTAAGTGAAGTTCCCCCTGCTAGTGCAATTCAAAGGTCTGGTGGTTTTGATGCTTAGGAAAGCTTGGTTACTTGGAATTAATTGGCAACAAAGGCACCCCCACACTCATGGAAGTGTGGGGAGTCAGATTCAACAAGAAAATAAGCAAGCTAAATGAAAAAATCACACACAAAGGACCAAATTGCAGTTACTGTGTACAAATAGGGGGCTGGATGAACAGTGACTGGTGCAATGTGCAATTTGGTGAGTTTCAAAGGCCTAGAGCTTGCAAACAACTCAACCAAACAGCACACAATCAAACCCTAACCCTATATAAACCTATACTCTAACAGTTTACACAAATGATGGGCAAATTTAAGCTAAAAATGAGCAGAAAAAATGCATTGACAGATTTAGCTAGTTACCAATTGCAAGCATGCTATTTTTTACTTGAAAGCTATCCAATCTCAACCTAATAGCTAAAATAAAGTTATACTAACAACCTACTATTTCTAGACCAGTTTTAATTGCACAAATTCTCAAAACTTCCTAGCTTAAACTGCAAATCCAAACACTACCTTATTTTCTGAAAATTGAAAATAACAAACAACAAGCTTTGAAAACTTAATCAAATTGATATCCAGCTATCTAAACATGCATAAAGGACTATATTAAGCATAATCAAACAAGGAAAATAACATGTAGCATTCAAACACAAAAAATCACATAAATTCTCATAAATCTAAAAAAAAGGGAAAAGGGGTTCAAGCCTTGTTTAGAGCTGATGCCTTCCTTGTCAATCTTTTTTGTGAGCTTATGAGGGAGCTTATGTGAAGTGGTGGACCCCTGCTGAGGTTCAACAACAGAACCAGGGGTCTCAAATATCTTCAATATGAGGAAAAAAATAAGAAGAGATGATGTTGCTTGATTATCTTGTATCCTGCCAAGAAAACAAAAGAAACAAATAGTGACCTGTGGAGAAGAACTTATAAGCTATAAGCAAGCTTATGGATTAAGCTGCTTAAGCTTATAAGCTTATGCTAAAAGAAATTAATGAAAACAGATTTTTGTGATAAATCCTTGAAAAACCTTCTTAACCAATTTGAAATTTACTGATTACTTCAAACACAAAACATACCAATAGCTTCCACTTTCACTTCCACTATTGGCATGATTGTGTATTTTCTGAAAAAAAAAAAGTAAGAACACGTTTTTACCAAACCAAACTGAAAACCTTTGAAACTTTAAACTAAGTGAACATTAAACTAAAACAACAAGTATTAAATAACTTGGGAACTCAGCAATGTGCAAGATTAAAAAATGTTCATTTTCATTAATAATTTTGAAAACTTACAAAAACTGGAACGAAATTCATGTGACATGCCACAATGAATTTATACTACTTCATAGAAAAATCTAGAATCCTACCAAAGCTAAAACCCTAACAAGTGGATTTCCTTAACTGCCCTTGAATTCAAACTTTGAAAAATTGGTCAAAAGCCCATGTGAAGGATTTTTTGGCTGTTTGCTTGATGCTAGCTGGCCAAATCAATCTCAAACGTTCACAAAGTTGTGGAGAGGAAGCTATTGATTCTTGTCCATTGATTTGCTGCCAAGATGCCTTAGTTGCCATAATAGGAGGAGCAGGGGACACGTGTGGGGGCCACTTGGAGTCTCATGAGGGTGTTTTCTGAGCTGGGATGGTTTAAGGATGGTGTTAATCTCCATTCTGGAAACTTAATCTCAAAACCCCCTTGATTTAAATAATCTGATGATTAGGGTTTAAAAGGGGTGGGGAAAGATAAACAGTGGTGTTTAATTGGGATTTAGGGTGATTAATTTTCAAAAGTTTGTTTACCACCAAAACCAAAACTGATTAAAATCAGTTTTATTTAAACATGAGTGGGAATCCGACGTGGGGGGAGGGGGGGTAAAGTGATTTGATTGGCTGGTGAGTGGGGTGTGGGTGACGTGGCGAAGAATGAGTGGTGAGTGGGGTTTTGTTGTCTGGGCAGGTTTAGTCCCCCTTCTCTTAAGTTTTCTTCATTTTGTAATAAATAGCTTCAAACTCTTTCCCCTTTGATAACAACTTTCAGCAATTGTCATTTTTGGCACCAAGGTTTTTTCAAAGTTGATTAAAGGACCATTCATGCAATTTTTACTATCTTCAAGGGCTATTCTTGCACATAACTTCAAATATCAAGGGTATATCTTGCACAAATGAATTAGTGGAGGGTCATTTGTGACAAGTCTTCAAAGATAAGGGACCAATCTTGCCAATCTTCAAACTTCAAGGACTTCAAAGGAAATTCATGATCCGGGCTTGGTTCTTTGTGCGACTTCGTTTCCCGTGTTCGTTTTTGCTTGATTCCTTTGATCTTTTGGTGAATTCACGATATCCATACCTAATACACAATGAACAAACACAGGCACATATATGGGTATTTTGACGATATTTTAAGCGTTTTAAGCCCGATTTGGACGATGAGACTATGTATAAATACAGTCTCATCACTCCCCCATACTAAACCATTGCCGTGTCCCCACGCAATGCTAGAATTAAGTATCATAGCACTTCCAAAATTCATTTTATGATGACATTTATTCAAGACATAAATTTAAATAAACTACTACACGTGTTTTAGACATAATGTATTGTTTTCATCACGAGAATGTGACTTTTGGGATCATAGAACAAGAACACGTGAATGCTTTGTTAGAAATAATTTCGTCGTCCTCGATTTTCACCCAATTCCATGCTAAGCGTGTAACGAGATCATTGTTATTATAAGTTAGCAACACGAACACATCTCATGAGTGTTAATTACGAACCTAAACTCCCTTATTCCAACTTGGTATCTCTTATATTTTATTATGTCTTAATGATCACGAGGATACATCATCGACTTATGCGTGAATAGAGATTAAGTCTAAAAATAGAAACTTAACGGTGTAACCAAAATCATCAAATTAATAATTCATCCCAATAGACAACGATGTCAAAAAATTAAGTCAACAAGAAGGATCGATAAACACGATTTTATAACGGTTTTGAACATGAGACTTATTACCAAGACTTTTATACGCCCCCTAACGGAAGGGCCTTATTATCTTTGGTTTACCTCCATCTTTTATTCAACTTCGCCATGAAGCTTTTATTATGACTTCGGTCTTGCCTTGCCTTTTATTATCCGCCTCATCGGTGGTTTTATTAGCCAAAGACGTATATCCTCATGCTAAAGCGAATTTTGGATCTTTAAAGCTTCGAAGATTAAGGCTTGATTCACTTTCAATTTGGGCATAGATTTTTCGGCCTTGTGAGCTTCAAATTTTTGCTTAATTTAGGTGAGCACTTGAAATCTTATTATTAGGTGAAGCTTTCGATTATTCGGGTGCCAATACTTCAAAACCGTGACGCTGGCGATACCTTAATGTTTTCCCAATTTAATTACATGGAAGCTACCAAAACAAATTAGAAACCCAACAATAGTGACTAAACCGCCAAATCAATATTTATTAACAATTATTTATGCAAAAGTGTTGGGAGAATAAGCTAATAATTACTACACATAAGATCGTGACGATTACGAGACTTATAAATAACTCTATCATTTCTCGTCCTCATTTAAGAGACTTAGCTTAAAAAGTTAAGGAATCGAAGCTAAGTGCTCAACACGCACGGTCGAGTCAAAAATTACTCTCGTTCTCACCATCGGAAAACCTACATTCGTGTCTTAAACACTTATGAAAAACACGAAAAATTTTAAAATTTGGCCATTTTTAGCCTTATTAGCAACAAAATGATAACAAAAAGATGAATATTGGATTGCGTGTTGACGTAAGCAAGGTGAAGTATCTACTCACCCCCCATACTAAAACTAAACATTGTCCTCAATGTTTCGAGTCTAGGGGTGTAAACACCCCCATACTAGAGACGAAGTCGAATGCTTAATCTCGAGCATGGAAAGGGTAAAACGAATAACCTAAAAGCCGTTTATGAATTATGCTAATAAGATAAACGTTAGAACATAAAAGGATATCATCGGATATCGGAATCTCCAAAGGCAACGATCGAAGCTCGAGTGATCCGTAAAACGAACACGAGAGGCTTCAATGGTGTCGATGAACCTAATGAATCACAATCACAAACAACCACGAAACAAAGGTAGGAAGAGCACAAGTCCCCTCGTTACATTAACTAAGAAAGCGATAATATGTACAAGGATAAGCATGAGAATCCCCCACGAGGCACCTTGTTTTTGATAACCGAGTCAAAAGCTCGACTCGAATCCCCATAAATGTGATCATTTAGGGATAATCTGGGTTTGGTCATTTTTAGTGGGGCTTACATGATAAACAAGGCCCAAAAGTACATGGAGTACTTTAAAAACCCGATAAACGTATACCGGGGTCAAAGATAGCGTCCTCGTTTTCGGATGAAAGACGAAACAACGCTACTCCAACACAAACCCCAATGGGGTAGAAGAAAAGAGATAAGAAGTAGAAAGGTGGGGCAATGGGTAAGGCAAACTTATGAGCTACTCGAGGTAGACTCACACCAAGCAAACCAAAAGATTTTCCATTTATTGCATCGGTGGAAGACCGAGATTTCCCTTTACAAGCAATTCCGGGATCGTAAATCTCGTCCTCGGTGGTAAAGTGTGAGGGAACATTTGGGGCTTCCCCCATACTAAGACCACACACACCATCGTCAAAAGGAGTAGACGAGGTGGTAGCACTCATATAACGCGGTGATGACGGAGTTAAACATGTAGAAAAATCTTTTAAAACATTTTTAAAATCTTTTCCTTTTTCATCGTTCAAAAACTCTTTATGAAAACCCGATTGAATAATGTCGAAAATATTTGGCGTGTCAAATTGAAAATTAGTCGCGCTAAAAATCCTCACATTTAAGTCATTGGTGGGAGGGGGTGGCGGATTATATAAGTTCTCAAAACGTTTGTCAATAAAGAACACCGCCCCCTCGGGGTCAACATACTCGTCATCCTCATGAACGTCGATCTCATCGATTTCTTCATCAAAGATAGGCTTGTCAAACCAAGGTTTGTCATTCCCCTCCTTGAGTATCTTAGAAACTCTCTCGAAAAGATCACGATCAAGCACGAAACCATCATTCTTTTGTGGGGATCGTTGATAAGTTAGATCCTCACGAATGTGGTAAACGTCATTCTCAAATGAGGAGTGTTGATAAGGTAACTCCTCGAGAATGGGATTTTTGGTGGTCACATGAGTTGGTTCGTCATCGAAAATAAGACGTTCCAACTCATTAAGTTCATCCTCGATCTTGGAAAGGTCGACCTCACTCGTAGGTGGAAGTGAAGGCATAAGAGCTAGCTCTCGTTCAATGATTTCCTCAATCTCAGGATCAAACTCATAATCATCGTACTTCACATGTTTCTTCTTAGGTGAATCAAAAATAGCATGTGGATGTCGAAGTACGTGATCAAGCTCGGCAAAATCGCCATCGTCATCGTCAAAGAAAGAGTCGATGTGAGCACTCACAACCATGGACTTACAAGCACTAGGGCTACGCTTAGGTGACTTTTCTAAGACGAGAGGATCGATATCGATAAACCCTTTAGCCTCAATGGGTGTTGGGCTAGGCAAAGGAGGCACTTCGATGGAGTTAGAAGTTGAAGCCTCAAAGACGTGGTCCTTCGAAGGTGGTGAAGACGAATCCATTTTGGTCATTGTCGTGATGGCATTAACGTCACCCTTCGGAATTGGTGTTTCACTTGTTTCGCTAAAAACATCCCAAAGTGAGTTTTCATCCATAAATTTATACATACCCTTTTTAATTAGGTACACGTATTCTTTGTCATTAAAATCATCATCCTTAAAACCGTTTTTCTTAATTCTTTCAAAACATGCATCAAGCTTCATTCTTTCCGCCAAAGTGAACATTTTGAAATCATTAGAATTTGAATCATTAGGTTTGGAAACCTCGGTTTTTTCATTCTCATAAAATCCTTGGGATTTTCTAGCGAAAAAGTCTATTTTCTCATCCCCATATCTCATAGTAAGTCTCCCCTCGTGAACGTCGATTACGGTTCGAGCCGTCGATAAGAATGGTCGGCCTAAAATAATGGGACATTTAGGGTCACACTCGTAATCGGATATAACGAAATCCGCGGGAAAAACAAACTTTCCAATCCTAACATAGACATCCTCGGCTATTCCAATTGGTATTAAAGGTGTACAATTTGCAAGCTCGATTGTCATGTTTGTGGGGGTAAGCGAAGGCAATCTCATCAATTTCCATAGAGAATGAGGCATAAGATTGATGCTAGCACCTAAATCGGCAAGGGCTAAACATCCCTCAATCTCGGAAAAATCACAAGGTAGTAGAAATTGGCCCGGATCCTTTTCCTTTCTCGGCATACGCCTTTTGGGTTTTTTAAGAAGGATTGAAGCACAAGTTTATTCAAGGGTTACTTTGGTAAGGTCGACAAAGCTCTCTTTTTGAACCGTGGATGGAATTCGAGGTACACGAGGGTGTGCACTTCTTTCCTTGGTCGCCACGTTCACCCCATCGACTTTAGAACAAGAAGACGTCTTAGAAGTCGAGGGTTGAGAGGGATAAACAACACGGAATCCTTCAAGGTTAGGGGTAATCACACGACCTTTCTCACGAGACGAGGCGGCTTTACATTGTTCTTTCGGATTAGCAACGGTGTCACTAGGTAACGAACTTGATGACGAACCCGAGGCTTTGTTCATTATAGCCGAAAACATCTTTTTTATATCAATTTGCCCTTGCTCAATCTTCGTGTTTTGCAATTTCAAAGTATTTGTAAAGTCATTTTTCAAAGTACCAATTTCTCCCTCTAATCGTCTCATATTAGCCTCATTCGTTTTCATGTAATTTTGGAAAATCGTTTGACGAACTATTTTGATTAGAATTAAAGTTCCCTTGGTTTTGATTGTTTCTTTGAAAATTGTTTTGATTCCCACTTGAAAAATTGTTTCCTTGATTGTTATCTCTATTTTGCCAATTTATATTACGACCTTGATTATAACCTCCTTGATTTTGATTCGAAAAATTTCCTTGTTGATTGTTTCCTTGAAAATTGTTTCGATTTTGAAAATTGTTGCCTTGGTTATAATTGCCTTGTTGTGATGGACCGGCGTTATTTTGATTAGAAAAATTGTTGTTTAACGCACTCACATTCGACGTTTGGCCATCCGTAGCCGCACACTCGTAATAATTATGAGGTCCACCACAAAACGTACACGAAACCTCAACCGCTTTCACCGTAGCGGGAGCGTCTTTCTTTTGCATCTCAATGAGATAAGACGTGAACACATTCGTAAGCTTGTCGACTTTTGCATCAACTCTCTCAATGTCGCGATTAGAACTACTAACATTGGCGACATTGGCAACACTCGGTGCATTGCGGAGTTGGTAAACCTTGGATCGGTTCTCGATAATTATCAAAGCTTCTCTCGGAGTCTTACACAAAAAGTTGCCACCGGCGGCGGAATTCAACGAGTCTTGTTCGTGAAAATTAAGACCGTTGTAAAACGTATCGATTTGGTGCAACTCGGAAAAACCATGGTGAGGACATTGCCTAAGCAATTCCTTAAAACGATCCCACGCGTTTCTAAAAGATTCATTCGGTTTTTGCTCAAATTTTGTAATCTCGTTCTTGAAAAACATAGTCTTAGACGGTGGGAAAAAATAATTAACGAATTTGGAAACGAGATCCTTCCACGTAGTTATGGAATTAGGTGGCTCTTTCTCGTACCAATCCTTGGCGGCACCATCGAGCGAGTATGGAAAAAGCATAAGCTTGACGACATCGGTGTCGACGTTCTTAAACTTGCTCGTGGCCAAAAGACGATCAAAATTCCGAATATGGTCGTGAGGATTATCGGCTTCACGACCTCGAAACTTCGTAGCTTGGATCAACGAAAGCATTCCGCTCTTGATCTCAAAATTCTCCGCCTCGATAGCGGGAATTACGATCGCGTCTCCATAACCCTCGGTGGGCGCTTGGAGCAATTCCATCATAGAACGATTGTCGGCCATCTCCTCTACGGTTTCTTCAACAACGATATTAGGAACGTCGGTTTCTAATTCTCGTCTACGTCGTCGATTCCTTCGATTACGATTGCGTCGATTCGAAGCTTCACTAGAATTGGAATAGTCCTTCGATCGAGTGCGCATGCACTAAGCGTAGAATGGGTGGTAGCAAAGAAGATTCTTTTTGCGGCTTTTCGATTTTTCAATTTTTTTTGGTTTTTGATTGGTTTTTTAATTTTTTTGGATTTTTGTTTGTATTACGTAGACACAAATCTACAAATCTCCCCTCGAATCGACTATCTCGATTAAAGGAGCCTCAAAGAATGAAAACAAACACGTGGAGTGAACGTTCTCGATGACTTTAGAACGTTGGTGGAACACCAAAACGTTCAAGAGGGTTTAATCTTGAAAACACAAGCAAATATAATATACGTAGATAATACTTGGGCGGCAAACACTCGATTAGCCTTCCTCCTCAAAACACGCACAAGCAAGCGGAGGAAACGAGGCGGCGCGAAGCACTTAAGAGCCTTTTTCCTTTAGGTCGTGAAATACAACCGCCTTATACCCACCTTATAGTTTGTGTTAATCGAAATTAAGCCTCACGAAAGTATTTATCTATTTTGCCTTTAAACTTTTGCTTTGGATTCGAATACAATGATCGAGTGATGAAATCCCGAATCAAGGTTGTGATTTCTCACGTATTTGGAGTACTTGTATTTTTATTGTTCTTACGTAGTACAATATAGTAATAATAATATTCACAAGAAAAAACGAAAACCAATATATCTACAATATAGTAAAGATTGATTTGTGTTTAATTTAGGAAAATTAAACACGATTTATTTGGATATTATACTATAATAGAGAAAAATAACAAAAATGAGTATGTACGATATTCACGGTTTCCAAAAAATGAAAAGCAAAAACGCACTACTCACACAAACACGATACTAATAATAATGGCACACTAAACACCTCCCCGGCAGCGGCGCCAAATGATAGTTGTGGTTTTGTATACAAGTCTTAGGAAAGACGAGTATAAATGCGGTAAGTATTAAACTTGACGATTTAATGAAAAACCGACAAATCGAATAAATTCCAAGTTCGTTCTCAAAGGAGGTGTGTATTATGTGTGCCAGTTATGTAAAATAACAATGTTTGGATTAGTGACGTTTTTGGTTTTGAGAGAGAAAAATAAAAGACGAGCTACGACTACGTTTAAACTACGACGAATTAACGTAAAACGCGAACGTAAATACGTAAAACGTGACGAAATTAAAAATTAAACCTAAAAATTAATTAAAAGATTAAACTAAGTCTTAAATAATATAAATAAGAATAAAAATCCAACAAATATATTTTAAAACCTTTTATTAATTAAATATTCAATTTTTAATGCTAATTAAAGGCCAAAAATTAAATATAATTAACAAAATGCCCAAAATATTAATTTATTGAACTAATAACTAACTTATATTATTTAATGACTAAAAACTATTTTTCTTAAATTTTAAAAACTATTTTTCTATTTTTTAATGACTTAAAACTATTTTTAAGTCCAAATAATCCTAAAAAATAATAAAATAATGACAAAATTAATCTAACAATTTTAAAAATCCTAAATTACCCTATTGAACAATAGAAAATTGAAAAAGTTTGAAAAAGGTAAAAATTTTCACTAAAAGACAAAACTAGTTAATAATTAAACCCTAATTAAACTAATTAAATTATAAAAAAATAATTAAAAAGGTGAACAGTAACTAATTTTAAAACCAAAAATCTTAAACTAATATTCTTAATCTATGAAAAATTTTAAAAGTGAAAAATATAAGTTTAATGCACTAAAAGACAAAATCAGAAATAAATAAAAGTAATTAAAAAGGCAATAAAACCCAAAAATTAACAGATGAACAGTAGAATAAAAATTAATTAAACTGAAAAATTAAGAATTAAAAAAGAAAAATATTGAAAAAAGAATGGAGTCCTAAAACCTAATTAAGTCCACAAAAGACAAAATTTTTAGAATCTGATAGTGACCTTTCCTTTGTTTTCTGTCTTTTAGTGTAGCAGTGGCTACCAATACACTAGCAGTGGTAAGTGAAGTTCCCCCTGCTAGTGCAATTCAAAGGTCTGGTGGTTTTGATGCTTAGGAAAGCTTGGTTACTTGGAATTAATTGGCAACAAAGGCACCCCCACACTCATGGAAGTGTGGGGAGTCAGATTCAACAAGAAAATAAGCAAGCTAAATGCAAAAATCACACACAAAGGACCAAATTGCAGTTACTGTGTACAAATAGGGGGCTGGATGAACAGTGACTGGTGCAATGTGCAATTTGGTGAGTTTCAAAGGCCTAGAGCTTGCAAACAACTCAACCAAACAGCACACAATCAAACCCTAACCCTATATAAACCTATACTCTAACAGTTTACACAAATGATGGGCAAATTTAAGCTAAAAATGAGCAGAAAAAATGCATTGACAGATTTAGCTAGTTACCAATTGCAAGCATGCTATTTTTTACTTGAAAGCTATCCAATCTCAACCTAATAGCTAAAATAAAGTTATACTAACAACCTACTATGTCTAGACCAGTTTTAATTGCACAAATTCTCAAAACTTCCTAGCTTAAACTGCAAATCCAAACACTACCTTATTTTCTGAAAATTGAAAATAACAAACAACAAGCTTTGAAAACTTAATCAAATTGATATCCAGCTATCTAAACATGCATAAAGGACTATATTAAGCATAATCAAACAGGGAAAATAACATGTAGCATTCAAACACAAAAAATCACATAAATTCTCATAAATCTAAAAAAAAGGGAAAAGGGGTTCAAGCCTTGTTTAGAGCTGATGCCTTCCTTGTCAATCTTTTTTGTGAGCTTATGAGGGAGCTTATGTGAAGTGGTGGACCCCTGCTGAGGTTCAACAACAGAACCAGGGGTCTCAAATATCTTCAATATGAGGAAAAAAATAAGAAGAGATGATGTTGCTTGATTATCTTGTATCCTGCCAAGAAAACAAAAGAAACAAATAGTGACCTGTGGAGAAGAACTTATAAGCTATAAGCAAGCTTATGGATTAAGCTGCTTAAGCTTATAAGCTTATGCTAAAAGAAATTAATGAAAACAGATTTTTGTGATAAATCCTTGAAAAACCTTCTTAACCAATTTGAAATTTACTGATTACTTCAAACACAAAACATACCAATAGCTTCCACTTTCACTTCCACTATTGGCATGATTGTGTATTTTCTGAAAAAAAAAAAGTAAGAACACGTTTTTACCAAACCAAACTGAAAACCTTTGAAACTTTAAACTAAGTGAACATTAAACTAAAACAACAAGTATTAAATAACTTGGGAACTCAGCAATGTGCAAGATTAAAAAATGTTCATTTTCACTAATAATTTTGAAAACTTACAAAAACTGGAACGAAATTCATGTGACATGCCACAATGAATTTATACTACTTCATAGAAAAATCTAGAATCCTACCAAAGCTAAAACCCTAACAAGTGGATTTCCTTAACTGCCCTTGAATTCAAACTTTGAAAAATTGGTCAAAAGCCCATGTGAAGGATTTTTTGGCTGTTTGCTTGATGCTAGCTGGCCAAATCAATCTCAAACGTTCACAAAGTTGTGGAGAGGAAGCTATTGATTCTTGTCCATTGATTTGCTGCCAAGATGCCTTAGTTGCCATAATAGGAGGAGCAGGGGACACGTGTGGGGGCCACTTAGAGTCACATGAGGGTGTTTTCTGAGCTGGGATGGTTTAAGGATGGTGTTAATCTCCATTCTGGAAACTTAATCTCAAAACCCCCTTGATTTAAATAATATGATGATTAGGGTTTATAAGGGGTGGGGAAAGATAAACAGTGGTGTTTAATTGGGATTTAGGGTGATTAATTTTCAAAAGTTTGTTTACCACCAAAACCAAAACTGATTAAAATCAGTTTTATTTAAACATGAGTGGGAATCCGACGTGGGGGGGGGGGGTAAAGTGATTTGATTGGCTGGTGAGTGGGGTGTGGGTGACGTGGCGAAGAATGAGTGGTGAGTGGGGTTTTGTTGTCTGGGCAGGTTTAGTCCCCCTTCTCTTAAGTTTTCTTCATTTTGTAATAAATAGCTTCAAACTCTTTCCCCTTTGATAACAACTTTCAGCAATTGTCATTTTTGGCACCAAGGTTTTTTCAAAGTTGATTAAAGGACCATTCATGCAATTTTTACTATCTTCAAGGGCTATTCTTGCACATAACTTCAAATATCAAGGGTATATCTTGCACAAATGAATTAGTGGAGGGTCATTTGTGACAAGTCTTCAAAAATAAGGGACCAATCTTGCCAATCTTCAAACTTCAAGGACTTCAAAGGAAATTCATGATCCGGGCTTGGTTCTTTGTGCGGCTTCGTTTCCCGTGTTCGTTTTTGCTTGATTCCTTTGATCTTTTGGTGAATTCACGATATCCATACCTAATACACAATGAACAAACACAGGCACATATATGGGTATTTTGACGATATTTTAAGCGTTTTAAGCCCGATTTGGACGATGAGACTATGTATAAATACAGTCTCATCAAAAGCTGTTTATTAAGAGAGGTGATTTCATCATTCAATTCGCTTATCTTTTTAGCACTACTTAAATGTAAGGCATTTAATTTCTTAGTTGTGCTTTTTCTTGATAAACCGATGTAGCATGAGCTTGTTCAAGTTCATTAATTTTAGCATGATGAATTTCAAAACTTTTCTCCCGTTCCTTATATCCCGCAAGCTCAGTGGACAATTTGGCATTAGTTTCTCTAAACTTATTATTAACCAGCTTAGCATGGTCAACATCCTTAGCAAGCTTATCAAATAAAGATTTATAATACTCATGTGTCGCATCAAGAAGGGTTGTAGGCTGGGCGACTTGATCCACACTAAGGTCCACACTGGGCTCATTCGAAATAATATTACTATTATTCTTTTGATCCCCATGTGTCTCAGTGTAGGGATCAAGCATCTCAGTATACTCCTCCTCCTGATTAGACGTACTATATATATTATTATCATCAAAACGTGGGTGTACCTTAGAGGGACCGTCTGAATCATAGACGGGAGCGATGTCATCATGTATTCCTGAGGTAGATGCTTGCTGTAAGTTTTCCATCAAGATGTAGTTGGCATTCACTTCATCTTCCTCGTCATATTCTGTTACAGAAGCCATAAGATCAAATTCCTCAGCTTGAAGTGGAATCCCTGTCTCTTCCTTTTGTGCTATAAGAAGCTGAGTCTGAAGATAAGCAGCATCCCACTTCTTTTTGGCTGTGCAATCTCGAGCATAATGACCAAATTCCCTGTAGTTGTAGCACTGAACCTGACAATTGTTGTTTCCATTTCCCGTACCAGTATTCTCAGCCCTTGCAGCCATAATATTTCACATCTTATTACTAACCGCTGGCACAACAATTAACCCTTTTTGATTACCCACATTCGGAACACTCAGATTCTGACCACGGTTTTGTCCATACTGATTTCCTGCATTCCCAACAGTTTGTCGAGCATTCTGACCATATTGTTGAAACTGTGTCCCCGTGTTCCTAGCAACTACAAGTTGGCGATCATGATTTGCATTCATGAAAGGTTGAGCAATCTGCCTATTTCTAGTGTTTGAGGAGATTCTCTGATTGTTGTTGGTGGGGTTAATGGTAAATTTAAATGCCTTTGCAAAAAGTGCAAGACCAGTATTAATCGCATGAGTAGGATCGGTGTGTTGGGAATAAATCTATTGTTGGGAATAAATCTATGCTTACTTGTTTCCCCTACTAGTTGATTATTCATTCCCCTGCTAGAGTAAGTTCCCCCTGCTAAATAACAAAGGCAGGGGGATCCGTTCCCCTGCTGGAGTCAAAGGCTCTGCCATCAAGATAAACATGGAATAGATTTTTACGCGTTTCAGTTATTATTCCTTAATACTTTCCATAGTTTGTTAGTAGTGATCTTGTACGTGGGTCCTTGTATCTATAAAAGGACTCACTAGGTTAGCATGCAAAGTGTGTCTTTCTCATTTCGTTTTTCATTATTATTACTTTAAGGTTTTGTAAACCCTAATACCACTTTGGGTATTCGTATATCTTTGATATATTAAAGTTCAACGTTTGAATCTCATTTGTTCTTGTGCTAAACATTACATTCCACATCTTGTTTAGTTACTTTGCTTTGCAAAGTTTCTCTAGTGTTAGATTGAATTCTTTCTCTCTATCACAACCCTTAAACAAGCTATTAAGGTTTAAGATCTGACTTTGGGATCAACAAGTGGTATCAGAGCTTGTTGAGAAACTTTGTCTAAATCAAGAACAAAATCCTCATAGCAAACATGTCTTCAGATTCATCCACAAACAGCAACAACCACAATACCCTCAAGTTACCCATGTTGGATCCTGAAAACTTTGAATTATGGGAATTCAGAATCCAACAATACCTGAAAATGGAACACTATGTTCTCTGGGAGATCATAGAGTTTGGTGATCAATTCAACAAAATGGTGGCAGTTGAAGAAGGCAAGGATGAAGGTGAAAGTTCCAAAGGTAAGGACAAGAAGCAATCTGCTGCTCTATGTGATAAGGAAATACTGGCTAGAAGGCATGATGTCAGGGCTCACAGCTCATTGCTGTTGGCCCTACCTGATAGACATCAACTCAGATTCAGGAAATACAAAACAGCTAAGGAACTATGGGAAGCCATAGGCACAACCTTTGGAGACAAAGAAGAAGAAGAAGAACCAAATGCTGGATGATTTTGCTTCTTTCAAAGCAATTGGTGATGAATCAATTGGAGCTATTTACAATAGGCTTCAAGACATGGTGGCCCACTTGGAATTCTTTGATATTGAGGTGTCAAGAGAGCAGGTGAATACCAGGTTTCTTAACAGACTCCAGAAAGAATGGTTTGTCTATAAGGCAATCTGGCAGAATAAGGATGACTTGGACAACAAGAACATTGATTACATATACAATAACTTAAAAGTTTTTGAACCTATTGTCAATGAAATGAAGTCAAAAGGGACAATTCCCACCAACTCAAGTGGAATCGTTGATTCCCCTGCTAACATGGCATTCATATCACAAAGCAGTGGAATCTCCAAGAACAGTGGAATAGAAGTAGCCCCTGCTACTTATTCCCCTGCTACCAGGTCTGGACCTTCCTATGATGAAGAAAGACCAGCCACATTCAGCCTTGATACTGCATGTGCCTTTATAGCATCTCAAGGGCCACAAGGATCTACAGTGTTACATGAAGATCTGAGTCAAATCAGTAAGCAAGCGCTAGAAGAATTGGATATCAAGTGGAATATGGCCTTGCTCAGCATGAGAGCAAACAGGTTCCACAAGAAGTATGGGAAGAAGATCACAATTAATCCATCTGATGTGGCTGGGTTTGATAAAGCAAAAGTTGAATGCTACAATTGTGGCAAGAAGGGACATTTTGCCAGGGAATGCAGAGGACCTAAGTCTGGAAATAGCCATAGAAAGGATGAGGATTCTGGTGCTAAAGCCATGGTAGCAATGCAGGGGATAGATGGAGCAAATGGATGGGACTGGAGTGCTATGACAGAAAGTGTGGAAAGAAATCAAGCTTTGATGGCTGAGGAAAAGGAAGAAGACTTTGCACTTATGGCCATGTCAAGTTCCAGCTCTGACAATGAGGTATATGATGACTCATACTGTACTAAAGCTTGTAGGAAAAATACTGAATCTTTAAATGATCAAATCAGAAAGGTAAAAGCTGACTATATCAATTGTGATAATGATCTTGATAATTACAAACGCGCTTTAGAACAACTAGAGTCCACCCTAAGGGAGTATAGGCAAAGAGAAAGTGAGTATAGGGATCACATTGTGATTCTAGAAAGAGATGCCAAGGAGAATAATCAATCTATAAATGTCTTAACTGCTGAACTTGAAATTTTCAAAGCTAACCAAAAGATAGATGAGGAAACTGTTGAAAAATTTGGAAAAGCTTCAAAAGATTTAACCAAGGCATTTGAAATTGGTCAATCTCCTAAGGACAAAACAGGGTTTGGAATTAAGAATATGAATGCTACTATACCTCCACCCCCTGCTAACATCCATGCTTCCTATCCTAGAAAAGACCTGTCATGGACTGGTCTCCCTTGTTTTGAAAAACAGGATGACATTGAGTTTGACTTGAGTGCTTATATACCTAATAACCTTGATACAGAAGAGTCTCTAGTTAAAACTAGTGTCATTAGGGATGTTAAACAGGAACAGGTTGGCTTAAAGCAAATTGACAACCCTGTTAGATTTTCAAAAGAAGGAATTTCTAGCAGCAATCCAAACTCTAAGAGCATCTCTTCCAAATCTAAGGCTAGGCCACAGTCTCCTAAACCTACCATTAAATATGCTGGTATGTACAGGAATGTCAGAGGTAATCAAAGAAATTGGAATGACCAAAAGTCTCATCAATTAGGAAAAGACTTTGTGATCAATACCAAGCCCTGCTTCACATGTGGCAGTTTTGAACACACTTATCAAGAGTGTAAGGCACCAATGGAGATGGTGGCTGCAAATCCCTTAAAGGATATGCAACCTAGAGCCATTCTTCTAAATGCAGGGGCAAAATCCTTTTCCCCTGCCAAATATGTTGCCCCTGCCTTGAGAAATAGAGTAGCTGAGAAATATGTTGCTCCATCCCTTAGAAAGGAAAATGATGTTCACCCAAAGCCCAACACTTCTGTGACCACCCCACCACCTTATACTGCATATAGATCTGGCTCTAGACCTTACCAACACATGAACAGAGGCCAAAACAAAAGGTGGGTTCCCTCTGCTAAGCATAAGGATTCCCCTGCTAAAACTGGGGTATCCCCTGCTAGAAAAGTTGTACATTCTAGGAACATGGGAAGATGGGGAAAAGCTGTGAAAGCCTCAGCTCGTTGGGTTTGGGCACCCAAAAGGGGTACTCAATCTAATGGTGTATCTCTAGTTTTCGATAAGCTATCCTACATTGATACACGAGGTAGATCCAAGTCTGTAATGGCTTGGGTCCCCAAGAAAAACTAATTTGTTTTTCCTTTTGCAGGTGACAAAGAAGACAAGGGATGATAGAGCATATTGGGATAGTGGATGATCAAGAAGTATGACTGGACACAAAGCTTACTTGTCTAACTTTGTACCCCTGCATGACAATGATGGTGTTTCTTTTGGAGATGGGCATGGAACTATAACCGGAAAAAGGAACTATTGTCACAAATGGGATGACTTTTGACAATGTGTATTTGGTGAAAGAACTCAAGTATAATCTCTTCAGTGTGTCACAGATGACTGATAACAAGAATTTTGTCTTGTTTACTGACACTGAATGCTTGGTATTAGGAAAGGAGTTTGTCTTGCCAAAAGACACTCCAATTGTTCTTAGAACACCAAGACAGAAGAACATGTACACAATTGATCTCAAGGATATCTCTCTCCAAGACAATGAAACATGTTTCATTGCCAAAGCTTCAGCAGATGAATGTAAGAAATGGCATAGAAGACTTGGTCATCTTAATTTCAAGAACATGAACAAACTAGTAAAGCATAATCTGGTTCATGGTCTTCCTTCCAAGTCTTTTGCCACTGAACATACTTGTGCAGCATGTCTGAAAGGGAAGCAACACAGAGCATCCTGCAAGTCAAAAACAAGTATGTCCACCACCAAGCCATTGGAATTACTGCATATGGATCTTTTTGGTCCTACTTCTGTGGCAAGTATAATGAAGAAATGGTACTGCTTAGTGATTACTGATGATTTTTCAAGATTTACATGGACATTCTTTCTATTTGAAAAGAGTGACACTGCTGAAATACTCATTGGGTTCATCAATCAAATTGAACTGTCAAAAAGCATGAAGGTAGTTACCATAAGATCAGACAATGATGGTGAGTTCAGAAATCAGAAACTGGATTCTTTCTGCATAAACAAAGGCATCAAGAGGAAATTTAGCATTGCTAGAACACCTCAACAGAATGGAGTGGCAGAAAGAAGGAATAGGACACTCATTGAAGCTGCAAGAACTATGCTGTCTGATTCCAAACTTCCAGTTATCTTTTGGGCTGAAGTTGTATCCACTGCTTGCTATGTACAAAACAGGGCCTTGGTTGTCAAGGCACACAACAAGACCCCTTATCAGCTGTTTAATGGAAGACCTCCCTTAATTGACTTTTTCAGACCTTTTGGGTGTCATGTTATTATCTTGAACACCATTGACAATCTTAGTAAGTTTAGTGAAAAGGGTGATGATGGATACTTTGTGGGTTATTCCTTAAACAGCAAGGGATATAGGGTCTTCAACAAGAAGACAAGCAAAATCACAGAAAATATGCATGTGAACTTTCTTGAAGACAAACCTGAAGATGTTCAAACAGGTCCTGACTGGTTCTTTGATATAGATGTACTTTCCAAGTCCATGAATTATGTACCTGTTGTCTTGCAGAACACTAACATTTCAGGTACTCAAGAAACAATTGATGCTGAGAAGTCACCCTTGAGGTACATGAATGTACCCTCATTGTTTCCTAGTGAAGCTGATAAACAAGAAGATAATTCTGCTTCAGGAAAAGAACAGCCGATCTCATCCCCTGCTATAACTGAAGGCAGTGGAATGGCTGAAAGCAGTGGAATCCTGGATTCCCCTGCTAGAGGAATTGATTCCTCTTTTACAAAGGATCATGATGCTAATGAGACTACTGATGCAGAAAGAGAATCCCCACTCATCTCATCATCTACACCCATAAATGATGGTCCTACCATATCTAGCAGTGGAAGCAGAATCATCAGGAGTGGAGGCCCTAGTTATTCAGAGCTTCATTCTGCTCACAAGCACCCATCTTTAGGTCATGCTGTCTCATTTGGAAGTTCCTTTGAGGACTTCTTTCCTAATCAAAATAGCCCCATCAATTCTGATTTGGAAGAAGATGAAACAGAAGTCATCATGCAGCCTACCTATAGAATCAATAAGGACCATCCTATCTCTCAGATCATTGGTGATCCTGAAGCTCCCAGACATACAAGGTATACAGCAAAGGAGCACAGCTTCATTGCTAACATCACCATGAAGTTCAATCATGACAACATGCAATGTTGTCTGTTTACTGCATTTTTGTCACAAGAAGAGCCAAAGAAGATTTTTCAGGCTTTAAATGACCCAAGCTGGGTTGAAGCTATGCAAGAGGAGCTCTTACAATTTGACATACAAGAGGTTTGGATTCTGGTTGATTGTCCCAAATGGGCAAGGCCTATTGGGACCAAGTGGGTACTCAGGAACAAAAAGGATGAAAGGGGAATAGTTGTCAGGAACAAAGCAAGGTTGGTAGCACAAGGGTATACTCAGGAAGAAGGGATTGATTATGAAGAAGTGTTTGCTCCAGTAGCAAGGATTGAAGCTATTAGATTATTTCTTGCTTATGCCTCATTCATGGACTTCACTGTTTTCCAGATGGATGTGAAAAGTGCCTTCTTATATGGAACCATTGATGAAGAAGTCTATGTCATGCAACCACCAGGGTTTGAAGATCCAGAACATCCTGACAAAGTATACAAAGTGAAAAAGGCCATGTATGGCCTTCACCAAGCTCCCAGAGCCTGGTATGGTACTCTTTCCAAATATCTCCTAGACAATGGATTCAGCAGGGGGAAGATTGATCAGACCCTGTTTACCAAGAAACAAAAGGGTGACCTTCTGCTAGTACAAGTCTATGTGGATGACATCATTTTTGGATCAACTAACTCCATGCTTAGCAAAGAGTTTGCCAAATTGATGCAGGATAAATTTCAAATGAGTGCTATGGGAGAACTAAACTTCTTTTTGGGGTTACAAGTTCAGCAGCGGAAAGATGGGATATTTATCTCACAAGACAAATATGTAGCTGAGATTGTAAAGAAGTTTGGCATGTCTGATGGGAAGAAGGTGTCCACTCCCATGGACAAGGATCATCCATGGGGCAAGGATGGTCCTGGAAAGCCTATAGATGTCAGGAATTACAGGTCTATGATTGGGTCTCTTATGTATCTCACTGCTTCAAGACCTGACATCATGTTTGCAGTCTGCTTATGTGCAAGATACCAGGTGTCACCAACAGAGTGTCACTTATTTGCTGTGAAAAGGATTTTTAGGTATCTAAAATGTCATCCCACCTTAGGACTCTGGTATCCAAAGGAGTCACCATTTGAGCTGATAGCTTATTCAGATAGTGATTATGCTGGTGACAACAATGATAGGAAGTCTACAACAGGGGGATGCCAATTTTTGGGGAGCAGGCTTATATCTTGGCAATGTAAGAAGAAGACTATCATGGCAACATCCACAGCTGAAGCTGAGTATGTAGCAGCTGCTGCATGCTGTGGTCAAGTTCTTTGGGTGCAAAATCAATTGCTTGATTATGGGTACAACTTTCTTAAAACCAAGATATTTATTGACAACAACAGCACTATTTGCATCATAAAGAACCCTGTTTTTCATAGCAAAACCAAACACATTGAAATTAGACATCACTTTATCAGAGATTGTTTTGAAAAAGGACTGATTGTCCCTGAGAAAATTGATACAGAACTTAATGTTTCTGATCTTTTAACAAAAGCTTTTGAGGTAGGGAGGTTTCAGTATCTGGTTGCAGGTATTGGAATGGTTACTCCTTAAAATATGATGTCTATTTTGTCATGTGTAATCAGGGTTACTTCACTGCTGTTGTTGTATAATTGTTAGTCAATTTTACCATTTCTCTCATTCCACTGCTTTTTAACATTGATTCCCCTGCTTGGGGTTCATTCCCCTGCCAAGAGTATTTTTCTCTTAAGCAGGGTGTGTTCTTTTTACAAAAGTGGTTTTATGTGGTTTTAGACTAACAATGCAGAGGTTCATATGGTGCATACTATTCTCCTTGGTGGATCAGGTATATACTCTATGTTTCAGGGGAGGTTAGGTCAAACCTTTAGGATTCCGGGTATTCTTAGGATACTCATATATGATTCTAGATCATATCCATTGGTGAGTGGGGGTTCAGGGTAATGATGACTTGCTGCACAGCTTGTCTGAACTCTGAAACCTTGAGGCACTGTAGTGTGTGCTTACATTTCTTTATTCAAGCAGCTTGCTGTTCAAAATACAGATGTGTGGCACACATTGCCAAGACTAACTGACCATAGGTAAGGGACAAGGTTGGGATGGTGACTAGGGTATGCATGCTTTCTTGGGATCACCTGGTGTAGGGGGACTTATGTATTAACTTTTTGTATTGGGACCATTGCTGAATAGAGGACTCTTGAGATTCTATGTATCTATCTTGTGTATACAAGTGTGTGCATTAGAGCAGAGCTAGTTAGCATTAGTCCTTCCATGACTAGTTTAATACCCCTAGGAAAGTTTCCCCTGCTTTTATCTTTTATTCCCCTGCCTTCACAACATTCCCCTGTTTGACCATTGACCGACACTACCGTTACCCTGTTCATAGCCGTTGGGCCTGCTTGCTTAAATTTTGGTTAGGGAATATTTTATTCTTTTTAAAAGATATTTAAGGCGCTTTCTTCGTTGATTGGTAATCTTTTCCTTCTATTTCAAATATATTAATTTTTTATCAAGATTTATCCTTGATATTTTTGCAATTTGAAAATTTTGGTCCAATCACAGCCCTTCAATTTGTCTATATAAACTTAATTCCCTTTACCAGCAGGTCCACAAATCTCTCTCGACCTAATCCCACTTACCTCCCATCTCTATAAACCTCTAAACTATTTTCCAAATTCATCATGACCCTTAAAATTGCTCCTAATCATAACCAAATTGCTTTGCTTCATGATGAACCAGCCAAGTTTGCTGAGGCTGTGGCCTTTCTAAAGTCTCCGTACTTCAGAGTGGCCCTTCTCATCAATCCTCGCATTTATACCTCACACATTCAACAGTTCTGGTCTAAAGCCATGACCAAAAACAGTGAATGGAGAGGTCATAATTCAAAGCACAGTTGATGGTCATTCCAAGGTAATCACACTTGCCTCCATCAGGGAGAATCTCCTCCTTGATGATGAGGATGGAATAACCAACTTTTCTGAGGCTGAAATTTTTGAAGGTCTTGATAAATTGGGGTATAAACTTTCTGAAAATCAAAAATTAAAGTTTGCTAAAGGCCAGTTTGCCCCTCATTGGAAATTTTTGATTCATACTATTATGAAATGTTTGTCACCCAAAACCACTGCTTTTAATGAAGTTGGTAGTGAGATAGCTTCTGCCCTGATCTGCTTTGCAACAGGAAGGAAGTATTGTTTTTCTCAAATGATTTTAAAGGCATGGTTAAAAATGTTTCCAGCACCTCAAAGTTTTATATGTATCCAAGGTTTATAGAAGTTTTGCTGAATATGAGTGATCATGGTCCCATTACACACAGAAACTATTTTTCAGCAACCAAACACACAACCAAACTTTTCACCACATTACTTGCACCATCACCTTTGTTCTCTGGCAGAAACATTCCATTCACTTCAATTATGCTGAACCAAATCAGACGGGAAGAAGCTAAAAATCAAACAGCCATAAATCAACCTGCTGAATCCCCTGCCAAGAACCTACCACCTGCTGATCCACAAGAAGAAAGGCGTTCAAAATCCAGGTTTGCCAGGTCTCCCTTGCCTGGTGAATCTTTACAAGCAGCAGAAAGGAGAGTCTCCAAAAGTTTGGAGCAACCTGGGGGTTTGGCTGCCACTATTGTCTCATCCTCAAGGGGTGAGCAGGATAGTGACACCATCAATAAGTCCTCTCCCCCACTCCATGATATCCAACAAGGGGAGTAATTCCCTTCTAGGATTGAGAGCAGTATGAAACCTTTGACAAATATGGAATTGACGAAAATGTGCATGAGTCTGAAAAGGCAGAATGCACAACTAGTACAAGATGTCAAAAAGCAAGGTCTGGTTATCTCTCACCTGGAAACCAGACTTGCTACTCTTGAGGGGAGGAGAAAGCCCAGACTGATTCTTTCCACAGATGAGGATGCTTCCAAAGGGGAGGAAATTCCAACCAAAGAAGGATCTACTGAGTATTATTCATATCCTGGTGGGGAGCATGGAAAGATAACAAGTGCTAAGGAAGGAATAGAGAGAGAAAGTGCTGATAAGGGAAGTGACAAGGGGAGTGCAACCAAAGATATTGCTCAAACATTGCTCACCATGGGCAATCAAGAAGAAGCCCCTGCTTCAAAAGTTTCCCCTGCCATTGCTGATCCCACTGCTGTAAGTTTATCCCCTGCTAAGAACATTACTCAAACATTTGTTAGGAAGAACAGAAAGCAACCAGCTCAGAAGGGGATAACAATCAAAGAACCTGCATCTAAAGCAAAACCAGCACCAGCAGTGGATCCAAAAGACAAAGGAAAAGGAATCATGGTGCAACAGCCCAAGAGAAAATACAAGCATCTGACTCCTGAACAGCAGAAGGTCCAAGAAGCTCATGATGCACAAGTAGCTCTCAGGCTACAACAAGAGGAAATGGATATGCAGGATCAAAGGATGGAGAAGATGAGGCCCAAAGATATGCTAAAACAGGTTGAGATTATGCATAGGGAACTAGATGACAGGGTACCTCATGTTGAAGAGTTTCTTGATCAATGGGAGAAGGAGTTGAAAAATGCTCCTTTGGAAGACAGGTATGAGTTGACTTGCCTTGTTTACAAATATCAAACTGAATATCTGGAAAGAAGGGCAATGCAAATTCAGAGTGAGAAGTATAGAACGTCAGAGAAAGGGCAACTTGATCACTACAAAGTTCTGCTTAAAAGGCATAGAAAGTGGAAGGATGGTGACTTCAGAGATATGAGCTTTGAAGCCATAAAGAGAGCAGTCAGACCAGTTCTAAAGTTGTATGATGTGGAGGATTGGATGACTATCAACACTCCTGAGGAAGCTGAGTATCTTAGGAGACAAAGTGAAGTGCTACAGAAAGCTAGAGCAACAAAGAAAAGAAAAGCTGGAGAGACTACACAAGCAGGTGCATCATCCCAAACAGGGGCATCGCACCAAGCAGGTGAAAGTTTTCCAGAAGTACTTGAGAAGTCTGTACTTAATGCACAAAGAGCAGCAAAGAGACTCAAGAGAATGGAGCAAGTGGGCATAATCACTAAAGAGTCTCAAGGGCCATCAAATGATGAAATTGATAAACAGCTGATTTTGCAGGAAAATGATGAAATCTCACCTAGTGAACTTGGAAAGAAGTTTGCTATTATAGAGTATGCTGTTTATGAACACAAAGGGAGATCTTGGTGGAAGCTTACAAGGGTTGACAATACAGCACAGACATTTCTAAGCCTAGATGTCATGTTTCAAATTTTGGATAGTGAAGACTTAGAAGATCTGTGGAAAATATTGAAGAAAACGTTTGCTGCAACACCTCCTACCATGGATGGTGTGGAGAAGGATTGGGTAATCTGGGAGTGCATGCATAGAATGTATGAACATGAATTATTTGATCCTCTATTTGATGCAGTAAATAAAGGAGATTTGGTGTATTGGAAGCTATTTACAAATTCTGGGGTCTATGAGGTAGTAATGGAAGGTGTGAGTGTTTATTTACTCAATCATAGGTATTATCCCTTCTCTCAGGAAACCTTGAAGAAGTTAGCACAGGCTAAGTTAATTGTTGATGCCAAAAAGCCTGTTGCTTATGATCTGGTAAGAATGGTTCATAGTCAGATTTGGCCAGAGAGTTTGTAAGCATCCTCATCAACTAGCATTTATTCAGAAACTTGTCTTTTAGAGGAAAGTACAAGTTTAGGGGAGGATTGTTGGGAATAAATCTATGCTTACTTGTTTCCCCTGCTAGTTGATTATTCATTCCCCTGCTAGAGTAAGTTCCCCCTGCTAAATAACAAAGGCAGGGGGATCCGTTCCCCTGCTGGAGTCAAAGGCCCTGCCATCAAGATAAACATGGAATAGATTTTTACGCGTTTCAGTTATTATTCCTTAATACTTTCCATAGTTTGTTAGTAGTGATCTTGTACGTGGGTCCTTGTATCTATAAAAGGACTCACTAGGTTAGCATGCAAAGTGTGTCTTTCTCATTTCGTTTTTCATTATTATTACTTTAAGGTTTTGTAAACCCTAATACCACTTTGGGTATTCGTATATCTTTGATATATTAAAGTTCAACGTTTGAATCTCATTTGTTCTTGTGCTAAACATTACATTCCGCATCTTGTTTAGTTACTTTGCTTTGCAAAGTTTCTCTAGTGTTAGATTGAATTCTTTCTCTCTATCACAACCCTTAAACAAGCTATTAAGGTTTAAGATCTGACTTTGGGATCAACACGGTGATGTCATCAAAACAGGCAATGGGTAAATGTAAGTAGTTCACAGCAGCAAGAAGTTGATATCCATAAGAGGTGAATTGTTGTTGTTGTTGTTGTTGTGGCATGAAGTTACTTGATGAGGGTTGATGGTAGGGTAGCATGGGATATGACATAGATGACAGAAAGTTTGCCATAAAAACCAATGGATCTTGTGTTTTGGCACGTCTTTCAGCCCTAACTTCGTTAGCTTCATCTTGATTCATCTTCAAATAATCATAAACTTGAGTATAGTCCACGACATGAAGATCCTTGGTTTGATTAACAAGAGTGACATATCGTGACCATTCAGAAGGAAGATTATCAAGAAATTTGATGTTGGCAGCCATTTGTGCAGGTTCATGTTTGTTTCTTCTAAGATGATTCATGAGGGTTGAAAACCGATGATAGTAAGGTTCAATTTGTTCCCCTTCAGTAGACGTAAGTTTCTCCTATTCACGAAGCAACTTAGTCTCCTTTTCTTGTAAACCAATTTCACTCCCTTTAATCATTTTTTGGATCCTAAGCCACATCTCGTGTGCGGTTTCACAACTATCGACAGCAACATAAACATCTTCATGGATACCCATAAGAATGACTTGAATTGCTTGATCATCATCGTCGAGTTGTTTGGATTCAGCTTCAGTTAATTCTTCATTCGTTTGCACATGACTAGAGTCCGCTATTAGGTTAGCATTCGTGGGGTCCCCAGGCACAAGTATTGTCTTCGAACATGCGGACCTTTTTGAATCGATTTGACAATCAACTTTCCCAAAGGTTTACATTTTGCATAACGAAGGAGACGACTAGCCCATGTAGTGTAATTCTCCTTGGTAAGCATGGGTGAACGATTCTCAGTACCTGCAACATAAATATCTTGTTGAGACGTCATTGTAGAAGTCGTGTGTAAAACAGGATCTCAATTCGTAAAAAGCAAAGTGTTATAGTTAAAAATCCCCTAAAATGAGTAATTCCACTAAGAATTTGAGCACGAGAAACCTAAAATTCTTCAAAACCAACAAAAACTCGGAGTAATTTTGTGAAGAATTTGTAGTGACAACGAAAAATGTCTGTCGCAATGTTCAAAAACCAATGTGTCGTAATGTGTCAAACTAAAGTTGTCGCAATGTTCATGACATGTCGCAATGTTCAATACCTGTCGCAATGTTTGAAACATGTCGCAATGTTTGAGACCTGTCGCAATGTACAAGACCTGTCGCAATGTTTGAGACATGTCGCAATGTGCAAGACCTGTCGCAATATCGAAAACTGTAGCTGTCGAAATACCCAACCAAATTCATATCGTAATCCACGAAATTATGTCGCAATATGGAAGGAATTTTGTCGCAATCCCAATCGCAATCCAAAACCCTAAGCTATTGCGATGGACAACAAGCAACAGTATCGCAATAAGTTGACAGACCCGAAATTTAAGGTAGAAAAATGAAGGTTTTGGACAAGAACAACGGGGTTTTAACCAAACCAAAGAACCCAAATCTCTACCACAACAATGTAGAAGATATATGGATCACTTGGAGAACAAAAACACGAACAAAAATTTTAAAACGTGAGATTTTTGATCCAAAACTCACGAAAACCAAGAACCTAAAACAACACCAAAGATCTATCCACGAATCCCTTGGCGAATGATATCACTTGTAGGATTGTAACACACAACTTGATAAACTATAAAGAGAATGAGATTAAACCAAAAAAGAAAGATTAGATTAAGATGAAGAATAAAAGAGAAAAACAAAGAATTATGATTTCCAAGTGAGAGAAAGACATGTTGTTTCTCTCTCTACTAACTATGAAATAGGAAAACACACACACACAAATGAGGTGCTTGGGGCCTTTTATACTACAAGTGTAATGTATAGAATGCCTTCCTCATTTGTGTGTTCGGGACTAATTCCCGTTACATACATAACATAGACTAAGAACTCTCGACACCATTGAATAGCATTTTCCACGAGCTTCGTTAAAATGGAATGACTTTGATTCATATTCATTATTAACATGGCATTTAAGAAACAAAAGGATTGTAAATGTTTTAAGTCATTTAATTGTACTTTATGGAAAACTACACTCGAGAGTTTTCGGGAGCATTGGCATGTTGCAGACACTAACCAATGTTATTATTTTATTACCACATGTCCAAGTGGGAGCTGTTGTATTATGTACACGTAATAATAATATGTCTGGTAGTCGACTCGAGCCTAAGGAGACGCACGCGTTAATACGTAAAATAATTATACGTTAATATATTATTTTTAATATGTTAATTAGTGATAAGCTATTAGAAACGTTAATTAATTAATTAGTTAACGGGTTTTGATAAATAATAGTTAAATATTAACTATAAACAGTAATATATATAAAATAAATAAAAAACAATTTTGGAATTGATATGTTTTGGTTATACACGCTTTTAGTTTCCTAATAGAATTAGACTAACCGACATGTGGAATCTTTGGCCTATATAAATAATGATATTGTATCATTGCTAATATTCCTAAGGATTAAAAAGAAACCAAATAGCGATTTGCAATTCCAACGTCATAAACTAAAAGCAATCGTTTGACTCTTTGCTTTGGTTTTATTGGACGAACAAAATAACAATTTTGGCTTGTTAGTTTTGCTTATTTGTTTTAACAAGTTTTATTAGCTTATTAATATTGGTACTAGCATACTTAATTGTTTGGTATAACATATTGTGTGTATATTCTTAGAGAGATTATACTTTGATCTTTATTTGCGGTTCGATAAAAGTGTTTAATCAATTGCTAAAAGGTATACAGTTCTTTATCATTTATTTTAATTATGTTTCTATACGTTATCTTATATTCCGCTACATACTCGTATATATTAATATGATTAATATATATAAAGGTTTTTACAAATTCCAACACTAGCTCACTTTTGATCTTGTCAAACCACAACGCCTTTGATTACAATGTTTTACCTACCTACCCATAGCTGACTTTGAAGTTGTCAATCATTCCTTATTTCTTTCTAAATGATATTATTTGTGGATATTTTTCTAATAAGGTTTAGTTTATATAATAGCAAGATACTTTTTAAAATTTACATATATCATACGCGAACTTTAAAAAATATTAATATCATATATATATATTTAAAATTTGTCTCGGTTTCATACCTTTGTACTTTTAAAATTACTAGTGAATAAATGAAGCGAACATACAATAGCCATACTAAGTACTAAAATCTAACATGACAATATTCATTACTACTTGACATGCAGGTGATAAGACGTCTTATAAATATTCCCAAACATCATGTATGCAAAACTTGTAGATGTTTCATATATACGAGTAAGGGTTATGTGTTTCACACCCAAGTATTAACATGAAACAAAGGCGTATGAACATATTGAACATTCTTGTGACAATTGATAGAAAGAATAATGAGGATTTAAATTTTGCTCACATTTTTTATAAATGTATTCGCTCTTATATGCTCACATATTTTATAAAGGTATGATATCGAGACGAATTTTGGAAGTATGTATATGATATTAGTATTTACATTTTAAAAAGTATATTAATGTATGATCTTCACAAAAAAAGTGTTGTATTTACATCAATTAATGAGAAAATCGAAAAAATAAGAACAACAATTAACCTAACAAACAAACTTAAGAAGGCGAGTTTCTGCAAACAGGGCATGTCCCATTTATCTTAAGCCACTCATCGATACACTCTGTATGGAAGCAATGTCGACACTCGGGTATGCACCGAACATTCTCCTTGACATGGTACTCCGATAAGCATATTGGACACACAGCATCATCAAGGCCTGGAAGACGCTTGCTTTCACCAAGAATGACTTTTGTATAGGACTCGATTGTTGCTGTGTCAAGGCCAACGATGGCTGATTGTGTTACCATGCTATCTGGGGTTACAACATTGGTGTTAAACATATTAGGTCTCTGTATGCTCATGAGTTCATCACGTCTAAACTTGATGAAACATGCAATTACAATAGCAGCTGCCATCCCTAGAATTGCCATGGAAACTGCAAAGTATTTTCTAATTTTGATTCGATTGGAGCCTTCATCACCACCTAGATTTTTGAACATCAAAATATATTAGATACATTTCCAATGTATCAGACTAGCTGTGCGAGAATCTAACTTTATTGTTACATTACATGTATTTTAATTTGACTGAAACAACCTACTAGTACCAGTACTAGGTATTCTAAACTGAATTTTGTGTATGATAATCATTTTAGTAACAATTTTATGACGTTGATCAATAATGACTGGTATATAAACAAAAACATTCGGCTCTTCCCTGATCCAACAAAGTAAGAAGATCATATATATCTTACCACGATTATTGTTGAAACACTTCGTTACTGTCCCATTCGTACTGTCTGCATAACCACACCAGTCACCAACTAATTCACAACTTTTGCAATCAGGTGTACGCCACGTGAGAGTTATATTCTTCAGCTGCGATGTAAGTTCAGTTTGATCTAGACGATCCACCACTGGCACCATTAAATGTCTGGTGATGACACAACCTGTTCCTATACTAGTCAATAACATTATGACACTCTCGGAAGCAGTAGCTAGAATTGAAACCGACGAATTACTAAGGCAGTCAATAGGTTTAAATCTAGAGACTCTCAAATTATTACTCGGACAACTCAAAAGAGTGTATTTTTGTAAGTAAGAACCGGAGAAAGGAGAACTCGATAGATCAAACCTTACAAGTCTAGCAGGAAGGCAGTTCGAGGGATCATAAATTTGTATAGCCTGAGATAGATAGTCAATACTCCTAACTGCAAAGTTGCCGTATCTCGGGAGGTGGATAAGCAATGTAGTAGGAGTACAACTTAAGTTGAAGCCTGGAAAGCCGCAGTTATCTTGTTGATCATCAGTTAACTGGAAAGGGAAACGGATATTAAAGGTTCTCTGTCCACAGAATGAGATAGGGCAATCTGCTGATGCTGTTGAGGAAAGAAGAAATATTGTAAGAAGATAATATAGAATTTTGTAGGCATCCATGGATGTTGTTGGAGACATGTGTTGTTAGACCAATCAAAACACACTTTTATTTATATACGAAGGTATCTGGTTGGTAAAAGACAATCATTTATCGTAATCCAAAGTCAAAGGATTCTCGGTCATTGGAGATGTCTGCCAGTAACGTTCTCCTTATTTATTTGCAACTTGATGATATTATTTTTCTCACAAGATTGAGACTAGTCATTATAAACAAGTCTGCTTTAGCATGAACCCAAGAATACTAAAAGAAATTAAAGCTTTGATTATTTGGGTTTAATGCTTTAAATAGCCACATAATTTTTAAATATACCCCGATATTACATATACTCAATATATTCCCTAGTACCTCAACTATTACATTACCTGTCAATATGGTCATGCATAAGTATTTTAGCTGGGTAAAGTGGTAAACCTACTACCGTGTGACGTGGCATGCCACACGTTTTAAAGTAGTAGTTGAGGTACCATGTGGGTAATACTTTACACGTATAACCTTTCACCATCATCCTTTTCGCCTTGGACCTTTCTTTGATTTCCTTTGAATTTAGAATGATCATCACGTCCTTTAAAGTCAAAGCTTCCCGTACATAAAGTAAGGTATCCACAAAGTGTTCGTATGATGTTGGTAAAGAAGTGAGTAATAATAAAGCAAGATCTTCATCTTTGAACTTTACCTCTATATTTGCTAAATCAAGAACGATTTTGTTGAACTCATCTATATGCTCAAAAATCTTTTGTCCAGTTGGCATGTAGAATGTATACAACTTCTTCTTCAGGTACAACTTGTTGGCCAATGAATTTGTCATGTACAAAGACTTGAGCTTTGACCAAACCCCCGCTGTAGTCGTCTCCCCGGTAACCTCTCTCAGAAACTTGTTACCTATACACAAAATCATGGCACTGTGAGCTTTCTTGTCAAGATTGGATTTCTCTCCAACTTCCATAGTCGCGGGTAAAACCTGCAGAGCTGCTTCACATCCGTTTTGGATTAACAAAGCACGCATCTTGATTCTCCATAACCC
This sequence comes from Glebionis coronaria, assembly GCA_025667525.1. Lineage (NCBI taxonomy): Eukaryota > Viridiplantae > Streptophyta > Magnoliopsida > Asterales > Asteraceae > Glebionis > Glebionis coronaria. Next base: position 466,541,023 of record CM046881.1, read on the forward strand.
GAAATCACCAGTTCCATCGAATTTCTCGATGTCCAACTTGGCTCCCGTCATTCTTTAATCCCTTTGTTGATTTGCTAAACCTTGTGAAAACCTCACAATCACAAACCGACAAAATCCCTTCGATAACTCGCTAAACCTTGTGATACGTTAAACCTCACAATCACGAATTACGAAGTCCCCTTGTGTTTAAAAACCCTCCAAACTATTAATACAAACTTTTTATTTTTCTTTATGTTAAACCAAATAAAAACAAAATAAAATATTTGTATTAAATTTTTGGCCCAAAAAATGTCATGTTTAGAAACTTAGGACCACCCTACTTTGAAGTTTGAAGTATACGTAGGTTTTACTATGATTGACTTTTACACAAACAAAGCCACCAAACAAAACATGGTTCTTCTTATACCTCTCACCCCTGCGACAGAAACAAAGAGAGAAAAAAAATACCCGTCGATCTCCAACCAGAAGATCAACACCCTTTCCAGTCGATCCTGCTTCCTTGTTGAGGATCAACAAGAACACCACTTCGTCGATCGATCCTAGATAACTAGCACTCGAAGAACGGAGCTCTGATACCACTTGTATGGTTTAATTCCTACAACCCTGGTTAACTAGATGCGGATAAATACGAATTATGAAGAACCCACAAGCAGAATTAACAAAAGAAAAACACACAAGGTATTACCATAATCGTTTCTCCGATTAGTTTATTGAAAGAATGACGTCTGGGTTCGTTCCCCCTCTTCTTTTCTAGAGATGGGGGGGGGGGGGGGGGGGGGGGGGGGGGGGCCGACGATTACATGTCTTACGGGTTGGGTTGGGCTTAGATACGACAAAACCACATTTATTCTTAGCTATTATTAGGCAACTCGACTTTTACCCTAGATTTAGACATAGGCGAAAATAGACTAAATACATAACAAATAGTTTGCAAAATAATAATAATAATAATAATAATAATAATAATAATAATAATAATAATAATAATAATAATAATAATAATAATAATAATAATAATAATATTATTTCCTGATGGTTCTTTGTGCTCGGGTTGCCATGTACATCGGATGGATCTGTGGGGTGATCATGCTGTTCATTGCGCTAGTGATTTGGGGGTTAAGTTTCGGCACAATCTTGTTCGTGATGTGTTGTTTGATATTTGTTCTACGGTTGGTGTGTCGGTGAGGAAAGAAGCTGATATGGGATTTGTTTCTGATGGTGGGCGTGATCTTCGGCCAGCAGATTTATTGCTACACAATTGGTCCCAGGGCAAAGATGCGTGTTTAGATGTTACAGGGGTTTCTCCGTTTGCAGGGGCGGGGTTGGATTCGTGGGTTCCTGGGAGTGCTTTGCAGTCGGCTGTTCAGAAGAAGAAGAGGAAGTATTGTTCTATTTGTGCTGAGCATGGTTACTCGTTTATTCCATTCGCCTTCTCGACTTTCGGGGAGTTTGAGGAGGAGGCGATGGGTACTCTCTCGCGTCTTAAGCGGTTAGCTGGTTGTCATTCTAATGACGCGAAGAGTGGTGGTTTTTTGATGTCTAGACTTAGTTTTTGTATTCAAAAGGGGGTGGGCACGCAGCTTGTTTCGCGGCTCCCTTCCAATTTTGTGTGATTAATAAAATTGGAATTTCGATAAAAAAAAATAAAAAAAAAAAAAAAAAAAAAAATAATAATAATAATAATAATAATAATAATAATAATAATAATAATAATGTAGCCGCAATCTTTCTGTGTTTTCCTTTTAGTTATTTGCATGGCTTGTTGATTCACATCCTTTAATTTGGGCAACACTGAACTAACTTGGTTAGCGAATTCAAGAATTGTGTTTAACATTGCATCAGTAGTCACTAGCTTATTGTGATTTGTTGGTTTTAATAAAATGGTAAATTTGCTATTCAAATTATATCAAAAAGTAAAATTTGCAACCTAGTTTTTTAAATGCTTTAATTTACCACAAGACAAGATCCCCTTGAAGACCATAGATTTGCTTCATAAACTTCTACGACAGTAGTCCAGAAACAGAAACCTTACAAATGAAGGGCTTGCGAGCTAGAGTCTTGCAAAGTACGGATCTAGATCCATTTACAATTATCAACACCTATACTCGATTATCGGATAGATAATGGCTTTGTAACCGATGTGAATGCCCTATCAGCGCCTTGTCCTTAATTCTCTAGCTTTTTGCTAGTCATACGTGTTACTGTTTTTACGGAGTAAAGAAAACCAAGTGAACATGGCAATACATACATATTATGATAGATGAAAAGGAATGCATCAAACACTCATAATGACGTGCAACCATTTAGTATAAGATCGGGTATAAAATTCGAGATCTTAGAATGAATCTCTCAGGGGAAACTTTGTTATGCTTAACGATATTACTTTATAGTCGACCGGTTTGTTCCATTAATATCAGATTGTGTTCATATTTTTACAAAAAGTTAGATTTTTTGGAACGATGTTTTATTCTCTAATTGTACCAATTATAACACGCAATTGTTAGGTTCAAAATCACTTAAGAGTATACGTATAGTAGTGGTAAGCGATTTGGTTAGCCATTTAAGATATTTGTATGATAACGTGACAGAATGAAATCACAAAAAGTGCATGACAGATTGAATACGTAGTGGTTATATTTCCAAAAGTTAACTACATGCTCGCCCAATAGCTTTTCTGAGATATAATGGAAAGCAATTACATACATTTATTTGTTGCAATTTGTTTGTTATTATGTTCATGGAGTTCGACAGAAAATTCAGACCAGTTGTGTGTTGGTATTACTCGACGATTAGAAGCATGCAATCCCTACTTTAAAGATAGAACCAGAACAAATCTATGTTGTGTAGGAATGCAGCAGTCATATAAATAAGCGGAGAGAACTAGAGAAGATCGTGTATATCTTTGCAACTGTATGAAAAATTTCTGGCCAGATAAGGATGGTCGTGTCATTCAAGCTCTTTTTCAGACATTCAAGGCGGATATGAATTTCCCGATAATTAATAAGGACTTCGATTGCTTCAAGTACATTCTTCATCATCTCTATCATCATCTATATTTAATTACTTGTTTTGTACATGAATTATCATATCGAGGATAGATCATTTCGTATATATTGGTTACCGTACACCTAAAAAGAACTTAAGCTTATGGTTCAAAAGGGCGAGTAAACAAGAGTAAACTGAAAAACTGACTGATCTAAAAAGTATAGATTCTGGTTCAAGAAGCTTGGACTAGGTTCTTATTCAATTTTATAAAACAAACTCAAGAATCAAGTAATTCAACCAACCTCTCCTTTATTTTTCTTAAAACTGCGTTAGGTTATCACTTCAAATGTGATACCTAACTTTTTGATCGTACTTACAAAGCAGAAAGAAAAGAAAAACAAGTGTATAATTGATCTTACAAACCAAGATCAATATACGTATACAAGATCAAGAACAAAGCTCTTAATATCAACAATGGCGGAACAAACTATGTGTGAGAGATAAAACTGAATGAGTAGCTAACTAGAATGGGATGAAGGTTGACGTGAGTTTCCATTGCTTGTCATATTTAGCCCTTAGTCTTTAAGCAACTTGCCAAACTGAAACAAAAATATACAAACAAAAAATATAAAAGAAAAAAATTACCTTACTTACCCTTCGACTTATGACAACCTGTCTACTTACTTGTTAATACCCCCTCTTAAGTTGACTTGTGATAGAGATCAACAAGCTTCAACATATCACAAAAAGAATTGTGATCTTTGATAGACAACCCTTTGGTAAACAAGTCTACAACATTATCTTCAGATTTGATCTTAATAGTTTTGATCAAACCTGCAGACACCTTTTCTCTTAAGAAATATAAGTCAATTTCAAAATGTTTAGTTCTCTCATGAAATACAGGATTGGCTGCAATTTGAATTGCAGAACTACTATCACAACTGATTGGCACATGTAAGACAACATTCACCTTAAGATCTTTCATAATCCTAAGTATCCACATGATTTCACAAGTAACACTGTTCATAGCCCTATATTCAGCTTCAGCTGAAGATTTAGCTATAACAGATTGTTTCTTACTTTTCCAAGACACAAGATTATCACCCAGATATACAGTATATCCAGTAACAGATTTTCTAGTAATCTTACACTTCGCCCAATCTGAATCTACAAAAGCATTAAGATTCAGATTGTTATGTTTTTCAAAAGATATACCAGTTCCAGGAGACCCTTTAAGGTATCTAAGTACATGAAAAGCCAGTTTCAGATGAGATTTATAAGGAGCATGCATAAACTGACTTAAACAGTGAACAACATAAGCAATATCAGGCCTAGTTAAGGTCAGATATATTAATTTTCCAACAATCTTTTGATAACAAGTTTTATTATCAAGAATAGTATCAAACTCATCTTCAACAAGTTTCTTTCTTTTCTTAGAAGGATCTGGTATAGGAGCTTTAGTTGGCTTACAAGCCAACATTCCATACTCAGATAGTAATTCAAGACAATATTTTCTTTGATTAAGACATAATCCTGACTCTGTATCAAGTACTTCAATACCCAAAAAATATTTGAGTTTCCCAAGGTCTTTTATTTTAAATTTAGAACTCAAATATTCTTTAAAGTCATTGATAATACTTTCATTGTTCCCTGTTATGATAATATCATCAACATAAACAAGCAGAGCAACAAAAGACTCATTAAACATCACTTTTACTTTAACAAAAACCATTTTCAATTAACACACTTGTTAACTTTTCATTTCATTTCCTAGGTGCTTGTTTTAACCCATATAAAGACTTAGTTAGCTTGCACACCTTGTTTGAGTTAGAACCATATCCTTCAGGAAGATTCATATAAATTTCTTCATCTAAATCTCCATACAGAAAGGAATTATTCACATCTAACTGATAAACAGGCCAATTATTGTGCACAGCAACATAAAGAAGACACCTAACAGTCACAATTTTCACAACTGGTGAAAATGTTTCTTCATAGTCTATACCCTCTTTTTGACTAAATCCTTTAGCCACAACTCTGGCTTTAAACCTCTCAACATCACCACTAGACTTGTATTTTACTTTCCACAAATATTTACAAGCAACAGGTTTCCTACCAAAAGGTAAGTCTACAATAACCCATGTGTTATTTCTATTAAGAACTTCCATTTCTTCATTCATTGCCTCAACCCATCTAGGGTCTTTGGCAGCCTCATCATATGATTTAGGCTCATGAATTTTGTTAAGATTATTAGAAAACACAAAGTTATGCATATACAAATTAGTGTAGCTTATCACAGTATTAATATCATACTTAACTCTCTTATCAAGAACATAGTTGTCAAACCTAGCAGGAACTTTGTGTTGTCTAGTAGACCTTCTTAGCTCAGATCTCTCTGTATTATTTTGAAACAATTGATTAAACTCTATAAACTCTTCACCCTCAGATTCATAATCATCATCATTTAGGGCAACATTTTTGTCTATAGGACTAGCCTCACTACTGCCTAGATCACTCTGGTTTCCAACACTAGGACCATTATTGTCCATAGTATCTGACCCCTAAGAGTGACTGGTAACAATGGTAGAAGTGTCAGTAGACACTTTATCAGCTAAGTCAGACTTCTTAGAAATGCTACCTCTATTTTCTAAGATTACATCTCTCACTTCATGATAGGGATCATCAGATTTATCTACTACCCAGGTCAAAAATATTTAAACTATTTATACCTTGTTCTTCAAAAATTAAATCACCTTTGCAAACATTAGTTTTGAAAGGAAAAACTGTTTCATAAAATTTGACATCCCTAGAAAATAACACAGTTTTGGACTCAAGACTAAAAAGCTTATACCCTTTTTTAGTAAAAGAATAACCAATAAAGACACATTTTTCAGACCTAGCAGCAAACTTATCCATATTATTAAGCACAGTACAAAAGCATAAACAACCAAAAGATTTCAAATGAGAGATGTTAGGTTTAACTTTATAAATCATTTCACAAGGACTTTTTTCCAGAGAGAACAGAGCTAGGAATCCTGTTAACAAGAAAGACAGCAGTAAGAACACATTCAGGCCACATGTTTAAAGGTAATCCCCCCTGAAACATAAGGGCTCTAGCAACATTAAGTAAGTGCCTATGTTTCCTCTCTGCTATACCATTCTGCTGTGGTGTATATACACAAGTTGTTTGATGAACAATACCTTTAGCTTGAAAAAACTCTTCAAATTTATGATTAATAAATTTAGAACCATTGTCACTTCTGAATACTTTAATAGCCATATCAAATTGAGTTTTTATCAAATTATAAAATTCAACAATTTTATTAAAAACTTCATCTTTTCCTTTAAGCATATACAACCACACAGCCCTAGTATAATCATCAACAATAGTAAGGAAAAATCTATATCTGTAGAATCTTGATAACCTATGAATCTATGAAGTGGGTTGATGTTTTCTAGAGAGAGAAACTAGAGAGAGAAAGTGAGAGAAAAATATGTGATATTATATTAAGTGGAAACACAAAGTGAACAACAACCAACCCCTTTCCAAGGAGGAAAGGGGTATTTATACTTCCAAGTCACTAATGGACTTGGGCCGGCCCATGACAAGCCCATGGGCCGGTTCTTACTTAACTAAATAAGTATTTGTTAACTACGAGCTATTACAACATAAATAATACTGTGGAGTGACCGATACTTCTAATATACGTAAAAACGTATTTCTAACAATCTCCCCCTAAGGGAGGTCACTCCACGTTACAAAGTTCTAAACCTAGCATACTATACTAAGTCTTTGTTCTTTAGCTCGTAGTCTTTTCTTCTTTTTCTTTTTGTTGTGAATATGTTTGATTTGATCTTTTTGGCTTTGGCTTGAGAGCATTGATCTTTTGGCCTTTCACGTGCGATCTTTGCCTTCTTGTGAATTTTGCCTCCTCGTGACTCCATGTTCCACACACTTATGTCTTTTTGTTAAATTCTCGAAAGCTTCAGAGTTTGGTACAGCGGAAGACTTCATCTTGTACTTTCTTGAATTTTTGCTGAACTTTGATGCAGAAAAACATAAGCATGTGGGAACGACTTCTACAGGTACACCGCAACACCACCGTCTTCAACTGGTACACAGCAACGCCACCGTCTTTAACAGGTACACAGCAACGCCACTGTCTTTAACAGGTACACAACAACGACACGAATAAAATGGCTTTGACATTTTATTCTAATTCGGTAGCATTTTACCTCCGGTCGGTGAAGACCGTTGGACGATATTAGATATCGTACCCGTGACGGATAGTTTCAATTAAGTAACTTCCTGACAGGATTTCACGGGTAAACCCGTTCTCTTTATTCGACCGTCCAAAGCTGACTGCGAACATAAAGAGTGAATCACTTGGATAAATTATCCTTGTGATTTGAAGCCGTCAATTCATGAAACCTGGAACAAGTGAATTTCAATTAAGATTTTCACCATCGTTGCTTTCCAGTTATCACGAGCTCAATTCATAAAGAATCTTGCACGTCACCTACCAAGTGCTGTTTGATGTTAACACTAGAAGGATTTATACTCGTCACTATGATCAATAAAGAGTCACTCTGAGTGTTCTGGCAAGATCGTATGATAATGCGTAGAGGCCTGGAACGAGTTTAAGTTCAATTAAGAGTTAAACCACTGTTTCTTTCCAGTTTTTCACAAGATTGGTTCTAAAAGAACCGCACGTGTAACCTACCATGAGCTTGTTTGATGTTGACTCAAGCAGGATTTCCATCTTCATTGTAATACTTGCGTATTACTCGGATGTTCTGGCAATATTACAGGAATACTGCGTAGGACTCATGAAAATCTCTTACTTTTCATAGTGTGTGAGAAAGCAAGGAATAAATGGAAAGTGTCCTAATGAGACTTTTGATGATCTCTTGGCTCTAGACTCGATTGTGCGTTTTGATTTAGTGAGCGATGGCTGGAGAGGAGTGCCACCTTTTCAATACCAGTCTATTCGGAGTGAACAAACCAATAGATAACATGTTGATCTCCGTGTGATTAAAACAAATACCTTTTGAGAGATATTTGAGTTAGCTGGGAAGGGTTGTGCATTGCATCACTGGGTCCATGATGTCTTTCTTCAATATCGAGAATCATTAACAAAAATGACCTCAATAGCATATGTATTGACCCGGTTTCTGCCTAAAGTTGTAAGGAGGGCTTCTTTCTTTACACCCTTTATCTTTACAATTCTTTTTCATTCTTCAACCCCTTCAATGCTTACCAATACGTCATCACTAGCACCTTGTTGTGATTGTTCCAGTGCTAGCTTAAGTACTTGGTCGGCATTCAGCTACGTTCACAATCTTTCTCCAACTTTCCTAGGACTTCTAATTCTATCTAGGGAATTGTCCTTGGGAAGATTCCATCGGCTCTGATGAATCATTGGACTAAACCTATTCCTACCACCCTTTTGTCACCACATTCGTCGTGAATTAAGCGTGTTTTTGGAAGGAATTGCCACCATGAAAAATCATTGAGAATCACATAAGGTACTTGTGATATTGAAATCAAAAGTTTTGTACCTTAGGTGTTTTGTTCATCAAAAAACGCTCCCCCTTAACACGTGCTTTACACATATTAAGTTGGATTATCGTTAAGTCTTTTTCATCTTTTAGCCAAGTATCGTTTAAGTCTCCTTAATCCCATTTTCTCCCCTTATCCAAAATGTTAACCATTAATATTTGGGATATTGAATGGATTATCCGGTCTTTGGGTAAAAAATGAAATCGATGTTTGGTCATAGAACATGTTCATGCTCCCCCTTAATTTAATAAGGGATAGTTGTAGTGCTTTAGTATGATATATTTTGAAAGATTTAGAATCTCGTGAGAAATTCTTGAAAAATTATCATACCATAACACTACATCAAGCCGCAAAAGCACAATATTCACAAATATACATATTCACAATTGAAAACCAATATAAAGTGGACCTAAAATGTACGACCCATTAGATGGATCGTTGCAGTAGCTTGTGGTGCACTAAATATGGTCTACCACCAACGAATCTTTCCAAGCTCCTCATCAATCTACGTTCACGGAGCTTTTGATCTATCTTCTTGATCACATACTTCGCCATCTGCCGATAACCCTGATGCCAATCTTCAGTCATCTCTGGTAAAGTCCCACCCGAATTAAGATGCTCCAACTTTCCTCTTACGTATAGGAGAGTCCCATCACTTTACTTATAAAGCTCACCCACCCTCATAAACTTCATTATCCCTCGACTGTTCAAGTAGAAAATCCCACAATTCGGAACAGAAATACCGGTATAGGGACATCTATCTACATGTTGAGGTAACACTTGATTCACTGGACGGGTTAGGTTGAGCTTCCTTTGGTAGCTTTCGACTCCCAACTGAAGATCTTCAACTCGTTTCTTGATAACAACGCTTCATGTGAACATACGAAGTGCTGTATTCAAGGCAATGATGTCTTCACGAGGAATATGTGTGAGTTGATCCCGGGTCATCATGAGCAACATATCTTCGATATCCTCATGACGAATGATAGAAAAATCTCCCTGTTGGATTTTGTATTCTGTGTCATCCTCCCTTTTCAGACGAATCTCCGTCACATGATAATAGCCATTCTTGGCTTCAGTTTTCAGCCCTAAAATACTGGAGATGCGGATATCGGATCTAACGTTGCTTCCTGAATTGGCTAAGCAGCAACCCCTGTACGCCCTTCGGACTCGTTCGTCCCAATGAGATGCACCTATAACAGCATACATATCATAATTACGAGTTACCCTTGGGACCCAGAGTCGGTTTACCTTTTCCTCGATCCAGGGTATTGTCCCCCAGTTGGCAGCTTTCAGCAAAGTCAAGGAGGTGGCGTACTTTGATGAACCCTTCAGAAGATACTCAAGATCATAAGTGACGAAGAAGTCGAGAGCAATAGGATTATCTTGAGTAGGATCAAGTGGAGGTGGAGCTCTTTCTGATTCATGAAGACCTGGCCGTTGAACGGTATTCAGAGCTTTCAGGATCTCATCAGCATAATACTCAAACTCCATTCGGGTTAACCTGGTTTTGGCGCGAATTCTCTTATCCTTCAGCGCTCTCTTCACCAAAGACGGAGTAACCGAAGTCTTATACTCATGAGCCAGAAATGCACATAATTCAATCGGACTGCGGATACGGAGATATAAAACATCTCTGTCAGCGTCTGTGATCGGATCATATTGCGCCGCTGCCGTGATCCAAGCCTGTGGCGGTGCAGTCTCGTCAATCTCCAACGTGTCTGCCCAGTCCCTTGTGCTTGATTCAGGAACAGTAGATTGTGGTTCTTGTTGTAGAGGAGTAGAAACGTGAACATCTGCTGGTTCCGATTCAGGCATCTCGGCGGTGTCATGAACGGGTGAGTGTTGTGCAGCTCCAGGTTCAGTTACCGATTCTGCAATCACAGGAGCAACAACAACAGAACTAACAGGGTTAGTGGTAACAGGTATAGACACAACAATAGATGTACCAGGAATTGATGATGTTGTAGTAGCATTCACATCATGACGCCACTTGGTTCGTCTTGATTCTGTGGAAGTAGATTTTTCCTTTGCTGCTGCATCTTTCTTTGACTTGGTTCCAGACTTGGCAGGTTTCTTTGAGCTGGAAACCTTATCCCCCTTTTCAGGTTGTTTACCCCCATCATCATCCTCATCGCTGTCCTCGTTGCTCCCCTTAGCACTCTCCTCATTACCGTCACCACCATCATCACCATCATCATCATCATCATCCTCATCATCATCACCACCATCGTCATCGTCATCATCCTTTTCTTCTTCTTCTCCTTCTTCTTCCTCTTCTTCTTCACCAGTACCCTCTTCTTCTTCACTTTCTTCCCTTTCTTCGTCAGGCAGAATGTGGTATGGTACCACACTTCCAAACGTTTTAAATAACCTATCATCCTCCATGATAGCGTCATTCAGGGATTTGTAAAGAGCCCGTTGAATCCTAGATTTATCAAACGATCCAAGTTCCCTCATACGAGCTTTGAGGATCTTCTTCAATTCAAAATCCGTCAAGTCATAGGCAATTTTGTAGGCAGATTCAGAAGGATTGGATGACTTGATCATCAATTTTTCAGCCGCGAGTGTCTTCAACTCATCACGCAGTTTTGGCATAATGGACTCAACGGATTCTTTCACTCTTTCTTCAACAGAAGCTTCAAGTGCTTCTTTCTACTCCTTGTATTTATCCCTCATCGCTTGAAGTCTGGTGATTCGTGCAGCATGTTTATCAGCTTCAGCCTGCTTAACCTGAGCTAGTTCTTCTGCATGAGCTTTTCGTGTTAACTCCATCTCTGCAGCGAACTTAGCAAGCATCTCTTCTTGGGCTTTCTTAGATGCTTCTTCACTTTGAGCTCGTCTATGTAGTTCTTGGCGAAGTTCATTCATCTCTCTTTTGTGATTATCCGTATGTTTATCCAACATTTCGGCCATTACAAATACAGCCATTGAAGAGGTTGCAGAGCTGCTCTGGGTTGAGTGAAGAGGCTCGGTTGTTACTACGGTACTAAGGATGGGAGTTATTGGTGGTGGAAGAAATGGTGTTGAAACCAGTCTGGTTGGTAAGGGTTGTATTGGTGGAGGTTGAGTTGCTAAAGATTGAGTTACTAAAGGTTGAGTAGACACCATGATTGTAGGAGCAACAGACTCCTTTTCCACACTTGCTGAAACCGGGATGGATGTCTCCTTCGAAGTAGAATACCTTTCAGGTGATCCAAACTCATCAATATCCTCTGGCTCCTCGTACTCTTCTTCAATATTTATCCTTGCACCTAAACCACTACCACCAGTGTCTTTCCTACTCCTTTGAATAGCTATCTTCATCATTTTTCTCTCCGCCTTGTCAAGAGTAGGATCAACAACATCTTCTTCGTCACGTAGAACTAACTCATCAGCCTTACCCTTTCCCTTCTTAACCTCAGTCTTCTTCTTCTTGGTTTCGGGTTCTGGTAAAGCAACTGGTTGCTTGCGTTTACCTTTACTCTTGACCTTAGTAGACGAGTCTTCTACTGTCTGAAGGCTTGCTTTCAGCTTCTTGATTTCTAGCAGCAGTAGCTTGTAATCAGCAGAGCCTTTGATTTTATCCGTCAGAAGATGATCGGGAATAGGACGAGGAATCACACCACCAGATGGTCCTTCATGCCTTAGATCTACTGTATGATCAGCCTCTTCTATGTGATGACGACTTGCTGCACGCCTATCAATAGTAACATCATTCTTCATACAGTAATTGATGATAAGCTTGATAAACCGAGGATAAGGAAAGAAATTTGTCTTCAGCTTCTTGTTTTGGAAGAGTTGGAAGGTGAATTCTTCCCCCAACAATAATGCATAATCTGCATTTGCACCTTTATACATTCCATAGAAGATGTTCATAATAGGATTGCGCAAAGCATCATGCCCACTTGTTTTTGGTGTAAGACATCTACTGAGAATGCCCAACATTGCTCTCCAAGGCTGACCTACTTTAGCAGTGGTAAACTCAGACGCAACTCGTATGTCAGGACATCCAAGAGCATCGAACAACTCCATGAGTTCGTCTTTAGTAGGATCCCTTGAAAATGCCATACCTTTGGGTGTATCCCGAATGCCAAATATCTTACAGAAGTCTGAAACATTAAGTGTCTGCTGCTTGTTGTCGAGAGTGAAGGTGATCTTGTTTGAAGTGCTTTCCTTGGTGGCCCAGAACTCATACATGTAATCATAAGGCACCGAGGCACTACTTCTTAAAGCATTCTTGAAATGAGATTGATCAAGGATTGCTATGGCGACTTTAAACCCATGGTGAGTGGATTTTGAAACTTGCTTCAGCCGGTAATTGTTTGGTATGAACTTGAGGGTTCGTGCTTCAGCAATTGCGGCTTCTCTAGAGTCTTGGATTGCTTGTACTGTTGGATTAGTCATTGTATCTTCTTAAGATAAGACATGAAAGGTTGATGCACAAAAATATATAGATATGTATCATTCTTACTTCTAAGCATAACATATTTCAACAAGTACTTAGAAACATGCAAACCACTATCAATCAAACAACTCTTCATCCGGAACTTTCCTTCATTCGGAACTTCTTCATCCGGAAGTTCTTCATTCGGAACTTCTTCATTCGGAAGTCCTTCATTCGGAACTTCTTCATTCGGAAGTTCTTCATTCGGAACTTCTTCATTCGGAAGTCCTTCATTCGGAACTTCTTCATTCGGAAGTTCTTCATTCGGAACTTCTTCATTCGGAAGTCCTTCATTAGGAACTTCTTCATTCGGAAGTCCTTCATTCGGATCTTCTTCATTCGGAAGTCCTTCATTCGGAACTTCTTCATTCGGAAGTCCTTCATTCGGAACTTCTTCATTCGGAAGTCCTTCATTCGGAACTTCTTCATTCGGAAGTCCTTCACTCGGAACTTCTTCATTCGGAAGTCTTTCATTCGGAACTTCTTTCATTCGGAAGTCCTTCATTCGGAACTTCTTTCATTCGGAAGTTCTTCATTCGGAACTTCCTTCATTCGGAAGTTCTTCATTCAGAACTTCCTTCATTCGGAAGTTCTTCATTCGGAAGTTCTTCATTCGGAACTTCCTTCATTCGGAACTTCCTTCATTCGGAACTTCCTTCATTCGGAAGTTCGTTCGGAACTTCCTTCATTCGGAAGTTTTTTAGAAAATTCCTTCATTCGGAAGTTGATATCCATGTTCATCCGGAACTTAACAAACGCAACTATGAAAAATTAATCTAGTCGCATTTAGTGAGTTCTAAAGCAATCTAAGGCAACAAATCATCTTCTAATGGTATTCCGAGCATAACCCATCTAAAACCTTAATCAATTAACCCTTAAATTAACACAAACCCTAATTGGATTAAATCTGCTTAAAATGGATTAATTCAGTTGATTAGAAACGAATTTAAGCAAGATAATACATGGGTATTTACCTTTTAGATTGAATGGAACAGGATGGATGATTAAAAAACGAGAAATTTGAGAGCTTAGTATGTGTGTTAATGGCGGCAGAGTGAAGATGAAACAGTGAATGAGATAAAGAAAAATGGGGGGCGGGGGGTTTGCATTTGACTTAGGTCAAATTTTACCCAACTTTCTCAAATAGTCACTTAAGTCCCTATACTCTTCTATTCTTTTCCTTTTTGGTTCTTATCTTTTCACTTTTCCTTTTTCGTCTCCCTATCCATCAATAAACTTAGCCAACTTAACCTTGCTTAGCTAAACTAATCACGACAATCTCAGACAACTTAAGTATCGCATCCAATAATCAAATCTCCAAGATCTTAAAGCAATTCCTATCACATAGAACAAGCACAAGTCATATTCTAAAGCAAGACCACTCATTAGCCAATTAATTTTCCACTTTTGAAAATCGATTTAATGACGAAGATGATTTAATATTTTCTCCCCCTTACACGATGACCCGTTTTCTATTTAAAGAGCTGTAGTCATTGTTTAAAGAGTCAAATATTGATGAAAACATTTCCAATTAATGTCTTGAAAAAGATTGATTCGTGGTGTCAATAAGATTTCTCTTATTTTAACAAATTAATGCACTGAGACGTACACAAATTCGTGTTAGACCAAGTTGTAAAGTAAACTTGATCCCTTTGCATGATTTGGCTTGTAAATCATGCCCGAGAAAATTAATTCCCGTTGTGAGCCAACGTTTTCCAAGGAAATACGTGACTTTAATATGAAAACCGGGTTGCAGTCTGAAATAACTACAAGCCATAATGGGCATGTTTTAAAAATGTACAACTTTTATACAGACTCTATTTATGGCACCATGTCAATATTGATCGACATTTCTAAGGCCGTAAATATTACCGTACTAAAAGACATGCCCGATTTAAAAATGAAAAATATTTTTGGTTTTTCTTGATTTTATAATTTTTATGGTTTTTCTAGGTTTTATATTTTTTATGGTTTTTGTTGGTTTTATATTTTTGTATTTTTCTTTTGTGGTTTATATATTTACTATAATATACATGATCACGAACAAAGGATACTCTGAATAGTTTACCACCACTATTCAGCTGATTCTTCTGCCAACTCTTTGAGAGTCGCTGGAGTAAACGATTTCATGCCAAGCTTGTCGATCAAAAACTCGATTCGTCCTCGATCTAAGGCTTTGGTGAACATATCCGCCAGCTGGTACTCAGTAGTGACAAAATACAGCTCGATCACTCCGTTCTCCACCTGCTCTTTAATGAAATGGTAACGAATGTCTATGTGCTTGGCCCGGGAGTGTTGAACATAGTTGCAGCAAAGGGCAATGGCGCTCTTGTTGTCACAATACATCGGGATTTTGTTGAATCCCAAACCGTAGTCAGTTAATTGTGATCGCATCCAAAGGACTTGAGCACAACAACCGGACATGGCGATGTATTCAGCCTCTGTGCTAGAAATTGCAGCGCTTTTCTGCCTTTTTGAAGACCAACTGATCAATCTATCTCCAAGGAGTTGCACAGATCCAGAAGTGCTACGCCTCGTGTCTTGACACCCAGCATGATCGGCATCTGCATATGATATTAAAGCAATAGAGGAATCTTTCGGATACCATAGACCACGATGAAGTGTTCCTTTTAGATACCGAAAGATCCTTTTTACAACATGTAGGTGCTTTTCGGTAGGCCGAGCCTGATACCGGGCACACATGCATATGGCAAATTGTAAATCAGGCCTGCTAGCAGTCAGATAGAGAAGGGTGCCGATCATCCCACGGTAAAGTTTTGGATCGACAATAGTCCCATTCCTATCTTCATCTAACTTGGATTTCTCCAGCATTGGAGTGTCCACGGGGTCACAATTTTCAAAGTTATATTTCTTTAAAGATTCTAGAGCATATTTGGATTGATTAATAAAGATGCCTCTGGGATTCTGAGAAATTTGTAATCCTAAGAAAAATGAAATTTTTCCCATCATTGACATCTGAAAGCGTGTGGACATTATCTTCTCAAAGCGTTGTGACAATTCTATGTTAGAGGCAGCAAATATTATATCATCAACATAAATTTGTACCAGAATCATGTCGTTGTCCTCCTTGAGAGTGAATAGAGTGGGGTCCACCTTGCCTTTGGAGAAGCCTTCAGAGATGAGATATGTTGAAAGGAGATCATACCACGCACGTGGAGCTTGTTTCAACCCATAGAGAGCCTTCTTAAGCTTGTACACATGATTAGGAAACTCCGTGCTAACGAACCCATCCGGTTGACTAACATAGACTTCTTCCCTTAGTTCACCGTTCAAAAATGCCGTCTTCACATCCATTTGATAGACGATCATGTTCATATGAGCAGCATACGCAAGGAATAGTCTAATAGCCTCCAATCTCGTAACAGGAGTAAAAGATTCTTCAAAGTCTATACCCAAGGCTTGTTTATATCCTCTAGCAACCAATCTAGCCTTATTCTTCAATACTGCACCCATTTCATCAAGTTTAACCTTATAAACCCATAACAAGGTAAGGATGTTAACCTTGTTAGGGAGAGGAACTAATTCTCATACTTCAAGTCTTTGGAATTCATTTAGTTCCTCCTGCATAGCTTCAATCCAAGATGATTGAGTCATAGCCTGCTGCCAATTTTTAGGTTTAACATCAGAGAGAAATGCATCAAAGTAGCAATAGAGTGCATTCTCTTGTAATTGATGGCGTGTAGAGACTGGTCGATCGAGATTACAAATGACATTCCTAATTGGGTGATCTTTTGTCCATTTGGTGCTATGTTTTTCAATCCTAGGTGGTCTGGAGTGAATAATAGAAGGAGCTTCTTCTGAGGTAGACGTGGCTGAAGGGTTTTCAGGTATCGCTACACCAAAGAAAGGAAGCTCTTGCAGGTGAGCATATTCCAAATCGTGATCAATAGAATCCTCTTCCACATCATTAGGCATAAGTAAGGGTGACGATTCAGGTGTAGTTTGAGAATCACTTGGTAAAGGTGCATCTGGTTCAATGTTAATTGAAGATGCATTAGATAAAGCTTCATTAGCAGGAGCAACAACATCAGGTATTGGAGCTATCACTACAGGTGCTGGAACTTCATCATTTGGAGGATCAAAGAATTCATCAAACAACGGTTGAAACAGTTTATCCCACTCGGCCCTTGTTGGTGGTAAAAATGATGTAGAAGTAGGATTATTGGGAACTAATCCGGAACTAATAGCACCGGTTCCCATCTCATGAAGCGCGGGTTCAGAGCTGCGTTGCTCAGAAGCCATCGCTGTCAGCTCATCGAAATCCGCGTCCATAGTTTCTACAATCTTGCCAAGACGACTTGTAAATTCGGTATGCTTTCTTGGACGGTGAGTAACCAATGAAAATACCTATATCGGCTTTCGGTTGAAGCTTGCCCAAGTTCTCACTATTAATGTTTGGATAACAAAGAGCACCAAACACATGAAAAAATGAAACATCGGGTTTACGGTCATGTAGAAGCTCATAAGGTGTTTTTCCATGGCGTTTCCGTATGATAGAACGGTTTTGGGTGAAACATGCAGTAGATATAGCTTCTGCCCACAAGAACAATGGAGCGTTCGCATAAATTAGCATAGTCCTAGCAGCTTCCATAAGCGTACGATTCCGTCTTTAAACGACACTGTTTTGTTGTGGAGTACGTGCAGCGGATGTTTCATGTGAGATACCAACTCCTTCAGAGTAATCACGAAGAGTCTGGTTTACGAACTCTGTTCCATTGTCTGTACGAATACGGCGGACAGTAGTATTCAAACGTACTTGAATAAATTTCAGAAAAGTGATGATAGCCTTCGGTGCTTCATCCTTTGTACGTAGGAATCTAACCCATGTAAACCTGGAGAAATCATCCACAATAACCAGAATGAATTTTTTACCGCTCACACTTTCAGTTCTCATTGGCCCACAAAGATCCATATGCAAAAGATGAAGTTTTTCTTGATTGGTGTCTTCAGCTTTGGGCTTGTATGATTTCTTGGTACTTTTCCCCCTTGAACACGCGGAACATAAATGGTCCTTGTAAAATTTGAGCTTTGGAAGACCACGAACTAATTCGTTTTTAGCCAGATGATTAATAGCATCAAAGTTAAGATGAGATAATCTGCGATGCCATAACCATGACTTGGTCTTAGATGCTTTAGAGAGAAGACATGCTGGAGAGGCGGCCATCATGTCTTGTAGGGACAACTTATAAAGATTTGCACCACGAGATCCCTTCAACAAGTCTTTTCCTTCCAAGTTGCGGATGAAACAAGTATGTTGTCGAAAAGCAACCTCTAGGTTGGAATCACAAAACTGTCCTACTGAAAATAAGTTATGACCAAGACCTTCTACATAGTATACCCTTGAAATCGTAACGTTTCCAATATGATATTCACCATACCCCATTATCTTTGCTATATGATCATTACCGAATTTAACCGTTCCAAGAAACTTGCTGACGAAATTTCGGAGCATCGAGCGATCTCCGGTCATATGTTTTGAACACCTGGAGTCCAAATACCAGAGGATGATTTGGACCACCTGAAAATATCACCACACGAAGACAATGTAGAGGTATCGGAATCTGGATGTTCCTTGTTATTAGTAGGTACAGATTTAATAATCTTAGATTTGTTAACTTTAGGTTTCTTAGATTTCCTAGCCTTCTTCTTCCTAGTTGGTGGTGTAGATTCTAGTTGGCTTAAATCCTGTGGTATTTCTTCACTGATAGGCACTATAGTGGGGGCTGACCTAATTAAAGGGTGCTTTTTCCATACTTGAGTGCGAGTGTTCCTAACTAAAGGACGCTCAGACCTAACCTCAATGGATGCATTCCTAGTTAAAGGGCACATTGTTCCATCTAATGTAAAGGTCCTACCAGTGGGACGCCATTGCCAGCCAACTTGGGCACGAGTTCTACCAGTTGGCTTCCATTCAAGATTATTCCTAATGGCATTCATTTCATTCACATGATCAATAAGACACAAATCATGACGTTGGGAAAACATACATTCATTACAATTCCAACAATTCAAATTAGAATTCACGAATGGTTTAGGCTTCTGCACAGGCGCAGAGCTTTTAGTCTTAACATGATTCTTTTTATTTAAAACTGAACTAGAATTCCTATGGTGAGCTTCTACTTTCTTCTTGTTGGTACTACTAGTGGAGGGCTTGATCTTATCTTTCTTGAGTGGCGATCCTTTAGCCTTAGTAGACTCTTTTACTCCTGTAGAAGGCAAAGTGGGAATATTAGCAACAGATTTTAAAGGTGCCTTACTTGATAGTGCCAATGACGGTTTTGCTCCTGGGGTCTTATTGAATGGAGTTACAGCAATGGGTCTATTAGAGAGTAGTGCAGAACCTGGTTTACCTATGTATTGCAAATATGCTAAGCAATATTGAACTCGCTTAATATATTCATGAGCCGAATAATAGTAGCTACTTGAGGTATCTAAGGCATAAAGATCGTCTAAAATATCCCTAACAAGATCTACATGCTTAATGGCATTCCTCATATAATCATCGTAGGTAACCGGGTTTCTCTTATGAAGCGGGTTCTTATAAAGCACTACTGACTTGGTTGTTGGGGCACTAGTGGACGGTGCAGAGTCGGTAGCTAAATTATCAACAACTTCTTGTCGGGTGAGAAGAAGTGTCTCCTTTAACTCGGCCAAAACCATGTTTTTGTCAATGAGCAGGATGTTTAAGTCAGAGATTTCCTCACACTTTTGGTTCAGTTGTTCAACATAAGATTGTTGTTGTGCCGCATTAAAAGCGAAGCGTTCTTCTAGTGAACCATAAAGAGCGGATAGTCCCTGTCTTGTCCGATCCATCTCCCCTAGAACAGACGAAAGTCTAATTTCTAAGACCTGGTTTTTAGACTCTGCAGCCTCTAGTTCCAATTTTAGTGTTTCATTTGATGACACATCTCTCTTCAGTCTCATAATCTCTTCCTCTAATGCCTTAACAATTGCAATCATCTTGTCACTCGTCTCAACACCGTTTTCACAACTATTTGTTATCAAAAGATCCTCATTTTGAGTTTGTTGTTCTAATTCTAAAGATATACAATGTTGTTCTAGTTGATTAAAGCGTTTTGAAAGTAAATTGTAAGAATCTTGTAGCTTTAAAAACTCAGCGTTAGATTCGTGACAAGAATGATTATCTACCTCATTTACAGTATCAGCAACATTTACAGAGAGATCACAAACATCATCACATATATTCACAGCATCACAGTTAATCATTGCGGATGTAAGCTCATTCGAATAATTAACATTTACAGTAGTAAGCACATCATACGAAATTACTTGGGACAAGAATCGGTCATATTCGGATAAATCTTTTCCTTTTCAATTAGTTGTAGTTCGTAAGCGGTGTCCATTTCATAAAACACTTTTTGAACTTCTCCAATTTCAAATTCAAGATTTTCTTTAAGATATGCAAAACTTCCTTTTAGACTTTCGACAAATGGATTTATCTCATTTTTAAACACCTCGTTCATGTGTTCGAAAGCCCATTCTCCGGCGTTTAGGCCATTTGAAGTCGTACATTCCAAAATGACCTTGTCAAAATTAGTAAAGTATTGATTAATCTCTTGCAAGTTTAACCATACAGTGCTAATAGGTGGAAGATCCTTTGGAATTTCCTTAGGACCTTCCATATTGACAAGTGTAGGAAATGTACTAGGGTTTTCTTCATCTAACATGTAGGTTGGTGCTGTAATGAGATCTTTGTCCATATGGAAGCGAATTCTAAAATCCGTTTTTGCAAGCTCCTTATTCATTTTAAAATAATCACACTCGGGATATTTTGCAGAATTGTATGACCGATCCTCATCAACAAGATCCTTACTTGTTCGATCATCGAAAATAACAATCGGGTCTAAGACCAATCCTAATTGGGTTGCATTATAAAGTCTTGGACTATGTCTTAAAGCTTGTTTTGCATACCTTGGGTTAGGGGGAAGACCTTTTTGACGTGATAAGTTAAATTCTCTAAACGAAGCATCAAATAAGTGCACTAGTTGAGAAGCAGCGTATTGTCTTAAAAGCAAGTAATCTAGACTTCTAATCTTGTTAGCAGCATTAATCTCCATTTCATTCTTCTTAGACTCGAGTAACTCAAAATCCGTTTGAAGTTTTTGAAAATTAGTGACCACTAACTCCTTTTCTTGAAGTTCATTAGAAAGATTTGCTCTTAAGTTTTCAATTTCTTACAAATGACCCATTTGTTTGTTTCGAAAGTGATCATATTCGGGATTAGTTAGAACACTAGACGAAGGCACTAATTCCAAGGTTTGAACTTTCTCATTGCTTAAGGCAAGCTCATCAGACAAATTCTTATTCTTAGCTAGGGTTTCTAAGAGTGCAGCATTCATTTGGCTAAGTAAAGTAGCAGGAACCATGACCAAATCTTGTTGAGCAGGAGTATGCGTATTCGAAATGGCTCCCGGTTGTGATTCACTCAAAGTCTGGGGACTCACATTGATATTACTATCATTGATTGTCTCCTCATTTGAAAGACTCACCACCGAAGACTTATTCGAATCAGCACTCTCTTGCACAACTTGATGTGGTTGAATACTAGAATCGGTGGTATTATCAGTGGTATTAATAAGTACCTCAGATCTCTTTTCTGGCCCTAAGCTGGAGATAGTTGCCATGAGAGCAGCCTTTGCAGATTGAAATTCATCACAGTCTAAGTCATACGCATCGAGATCATCTGCTTGGTATGCTGCATTCTGTGTGGTGACAGTGTCTTGTTCAGCAATCCCTGGATCAGCAAGAAATGCAAGCTCCTCTTCATCAAGTTCCCTTCCTTGTGCCTGAGCATTCACCAGATAAATCTTCTCGGCAAACCATTGACCATCCCTTCTCCTCTTGGGTTTCTTGCAATCCCTGGACATGTGACCTTCTTCCTTGCAGTTGTAGCATGTAATCATTCTCAACTTGCCTGTGGAATTAGCCCGTGGAGGAGTGTTGATCATTGGAGCAGGATTAACCGTGCGTGCATTGGGGGTTGATGTAGTAGGTCTCCCCTGATAAGGTTGAATAGGTTGAACCATTACCCTGCCTTTCTCAATAGTAGCTTGTTGGCGAGAATTGGATGAATTCCTCAACTGATTGTTAGTTGGAGCTGATCCTCTAAATCCTCGTTTTCTTAATGTCCTTGTGAGATAAGCAGACATAGTGGTTAACACTTCAACTGGGTCAGCTCCTTGTTTGAATACAGGAATGGGGACTTCCTCATCATCACAGTACATAGCTTGGTCTTGTTGAATTGCATAATCACTAGAAGGAATACTCATGTGATCAGAGTAGCTTGATGGATATGCTGCATTCTCTTGATAAGAAGAATATGAAGGCTGAGCATAAGGTGCAATGCTTGCTGGGTGAGGTTGTGAACCATATTGTGATGAAGGTGCATTAAACCGATATTGTTGCTGATGTGAGGTGGGTGGTTGTGGTAGAATCGAGTATTGGGGAAAGGTTGGTGTCATGTAAGGTGATGGATGATAGGCTTGATGTCCCAAAATATAAGGAGTGTTGTTGTGTGACAAGCTTGGTTGATTCGCCATCAAAGCTAATGAATCAGGGTACATACCTCGAGGCGAACGGTGCATGATCACATGTTTCTCATGCTGCTGAAGAAAAGCATAGAGTTGATCCAAATTGCACTTATGCAAATCCCTGGTTAACTTAACATCGGTAATGTACTCTCCCCATTCAGCTTGAGGTAAAGTATTCAAGAATTTGGTGTTAACCTGGAATGGAGCAATCACAAGATTGTATACATTCAGATCATTCATGAGTGTGGTGAATCTGAAGTAATAATCGTGAAGCCTTTCCCCTGGGTTGTACGTGAATCTATCAAACAGGTCATACAACTGACATTCCCTTTCCTGTTTGGTGAGAGACGTACCTTGTAGCAACACCTTTAGACGTTCCCATAAATCCTTTGCCACCGTATACTGACTTACCATCTGATAGATGTCATGTGGAAGAGCTTGGAGAATAGTTTGAAGAGCCTTTTCGTCTGCATCGGCAACAAGTTTTTGAGCTGGTGTAAGTTCTTCAAACTCCCTTGGTCGAGTCACGTTGTTAACCACGATGGTACCATAGTCAAGTGGACCATTTAAAATTGACTTAACCATAAGCCTCCCATAAACCGGTTTTCCCTTAAGGTAAGACATCATCCGGCCTTGCCATGCTTCAAAAACTTCTTTGATGAGCATTGGAGGGCGATTATCCGTTCCCGTAATGACGGAAATATCCGTAAGGGATGTCATCTGAGGCATTACTGAATTCGGATTCATTTTGTTAACTTCAAAGAGACAAAGATTATCGGTTGATCGAGCAGTGAAGTAAAGCTTGTGAATTGTGTTGAGTTTTTGTTGTAAGAAATCAAGATTAAATCCTCTAAAAAATCGTCGAAAAAACAAGTAAAATAACCCTTGATTCGGAACTTTTTGTTGATTCGGAAGTTTGATTCGGAAGATTTGGCTTGGAATACCTTGATTCGGAACTTTTGGTTCGGAAGTATTGATCCGGAACTTTCCCTTGATCCGGAAATTTTCCCTTGATCCGGAACTTTCCTTGGTTCGGAACTTCCTTGATTCGGAACTTTCCTTGATCCGGAACTTTTGGTTCAGAACTTCCTTGATCCGGAACTTTCCTTGATCCGGAACTTTTGGTTCGGAACTTCCTTGATCCGGAACTTTTGTTGATCCGGAACTTTTCGTTCGGAACGTTTTGTTCGGAACTTTTGTTGATCTGGAACTTTTCGTTCGGAACTTTTGATCCAAAACTTTGGTTGATCCGGAACTTTTTGGTCCGGAAGTTTGTCTGGGTAAACAGAAGGTTGTTCGAGTATAACAGTCGATCAAAAATGATGATAAAACCCAGATTTTTTACCAAGTTACCCAAAAAGTTTTGTGATTTCTACAATAATAAGTAAAAACTAATACTTATCTACTAATCCTAATCACAAAAACACCAAAAACTCCAAGAATCAAGATGATCTTCTTAAAGAACACTAATACAATCAAAAACTAAAAAACCACACAAATCATTACCTTAAATCACCCCATAGCTCTGATACCAAATGTAGAATCTTGATAACCTATGAATCTATGAAGTGGGTTGATGTTTTCTAGAGAGAGAAACTAGAGAGAGAAAGTGAGAGAAAACCATGTGATATTTTATTAAGTGGAAACACAAAGTGAACAACAACCAACCCCTTTCCAAGGAGGAAAGGGGTATTTATACTTCCAAGTCACTAATGGACTTGGGCCGGCCCATGACAAGCCCATGGGCTGGTTCTTACTTAACTAAATAAGTATTTGTTAACTACGAGCTATTACAACATAAATAATATTGTGGAGTGACCGATACTTCTAATATACGTAAAAACGTATTTCTAACAATATCCATATCTACTTTTAATTTTATAAGGACCCCAAATATCTAAGTGAACAATATCACCCAAACCCTTGGTCTTATGTTCACTTAATGGAAAAGGATCCCTAGTCTGTTTAGCCTTATGACAAACATCACAAGGCTGAACATTATCAGTAGAATCAATTTGAATGTCATTTTTTAAAAGGGCTAAGACTTGATCAGAGGGATGACCAAGTCTGTTATGCCAAATGCACTTAGACAAACAACACTTAGTTATAAAGCTATTAATGTATTTCCTACCTGAATCAAACAGATAAAGACCATTTTTCTCACTACCAGTCCCCAGAAGGGACTTTTGAAGAGAATCCTGAACAAAACATTTTGACTCAGTAAATGAAACAACAAATTTATCATCCTTGGCCAACTTATGAACAGATATAAGGCTCACCTTATAGCCTGGAACAACCAACACATTTTTAACATAATTTGATCAGAAAGCTTAAAATTCCCAACATGTTTAACCTTTTGAATAGTTCCATTAGGATGTGACACATATATATTTAGCTTAGAAACATCTATTATATCATACAAATGATCTGTAGAAAAAGTCAATGTTGGGATGCTCCAGAATCAAAGATCCACCCAATATATGTACTATAAGTACTTATATTAGTGTTATAGTTAAAAAATCTACAAGTAACAAAACTTATAACATGATTAGACTCAAATCTAATACCTGCAGCACATGACTGCACATCACCAACATCAGTCTTAGATCCAATTAAGGCCATAAGCCTATTAATCTGATCAGCAGTAAAGGGAAGAGAATTCCCAGATCCTTGACCAACACTATTACCATGAGAACTAGATGAATTACTAGACACATTAGATCCTCCAGAGTTCCTTTTCTTGAAACTAGGAGGATAACCATTTAGCTCAAAACATCTATCAACAGTATGGCCATTCATATTACAATGAGTACAAACAAATTTATTTTTGTTTCTATTAGGACCTCTGTTTTGACCATTTTGATTGTTTTGAGTATTTCTATTACCAGACCAATTATTAGGTTTAACTACAAAAGCAGTAGAAGTACTCTTATCACTAACAGCATGAACCAAATTGTTCTTATGGGATTCAACCCTAGAAAGAGTAGCAAAAGGAGATTTAACATCTGGCAAAGGGTCAGCAGTTAACAATTGGCTCCTAACAACACTGAAAGTGTCATCAAGACCCATAAGAAACTGCATAAGCCTTATACGAGCATTATGACTCTTCATTTGAGGAGCACCATCACAATTACAAGAAGGAAGATTGACAAGGTAGTCAAAGTGCCTCCATAAACTGTTGTAATTATGATAATACTCAGACAAAGAAGACCCAGATTGAGTGAGAGAGCAAATTTTATAATGCAAATTATAGATAACAGATCCATTAATTTTATCATAGGTTTCTTTAAACTCATCCCACACATCTTTAGCATTTTTTGAAAAAATTTGTCCTTGATATAACTCAAAAGAGATACATCCAAGAATCCATGATAAAACCACAGCATTACATCTATCCCATTGATCAGACAATACAACATCATCATTATTTTTCTCATAAGTACCATCAATAAAACCCAGTTTGTTCTTAGTATGTAAAGCAAGTTTAAATGCAGCAGCCTAAACTTTATAGTTCCCTGGTCCAGTTAGTTTAACACTCACAATGGGCTGCCCATTAGTATCAGTAGGGTGTAAGTATAATGGGTCATTAGTGTGAATGACAGTTTCATTTTCTGTTTCAGTATCACTAACAGGATTATCATCCTGATCACCTTTCTTGGGATCAGACATGATAACAACACAAAGATATCACACAAGAACATAAAAACAAAAAACCCCTTATATCTCCTCTACACACAGCTACCAAGAAGCACAAAACAAAACTGAATCAATCCATCAAGACTACCTAATCCCTTTGACACCGAAATCACCCTCTAAACAGAAACAAGAAACCAAAACTAAAGAAAGAGCAAGAGAGGTGTTACAAAACGCGCAGCTACCAGCAAAGAATATCCAAGATCCAATGAGATCAAGAAAATCTCACCACAAATCAATAAGCACAACGGAATACCAACCTGAAAGAGTTAGTTATAACAGATAACAAACGAAAAACAACAAATCCCCAAAAATTGAACGAAACCCTAATTTCTGAAATTTAGGGTTTCTTCAATTAACCTTACCAGAGATGAAATTAAACCCAAATAACCAATAAAGAACCCAATTAAACCCAAAGGAACACCAGAAATCAGAAAACCCCCAAAAATTACGAAGCCCTAATTTTTGAGATTTGATCAAAAACTCAATTAACCAGTAGCTAATTGAAATCAGAGTTAAAAACGCGTTTAAAAATAAGTATCAAGAACCATAGGCTCTGATACCATATTTAATTTTATAAAACAAACTCAAGAATCAAGTAATTCAACCAACCTCCCCTTTATTTTTCTTAAAACTGCGTTAGGCTATCACTTCAAATATGATACCTAGCTTTTTGATCGTACTTACAAAGCAGAAAGAAAAGAAACACAAGTGTATGATTGATCTTACAAACCAAGATCAATATACGTATACAAGATCAAGAACAAAGCTCTTAATATCAACAATGGCGGAACAAACTATGTGTGAGAGATAAAACTGAATGAGTAGCTAACTAGAACGCGATGAATATATAGTCCAAAGACTAGGGTTGACGTGAGTTTCCATTGCTTGACATATTTAGCCCTTAGTCTTTAAGCAACCTGCCAAACTGAAACAAAAATATACAAACAAAAAATATAAAAGGAAAAAATTACCTTACTTACCCTTCGACTTATGACAACCTGTCAACTTACTTGTTAATAGTTCTTATGACAGACATATAATCTGTTTTAAATTCGTGTATTCTTCTTGTCCCTAAAGGATATCCGCTATTATAAGCGGTCAGAAACCTGTCCCAAACTAACCGTTTAAAAGTTGCTATATACTCTCATAATAAGTACTCGTAACAACTGTCACTAAGTCCAACATTTTTATTTTCCCATCAGAAATATATTTTTTTGACTTAATTTTATTTTCTGTAGTCTTTTTGTAAATGTAGAATCCAGACTTTAACGAGTCAAGGATGGTCACTTGAGGAGGTATTTTACTGTGGCGTTAGACCAATTTTTGTAATGTGTTAGATTGGTTATTCATCCAATATATAGTTTATCAGTGTAATTTTTGTTGGTCTTTCAGTTTGTATATCAACTCGATTATTGTTAATATGTAAATAATGAGTCTCTGGCTTCACAGGTCGATCTCTTTCACACCATTCTTCAGAGCCTCCTTGATGTATCGGAAAACTTTTAATGATTATGCTAATAGCTCCAAATATATTTCTTCAAGAATCCTTAATGTAAATTATGCTCTTCATATATAGCATTTTTAAGAACTGAGTACGTCTATAGCCTCTTGGTGGTTTTCGTGTTTGGTGTCTCATTAGACTTCTAGCCGTATGGGCATATTATAGTGTACATTTTGTTGTAAAATACGTTTAGCACTTGATGTAGACTAAAAAACAAAGTAACAAAGATAAGTAATTGGATCTGTTGATTCAAAAATAATGCCATAAACAATTATGCTAATAATCGTTGAGTCTGAAGAACGCCCGAAAATTAGGGTAAAACACGACAACACAACAACCAGTGGTTTAACTTTTATTAAACGTATAACTATCTTGCTAGGGTTACAATAGATTCATTAAATAATGATTGCAAACAAAGAACAACCCTAAAAATCCAAAGGGCCGGACCGTAGCCCAAAGACAAAGTCCAACTGAAAGTTAAAAAAACATAAATATGTAAAAAACTGATAGTAAAAATGCTTTTCGAGCCCTGAAAGACCCATAACCAGCTAAAAGATGGTTACAACGTCGTCCGCCTTCTTTTTACGCATGTTTTGACAAGTCACGGGCTGAAAACGGACTTATGATGCAAAAGTTATGCCCGTTTTGCTGAACCCCTCTTCGTCACGCGATCTCGGGCCTCCAGAAACAAGTTAGCCCGTTCTTCAACACTTGGCCCTCCATCATTCCCCCCTTGATAGGAAAAATTCGTCCTCGAATTCCCAGCTGTATCATCATCTGAAGAATCACCATGGTAAGGCAATAAATGATTCACATTAAAAACATCAGAACAACGAATATGGCTTGACAACCTCAAACGATAAGCATTTGAGTTCATATTATCCACAATTTCCACTAGACCATTCTTCCTAGCAGACAACTTATTATATTCCCCAACTGGAAAACGATCCTTAGTCAAAACAACCCACACAAAGTCTCCTAGTTCAAACTCAACATGTCTCCTCTTTTGATCTGCATCATGCTTGTACTTCAAACTAGCGCGAACCAAGTTGTCACGAACAGATTTATGAACATCATGCAACCCCTCAACAAAATCCTGTACTTTCTTCGGAACAGACCTAGAAACCTGAGGAGTCATAAGATCAAGAGGACCACGTGGTTGAGCAGAATAAAACACCTGGAATAGACTAAATCCAGTGCTCCGATTAACAACATAATTATGAGTAAACTCAGCTTGATACAATTCTGATCCTATGCCTTCACATGATCACCCACCAAACACCTTAACAGGTTACCAAGGGACCTATTAACAAATTCAGTTTGCCCATCAGTTTGAGGATGATAAGCACTACTAAAATTGAGTTGAGTATTCACCATCTTCCACAAACTACGCCAAAAATGACTCAAAAACTTGGTGTCCCGATCAAAAACAATGGAGGAAGGTAAACCATGTAAACGGTACACATATCTAAAGAAAAGTTGGGATACATTAACTGCATCTGTTGTCTTCTTGCAAGGAATAAAATGAAACATCTTAGAAAAATGATCAACAACAATAAATATTGAATCATTACCTCTTTGAGTACGAGGGGGCCTCAACACAAAATCCATGCTAATATCAACCTAAGGCTCCAAAGGAACTGGCAAAGGCATATAAATTCCTGCATTAGTAGTCGTCCCCTTTGATACTTGACAAATACGACACCTCTTGACGTAACGATCCACTTCCTTCCTCATAGTAG
The DNA here is from genome assembly GCA_025667525.1 of Glebionis coronaria. Taxonomy (NCBI): domain Eukaryota; kingdom Viridiplantae; phylum Streptophyta; class Magnoliopsida; order Asterales; family Asteraceae; genus Glebionis; species Glebionis coronaria. The sequence continues at coordinate 466,570,508 of CM046881.1, forward strand.
GCCAAAATAAGAAGCTTAAACCAACTGTATAGTGCGATCACGACCAACATGTCCTTCACCATGCAACTATAAGTTTATAGACTTATATTTAGTAGTCGTGTGATAGGATCGAACTCGAGATTACGGGAATGCACACAATACATAAAGAGTTAATATAATTAATAAATATATTTATCGTATTTATTAATTTATTTAATAAATATATTTATGTATTTATTAATTTAACCGAGCAAGTAACTATATAACTTTAACGATCGTTAATTAATTAATAGTTAAGTTATAACGAGCGTTAAATAAACATATAGTATGTATAAACAAAAGGAAAGAAGTTTGGAAGTTTCCGGAACATCCCTTAGGGGTGTTCGACCGTCGGTTATGCCCTGGGGGGGAGTTGCCTTATATTTATTGGGCTACAATGGGTTAGAAGTCTATAAATACACCTCCTAATCCCCTCATAATCACAACATCATAAATATTTTCCCCTCTTCTTTCTCTTGGTCGATTGTCGCCCCCACCAACAAAAGGGTTTCGGTTAGTTTTCTTGGTTGATCTATTGTATACTTAATCTAGTCCTAGCCCCTCTCTAAGGTTGTTGGGTAGATTAATTACAAGCGTTGTAGCTCGGTTTTCATCTGCTAGAATCACAGTTAGCTCGTTTTATTACGTGTGTACAAGAACGTAATATAGTCTTACTTTAGACTATATCTTGGTATATACGGTATAAACCCGAATTGGTGATTTGTTCTTCGTATTGTGGAATTGCTTTAGCGTAAAGTTACGTATCCCTAATTCGATTAATTATAATTGTGTTATTATTATGATCTTTTTAAATCGCTTCCGCTATATGTGCTTTGATCTCGTATAGGGTTTTATATAATTGTTACGATACTAATAAACCTACAGTGGTATCAGAGCCGTTTTAACATGTTATAATTATCGAAAATCTAAATTTTTTTAACTATAGCTGTTTTGAGTTAAAACTACATGTTTTTTTAGGTTTTTCATAAAATTAGGGTTTTGTTTTTTAAAAATTATAGTTTTACTCAATTATTAATAAAAAAAGAATTGTTTTGAAACCCTAAATTACATGTGGGATAATTTTAGATTAAATTGCATGATTAATTGTTATTCATGTATGGTTACGATCCATAGAGATTTAATTGTTAAGATTTATGGGGATTCCATGATTACGTGCATGTTTTCATGAATCGTAAAATTATATGTTTATATGATTTTTATGTGTTACTTCATTATTTGATTCAATAAATCTAGAATTAGGGAAGACATTTATATAGAGAGATAAAGACCTAGATTTGATGATTATTAAATAAATCGTATGCATGTGGCTATTTGATTTATTTGTTGCACATATAAATTGTTATTATGTGTTTACGATTTAGTTTTTTTTACTTGTTTATATATAAATTTGTTGAATTGTTGTAAACAAGGGTTTTTTGAAAAGAAATAATATGGACTAAATCATATTAAAAATAATGATTTGTTAAGAGATTTTAAATTACATAAGATTACGTTGATTGGTGAATTGCAATACTAATCTAACGACCTACTCAATTTAGACAAACTATAAAGTGGGTTTAACGCACGGCTAGTCATGTACCCGGTTAAGGAAGGATGTGTTAAGCCATTAGTCGCTGACAAAATTCCCGGCTCACATGTGCGTCAAAATTAAAATTACCTACGATTATTAATTGAATTATACCTTAAGGGTGATTTACCACAAATTCACATCCGAACCACAATGAATAAGGGTATTGCTTTGTGCGTAGCCGAGTTCTAGCAAAGTACGATGTGATGAGTTATGGGTATATTCTTTAATTGGTTTAACCAATACCGCAACATAATATATGAAGAAATATAAACTCATGAATAAGTTTAATAAATGTTTTATTAAACTTATGTTATGGAGATTGTATGCATGCTTCTCCATACATAGATTTTGTCATCAAAAATTATACCCTTAAAATTTAAGTCGAATGCTCCTAATTGACGAACACTTGAAATTACTTCGTCATCAAATGAGATTTTTGGATGATCTTGTGATGGAGAGAAAACCTTTTGTAGAATGAGAATTCGTATGATGGTTTTACGTTACTCAGATTAGACGCCTTAATTAAGTTACTCAGTGAGATCTGGAAACTTAATGCATTCAGAAGGGATGAAACATGTTTACAGTGCAAAATGTTTTTGGCAATGTAAATCCCTTAAATATCTAGAAATTGAAAATTGTTTTTCAATTGAATTTTTCAACAAGTCGCTGTGTTGAGTACATTCATTACTAGCAGATCAACTGATGTAATGGATCTATGTCAATATAGTTCTAGAATTCAAGGAAAATAATATGGTTTAATACCGGGGTAATCTTATTTTCTTGAAAGTATTTTGTTATCGAAAATACTAATAATTGAACTTATTTCTGTAGAAATGGCTCAACCTACCAATACACACAATAAGTTCTACGTTTAGAGCTTTCTTTGAACGACCTGAACTTACTGGCCCAAACTTCAATGATTGGTACCGCATGCTAAGAATTGTCTTGAGAGCAGCGGGTACTATCGATATCTTGACTACTCCCTATCCGGAGGATCTTGCTGAAGGAGCATCTGATGCGCAAAGGCTTGAACATGCTACTAATATTAAGAAGCACTATGAGGTGGCTTGCTTAATGCTAGGAAAATGGCTCATGCACTTTGACAGAATTATGAGCTATTTTCTCCAAAGCGAATGCTTGATGAGCTCAAGGCTATGTTCGAAAAGCCGCAAGCTGTGGAGATCTACGATTTGGTATATGTTGTGCATAGCTGCAAGCAAGCTCCAGGAAAGTCTGTAAGTGCCCATTATTTGGAGATGAGGGGTTATATGGAACAACTCATTTCACTCGGACAACCCTGTGATCATAATATGGTTATCAACTTGATCAATAGGTCCCTTAACAAGGACTTCAATGATTTCGTAAGAAACTATCATATGCATTGCACGGGGAAGACAGTTAATGATTTGCATGCAATGCTCATTGACTATGAAAAGGGTTGAAAGACAAGGCATCTACCGCTACGCCTTCTGTACTAACCATATAAAAGGGTAGAGTGAGTAAGCCAAAACCACAAGTGAATAAGAAGAAAGGCAAAGGCAAGGGTAATAAGGACAAACAAGTTTTGATTTATTCGAAACCCAAGCAGAACATTGTTAAGAGGAGTCAATCTCAAAAGTATGAGACTTGTCACCATTGCAAGGCAAGTGGTCACTATGAGATGAATTGACCTCTTAACCTCGAAGAATTGTGAGAAATAAAGAAGAAGTCTCAGCAGAGTGCTGCAGCTTCAGGTACTTTATTTATGATTGAATTCTTCAATTTAACATACAAATTAAATTTCTGGGTATGATACAGGATTCGGTATTAACATTTGTAATATGCTGCATGGATTTAATCTGGAAAGGAAACTTTCCTATAGGGAACAATATCTACAAGTGGGAAATGGCGCACAAGCAGCGGTTAAAGCTATAGGAACTTTTGATCTAGTTTTACCTTCGGGTTTAGTACTGAGATTAAATTATTGTCATTATGCACCTACAATTGTTAGGGGTGTTATTTCCTTTTCTTGTTTGTTAAACAATGGATTCGTTCACAGGATTGATAATAATGGAATTTCTGTTTGGAAAAATGGTATTTTCTTTTTTAATGAAATTTCTGTAAATCGTGTGTTTGAATTAGACATGCATGATAATGAATCCAAGAACGATAAATCCGTATTTAGCATGAGTAAGAAGAGAAAGTTTGACAAGAACTCTTCTTATCTTTGGCATTGTAGACTTGCCCATATTGGGAAGACTCGTATACAAAAGCTTCAACGTGAAGGTCTTTTGGAAAATATCAATGATGAATCATTTGATAAATGTAAGTCTTGTATCTCTGGAAAGATGACCAAGAAACCTTTTAATAGCAATATTGAAAGGGCTACTGCTCTACTTGGACTTATACATACTGATGTGTGTGGCCCACTTAGACATACGTCAAGGAAAGGTGCTATCTACTTCTTAACATTTACGGATGATTATAGCCGTTATGGTTATGTTTATTTACTTAAGCATAAACATGAGGTATTTGAAACATTCAAAGTGTTTAAAGCAGAAGTAGAACTGCAATTAGGGAAGAAGATTAAAGATCTTCGTTCTAATAGAGGTGGTGAATATTTAAGTCAAGAGTTTATAGATTATCTAAGTAACAATGGAATTATTAAGCATCATACTTCTCCCTATACTCCACAACAAAATGGTGTATCCTAAAGGAGAAATCGTACATTATTGGATATGGTACGATCTATGTTTAATCTTACAACTTTACCTTTATCCTTTTGGGATTATGCTCTAAAATCTGTTGTTTGCATTTTAAACATGATTCCCACAAAGAAGGTCGATGAGACACCATATGAACTATGGCATGGCAAGAAGCCATATTTGTCTTATTTAAAGGTCTGGGGTTGCGAGGCGTATGTGAAACATGACTCGGGTGAGAAACTCTAACAACGATATGTAAAATGTATCTTTGTAGGATACCCTAAGGAAACTGTGGGTTACTACTTTTATTATCCACCAGAGAACAAAGTAATTGTTGCTAGGTATGGAGACTTCCTTGAATCTGATCTTGTAAACCAAGAATTCAGTGGGAGAAATTATGATCTTGAGGAGAGTCATATAGATACATTACCTTCTGAAAACACTAGCGATGTAATTCCTATAGAACCAGAAAGTTTGGCGGTTCTACCGGAACTAGTTCCTCTACGTAGATCCGCAAGGATTAAAAACGCAAATAGCAATATGTGTCTTAACATAGAGGATGATGATGAGTTAGGTGATCTTGGTGAACCCGCTAATTATAAATCCGCCATACTTGATCCTGAGAAGGATATGTGGATGGTTACTATGGATGAGGAAATGAAATCCATGAAAGTAAATGATGTTTGGATTCTTGTAGAACCACAACCAAATGCTAAAGTAGTGAGACTTAAGTGGTTATACAAGAATAAAACCGACATAGACGGAAAAGTACAATCCTATAAAGCTCGTTTAGTAGCTAAAGGTTTTACTCAAACTTTTGGCATAGAATACGAGGATACTTTTTTTCCTGTAGCAGACTTAAGAGCTATTAGAATTCTCATAGCTATAGCAGCATACTATGATTATGAGATATGGCAAATGGATGTTAAAACTTCCTTCTTGAATGGCCGCTTAGATGAAGACATCTATATGCATCAACTAGAAGGGTATGTTGATCCTGAAAATCCAGGACATGTGTGCAAACTTCAAAGATCTATTTATGGATTGAAGCAAGCATCACGTCAATGGAATAAAAGATTTGACGAAGAAATCAAAAAATTTGGATTTGTTCAGAATCGTGATGAGCCATGTGTATATCGCAAAGCTAGTGGGAGTGATGTAGTATTCCTAGTCCTATATGTTGATGGCATATTTATCATGGGAAATAACATTCCAAGACTTAAAGTTGTTAAGGATTATCTTGGTAAATGTTTTTATATGAAGGATTTAGGAGAAGCTGCATACATTCTGGGAATTAAGATCTATTAGGATAGGAAAAGACGCTTAATTGGTCTATGTCAAGATGCTTATATAGATAAGATTTTGAAGAAGTATAATATGCATAATTCCAAGAAAGGTTTTCAACCTATGGAAGTTAAGCATAATCTGAGTCATGAGATGGATGCATCAACTCCTAAAGAGGAGGCATACATGAAGAAGGTGCCTTATGCTTCGACTATATGTCTATAATGTATGCTTATAGATGCACAAGGCCTGATGTGGCGTTTGCTCAGAAATTGGTCAGTAGATACCAATAGAATCCAGGGAAGCTCCACTGGACTGCTGTTAAACATATTCTAAAGTATTTGAGGAATACGAAAAGAAATGTTTTGGTATTCGAAGTGTAGCCATACAGATAACTAAATGTGGTTTGGATTAGGAAGTTTTATTGAAGATCTTGGGATGATGCTTGCAAAAAAACCTAATAGATATGTATTGTGACAATTTTGCCGCAATAATATTTGCCAATGACTCTGGAGTCATGAAAGGCGCCAGACACTTTATGCGTAGACATCACTACGTCCGAGAACAAGTTGAAGCTCGGGAAATAAAATTGATAAAAGTTCACACAGATGATAACGTAGCAGATCCTTTGACTAAGGCTTTGCCTAGACCAAAGGTAGTTAAGCATGCCAAGGTGATTGGGCTGCAAATAGCCAGCGAACTCATGCAATAAATCTGTGATTAGTATTTGGATAAAGGATGTTATAACATTACTATATAATAAAATAAATATTGGGTTTCGTTTATTTTTATTATTTAATAAGTGTATCCTATTTTACATGTTTTAATCCATGAATAAAAGTTATGTTAAATGTCCATTGTCGATTAATAATATGGGAATATCATTAAATTAAGACAAATCAAAATAGTGACAGCGTATACTTGAAAGTATATTGGTCAATTTTGGATGATATTCGATGAATCGAATATAGGACTTATCCCAACTATATGTTTTTACTTTATGGATCTTTGTCATTAAGTAAAACATAAATAGTTATCCTTAGACTTGAGATACCAGGAAACTGTTATGAATCTAGTGCATCTATGTGGATTAATCTAACGCTAAACGTAACTGGTAGCTATAAGGATTATTTTCGGAAGTGTTGAAAAATTCATAAGTTTTGCTCGTAGTCAATATGGAATTTATTTCCTCCAATTTCGTTTTGGAGTTTAATACAGCTAGGCCCCTCGTGGGATTAGTAAGATGTTTGTGTGGCCACACCCAAATTTGATTTGGTAATCTTGCTAAATCTGTGAACGAGAAACATAATGGTTAATGAAAGGAATGACTGAGATCCATATCCTATTAACGTTGTATTAGAAATAAAAGGATAATAATAAAGATGCAGAATCGTTAAAAGGTTTTGTCCAGGAGACCTTACTCGAGTTGTACTAAGGGCATTGCTATGTGTAACTAGACGCTAGTCAATGTAATCACGATATTCGAAATATGTTCAAGTGGGAGCTGTAAGTTCATAGACTTATATTTAATAGTCGAGTGATAGGATCGAACTCGAGATTACGGGATTGCACACAATACGTAAAGAGTTAATATAATTAATAAATATATTTATCGTATTTATTAATTTATTTAATAAATATATTTAAGTATTTATTAATTTAACCGAGCAAGTAACTATATAACTTTAACGATCGTTAATTAATTAATAGTTAAGTTATAACGAGCGTTAAATAAACATATAGTATGTATAAACAAAAGTATAGAAGTTTGGAAGATTCCGGAACACCCCTTAGGGGTGTTCGACCGTCGGTTATGCCCTGGGGGGGGGGGGAAGTTGCCTTATATTTATTGGACTACAATGGGTTGGAAGTCTATAAATACACCTCCTAATCCCCTCATAATTCATAACATCATAAATCTTTTCCCCTCTTCTTTCTCTTGGTCGATGGCCGCCCCCCACCAACAAAAGGGTTTCGGTTGGTTTTCTTGGTTGATCGATTGTATACTTAATCTAGTCCTAGCCCCTCTCTAGGGTTGTTGGGTGGTTTAATTACAAGCGTTGTAGATCGGTTTTCACGTGCTAGAATCACGGTAAGCTCGTTGTATTATGTGTGTACAAGAACGTAATATAGTCTTACTTTAGACTATATCTTGGTATATACGGCATAAACCCAAATTGGTGATTTGTTCTTCGTCTTGTGGAATTGATTTAGCGTAAAGGTATGTAACCCTAATTCTATTAATTATAATTGTGTTATTATTATGATCTTGTTAAATCGCTTCCACTATATGTGCTTTGATCTCGTTAGGGTTTTATATAATTGTTATGATACTAATAAACCTACAGTCACTCCTTAATAATTTGCATGCGAAGACTTGAATCAGGAATACAAAGTTGATTCCCTTTGAATAGGAACCCATCATGCATAACAAAATATGTTTTCTCTCCGGATTGCAAATCCTGCAAAACAACTGAAAAGTATGGATCCACAGTCACCATGTCATGAATGACATCATGTCCTGGAACATCAACCTGCATGGTTACAAGTAAACTACTCCTCATCTTAAGACATCAACAGTATGATTAGATGCAGCAGTTTTGTGTTTTACCACAAAGGTAAATTTCTCAAGAAAAGCCAACCAACGGCCATTCTTATGTGAAAGCTTATCTTGAGTACGAATATTCCTTAAGGAATCATGGTCAGTGAATAAAACAAACTCCTTATGAAACAAATAATGGCGTCAATGCTTTACAACTTGGACCACTACATAAAACTCCAAGTCATAAGTAGAGTACCTGGAGTTTGGCCCTGTCAACTTCTCGCTAAAATAGGCAATAGGCCGCCCACCTTGACTAACAACTCCACCAATTGCAACCTTAGGAGCATCAGTATGAAGATCAAAAACTTTGGAAAAATCAGGCAATACCAGGATTGGCACTGTAGTAAGCTTTTCCTTGACAACCTGAAAAGCCAGCTCTGCTTCCTCCGTCCACACAAATGACTTCCCCTTCACACAGTCTGTCAAAAGAGCCATAATGGAACTGAAATTAGTGATAAACCGCCTATAGAAAGAAGCAAGACCATGGAAACTCCGAACTCCAGTAATGGTAGTTGGAGTTCGCCACTATTGAACATCTACTACCTTATGCCATCACCAGAAACAACATACCCTAAAAACAAAACTTTAGGGGTCATGAACACACACTTCTTCGTGGCTGCATAAACATTGTCCTTCCAAAGCAACATCAAGACCTGCCTCCAATGATTGACATGCTCGTTATGAAAAGCACTATAAATAAGAATGTCATCAAAATAAACAACCACAAACTTGTCAATAAAAGGCCTGATCAGTTGATTCATCACACACATAAATGTGCTTGGTGTGTTTGACAAACCACAGGTATTACGAACCACTCATACAACCCTTCACGGGTCTTGAAAGCGGTATTCCACTCATCAACAAGTCTAAGACGAATCTGGTTGTCACACCCCACCATGGCGGAATATGGGGCGCGACGTATGGATATCATCACAACAAAATGGTGTCTCAATAGAGTAATACTAAATGCAAAAGAAATTTCATAAATGGCGACACAAATGTCGTGACAATATCTCAACAAAATGCAGGAGTCTAGGTAAGTAGGTAACAGGCCTACCTCTTACCAAAGATAAACAAATAAATAAACATCAAACATATAGGTGTCTACAAAGTATCACTTATTCAAACATTAAATAAAGAATAAGAGGAAAGGGATTCCTCCTAATGCAATCCTGGCAGCCTCTAGACTCTAGCCACTTCTAACATCAAGCTTCTCAACTATCCCACCTGAAAACGACACTAAAATCTATCAACATAAAGTGGGTGAGAACATAGGTTTAAGTTATCAAACATCTTAAGAAACCTTGTCAACCGCTGTAAATAAGTTGAAGAAAACAAGTTAAAGCAATGGACCATAATGTGATAATCATGTTACATATAACTACAAACAAAGCACAATTATATCAGTCAAGAACACACAATAAGAACAATGCACCACACTATGACAATCAAGAAGTATCCCGTCACACACACAAGAACAATGCGCCACACTATCCGGATCTTTCCCACACCACTAGTGGAAGATGAACCATATCCCCGTCGAGATATCTTGCCTCCGAGGAGACGTTGCACAAGTACTCAGGACGGATCGTGCCCCACGCTCCACACACATCACAACTGGTCCCATAGACGACCATACATCTATGTACCAAAGCCAATCACAACCCAAACAAGATTCACATATCAGAACACATATCAAAGCACATATGAGAACACATAAGCACGCATGTCACACAATAACACATCTATGTCCAAAAATTTATAAAAATATAGTACCAAAAGATTTTAAGAACGCCACAAGTGTCATCTCCATCCCATACTAGAAGAAAACATTTAAAAACTTAGTAAAAATGGGACTATGAACTCTTCTGATAGTACAGCAAGCTAGCACTCCTGCAAACCTATCAAATCATACACAACACCCTTAGCTCAGGTCTTAACACCCAAGTTAAGTAACAATCAAGGAGATGAATCTAATTCCTTAATCTCCACTATCTAGTTCTCCCACTACAAGCTATTCTATACGTAAAAATCTAGTTTTTCCCCGGTACGGTTTACTAGTCACTAAACGATCACATTAAGTGAACTTAACACCACACTTGGCTCCTACCCTACTAGAGTTATGTTGTTATATGATCTAAGAACTCCAAAAATCAATTTTACTTTCTACTTACACGTTTAACCCTTTCGTTTAGTCTCTACGCCAAAAGTCGTTTTTACCAAAACTGATTTTCTGTACATGCTAAATTTTTGTCACCAAAAGCCCAACCTAAAAACCATAACTTTTGTTGAAAAACTCCAGTCCTTTTATATACATTCTAAAGAGTTCCCAAAGAAAAAATATTTGGCTATCTCATCCGTTTGGTTAGGTTTTGACTCAAATTCCCGAAATCCAAATTAATTCCTGAACAGCGCACTGTATTTGTAAAAATTGTTTGACAACCTTCCCAACTCCAGTTTCGACCAACCTTACATTTTTGAAAAGTAGACTCTCTGAAATTAATTTTTAAAAAAATAAACTCAACCAAAGGTGATACCTACTGCCCGGAACAGTCGACACAAGACAACCTTAAAAATCAGACTGTTTTACGCCTTTATGCACTAACCCTTTAAACATCATTAGTTACCCCTAAACTATTAAACAAGAACCCTAAAATCATTAATTGATCTTAATTACTATATTTTACAGAAAATTAATAAAACCCTAATCATCTCAGTGATGGTTAATTAACATTACAATCATGATTAGTTAATAAAAACATGAATTAAGTTAAGGTTTTAATAGATCACTTACCTTGAATCAAAAGAAGTTATGAAACCCTAAAACTTCCATTGTTGATCGACGTATAATTTTTATCCAGGGATTTATGGAGTGATTTTTATTTATAAAAGACTTTTTATTATATAGTTTAACCAAATCCCAGCCCAACACAAAAAGCCTAGTTACGAAAATTAGTTTTCTTTTTTTTCTCCTTCTTTGCATCACATAACCGACCAAACACCCTAAATTTCGTTTTTTATTTTATTTTATTATTAATTAATATCTTCTTAATATTACCTTAATTTTCCTTAAATTATTTCAGCTCGTAAAGCCTCCAAATCCTCAAAACCGTAAAACTAGGCAATTTTTACGCGTATACCGTAAAAGACACAAAAATATATAGTTTTATAAAAACTCTTGGAATTTGAAATAAACTTTATATTTAAGTCCTAAATGACTTAAAACCATCCCGAAAAATATTCCCGTGACTAAATACCTCATCCGAGACCTCAAAATGCTAAACCCTAAATCATAAAAATTACGATTTACTATAATACATATACGTACACATAAAATCCTAAAATAGCACCGCATTCTATCATAGTTACATCCAAGTGAACAAATGAGCATGAACTAACCCCATCATAACATTATATAATGTACCACGCAATACACGAACGATGACTAACATCCAATCCAAGGCTCAAATATAAACATATTGCACGTAAACTCACACTAAACACATAATCAGAGTCAAACAGTCAAAAGTGACAAAGCCAAAATCTTGGGTTGTCACATCACTCCCTCCTAATAGAAATCTCGTCCAGAGATTTACTCCCAAACTCAAACTTATTCTCAGCAAACAAACTAGGATACATATCCCTAATAAAACCTTCACGTTCAAGCGTGAACTCAGTTTATACTAAATAATCTCAACCAACAACACATGAGCCTTAACCGTCTGCGAGGAAACTTATTAAAACCATAAAGTTATGAAACCAACCTAACTAAATCTCGCAACTCATCAAACAAGAACTATCTTGAAACCAAGTTAGGAGCCATCACATAACTCGACGGGTTTAAAACTGTCACCCCGATTTCAGTCTTACTCATAAATACCATAAATCAAAACACATCAAATATAACCACGTATTCTAAGGTATAAAGGACTCTCAAATTCCATCCCAACTCATCTCTATGTTAATCCTCCAAGTGTTCATTACCCCAAAATACCCAAAACACGAGTTTAAACCATGTTGTCCAAAAATTAACCTTGAACTCGATACTTGTACAATTAATTAGACTTAGCTACTTACCTCCGTTTGCTAGACATTCTAAATATTTGAAAATTACGTTCCTAGTACATAATTTTAGGCTTTTGAATCACCCAAAAAGCTTTAAAAACGAATAAGTTATGACCAAAATGATTTTTACCTAAAATCTCTTATTAATTACCAAATTCAAGCCCTACTTTATTTTAATTCCAGAAAATTAAAACTCTCACCCATAATATAATTAAATAACATATTTAATTTAATAAGAAAAAAATTCTAACTAAAGAACAATAAGTTTAGGTGATCAAAACTAAAATATTTTAAAATAAACAAGCCATGCTTAAATGTAAAAAAAATTATATTCCACCTTATTTCAAACACGTTTTCGACACTAAACCCTCATTTTATCGACTACCAACAACTATTTTTTTTTACTATTTGCAAGTTCCATTTTTTTTACCATGTAAGACTCAAAAAAAAAGATATCGTTATGCCAAAATAAATCTCCACCCTCTTAATAGCCTCTACACTAAAAGTATCGTACAAACAAACACGTGAAATGAGGACTCGATAAATGCGCTACTACAGAAGTTGAAGATCCCAAAGAGAAAAGAGATATAAAACCATCCTAAGAATACAACCGATAAGTAGAAGGGATATATACATATATAGGCATAGGCATACATACACTCAAGTCCATCCAACATATACTATACAAGCATTTATTAACCCTCTTTCATGCAACCATACTTAGGAATTCATTGATGTCGTGGTACTTGTATAACTATGTTGGCCACCATACTTATACCAGTCCCCTTTCACTAATGCACTCCCTCCTATGATGACACTTATAAGAATTAATACTACACATAACACATCAGTCTACCAACTCAAATAAGCACATAGATCCTACAAATCATATAAGAACATAACCACAACATAAAATAAGATCAGAAATCATATGTATTAAAATAACATAGCATATGCATGAAACAAACAAACTCGTAGTCCAGCTGAAACAACGTAGACAAAATTCAAAATGTATATAGAACATGAAAACATAATTAAACGAAATCCAACAATGACTAGCGTATACGATTATGGTTCAATCTGCACTAGTCAAAACTCGTAAAGAAAATAACATGTAGTTAAGTATGAACCATACTAGTTCATAACTTAACAAAATCGCAAAAATAACATCCAAACACATCAACTATTATAAAATGCACACATACCCCTATGACGCCCATATGCAGGGACCCTTAAGCTATAGACTAGGCTACGCGACTAGGCAACCTAATTCTCTATAACCATTGTCTCTGATACCAATCTGTCACACCCCATCATGGCGGAATATAGGACGCGAATTATGGATATCATCACAACAAAATGGTGTCTCAATAGAGTAATACTAAATGCAAAAGAAATGTCATAAATGGCGACACAAATGTCGTGACAATATCTTAACAAAATGCAGGAGTCTAGGTAAGTAGGTAACAGGCCTACCTCTTACCAAAGACAAACAAATAAATAAACATCAAACATATAGGTGTCTAAAAAGTATCACTTATTCAAACATTAAATAAAGACTACTAGGAAAGGGATTCCTCTTAATGAAATCCTAGCAGCCTCCAGACTCTAGCCACTTCTAACATCATGCATCTCAACTATCCCACCTGAAAATGACACTAAAATCTGTCAACATAAAGTTGGTGAGAACATAGGTTTAAGTTATCAAACATCTTAAGAAACCTTGTCAACCGCTGTAAATAAGTTGAAGAAAACAAGTTAAAGCAATGGACCATAATGTGATAATCATGTTACATACAACTACAAACAAAGCACAATTATATCAGTCAAGAACACACAATAAGAACAATGCACCACACTATGACAATCAAGAAGTATCCCGTCACACACACAAGAACAATGCACCACACTATCCGGATATTTCCCACACCACTATTGGAAGATGAACCATATCCCCATCGAGATATCTTGCCTCCGAGGAGACGATGCACAAGTACTCAGGACGGATCATGCCCCACGCTCCACACACATCACAACTGGTCCCATAGACGCCCATACATCTATGTACCAAAGCTAATCACATCCAAAACAAGATTCACATATCAGAACACATATAAAAGCACATATGAGAACACATAAGCACGCATGTCACAGAATAACACATCTATGTCCAAAAATTTATAAAAATATAGTACCAAAAGATTTTAAGAACACCACAAGTTTCATCTCCATCCCATACTAGAAGAAAACATTTAAAAACTCAGTAAAAATCAGACTATGAACTCACCTGATAGTACAGCAAGCTAGCACTCCTACAAACCTATAAAATCATACACAACACCATTAGCTCAGGTCTTAACACCCAAGTTAAGTAACAATCAAGTAGATGAATCTAATCCCCCAATCCCCACTATCTAGTTCTCCCACTACAAGCTATTCTATACGTAAAAATCCAGTTTTTCCCCGGTACGGTTTACTAGTCACTAAACGATCACATGAAGTGAACTTAACACCACACTTGGTTCCTACCCTACTGGAGTTATGTTTTTATATGATCTAAGAACTCTAAAAACCAATTTTACTTTCTACTTACACGTTTAACCCTTTCGTTTACTCTCTGCGCCACAAGTCGTTTTTACCAAAACTAATTTTTTGTACATGCTAAATGTTTGTCACCAAAAGCCCGACCTAAACACCATAAATGTTGTTTAAAAACTCCAGTCCTTTTATATACATTATAAAGAGTTCCCAAAACAAAAATCTTTTGTTATCACATCCGTTTGGTTAGGTTTTGACTCAAATTCCCGAAATCCAAATTAATTCCTAAACAACGCACTGTTTTTGTAAAAATAGTTTGACGACCTTCCCGAACTCCATTTTCGACCAACCTTGCATTTTTTAAAAGTAGACTCTCTGAACTTAATTTTAAAAAAAACTCGACCAAAGGTGCTACCTACTGCCCGAAACAGTCGAAACAAAACAACCTTAAAAATCAGACTGTTTTACGCCTTTATGCACTAACCCTCTAAACATCATTAGTTAGCCCTAAATTATTAAACAATAATCCTAAAATCATTAATTGATCTTAATTAATATATTTTACGGAAAGTTAATAAAACCCTAATCATCTCAGTGATGGTTAATTAACATTACAATCATGATTAATTAATAAAAACATGAATTAAGTTAAGGTTTTAATTGATCACTTACCTTGAATCAAAAAAAGTTATGAAACCCTAAAAATTTCCATTTGTGATCGACGTATAATTTTTCTCCAGGGATTTATGGAGTGATTTTGGTTAATAAAAGACTTTTTGTTATTTAGTTTAGTCAAATTCCAGCCCAACACAAAAAGCCTAGTTACCAAAATAAGTTTTCTTTTTTTTCTCCTTCTTTGCATCACATAACCGACAAAACACCCTAAATTTCGTTTTTTATTTTATTTTATTATTAATTAATATCTTATTAATATTACCTTAATTTTCCTTAATTTATTTCAGCTCCTAAAGCCTCGAAAACCTCAAAACCGTAAAACTAGTCAGTTTTTACGCGTATACCGTAAAAGACACAAAATATACAGTTTTATAAAAACTCTTGGAATTTTAAATACCTTTATATTTAAGTCCTAAATGACTTAAAACCATCCCGAAAAATATTCCCGTGACTAAATACCTCATCCGAGACCTCAAAATGCTAAACCCTAAATCGTAAAAATTACGGTTTACTATAATACATATACGTACATATAAAATCCTAAAATAGCACCGCATTCTATCATAGTTACATCCAAGTGAACAAATGAGCATGAACTAACCCCATCATAACATTATATAATGTACCACGCAATACACGAACGATGACTAACATCCAATCCAAGGCTCAAATATAAACATATTGCACGTAAACGCACACTAAGCACATAATCAAAGTCAAACAGTCAAAAGTGACAAATCCAAAATCTAGGGTTTTCACATCACTCCCTCCTAATAGAAATCTCGTCCCGAGATTTACTCCCAAACTCAAACTTATTCTCAACAAACAAACGAGGATACATATCCCTGATAAAACCTTCACGTTCAAGCGTGAACTCAGTTTATACTAAATAATCTCAACCAACAACACATGAGCCTTAACCGTCTGCGAGGAAACTTATTAAAACCATAAAGTTATATAACCAACCTAACTAAATCTCGTAACTCATCAAACAAGAACTGTCTTGAAACCAAGTTAGGAGCCATCACATAACTCGACGGGTTTAAAACTGTCACCCTGATTTCAGTCTTACTCATAAATACCATAAATCAAAACTCATCAAATATAACCACGTACTCTAAGGTCTAAAGAACTCTCAAATTCCATCCCAACTCATATCTATGTTAATCCTCCAAGTGTTCATTACCCCAAAATACCCAAAACACGAGTTTAAACCATGTTGTCCGAAAATTAACCTTGAACTCGACACTTGTACAATTAATTAGACTTAGCTACTTAACTCCATTTGCTAAACATTCTGAATATTTGAAAAGTACGTTCTGATTACATAATTTTACGCTTTTGAATCACCCAAAACGCTTTAAAAACGAATAAGTTATGACTAAAACGATTTTTACCTAAAGCCTCTTATTAATTACCAAATTCAAGCCCTACTTTATTTTAATTTCAGAAAATTAAAACTCTCACCCGTCATATGATTAAATAACATATTTAATTTAATAAGGAAAAAATTCTAAGAAAAGAACAACAATTTAGGTGATCAAAACCAAAATATTTTAAAATAAACAAGCCATGCTTAAATGTAAAATTTTTTATATTCCACCTTATTTCAAACACGTTTTTGACACTTTACCCTCATTTTATCGACTACCAACAACTATTTTTTTACTATTTGCAAGTTCCATTTTTTTTACCATGTAAGACTCAAAACAAAGGATATCGTTATTACAAAATAAATCTCCACCAAGTACCGTACAAACAAACACGTGAAATGAGGACTCGATAAATGCGCTACTACAGAAGTTGAACATCCCAAAGAGAAAAGAGCTAGAAAACCATCCTAAGAATACAACCGATAAGTAGAAGGGATATATACATATATAGGCATAGGCGTACATACACTCAAGTTCATCCAACATATACTATACAAGCATGTATTAACCCTTTTTCATGCAACCATACTTAGGAATCCATTGATGTCGTGGTACTTGTATAACTATGTTAGCCACCATACTTATACCAGTCCCCTTTCACTAATGCACTCCCTCCTATGATGACACTTATAAGAATTAATACTACACATAACACATCAGTCTACCAACTCAAATAAGCACATAGATCCTACAACTCATATAAGCACATAACCACAACATAAAATAAGATCCAAAATCACATGTACTAAAATAACATAGCCAATGCATGAAACAAATAAACTCGTAGTCCAGCTAAACCAGCGTAGACAAAATTCAAAATGTATATAGAACATGAAAACATAATTAAACGAAATCCAACAATGACTAGCGTATACGACTATGGTTCAACCCGCACTAGTCAAAACTCGTAAAGAAAATAACATGTAGTTAAGTATGAACCATACTAGTTCATAACTTAACAAAATCGTAAAAATAACATCCATACACATCAACTATTATAAAATGCACACATACCCCTAAGACGCCTATATGCAGGGACCGTTAAGCTATAGACTAGGCTACGCGACTAGGCAACCTAATTCTCTATAACCATTTTCTTTGATACCATTCTGTCACACCCCACAATGACGGAATATGGGGCGCGACGTATGGATATCATCACAACAAAATGGTGTCTCAATGGAGTAATACTAAATGCAAAAGAAATGTCATAAATGGCGACACAAGTGTCGTGTCAATATCTCAACAAAATGCAGGAGTCTAGGTAAGTAGGTAACAGGCCTACCTCTTACCAAAGATAAACAAATAAATAAACATCAAACATATAGGTGTCTACAAAGTATCACTTATTCAAACATTAAATAAAGACTAAGAGGAAAGGGATTCCTCCTAATGCAATCCTAGCAGCCTCTAGACTCTAGCCACTTCTAACATCATGCTTCTCAACTATCCCACCTGAAAATGACATTAAAATCTATCAACATAAAGTTGCTGAGAACATATGTTTAAGTTATCAAACATCTTAAGAAACCTTGTCAACCGCTGTAAATAATTTGAAGAAAACAAGTTAAAGCAATGGACCATAATGTGATAATCATGTTACATATAACTACAAACAAAGCACAATTATATCGGTCAAGAACACACAATAAGAACAATGCACCACACTATGACAATCAAGAAGTATCCTGTCACACACACAGGAACAATGCACCACACTATCTAGATCTTTTCCACACCACAAGTGTCATCTCCATCCCATACTAGAAGAAAACATTTAAAAACTCAGTAAAAATGGGACTATGAACTCACCTGATAGTACAACAAGCTAGCACTCCTACAAACCTATAAAATCATACACAACACCCTTAGCTCAGGTCTTAACACCCAAGTTAAGTAACAATCAAGGAGATGAATCTAATCCCCCAATCCCCACTATCTAGTTCTCCCACTACAAGCTATTCTATACGTAAAAATCCAGTTTTTCCCCGGTACGGTTTACTAGTAACTAAGCGATCACATTAAGTGAACTTAACACCACACTTGGCTCCTAGCCTACTGGAGTTATGTTGTTATATGATCTAAGAACTCCAAAAAGCAATTTTACTTTCTTCTTACACGTTTAACCCTTTCGTTTAGTCTCTACGCCAAAAGTCGTTTATACCAAAACTGATTTTCTGTACATGCTAAATTTTTGTCACCAAAAGCCCGACCTAAAAACCATAACTTTTATTGAAAAACTCCAGTCTCTTTACATACATTATAAAGAGTTCCCAAATAAAAAATCTTTGTCTATATCATCCGTTTGGTTAGGTTTTGACTCAAATTCCCAAAATCCAAATTAATTTCTAAACAGCACACTGCTTTTGTAAAAAATGTTTGACGACCTTCCCGAACTCCATTTTCGACCAACCTTACATTTTTAAAAATTAGACTCCCTGAACTTAATTTTAAAAAAAAAGAAATTCGACCAAAGGTGCTACCTAATGCCCGGAACAGTCGACACAAGACAGCCTTGAAAATCATATTGTTTTACGCCTTTATGCACTAACCCTCTAAACATCATTAATTACACCTAAATTATTAAACAAGAACCCTAAAATCATTAATTAATCTTAATTAATATATTTTTCATAAAAAATTAATAAAACTCTAATCATCTCAATGATGGTTAATTAACATTACAATCATGATTAATTAATAAAAACATGAATTAAGTTAAGGTTTTAATTGATCACTTACCTTGAATAAAAAAAAGTTATGAAACCCTAAAAACTTCCATTGTTGATCGACGTATAACTTTTCTCCAGGGATTTATGGAGTGATTTTGGTTAATAAAAGACTTTTTATTATTTAGTTTAACCAAATCCCAGCCCAACACAAAAAGACTAGTTACCACAATTAGTTTTCTTTTTTTTCTCCTTCTTTGCATCACATAATCGACCAAACACCCTAAATTTCGTTTTTTATTTTGTTTTATTATTAACTAATATCTTATTAATATTACCTTAATTTTCCTTAATTTATTCCAGCTCCTAAAGCCTCCAAAACCTCAAAACCGTAAAACTAGTCAGTTTTTACACGTATACCGTAAAAGACACAAAAATATACAGTTTTATAAAAATTCTTGAAATTTGAAATAAACTTTATATTTAAGTCCTAAATGACTTAAAACCATCCCGAAAAATATTCCCGTGACTAAATACCTCATCCGAGACCTCAAAATGCTAAACCCTAAATCGTAAAAATTACAATTTACTATAATACATATACGTACACATAAAATCCTAAAATAACAACGCATTCTATCATAGTTACATCTAAGTGAACAAATGAGCATGAACTAACCCCATCATAACATTATATAATGTACCACGCAATACACGAACGATGACTAACATCCAATCCAAGGCTCAAATATAAACATATTGCACGTAAACGCACACTAAGCACATAGTCAAAGTCAAACAGTCAAAAGTGACAAATCCAAAATCTAGGGTTGTCACACTGGTGATACCCACTCTTTAAATCCAGCTTCGTGAAAATGGTAGCACCACTAATCTAGTCAAGCAAATTATCAAGGCAAGGAATAGGAAACCTGTATCGCACAGTTATCTTGTTGATGCCTTGACTATCAACACACATAAGCCACGTACCATCCTTATTTGGAGTCAATAGGGTAGTAAAAGCACACGGGATCATACTCTCACGAACATGACCCTTGGAAACGAGCTCCTCAACCTGCCTGCGCAACTCCTTATGTTTTCCCGGGCTCATCTTATAATGTGGCCTGTTTGGCAACTGTGACCCAGGATCCAAATCAATATGATGTTGTATGTCACATAATGGTGGTAAACCATCAGGTAACTCATCATGGAAGAAATCAGAGAATTCCTCAAGTAAAGGGATCATGGCTTCAGGAACTTCACCATCTTCAGAAACCTCTTTCCCTATTAGTACAAAAACATCACCTCCCACCTCCAGCTCGTCTTCGAACTGCGAAAGAGTTAGTAATGTATCAGTGGGTTTATTAACTACTTCCTTGGGTTTATTTGGCTTCAAAGTAATCTTCACACCACCAAACAAGAAACTATAAGTATTAGTTCTCCTAAGGTCTATCCAACAACAGGTGACAAGCATCATAGGATCACATCACACCAAATATTATCCTTATAAGTTGTTTCTACACAAAACGGAACTTGGACACGCTTGGAAACTGTTATCTCCCCACCCTTTTTAAGCCACTGTAACTTATAAGGTTTGGGACGATTTTCAATTTTCAACCCTAATTTATGGACTGCTTCTTCAGCTATCAAGTTATCATAACTACCTGAATCATATAAAAAGTGTAAACCTTACCCATAATGGTACAAGTTGACTGAAAGATGTTGTGTTTGAGCCAATTGTGATAACACGAACCCGAGGTCATTATTTAATCCTGTTTTACGAATATTTTTGAATTTTTTGATGAGCTTGAATGATATGACGTTTGATGGTTTAATTTGAAACCGATGTTGGAAGTCTTATTTTTTCATTTTAACTAGTTACGAAGACTACTAGCGATTGCGATATCGACGGATGCCCGAAATTTTACGTTTTATTATTTGTTGTTTCGATGTTGATATTTTGACGTTTTCATTTTAATTACATATTAAGCCGTGCCGGGACTATATCATTATTATATTTTGTGTGCGTTTTAACTTTTGAAAAGTATTTTTTATGAAACTCAAATCCCGTGAATATTTTTAAATGACTATCACTCATTTCCCGCTCTTTAACTAATCTTTTGCACTTTGGTCCACAAGAGTGCCTAAATTTCAAAACAAACCCCACCCACCACTATAGAATGAAATTTCTACCTAACTTTTACACATACATCATTAAAAAAATCTACCAACCCGTTTCTTTCTCTTTTCTTGCCGTGAGTTTCAACAAACCCAAAAACACCCACAAATTTGATTTATAATCTTGAATCATGTTAAACTAATCAAAGTCTCATGTTGCAAATTTAAAGGTGATCATTTTGATCTAATTTTTACTAACATGCATGAACTTTTATTTTCAAAATCATTTGATGAAGAACAATGGTTGTTTGATCTATTTTTATGATTTCATGTTGTGTTTGTTACAACTATATTTGTTTTTAAGTTGCTGCATGTGTAAAATTTTGATGAAAGTTGTGAAAGATGAACATGCAAGTGAGTTAGGAGTATTAGGGATTGATTTGGATGATCATGTGATGATATTAGGAGTATAGGATTGATTGAAATGGGTCAAAACTTTGATTTGGTATGATGTTTAAAAGGGTATTTTAGATCAGCAGGTTTGGAGGTGTTTTTAAGAATCTTAAGTCTAAGTTGAGGCCGAGATGAGGGGATTATGTTGTAGAGATTTTCATAAGCTTCGATTCGATATAAGATAGAGCTTCTAACTCAAAACGAGGAGGAAGTTATGCTAGTTTGATTATTCGTGTACCGGGAGACGAGTGTTGACACAAAACAAAATTGTTGTCGATATTTGGATCGAATCTAGGTGACTATAAAATGATTTCAAAAATGTTCAAGGTCTATTCTCAGGCTCTAAACTTAGGGTTTTGAGTCTATTTTTGAAATCAAGTGTCGGTTTTGCAAACAGAATTGGTTAAGAAGGTCAAAATGGTTTTGTAAGTCAACGGCGTAAAACTGTCCGAATTTTACAATTCAAAGATGTGTCGGACATAAGGTCTTAGAGGTAAAAACTTTTGATAAAATTTTAGGAGGGCTTTCTACAGATTGTAAGTGAGTTGCTCAGGTTGTTTCATAAGTTTTTGATGTGTCTAAGTAGGGGAAATCAGCTTGTACATTTGGTATGTACCGGCAAAATATAATCGAGAGTGTTGTTTAGTAAAGTGAAGATGTAGAAGTTTTTAGTAGTATCACTTGCATAGGATATTTGTGTGAGTTAATTTTGGTTTTGAATTATTTGATTTTTTTATAAAGAATTATTTGATTTTACTACATACTTTAGTATTTTGTTGTTAAAGTGCGCACCTTATTTGGTAGGTTGCGGCTTTTGTGTTCATCGGGCATCAACTATCGTCGAAGATCGTCTTGCTACTTCTATTACTTAAGGTGAGTCTATATCCTCGCTTTATACTTGTTTTAAATGATTTTAAACGCGCGAGGGGGATACATGCTATTTGAAAATAAATGGAACACAAGTCATGAATAATTATGAGGAATAAAAGTATCCCTCAGGACCTTCTTCATCTTCTGCCAACTCGTGATCTTTGACTTCCCAACTCTTTTCCTCGTCAGTTTCAATTGTTTCCACCATGCAGA
The DNA here is from genome assembly GCA_025667525.1 of Glebionis coronaria. Lineage (NCBI taxonomy): Eukaryota > Viridiplantae > Streptophyta > Magnoliopsida > Asterales > Asteraceae > Glebionis > Glebionis coronaria. Next base: position 466,593,718 of record CM046881.1, read on the forward strand.
TGCACTACCACGTAACTTGGTAGCGATCAACGAAACCCTTTTGTTTTTTGGAACTTCTTTGAATTCAAATACTTCTTCAACAGCAACAAGCCAATCAATGAACTCATCAGGCTTTACAATGTCCCTATTAAACTCATGAATATTAACACTCATTCCAGTCTCCCAACGCCTATCATTATTTCCCTTACGATCTCTCATTCGCCGCCCTACTGATTGTTCATCAGCAGACGAACCATCACTAAACGGATTTTCTTCCAGATCTGCATATTCATCCTCATGACGACAATTACGAGGCCTCCTATTTCTCATCAAATTGTTCATCTGGTCGGTCAATTGATCAACAATTTGATCGAATCGCTCCTCCATTATGTCCATCATACGCTGCTCAAATTCCTGCTCATTCACATACTAAATAGGCATCGTTCTCCTTGGAGGCATCTTGATCAGGAACTTTTTCTCTGATACCAACTGATGTAGACAACAAATAAAAGTAACAAATATAAGTAATTGGATCCGTTGATTCAAAAAGAATGCTAGAAACAATTCTGCTAATAATCGTTGATTCTGAAGAATGTCCGACAATTAGGGTAAAACACGGCAACACAACGGCCAGTGGTTTAACTTTTATTAAACTGATAATTGTCTTGCTAGGGTTATAGCAGATTCAATAAATAATGACTGCAAACAAAGAAAAACCCTAAAAACCCAACGGGCTGGACCGTAGCCCAAAGACAAAGTCCAACTGAAAGTGAAAAAACATAAATATGTAAAAAAAATGATATTAAAAAGGCTTTCCGGGCCCTGAAAAATCCATAACCAGTTGGTTACAGCGTCGTTTGCCTCCTTTTTACGCACGTTTTGACAGGTCACGGGTTGAAAACGGACTTAGGGTGCAAAAGTTATGCTCGTTTTACTAAACGCCTTTTCGTCACGCGAACTCGAACCTCCAGAAACAAGTCAGCCGTTTTTCAACACTTGGACCTCCATCAGCACTCTGTAATTTACTGCATGAAGAAATTTAAAGTATATATCAATTTGGAAAGACAATTTGTCCATATAGAGTTCGACTAAAAACAAGGATATGATAAACAACTTCAACAAGGATTCACCTTGGTCATATTCCATAAATTTATAATTTGTTTTAAGAAATATATGTCATTCATTTCATGGAAACGGCTTGCCATATCAGACATGCTACTAAGTCGTCTTTCGATTATTCAATAGTTATAATTTATGAAGTAGGAAAGGCAAATGGACAACAAGCTGCACCGCTAGCCTTTTTTGTATAGCAAAATCAAGTTTATTAAATACAACGTTTGTGGATTTATGAGTTGAAACATTACTATTCCATAAATTATGAAATGATAGGGACATATATTAATGTCGGCAAAACTTAAGTTGCACGGGCACGAAAACGGGGACGGGTACGGGTACCGGGAAACAACAACATAAAAAAATTCAAGGAACCTGTACGGCCGGGGAACGTCTACATATTTTATAATATATTATAATCTTTAGTATTTTGATAAATTGTCTTCAAATAAAATATTATACAACATTAATATTGTTTGTTTGAATCTGAATGAAATTAATATTGTTTGTTTTTCTTAAAAAAACGTTTAATAGTTATTAGCACAACCAGAGGCATTAAGATCCTCTTTATATGTCTGATCTATTTATATGTTTTTACCTTTTATTGCCTCTAAACAAAAATTAAAAAAACAAACACACTTAACATGTAAAAGCTCTAACTATAAAGAGCTTTAATCTAGTAAGAGGCTATTAAAACTTTTATTTAAGAAAACAAACAACACCTAATAATCATTTAAGCATTAAATTACCTTCCAAAAAAACATTTAACTAAAATTGAGCTTCATAAATAAACTCCATTTTTAACTTGAATAAAATAACAATCACAATATTTTATAAGTACCCTAATAATGTGAATACAAAGCATTTACGATATGTACCCATGTGATCTTACTGTTTAACACAAACACACAGTAATAATATTCTTATTTTACTGTAATCGTATCTTTCTCTTTTCTTTATCTTCTCTTTTCTCACCCGTTTTCACCATCTCATGTTCTTCTTAAAAAAACTCATATCTACTACATTGTGACCATGGGAAACGTGAATTTTGCTGGAAACGTTTCCTCAAACGTTTCGTAGGTAAGGAGTGACGTACCCCAAGTGACGAAACGTTTCCACTCTTTCCGGAGACGTTTCTCCGGCGTTTCCCGTTTCCCCACGTTTCCGATACGTCATACGGCATCCCGCTGACGTTTCGGTGCTTCCTAGGGCAAAACCAAGTCATTTCATATATGCTGGTTTCATTTTTGGATTTTTTTCTTTCTAGTTAATAACATAGTTTCCGTCTTTCCGACCTTTTATATAATCTTAAAAGCCTTTGTCGACAGAATATCCCAATCTTTTAAATTAATAACGAAGTTTTTTATCGGTCACTCCTGCTGTTGAATGCCTTTGGCGATAGATTGGTGCCGACATTAATATATGTCTCTATAATTTCTTGATTTATTGAAGACGTTTATTACATTTGCTTTTAAACAGTCCCAACAAGCAGTGTAAACAAACGCCATATAATCTATGTAGGATTCCACATAATGTGAATAATGAGCTAGCTGACTTTTGATCTTGTCAAATCACAACACCTTTGATTACAATGTTTTACCTACGCATCTCAGCTGACTTCGAAGTTGTCAATTACTCCTTATTGCTTTCTAAACGATATTATTTGTGGATATTTTTATAATAGGGTTAAGTCTTTATAATAGCAAGATACTTTTTAAAATGTATAAATATTATACGCGAACTTAAAAAAATAATAATATCGTATACATACTTTTAAAATTTGTCTCGATATCATACCTTTATACTTTTAAAATTACTAGTGAATAAATGAAGCGAGCAATAGCCTTACCAAGTACTAAAATCTAACATGACAATATTCATTACTACTTGACATACAGGTGATCAGACGTCTTATAAATATTGCAAACTTCATGTATGCAAACTTGTAGATGTTGTTTCATATATACAAGTAAGGGTTATATGTTTCACACCCAAGTATTAACATGAAACAAATGCTTATGAACAAATTGAACACATTTGTGACAATTGATAGAAAGAACAACGAGGATTTAAATTTTGCTCACATTTTTCATGAAAGTATTCGCTCTTATATGCTCACATATTTTAAAAAGGTATGATATTGAGACGAATTTTGGAAGTATGTATATGATGTTAGTATTTACATTTTAAAAAGTATATTAATGTATGATCTTCACAAAAAAAGTATTGTATTCACATCAATTAATGGGAAAATCGAAAAAATAAGAACAACAATTAACCTAACAAACAAACTTAAGAAGGCGAGTTTCTGCAAACAGGGCATGTCCCATTTATCTTAAGCCACTCATCGATACACTCTGTATGGAAGCAATGTCGACACTCGGGTATGCACCGAACATTCTCCTTGACATGGTACTCCGATAAGCATATTGGACACACAGCATCATCAAGGCCTGGAAGACGCTTGCTTTCACCAAGAATGACTTTTGTATAGGACTCGATTGTTGCTGTGTCAAGGCCAACGATGGCTGATTGTGTTACCATGCTATCTGGGGTTACAACATTGGTGTTAAACATATGAGGTCTCTGTATGCTCATGAGTTCATCACGTCTATTCTTGCTGCACATGAAACATGCAATTGCAATAGAAGCTGCCATCCCTAAAATTGCGATGGAAAATGCTAAGTATTTGATTCGATTGGAGCCTTCATCACCACCTATATTTTCGAACATAAGAAAATATTAGATGCATTTCCAGTGTATCAGACTATTGGGGAACTAACTGGGGGGAAATTTTAACTTTATTGTTACATTACATGTATTTTATGAGTGAAACAACCTACTAGTACCAGTACTTAAAATAGTTTGATACAGTTTATTGACAGAATTTAAACATTTTAGTAACAATTTTAAGACGTTGATCAATAAGGACTAGTATATTAACAAAACCATTCGGCTCCTCCCTGATCCAACAAATTAAGAAGATTATATATGTCTTACCACGATTATTGTTAAAGCAGTTTTTAGTTAAACCACACGAGTCCCCAACTAATTCACAAATTTTGCAATCAGGTGTACGCCATGTGAGAGTTATATTCTCCAGCTGCGATGTAAGTTCACTTTGACCTAGACGATCCACCATTGGAACCATTAAATGTCTGGTGATGACACAACCTGTTCGTATACTAGTCAATGACATTATGACACTCTCGGAAGCAGTAGCTAGAGTTGAAACCGACGAATCACTAAGGCAGTCAATAGGTTTAAATCCGGAAAATCTCAAATTATAACTCGGACAACTCAAAAGAGTGTATTTTTGAAAGTAAGAACCCAAGAAAGGGGAACTCGATAGATCAAAGTTTACAAGTCTAGCAGGAAGGCAGTTCGAGGGATCATAAATTTGTATAGCCTGAGAAAAATAGTCAATACTCCTAACTGCAAAGTTGCCGTTTCTTGGGAGGTGGATAAGCAATGTAGTAGGAGACACACAACTTAGGTTGAAGCCTGGAAAACCGCAGTTATCTTGTTGTTTATCAGTTAACTCGAAAGGGAAACGGATGTTAAAGCTTTTCTTTCCACAGTATGAGATAGCGCAATCTGCCGATGCTATTGAGGAAAGAAGAGGAATTATAAGAAGATAATATAGAATTGTGTAGGCATCCATGAATGTTGTTGGAGACATGTTTTGTTAGACCAGCCTAAACACACTTTTATTTTTTACGAAGGTATCTGGTTGGTAAATGACAATCATTTAACATAATCCAAAGTCAAAGGCTTCTTGGTCACTGGAGATGTCTGCAAGTAACGTGCTCGTATTTTATTTGCAACTATCATTCTCACAAGATTGAGACTAGTCATCATAAACAAGTCTGCCTTAACATGAACCAAGCATACTAAAGGAAATTAAAGCTTTTATTATTTTGGTTTAAAGCTTTAAATAGGCATGTATTTTCTCAAATATACCAAGATGTTGCGTGTAGTCAATATAGTATTACCCGGATAGTACCTCAAGTACTACTTAGCCTGTCAATATGGTCGTGCATAAGTATTTCGGCCGGGTAAAGTGGTAAACCTACTACCGTGTGACGTGGCATGCCACACGTTTTAAAGTAGCAGTTGAGGTACTATCTCGGTAATACTTTGCGTACAGATACTATATATATATTTGAGAAAGTACGTGAATATTTAAAACGTTAAACCCTTTATTATTGTATTGTGTTCTTGATATTTTTGCTTATTTCTGATAGATCTCCGCAAAATGTTGACAACCGGAAATGCAGATCGGTGGCTATCACATCCAAAAAATACACTAAAAAGGTTATAAATCTATCAAGCTACCCAAAGGTGGTTTCCACCATATATGATAAAAGTGGTTTAACAAAAGACAAACGGTAATAAGGGAAGATATCATTTTGACTTCGCGTTTGTCTACCATTGTTCCTTCTTGCCATCCAAACGACATATTTTCAAATTTTTAATTATCTTTGACTTTGTTCAATTGTTGAGATAGGCATATTCTTAGTAATTTTTGGACAATTTAATTGTTTTTTTTTTATAATGTGTGATATTTATTGTAACTGTATGATATTTACATCAATGAGTTAAACAAAATTAAGTATAATGAACAACGAATAAATATGCTATGCTTAAGCATGAAGTGGAGAAGGTGAATTTCTGCAAATCGGACATGTCCCATTCATCTTAAGCCACTCGTCGATACACTCTGCATGGAAGCAATGCAGACACTCAGGTATGCACCGCACCATCTTCATGACATGGTACTTCGATACGCACAGGGGCGGAGCCACATGGTAAGTAGTGGGGGGTGATGCCCCCGACGAAGCTCTCGAAAAAACATAGATCATGTAGAAAAAAATTTGAATTTGTTGAAAAAAAGTCGAATGCCTCAACAAGACTATCAAAATGCCCTCTACGACTTTGAGGACAACCAATAAAAGAATTAAACATGAAGCGAAATAATTTCACAGTTTTTTTAGATCGGAAAAAATGGAATGAAAGGTAGAAGTTGGTTAGATACTTTGGGACGAAAGGTGGGGCCAACAGTTATACATGCAGTATGCAGTAGTACTATCTACAATATGTTACTCCGTATAAATATAGCTTTAAATAATTTTAAAACAAGGAAGCATCTTCCATACATACCTTATGTGTTCGTATTTATGTAGTTTTATACTTTATTAATAACCACAGTAACAATTAAAACAACTTTTTTTTATTACTATTTCTTTAAATTTAAAAAATATTGTCTTTATAATTATTCAATATAGATTTTTTAATTTTTTTTTCAACTTTCACTTTAAACATTTTGTTTATTATACTTAAAAATTCTAAAATTGAAAATACATTTAAAAGTCAAACAATTTTTAAATTTTCGTTATGTCTTATATAACACAAACAAAAACATTAAAAGTTAAAATTAGAAGAAAAATATTCGAAAAATTAATCCAAGACAATAACTTGAGACAAAAAAATATATATGTAGTGTTAATAACAACGACGTACAGTTTAAGTTTAATAAGAAAATTCAGTAAAATGTCTATGTATACAAAAAATATAGTATCTTTTTTCATCTCTGCGACGCGCATATTTCAAAATTTGTAATATTTTCATAGCTTCTTAAAATTAAAACAAATTTATAATTTTTTGTTATTTTCAAGCCTGTGTATATATATTCATTTGTTGAAAAAAAATTTGCATTTGCTTTTGTGAAAAAAAAATTTGCCCCCCATGTTCACTATTTCTGGCTCCGCCACTGGATACGCATATAGGACACAGTGCATCATCGTGTATAGTACATAAATTAATGTATGATCTTTACAAACAAAGTATTGTATTCACATGAATTAACGGGAAAATTGAAGAAATAAGAAAATCAATTAACTTAACAAACAAACTTAAGAAGGCGAGTTTCTGCAAACGGGGCATGTCCCATTCATCTTAAGCCACTCATCGATACACTCTGCATGGAAGCAATGTCGACACTCGGGTATGCACCGAACATTCTCCTTGACATGGTACTCCGATAAGCATATTGGACACGCTGCTTCATCAAGTCCTGGAAGTCGCTTGCTTTCACCAAGAATGACTTTTGTATAGGACTCGATTGTTGCTGTGTCAAGGCCAACGATGGCCGATTGTGTTATCATGCCATGTGGGGTTACAACATTGGTGTTAGGCACATTGGTTCTCTGCATGCTCATGAGTTCATCATCTCTATTCTTGCGGCACATGAAACACGCAACTGCAACAGAAGCAGCCATCGCAAGAATAGCGATGGAAAATGCCAAGTATCTGAGCACATTCGAGCTTTGGTCACCACCTTGTTTTTCATTTTGAATAACAACACCACCTACATTATGAAACATCAACAAATATTAGAAACATTTCCAATGAATCAAACTAGCTGACTTTAAGGGTGCAGAACATATATATTGTTACATTACATGTATTTTAGGAGCGAAACAACCTACTAATACAAATAGTACTTATTCTATACCCATTTTTTTATAAGATACTTTTTAACTTTTTTTGTTATGGCTAAAAGGTATGTTTTTATTTTATCGAATAAACGTCATAAAATAAAATAGTTCGATACGATTTATAGAAAGAATTTATGCATTTTAGTAACAATTTTTGACGCGTTGATAATAGCACTGGTATATTAACATAACCATCCGGCTCCTCCCTGATCCACAAAATTAAGAAGATTATATATATCTTACCACGATTATTGTAGGAACAGTTTTTTATCGTCCTATTGGTACTATTGGCATAACCACACGATTCACCAACTAATTCACAACTTTTGCAATCAGGTGTACGCCATGTGAGAGTTATATTCTCCAGCTGCGATGTAAGTTCACTCTGATCAAGACGATCCACCATTAATGGCACCCTTAGGCGTCTGGTGATGACACAACCTGTTCGTATACTAGTCAATGACTTTACGACACTCTCGGAAGCAGTAGCTAGAGTTGAAAACGACGAATCACTAAGGCAGTCAATAGGTTTAAATCCAGAGAATCTCAAATTATATCTCGGACAACTCAAAAGAGTGTATTTTTGAAAGTAAGAACCAGAGAAAGGAGAACTCGATAGATCAAACCTTACAAGTCTAGCAGGAAGGCAATTCGAGGGATCATAAATTTGTATAGCCTGAGAAAGACAGTCAATACTCCTAACCGCAAAGTTGCCGTATCTCGGGAGGTGGATAAGCAATGTAGGAGACACACAACTTAGGTTGAAGCCTGGAAAACCGCAGTTATCTTGTTGTTTATTAGTTAACTCGAAAGGGAAACGGATGTTAAAGCTTTTCATTCCACAGTATGAGATAGGGCAATCTGCTAATGCTGTTGAGGAAAGAAGAGGAATTATAAGAAGATAATATAGAATTATGTAAGCATCCATGGATGTTGTTGGGGACATTTGTTGTTAGACCAACCTAAACATACTTTTATTTTTTTACGAAGGTATCTGGTTAAATGACAATCATTTAACATAATCCAAAGTCAAAGGATTCTCGGCCATTGGAGATGTCTGCAAGTAACGTGCTCGTACTTTATTTGCAACTAGATGATATTATTCTCACAAGATTGAGACTAGTCATTATAAACAAGTTTGCCTTAACATGAACCCAAGAATATCAAAGGAAATTAAAGCTTTTATTATTTGAGTTTAAGGTTTTAAATAGTCATATACTTTTTTAAATATACCCAAATACTACATGTACTCGATATATTCCCCGGATAGTACCTCAACTACTACATTACCTGTCAATATGGTCGTGCATAAGTATTTCAGCATGGTAAAGTGGTAAAACTACTACTGTGTGACGTGGCATGCCACACGTTTTAAAGTAGTAGTTGAGCTACTATTTGGGTAATACTTTGCATACAGATTCAATATGAATATATTTGAGAAAGTATGTGACTATTATTATTGTATTGTGTTCTTGATATTTTTGCTTATTTCTGATAGATCTACGCAAAATGTTGATGATATGAACCGAATCGATAATAGAATAAAAGGATAGATAGATTATATCAATGAGATAACACGACCCCCATGACTTATATTAATGAGATAAACCGACCACCGGATAACCAAATCAATACTTTAATTCATATTCAACATATTAAAAGTTACAGCCCTAAACCCTATTTATAGAACTATAAACAAGACACCATTCCTAATAAGACTCTAATTCCTAAACATTATCTAATAAAATAATAATAAAACTTATCATAAACTAGATAAATACAGAAATACTAAGTTCATATCAATACTCCCGCCCCCAAAAACACCTTGTCCTCAAGGTGTTGCTTTGAACGACCTTGATTCTTGGATCCCAGACTTGTCTTTGATTTCCCATGTAGTCAAAAATCAGCCAATAGTAAACATGATACACATGTCGAGGAAGATGGTGTCTGGCTTCTCCTCGTACATTCAGCCTAAGACTCGTTTCTGTCAACCCAAAGAAAGACCCTGTCTCATGATCACATCGCCTTTTAATATTTCTTGTAGGTTCCTCGGTTTGGCCCAAAACAGCCACAAACTTTTTCCAGAACAGCCTTGCTTTCATCCTATGTTTGTGGCGTCGTTGGTCTCGTACTCCTTATGAATGAACTTGAAGCTCCTGATTCTTCTTTTCTTCAATCGTCGCCAGTAACAATTTGCTCTTCTTCTCTTCCTCATCTACTGATATTACTAGCCTATCAGACAACCAAGATATCTCTTGACGTGCTCGTGCATTATGTTCCTCCACATGCTCAAGTTTCTCGATTATTGCTTGGATCGATGCACACATATATGAGTTCAACATCTTTCTTTTTTAAACGCTTTCTTTACCTATTTCTTCGCCGACGAACATGAATCTGGTGAATAGTAGATCAGATGAACAGTAGATGAACAGAGTCGGTGAACAGTACCGGATGAGCAGTACTTTCCTTTTTTTTGAAACCCTAGAATAAAAACAGCTCTGATACCAATTTGATATGAACGAGTCGATAAAAGAAATAAAAAAGATAGATAGATTATATTAATGGGATAACCCGACCCCCCGATGGCTTATTTTAATGAGATAAACCGACCTCCCAATTAATAACCAAATCAATACTTTAATCCATATTCAACCTATTAAAAGTTACATCCCTGAACCCTATTTATAGAACTATAAATAAGACTCCATTCCTAATAAGACTCTGATTCCTAATCATTATCTAATAAAATAGATAAATACAGGAATACTAGTTATTGGGGGCTGGAGTATTGATATGAACTAGTATTCCTGTATTACCTATTTAAGAATTCCTGTATTTATCTATTTAAAATAAGTACTAATGTTATTAGGATTAGGATTGCGGAAGTCTTTGGCTTATCCTACTAGGTTATATTTTATGATAAATAGGGCATTAGGGATGTAATCCTGATTATGTGGAATATGAATTAAAGTATTGATTTGGTTATCAATCGGGGGATCGGTTTATCTCATTAATATAATTCACCGAAGGGTCGGGTTATCCCATTAATATAATCTATCTATCCTTTAATCTCTTTTATCGATCCGGTTCATATCAAATTGGTATCAGAGCTGTTTCGATTCTAGTGTTTAAAAAAAACCCTTCTTCGACCACTGTTCATCGGCATAATTTATCCGCTACTGTTCACCCAGAAATAAAGCTTTACTGATGTTGCGGAGATGATGAAACTACTTCCGTCCGAATTGAAGGAGAGTTTAATACAACAGATCCTATCTAAAGTTGAGGAAAGTTTAGCACAGTTCGAGTTAAAAATGGAGAAGGAGTTTACACAAGCACGTTAAGATTTATCTTTGTTGTCTGATAAGTTCCTCAAATCAGTAGAGGCAGTGGTAAAAGAAAAGGGGAACAAATTAACAAATGGCAGTGGTAAAAGAAAAGGTGAACAGATTAACAAATGCAGTGGTAAAGAAAAAGAAGAACATGGAGCTTCAAGTTCATTCATCAGGAGTACGAGACCAACAACGCCCCAAAAGTAGGATGAAATCAAGGCTGTTTTGGAAAGAGTATGTGGTTGTTTGGGGCTAAACCAAGAAGAGCAATGCTAAATCCTTCTACTATATCCTACTACTTATCCTCCTACCCACATCAAATTAAAACATGTGTAATCCACTCATTCTCTTTCTTAATTTCATCTATTGATTATTCCATTTGTCAAATTATACTCCTATGTAGGCACATGAAGTAGGAGGGTAAATCATTTTCCAACCAAGAAACCTAAAAGAAATATTAACAGGAAATGTGATCATGAAACAGGGTCGTTCTTTTGGTTGACAGAAACGAGTCAGGGCTGAATGCACGAAGAGAATACAGGCACCATCCTCCTCAACATGTCTATCGTGTTTATTATGGACTGATTTTACACTACATGGGAAATCGAAGACAAGTCTGGGATCCAGGAATCAAGTTCGTTCAAAGTATTGATATGAACTAGTATTCATGTATTTATCTATTTAAGATAAGTACTAATGTTATTAGGATTAGGATTGAGGAAGTTTTTGGCTTATCCTATTAGGTTATCTTTTATTATAAATAGGGCATTAGGATGTAATTCTAATTATTTGGAATATGAATTAAAGTGTTGATTTGGTTATCAATCGAGAGTGTCGGTTTATCTCATTAATATAAGCCTTCGGGGGTTATCCCATTAATAACCATAACCGGAAATGCAGATCGGTGGCTATCATGTCCAAAATATACAGTAAAAGGTTATAAATCTATCAAGCTAACCAAGGTGGTTTCTATGTCCATACATGATAAAAGTGGTTTAACAAAAGACAAACGATAGTAAGGGAAGATATCATTTTGACTTCGTGTTTGTCTACCATTGTTCCTTCTTGCCATCCAAACTACATAAAATTTTCAAATTTTTAATTATCTTTGACTTTGTTCAGTTGTTGAGATAGACAAATTCTTAGTAATTCTTGGACAATTTAATTGTGAATAGTAAACGTTAAATGTGTGATCTTTATTTTAGGTGTATGAAATTTACATCAATGAGTTAAACAAAATTAAGTATAATGTACAACGAATAAATGCTATGATTCAGCATGAAGTGGAGAAGGTGAATTTCTGCAAATCGGACATGTCCCATTCATCTTAAGCCACTCGTCGATACACTCTGCATGGAAGCAATGCAGACACTCGGGTATGCATCGCACCATCTCCATGACATGGTACTCCGATAAGCATATAGGACACAATGCATCATCGTGTCCTGGGAGACGTTTACTCTCACCAAGAACCACTTTTGTATAGGACTCAATGGTCTCTTGGTCAAGACCAACGATTCTTGGTGGTACAATCACGTCTTCCAGGTTAGTAGTTGTAGTGTTAAAGTTGGTGATTCTCCTATTGCTCATGAGTTGGTCCTGTCTATCTTTCATGCACATGAAACATGCTACCCCAATTGATGCTGCCATGGCTGGAAATGCCATTGCAAAGGCAATGATTCTAAATATACTGGCACCTTTCAGTTCACCTGAAAATCAGAAACTAATTGACATTATACATATCTCAAAGACCTGTCCGTCAGAGATGCTTATAACTCTTTTAACAAAGCCAAAAAAGAGTATATCTTACCGCTATCGAAGAAACACTTTGTCGCCTGTGTCGATCTATTTGCAAAACCACAAGAAACACCATCTGCCTCACACCTTCTACAATCAGGTGTACCCCATGTCAGAGTTATATCTTCATCGAGCTGTGACGTAACAATATTCGGATCTGGTTGATGCACCATCGGGATCCTTGCAACGCCATCCACACGACAATCGGTCTGGTTACTAGTTATTGATGTCACAACACTTTCTGAACCAATAGCTATAACCAAAGAGGACGAATTACTAAGACAACCAATGGGTGTGAAACCATCCAAACGTGTATCACTCGGACACCTCAAAAGGGTGTATTCTTTAATATAAGAAGCCGAAAAAGGAGAATTTGATAAGTCTAGCTTTGAAAGCCTAGCTGGTAGGCAATTCAAGGGGTCATAAATTCGCATAGCTTGAGACCGATAGTCAATGCGCCTGACCCCAAAGTCCCCAGACGCGGGGAGGTCTATAAGCAGCGTGCCAGGATAAACACAACGCAGATCAAAGCCCGGATAGCCACAGTTTTTGGATTGTCGGTCGATCAAACGAAAAGGGAAACGAATGTTAACCCGCCTGAAGCTTTGTCCACAGTTAGATATTGGGCAATCGGCTGATGCAGTTGATGAAAGAAAAGAAATTATGAGGAGATAAAACAGAAATATTGTGTAGGCATCCATGGATGTTAAGTTGTTAGATAGTTACTGATCATGATCTAAGAGTCTTGATGATGAAGGAAGAAAATGTGGTTGGTATATGACGATCATTTTAGAATAATCTAATGTCAAATGCTTGTTGGTCGTGAGTCGTGACAGATTGTTCGCAAGTAACCTGTTTGTTAAATATATGAATTACAAGTCAACTATGATTTTTGTTTTTCATTTGTTTCGTTTTAAATGTGGAGAGGATTAACTCAGAAGGCTTGAGGAGGTCAGAAACGACGGAGACTTTAATTGATTATGCCATTGAGACCGAAATAGAATTGCTCCGTTGATAGATATAGATTTGCATCCGCCCATCTACGAGATTTCTTTGTGTCGGGTCCTGTGCATTTGCAAATTCAAGTCTTTTCTTTTTCACCTAGAATATGTTTCTCAAAATTAGCCGTAAAATGTAAACTGCAAAACTGTTAACATGAGATAGAAGCTGTAACTTCTTTTTAAATAAAAACGTTTAGTAAATTAGCTGAATGTAAAGATATAAAATAATTTAAAATAACATATTTAAATTAGTTGAAGGGTATATTATTAGGTTACTATTCTAACAGCTGTAAGCATTTTTAAAAAATTCATAAATAAACTTTGAGGAAGATTATATTGAATACTCTTTTTTTCTTTTCTAAAAGGGGATCAATCTCTCACCCATTCATTTAAAAGAATTTAGATAATCAGATTAAAATTCATGTATTTTGTCATTTTACCTCATATCAACTCACACTCCAAATCACTCACAATACGTTTTCTTCTTCTCTAGATCTATAATATTTTTTCTCTCTCCTAACACACACTAAAAACACACACAAACACATAAGATCTAAATCTCATCATGAACATATAATCGATTGATGACATCCAAACAATCACAATCATCGTCATCTAATTTCCGATTACTTGTAGAAGCAATCACTGCCATTACTATATTTATTATTCATCGTATATTAGAACTTACTTTTTAGTATATTAATTTACCAATTAATTTGGTTAAATTTTGTGTAATTTTGGTTGAAGTTTGATCTTCTTTTGTTTGTTAATATATTGCGATTAGTTCATAAAGGAAATAAACCATTTAGAATTGGACGTAGGTCATGCATATTAGTTAATAAAGTTAGTCTACAGTTTGGCACCCTTAAATTTGTTGCTAAACAGCAAGCCTCGTGCTATGGTTCAATTTGATTCAAATTTGATTTCTAATTTTTATTTAGCAGCTAACACATAGATTGGATTTACAAATTATACATACTTTGTTGTCTTTTGTGTTTATGATCAATGTAAACATGTTTTTCGTTAGATATATTTTGCTAAAGTACTAAAATTTCAATCTTTTGTTTGATTATTTGGAAAAAGAATGTTTTAGTTTACAAAATGTATGATAACTTTTTTTTGTTCTTGATGAGTACAAGTTGATGTTGGATCTTATGAAATTTTTAGATAAATATGAAGTTATTTTTGTTTGTTGTGGTTTGGTGTTAAATTAATTTGAAATTGTGAATAATTTAGATATATTATATATGATACCTTAGTATATCACATATGATAGATATATCATACGTGATAATTCGATAGCAAGTCAACTTATTTAACTGTATAATATATTATATAAGACAATGAGTTTGAAAACAGATTGCAAACATGTCTGTATCTCCTAGTGGGTAAATAAAAGTTAGTTGCGTGTATATTATCATATATGATAATCTGCTTGAAATCAAATTCTGGAATATATCATATATGATAATGTGATTGAAATTAAAACCAAATCCTTTTATTTGTGTAGAGAAAGTTGTTTTCAATGCATTTTGAAGAATTCAATCATCTCCAGGCTAAAAAAGTAAACATAAAAAGCAGTCATCGGACCAAAGTGAGCTAGAAAAAGACTACCAAGAAGTGGACATCAGATTCCTGACTTAAAGAACAAACAAGGGCATGTGTATGTGATGTCAAAGACGAGTGGCAAGTTTGTAACAAAAATGTAGATGCATGAAATCAAGATCCATTTTTTGGGCATTTGAATCGTTTGGAATTTAGTAATTTGCGTATGGTGATGTAATGCAACTAAATAGTTATATTTTTTGATGAATATAGAGATGGCAAAACAGATGTAACTTTTGTGTAACTTTTGTATGACTATTTTGTTAAAGTTTCTATCATAATTCTAGCATAACTTTTACCTATTTTAATATCATATATGATAATGCATGAAACATAAATTTTGTCATATATGATACGGTATTATCATATATGATCCTCAAAAAAGTTTTATCTATTAAACAATGGGTTTGCTGAATTTTATGATTAAACAAAGAGTCTAATGCATCCATGATTAAACACTTGTTTAGAAAATAAAAATAAAATATTTTTTTAAATATATCATATATGATAATACAAACAGAATGTTACATAACGAAAAATCATATATGATATACCTATGATATCATATATGATAAACACTTACTTATAATCAAAATATACAAGAACAACATAGTCTACTAAATTCATGATTAACATCAAAATATTCTTATTATTTAAACTACTCTTTTTGTCCTTCTCGTTCTTCAATCAGTCTTGTTTTATTTTCGCTAAAATAAAATTTTCTTTAACAACTTCCTCTGGGGTTACGCCGATTTAATCCCGATACTTAAACAAACTCGTGCACATCCGATTGTTATGATAAGTACCCTCTGTGCTTTGCTCTAACCGGTCAATTGCAACATCTCTCACTGCTCGTTGTTGTGTTCGCATAATGTGCATTTATATAAAAGAGGAAATAACATATTAAACAACATTATGTAGAAAACAATATAAAAATGCTAACCATATTAGATTATGATATTGATCAAATAAAGTATGTAGCAAACAATATGTAGCAAATGAATTATGTCGCAAACAATATGAAAATGCTAACCATATTTGATTATGATATTGAGCTTTGTCAAACATATTTGATTCTCAACTCTAAGCCACATGCCACTCACCATAACCATTAATAGCGATTTTTAAGTTTGACGAACAGGCTATATGCAATAGGTTAAAGTGTGAAAAAGTTATATAGAGTATCATATATGATAGAAGACAAGTTTGATAAGTTTAAAGAGATTTTATGAAAACTAGTCATACAAGTCTAATTTTTTCTTGTAATGTCTATTACATCATATATGATACTTTATATATCATATATGATATAGTTGTCACATATCGTACATAATATATCTATCTTATAGTTGATAAGCAAATTGTTGAAGTTTAAGTAATTCTTATTTTTTAATCACAATATTTTTTTTCAAGTCATTTTGATTTTTCAAGGATTGTTAATTTTTTTAGCTTTGAGCAAGTGAAATTTATTTAAAAAATTGTTCGTGTCATCCATATAAAGATATTTGTGAGCACTAAAACATCAAGCCTCAATCTCTCATTGGTTAACGTACTCATAGACTCATACAGTGTATTTATTATTTGTTACCATTAGAGAACCATGTATTTGTTTATTTTGTTATCAACATATGATGTGGTGTAAAGAAACATATGATATGATATCGATAGCCTTACTTGTCCAACTCATTTGTTTCATCATCTTTAATAGTTTTGTTCATAAATAACAAAAACTAATTTTAAAGCATATTTGATCTTTCTATATGATTTCATCACGTCAATCTATTGTAATAAACAAATCATAACTACGTTGAGTTTTTTTATCAATATGTGATACTAAAATTAGATTAATATTTATATAAGCTTAAAAAGATGAATAAACTAGATTTGATGAAGAAATGAAGATAAATATAAACTGATGCTAATGAATCTAACTTGATCTTAATGAACGATTGGAGAAGATGAACGATTGAAGAAGATGAATTGAAAAAGATGAAGATTGATCCATTGTTGTGTGAAAATGAAGATCTAGATCTATCAGTGTAGAGAGAGAAAAGACATATTTTGTGTGTGTTTTCATTGTGTTAAATGAATCTTTAATAAGAAGAAAAAAGCTTATATATTACACGTGCAAAAAGTCTAAAATACCCCTACAGTTTAAATTGATATTTAATCTCATCTATTAAATTAAATGAAGATGAAGGGTGGTGATGAGTCCTTTAGTATTCAAGAAAACTTTGGTATCAAAATGAACTTAAATCATAAACTTTACATTGATGAGTTATTTGATTAAAATAAAAGCTTGAAGTTGATGTATCCAAACGGAGCTACTTATTTTGAAAGATATTATTTTTTGCAACAAAAAACATTCAATTTCAAAAAAGTTTACAAATGCTCCTGCCAAACAATTATCCCTAGTGTGCCTCTATCGTTCAGTTAGCTTGCCTCTCTCATAACTTTCAAGGGAGATCGATGATGAGAATGTAGTCGCACCTGTGGATAATCGTATAGAAAAATTTATTATGGCTGCTAAATCGTCTTATATGAGAACAATGGAGAGAGACTCTTATAAGATTATTGACGAAGACTACGACACAAATGCTAATGATATGTATGAAGATTATTATATTATGGAAAATGTCTAGTTATTCTTGATAGTTACGAAATCATGATCCGAGGTTGTAAGAAACATTAGTATTCTTTATTTATGTTGGAATCGACAACTCCAACAACCCGAATATCAATATTGCGGAACCTTAAACAACCTGAAAGAAGCTCGTAAGTCGCAATAAACAAAACCCAAAAGAACGAAACACTACAAGGTAACCGAACGATTTACTTTTATTACACCATGATAGGTAAGAAATAATAGAACATGCAAGTGTATCTTTAGATTCCACGATCTCCCTGATGAAGTGATACCTTACATTGATATGCTTCATCCTATCATGAAACATTGCATTTCTTTAGAGATGAATTTTCCATTTATTATCACAATTCACAACCATTGACCTTATGTTTATTTCTAGCTCTATTAATAGAAATTTAAGCGAAATGCTTTCCTTAACAGCTTTCGTAAGCGTTATATACTATGCCTCTGTAGTAGATCATGCAACAACATGTTGTAGAGTTACTTTCCAACTCATAACACAATCATGTACCATATACACGTACCCGGTTATCGACCTACCCTTTTCGAGGTCTTTAGCATAATCGCTATCTACGGAACCATCTGCATCCACGCGTTTCCCTTGATTCCACCATACACTAGAACTACATTAGCATTTCCCTTCAAGTACTTCAAAATCCACTTTACCACCTCCCAATGATTTTGACCAAGATTCGCTAAATACCTACTCACAATGCTAACAACGTACGCAATATCCGGTCAAGTACAAACCATCAAGTACATTAAACAACCTACAACATTCGCATATGAACCTTACTCATTTCCTCCACATCCTAGTCACTCGACAGACAATCTTTCAAAGATACCTTGAAGTGTGCTCCCAATGACATAGAGACCGACTTGCCATTATCCACTCTATATTTATTCAAAATTTTCTACACATATCCCGACTGAGACACCTTCAGGGTTCGGTTACCCGTATACCTGATAATCTCCATACCAAGTATCTTCTTAGTTGGACCAAGTTCCTTCATATCAAACTCTTTTCGAAGCAGTCCCTTAATATATTCAATCTCAGACTTGCTTTTAAAAGCAATCAACATATTATCTACATACAACAATAGATATATGTACATACCTGGTGAAAACGCCTTGAAATAAAACACAACTATCATAGTTGCTAGGGCTAAGCCTACTACTGTCCATATACACATCAAACCGTTTGTACCACTGCCTTGAGGACTACTTAAGCCAATAAATATATTTCTTCAACAAAAATACCTTGTTGCCTGGTCCTTCCTCAAAACCAAGCGGTTGCCTCATGTAAATGGTTTCTTTAAGATTACCATGCAAAAACGTCGTTAATGAGAGAATCGCCTCATTGTAGTCAATCCATGCTCGTTGTGTAAACCAATCATGTACCATATACTCGTAATCTTTAGAAGTAGTTAATGAGAGAATCACCCTAATAGATGTATGTCAAACCATGGGTGAAAATACCTCACTATAGTCAATCCTTGCTCGTTGTGCAAATCCTCGAGCTACCATCCTTACATTGTACCATGGTATATGAACGCATTCTCTCCCTTCTTTAATTTTATACAACCACTTTCAACTTACTAACTTTTGCCCAGGTGCTTTCAACACCCCTCAAATATATTGCGCAACGGAAATACACATTTGGGTGCTAAACACAAGCATCATCGTACACAAGATACATTGAACGACCTCAAAATGAGACGTTTGAAATATGAAAGGAAATAAATTTAACAGTTGTCTAAAACCTTTGATCCCAAATAAAACATAAGTTTAGAAAATTCAGAGTAGCGTCTAGGTCCCCGAAAGATCTTAACCAACCAAACCAAACAGTTTTATCACAACATGACCAAACATAAGTTGTTTATAACAAAAGGGAAAGAAAATAAGTTTTAGACCAGACAACCACAAAAGCAATATGCAACCTTTCCAGGAAAGCTTCACCATTATCACCTTTGATTACCTGAAACACATGCTTAAAAAGGTCAAAAATAATGTTGAGTGAATCTATAGGTTTAGCAAAACATCATCTGAACACAAGAGTAAAATTAATCATAATCATTTAATAGAATTATCCGCATACAATCTATTTTTCAGAAATTCCCTCTTATAGCAAAAGCTAATTAATTGTATTAAGCTCATGACACCGACCCCTTAACTTAGTCACTCATGCCAAATTCTAGCATGACTAGATGAAACCATTGCCCCTCTAGGGTATTTTTTTGCCAGTTATATACGACAATTTCTTATTCTCAAAAAATATTCCCAAAAGTTACTCGTCGTAAACCCTGGTCTAAGATAGGGTCGTCAACCTAATAGTACTATCATTTTAATAAGAGGCTATTTCTATCCCTCACAAGGGTAAGACAATATTTAATGGTTCATGAATTTAGGGACTTTAGGCAATAAGGTACTTATACAATTTCAAGGCAACATTCGGGTCTAAACAATTATTCATGACTGGTGTTTATTTTATTTCAAATAGCATGTATCCCCCTCGCGGGTCAAAATCATCTAAACAAGTATAAAGCAAGGCAATAGATTCACCTTAGCATATGAGTAGTAGCAAGACGATCGTCGACGATAGATGATGCCCGATGAACACGAAACAGCAACCTACCAAGTAAGGCGCGCACTTTAATAATAATATACTCAAGTATGACTCATACTTACTCAAACCAAAATCAATAACTCAAAACCATAATAGAACAAAAGAACAACCTTGCAAGTGATACTAATATATACCTCTACATGTTCTCTTTACTAAACAATGCTCCCGATAACATTCTGCAAGTACATACCAAATGTCCAAACTATTTTTCCCTACTTAGACACATCAAAAATTCATGAAACTAATTGGAGAATTCACTCATAATATGTAGAAAGCGATCCAAAAATTTCACAAAAATATTTTACCTCTAAAACCTTCTGCTCAACACATCTTTGAATTTCAAAATCCGGATAATTTTACACCTTCGACTCACAAAACCATTTTGACCTTTCTAACAAATTCCGTTTACAAAATCGACACTTGAGTTTAAAAATATACTCACAACCTTAGGTTTAGAGCCTAAGAACATCCCTTGACCGTTTTCAAAACTCATTTCACAGTCCCCGAGATTCGACAATGTTGATCCCAAACTTTGATCGATTAAGCTTTGTGTACACGAGATTAGATCAAGTAATACACGTAGAGAAACCTTTGCTTATGAATAAAGTAACTAAGTGTTATGCGAAATTAACACTTAATCTAAAACACAAAGATGTTAAACAAACTTTCACTTGTATTAGAATGATCGAACTTGATTACAATGAAAGAGGTTTAACTTGTGAAAACTTATGAAAACTGATGATTAACTTTAACCTAAAAGATCTTCTTTTATAGATTAAGAAGTCTTGTACAATAAGCTACGAATCAACTATTCTAGGTAAAGATAATAACAGAAAATACAATGTCGAGCTTATCTTTACCATACACAAATAAAGAAACAAATAAACAAAATGATTCGTATGAAGATATATTCCATCAGTGCTAATCTTCAAGGCTGTCAGCGTTGACTTCTTCAAACGTCAACGCTTGGCTGTCAGCGTCCAATGTCATCCTATCAGCGCTTGAATTCTTCTTATCAGCGTCTAGTGAACTGACCCATAATTTATTCCCAACAGACAAAATTATCAACAACAAATTCGGATTGTGTTGACACTCGTCTCCCGGTATACGAATAATCAAACTAGCATAACTTCCTCCTCGTTTTGAATTGGAAGGTCTACCTTATACCGAATCGAAGCTTATGAAAATCTCTACAACAAGAGCGACGTACCGGCATTCAGCCCTTCTTATACTCGCATTATGTACCACTAGAATAAATGAAAACTCTTTTCCTTAAAGAAATCCTCACGCTTACAATGTGAACTCGTGTCCATGTCTTAAATTCCATCGTATCTTCACAATAGAATCTTACTATGCTTCAACCACTTAACTTCCCAATCCATAATCCTTACAGTTTCCTTAATGAAATGCAACTTATCTTCAAGTTGAATCTCCTCCAATGGAATCACCAAATCCCCTTCTACCTAACACTTCTTCAGATCCAACATGTGAAAATTTCTATGAATGACTCGAAGCTCATCCAATAATTCCAACTTAAAATCAACCAGTCCAACCCTTAAACAATCAAAAGGTCCAACATACCTCGAACTCAACCTTTCTTACTTCCCAAGACAATTTACTAAACTCAAATTTCCTTACAACATGGAAAGTGTGATTCTCAATCTATACTATCATCTCAGTAGTCTCCATATCATTTCTGATCCAGTCCATTTACTTTTCCTTTCACCATTTCAACTCACTAGAGACTTACACTTTCTCCCGTACAAAACCTCAAACGGTGCAGCCTTAAAACTAGCATGATAACTATTGCTATATAAGAATTTCCATCAATGGCAGATATCATTCCCAATTATTTCCAAAGTAACTCACATACGCACAAGCACATTTCCAATGTTTAAATCGTCCTTTCACTCTGAAATTTCATATCGCACCAATAACCCAGATGGTTTTCTATACTCAGCTTTCACCTTCGCACAAGTCAAAAGCTTACTAGCATACCAAGCAATATCTACTGTCATGTTCGACCACCAATACATCTTCTTCATATCATGATACATCTTACCCAAATCAGAATGTATCGAAAATTTTAACTTGTAAGGTCCATTCATCACCAAATCTCGCACTCCCAACGCACCTTTCCCAGATGGACATAACGGCAACACCCTAGAGAATCAAATTTGATTTCCTGATTCTCAAAATACCTCATCTCAATCGACTTCACTACAAAATCTGTTTCATAAGTTTAACAGGATGTTGAAACCACTTTCCTTGACATTCTCCTTCAATCCATTAGCATGAGCTTTCAATATCATTCTGCCAAGTCAATACTTCTCGTTATTACCAAAGACTCTAACCCTTAGAGGCTTTTTCCTTTTCCTTCCTGATAAATGTATCAGCTACTACATTCTACTTCCCAGGATGGTAACGAATTATGCAGTCATAATCACTCATCATTCATAATCACCAGTTACCAACTTCTACTCAATGTTGAGTGATATTCTACTCATCTCCCTTGCCTTTCCCAGAAATTGAATATAAGTCAAACCCTTAAGATCCTTGATTACTACACATTTTGTTCCATACAAGTAATGTTTCCACAGTTTTAAAACAAAAACATCATTCCAAGTTCCAATTCACGAGTCGTGTAGTTCTCCTTATACTTTCTCAATTGACTTGACATAAAACTGATCACTTTCTCCCTCAACATCAACACAACACCATAACCCTTTAGTCTTTAGACCCTTCTGACAACAACAAAAGTGATGCAAAACACAAATTATTCTTTGGCGTTTGGAAAACAGCTTCCTCATCTGGTCTTCATCAAATCTCGAACTTACAAATTTAGGCATATGAGTGGGGATCACACGTCCAATTCTTCTTAGTCAGCTTGATCAACGGTTTAACAATCAATGAAAACCTTTCAATAAACCTTTGATAATACTTAGCTATACCAAGGAATTAACAAATTTCTGTCGATGTCGATGGGACTAACCAATCTTTACTCGCTTCAATCTTAGCAAGATCTTCACGAATACCTTTGTTATCAATCACGTGCCCCAGAAATTGCACTGATTTCAAACAAAATTCACACTTAGAGAATTTTGCATACAACTTCTCTTTCCTCAACAATTCCAATATCGTTCTTGAATGCTTCTCATGTTTCTCTTTACAACTGATTAAATAAATCATCAATCCTCGGCAACGGATACAGTTTCTTGACAGTTAATTTGTTAAAAATACCGACAATGAATACACATCCAAACGATCCATCCTTTTTCTCGAAAAGCAACTCAGGCTATAACCCTATGGCGACGAATTCGGTCTAATAAATCCCTTATCCATCAATTTCTTATCCATCAATTGCAGAAATCTCCTTCATCTTGGGCGGTGCTAAACGATAAAATGTACGAGTACTACACCTGTCGCTTCTGAAACTAAACGAACACAAAACTCCAATTCATGAGACGGCGTAACTCGACAACACTTCTAGAAAAATTTTCAAAATTCTCCCGAACTATAATACATCCTCCAGTTTCCTTTCAATTACTCCATCACTAATCATCTAGGCAAGAAATACATCGCAGCCTACGTCCACATACTTCCTCATCTCCAATCATGACACAATCCTCCAACAGAAAGTTCACTCATCATCTTTCATAGTCAACCCTCTATCCCAGTGGACTCTAAACCATTCTTTCTACATAAATAATCACCGTACTACACACTACTAACCAATCTATACCAACCATCTACATTAAAAGATCCTAGTTCTATAAGCATCAAATCTACATCAAACACCTAATTCCTTAAATTTCAATAAAAGAAAAACCACTTTCAGTATAGAACTAGTGCTATCAACTGTTCCATCGGCTAACATCACATCCTAACTAGTTGCCAATCTTACTGGTTCTCTATCCTTAAGACAACTGAATCTAACATCTACAAAAATCTTATTAGATTTAACTCAAACAGTACACTAGCTTAACGAGCATCAAGTGAGAATGTACCAGTCAGAACATTTGAATCTTGAGACTTGTCAGCATCACCCACAACATAGCCTGGAGCAGCAGCAGCAACATTACTTTCCTATCGATTCTCAATCCTTGGACAATTTCCCTACTTGTGTCCTTTTTCACGGCAACAAAAACATATCACCACTCTAGGGGTACTAACTATAGTAACCACATTCCTTGTACTACACCCAGCAGCTCGATGACCAGCCATTCCACATTTACGACAAGCAGGAGGACAATTACCTACGTGATACAAAGTGCAGCGAACACACTTTGGATTTATCTTGATACCTTGGGACACAGTAGCAAAACGAACACCATTATTCCTTTTCTTAAATCGCTGATTTCGGTTCTGTCCTCGGTTATTATTATTATGATAACTACCACAATCTTGACCTTGCTTGGACTTAGCAGACTCCCATTTCGTTTTGTTATCCTCAACAATGTTGTCCCTCTTGTCTTGCACCTTATTCACTTTTGAACACCCACCAACCTCAAAAATATTCTCCATCTTATCCATCCATTTTCACATCTCCAAAACACCACCAATATCATGAGATTGAGTAGGCTCACACCTCATGAAACTAACATACAAACATCCCTTACGAACTTGCGGAACAATAGTAGCATCATTCTCAACTAAACCATCAAAATTGGTGGTGGTGTTGGTCCTAAAATGAGTCCTTGCATCATGACCTGTTGCGACAATATATTCAAACCTCTTTGGATCCCCATGTTTAGAAAAGTCAACTTCAAAATCCCTAGCAATCGTTTTCTCAATCATAGTGTTCACCCTAGAAGTTGTTAGTTGTGGAGACATATTTCAAGAAACTCAGTCAAGTGGCGATCCACATGACAGAAAATGTCTCACTTACCCTTTCCCTATCATCACAGATGAAACATGATAAGTATACACATCGAGAATAAAATAAGGATTCCTTTATTAAGATATATCATGGATACTACATGTATAAACAACACCAACTACCAAAAAATATCAATCAAACCACAAAGTAGCCAATAAGGACACGTCATAGATCATGAAAGGTAAATATAGACTGCATTGAGGATTCAAGCAAATGACAGGATATGTCACTACAATCATCTACCGAAAAAACTTAAAAGATAATAAGTTCCATCACAATACTACAACACAAAAGCAAACCGCAACCTACCCAAGCAAGCTCGTCCTCCGTTGCACAAGAAATGAAGAAAAAAGATATATTAATGGGGGATGAAGAAGAAAACCATGCTCCTATAAAATTGTGGTGGAAAGAACACTCGATCTCACATAAATGCTATCATAGACTACCTTTTAGGTGATATGAATCTATGATACTCATACTAGATATTTATATATTGATGTGCAACAAAACAAGTTCAATGAATGTGATAGTGATAGTATCATTACGACACCAATGAAACAAACGCTTCCTTATAAATTGAAGTATTACATATGCTATTTTATGGATCACTTTAAGAAAGTCTGTCCAAAATGGAACAAGAAGAAATTAATTGGCTTAGTCAACAAGAATGCAAAATAAGATTCTGGTTAACATTCTAAGGGTTATGACAATGGTGATTCGTTGATGACGATGAGTGAGGAAAGGTTCTTTGAGTGGATCATGGACTCTGGTAATTCTTATCACATGACGCGTATGAGGGACTTTTTGTTTGATTTCAAGATCTTGATGGTGGTATGGTTTTATTCACTGATAAAAGATTACGTGCCATTAGGGGATAGGAAGGGTGAGAGTACAAATGAAAGATGGTTCAAGTTTTGTGCTTGAGAATGTGTGTTGCATTCACTAGTTAATTTTTTTGGATATCTTTAGGCACTCTGGATCAAGAGGGCTATACCGTAAATTTGTAGAATGAAAGAGTAAAGGTGATCAAGGGTTTTTTGATGGTTCTATCAGAAAATTTGAAGGGAGATTGTATGTACTCCTTGGATGGCTGGGTTGAATCAGGTGAATCTAGTGTTGGTATACAAGAAAAGGAATTTTTTGCACAAGTGTGGCATAAAATCTTGTTTCAGATTAGTGAAGATGGCTTGCATGAACGCTAAAGAAGAGAGGTATTGGGGAATAAAGGTCAAATAACCCCTCATGTGCTAAATTATAGAAGATCCCCTTTAAGATCAAACAAGGTTCAGCTCGAATTATGTGAAATTTATGTTCTTAGAAAATAGACCAGGGTAAGTTTTGGTCGAGGTCAGCACACAATGGAGGGAGTATAGCATGTTTCCATGCGAATCTCTGAGGTCCTTCTTGAGTGGATTCGATGAGTGGTTTTTGGTACTTCTTATCGATTATTGATGATTTTTTAAGAAGGTTTGGTTTAATATTAATTAGAAATAAGAATGAGTTGTTCAACAAGTTCAAGTAGTGGGAAGAAGTTGGTAGAAAACCATACAAGTAGAAAACAGAAGAAACTATGAATAGATAGTGTTTTGGAGTTTTGTAATCAAGAATTTAATAACTTGTGAAAGGAGAGAGAGAGAGATAGCAAGACATTTGATAATTGCACGGACTCCCCATTAGAATGGTCTTGCTTAACGGATGAGCAAGACACTCTTGAATAATTTTATGTGTTTACTGATTCAGTCTATTTTGCCAAATTTATTTTAGGCAGAAGCAATGGCGACGACATCATATTTGATCAATAGGTCTCCATCTACAGCATTGAAGAAGAAGAAACCTATGGATTTGTGGTTAGGACATCCGCCAAGTTATGAGATGTTGAGGATATTTAATTTCATTGCTTATTTACACGTAAATCAAGCGAAGCTTAAGCCGAAAGCTATAAAATACATATTCACTGGGTATCCTGAAGGTATAAAGGGAGACTGATTATGGAGTTTGGATGATGTTAAATCGAAGATAATCATAAGCAGAGATGTGGTGTTTAATGACAAATTTATGTATGAGGATACTCTCAAGGGTGTTGGTGCTGTAGATTTTAGGAAGGAAGTTAAGTTTAAGGTGGAACTTGAAGGAAGTAGGGTAGAACCAACTATGGATCCTCATACTGGGGTAAATCCAGGTAATAAAGATGAGGGTTAAGATGAAGATGCAGAAGATGCGATGCCTCAACAATAGAATCTAGAAAACTATGTTATGGGCTTGATAGAGCTAAGGGAACAGCTATTGTACCTGCAAGATATAAGGATGAATGTAATGTATCATTGTCTAGACCATCAGGATCTAGGGAAGAAGATGATATGGCGGATTATGTGTTTTCTATTGCTAAGGAAAAAGATATACATGACCCCGTCATATTTCAGGATGCGATTAATTCATCTGAAATGGATGAGCGGGTTCATGTTATCGAAGAAGACATGAGTTGTTTAAAGAAGAATCATACTTGGGAGTTGTTCGATCAAGCACTGTGATAAACCGAACCCTAGGTCATTATGTAATTTTATTTTACGAATATTTTTGAAATTTTTTATGAGTTTGAATGTTATTATGTTTGGTGGTTTAATTTAAACAAATGTTGGAAGTCTTATTTTTGCGTTTTGACGAGTTATGAGGATTTCTAGTGATCACGATATCGACGGATGTCCGAATACTTCCGTTTTATTATTGATTGTTTTGAAATTTAATATTTTTGACGTTTTCATTTTCATTGCGTTTTAATTCGTGTCTGGACTATATTATTATATTTTGTGTGCGTTTTAACTTTTGAAAAGTATTTTTACAAAACCCGAGTCCCGTAAATATTTCAAAATTGACTATTAGTCATTTCCCGCTCTTTGACTAGTATTTTACATTTTAGTCTAAAAGAATGCATGATTTACATAATCTACCCTCACCCCACTATAAATACTTTCCAACTAACACACACACACGCACATAAACTTTCTTCATTAAAAATTTTGCACCATCTTTCTCTCTTTCTTTTTTCTTGCCGTGACATTTCACACACGTAAACACCCTCACAAATTTTTCTTAAGCTTGAGTTTGAGAAAACTAATCAAAGTCACATCTTGCAAATTAAGAGCTGATCATTTTGATCTAAATTTTACACACATGCATGAACTTTTATTTTTCAAAATTATTTCATGATGAACAATGTGTTTGATCTATTTTGATGCTTGCATGTGTTGTTTATTCCTATTATATTGAATTTTGAATAGTTGCATACTTGCATGGATGATTTTTGAGTTGTGATTTGAAAAAATGGAACATGCAAGTGAATTAGAGGTGTTAGGGTTTGATTAGGATGATTGTTAGTTGATATTAGGGTTATAGAAATAGTTGGAATAGGGTAAAATATTGATTTAATATGATTTTTAAAAGAGTATTTTAGATCAGCAAATTTAGAGGTATTTTTGGAAACCTTAAGTCTGAGTATAAGTTTAGATGATTGGATTTGTTTGTAGATATTTCCATAAGCTTTAATTCGGTATAAGGTAGACCTTCCAATTCAACACGAGGAGGAAGTTATGCTCGTTTGATTATTCGTGTACCGGGAGACGAGTGTCAACACAATCCAAATTTGTTGTTAATATTTTGGTCGAATCTCGGGGACTGTAAAATGAGTTTTGAAAATGTTCAACGGCTTTTCTTAGGCTCTAAACCTAGGGTTGTGAGTCTATTTTTTAACTCAAGTGTCGGTTTTGTAAAAGGAATTGGCTAGATAGGTCAAAATGGTTATGTGAGTCGAAGGGGTAAAACTATCCGAATTTTGAAAGTCAAAGATGTGTTGAGCAGAAGGTCTTGGAGGTCAAATCTTTTGGTGAATTTTTAGGAGGGCTTTCTACAGATTATGAGTGAATTCTCCAGTTAGTTTCATTGAATTTTTGATTTTGGTTTGACTAAGTATGCGTCATACTTGAGTATATTATTATTAAGTGCGCACCTTATTTGGTAGGTTGCGGTTTTCGTGTTCATCGGGCATCATCTATCATCGGCGATCGTCTTGCTACTACTCTTGTGCTAAGGTGAGTCTATAGCCTCACTTTATACTTGTTTTAAATGATTTTAACCCGTTAAAGGGATACATGCTATTTGAAATAAAATAAACACAAGTCATGAATAATTATTTGGACCCGAATGTTGTCTTGAAATTGTATAAGTACCTTGTTACCTAAAGACCCTAAATTCATGAACCATTAACTATCATCTTACCCTTGTGAGGGATAGAAATAGCCGCTTATTCAAATGATAGTACTATTTGGTTGATGACCCTATCTTAGACCAGGGTTTACGACGAGTAACCTCTGAGACGGATATTTTTCGAGAATAAGAAATTTTGGTATATAATTGGCAACAAATACCCTAGAGGGGAAATGGTTTCATCTAGGCATGCTGGCATTTAGCGTGGGTGACTAAGTTAAGGGGTCAGTGTAATGAGCTTAATATAATTAATTAGCTTTTGCTATAAGATGGAAAATCTGAAAAATAGATTGTATGCGCATAATTCTATTAAATGATTATGATTGATTTTGCTCTTGTGTTCCAATGATGATTTGATAAACCTATAGATTCGCTCAACATTATTTGTTGACCTTTTTAAGCATGTGTTTTAGGTAATCAAAGGTGATAATGGCGGAGCTTGCTTGGGTAGGTTGCGGTTTGCTTTTGTGGTTGTTTGGTCTAGAACTTATTTTCTTTCCCTTTTGTTATAAACTACTTATGTTTGGTCATGTTGTGATAAAACTGTTTAGGTTGGTTGGTTGAGATCTTTGGGGGACCTAGACGCTAATCTGAATTTTCTAAACTTATGTTTTATTTAGGATCGAAGGTTTTAAACAACTGTTAAATTTATTTCTTTTTTTATTTTAAACGTCTCATTTTGAGGTCGTTCAATATATCTTGTGTGATGATGCTTTTGTTTTGCACCCAAATGTGTATTTCTGTTGTGTAGTATATTTGGTGGTGTTAAAGATTGATATCAGCGCCACAAGTTATAGAGAACTAGATTGATTTTTAGAAAGTCCTAAACTATAACTTTGGCGTCGAAATTATTTTACAAAAGCACGCAACTTCTCCGCATGGCTCCGGTAAGATTACTTTTAATTTTTGTTGTTTTGCATTATAGATGTATCCCTCAAAACTGAAATGAATTCCCAAGTATTCATTAAGTAAATACTATGATAATGTATTGATATTGATGAAAGTGCGCCGAGTACTTGTCATTATAATTTCATTTGCAAGCTTTGCATAAGCATCATATTGCATATACTTGCATACGTACTACATTTACATTGCATGAGCATGCATTTATAATTTCGAATAATGACCTTATTTACTCTGAATTTTCTGTGATTGCAGAAAATGGCCGAAGTAACATCGAACGGTAATAGAGATGAGTATGTTGTAGGAGCTGGAGGTGGATCATTTGCTCTGGATTCGTAAGGTCACAATGGATTGATAGATGAAGTTGTGGAAAATAGGAGCGGGGGTGAAGTTAATAATTTAGGGCTGAATTTGAGAGATTTACGAAGGAAACAGCTAGGTTGGAAAGGTTGAGTGTTTGGGAAGCTCATATAAGACAATTTCTTAATCAAGGTTGGAAGTTTAGAAACAATGAGAGCCGTGTTGAGAGTCAGTTTATGATGTATCTGCCGTGCAGGAGTGATTATTTTATCTTTGGGAATAAGTTGCCACTATTCCATGATTCGACTTTGAGGTGAAAAGGGAAGGTGGATAAGGATGATGAAGCTAACAGCAAGGTTGCGGAGGACGAGGCGCCGTTACTTAAGAAGCCACGTGGGTCATCACGTGATTAGTTTCTTTGTATTTTATCTTTATTAGAAAATGACAGGATATGTCACTACAATCATCTAGACCAAACAACCACAAAAGCAAACCGCAACCTACCCAAGCAAGCTCCGCCATTATCACCTTTGATTACCTAAAACACATGCTTAAAAAGGTCAACAAATAATGTTGAGCGAATCTATAGGTTTATGATAGGTGTGAAAACACCCATCCTTTCTACCACTTAATTACATTAAAACGGGACCTAAACGTATATTTTATGTCGTAAATGGCGGAATTATGCGTGGTTTGTGTTTTTATTGTGTTTCAGGGTCAAAAAGGTGAAAAGTGGAGAAAACACGGCTTTCACGGGCTTTTATTGAAGGAAAAGACAAAAGACGAAGTCGAAAGATCAAAAGTGGAAAAAGAACGGAAGTCCAAGACCAATTCTGAAGATTTATCGAAGAAAAAGTCAAAAGACGGAAGTTTACTAAAAGCCGAAGAACTCAACTCTAAATTATGAAGAAATTACAAGACGAGTTCAAAGAAATCCCGAGACGAGGTCTGAAAAGTCGAAGAATTTAAGAAGACTGAAAGACTGGAAGACTGAGGACCAAGATATAATGAAATAAAGAGAGAGCCACCAACCATTCCCCTCTCCTATAAATACCACCCTCACATCATGTGAGAGGGTTGGTTAGTTTTAGTTTTAGTTTTAGGATTAGATTAGGAGTAGGTAGTTTCTCTCTCTAGATTTATGCTTTCTCTCTCTAGATTAATTTGTGTTTTAAGCTTTTGTTATTGACTCTTTACTTTTTAATTAAGCTTTTCATTCATCATCTTCTTCCTTTCTAGTTTGATTTGTTCTTATTCATCATTATTCATGTTCTTGAGTTTTTATGATTTTGATCAAGTGGGTTTTGATTAATTTGGTTATGTTTGTTAGTTTTGATGATTTATTTTGATTGATTATTGTTAGTTGATGCTTATTGGTTGTTTTGGTTTAATCCTTTGTTTGATTTTGATTAATTTGTAGATTGGATCGGGCTACTGTTTATCCCCTGTTCTTCGGGATCATTGTTTCTGTATTTTATCATTCCCAGGTAGCTTCATCCGGAACTTCAAAGTTCCGAGTGAAGCCACCTTCATCCGGAAGTTGAAAGTTCCGAATGAAGCATCCTTCATCCGGAAGTTCAAAGTTCCGAATGAAGCATCCTTCATCCGGAAGTTCAAAGTTCCGAATGAAGCACCTTCATCCGGAACTTAAAAGTTCCGAATGAAGCTCCTTCATCTGGAAGTTCAAAGTTCCGAATGAAGCACCTTCATCCGGAAGTTGAAAGTTCCGAATGAAGCTCTGTCAGTTTGTTTTTGTTTGTTTTTACTTTCAAGTTTTCTTCTTTCTGTTTTTATTTTTTTAGTTTTCTTCTTTTAATTTCAAGTTTGATACTTCTCACCTTTTTATTTATTTGAATTTTTATTTACTTTTCTTTTAGTTTAAGTTTTTATTTGCATCATTTACTTTATGTTAAGTTTTAATTTTACGTCCTTTCATTTTTCGTAATTTACTTTTAAAGTTTTAAATATCGCACCGTTTACATTTTAACTTGTTTGAATTTCTCGTCATTTATTATTAAGTCTTGCTCATTTATTTTCCAAAACCAAAAATATTTGTTTCACCAAGAACAACTAATCTCACACAATTAACCAGAAATCAATTCGATTAGACACCGAGAATAACGAACTTTCAACTAGTAAAATCTAGTCAATTAAAATGGCGCCGCTGCCGGCTCTTTTCGTGAAGATCAAAGGTTTTTTGTGAGTGACGCGTTGGATTTTGGGATCCGTTCACTTGTGAACGTTATTTTTCTTGTCCAAAATTTTCAAAAATCTAAAAACATTTGAAAAATCATAAAAAGCATTTCTTTTTCAAAGTTTTGCACCATAAATATTCTTCTTGCTTATCTATCTTTCTTAATGGATTTTTATGTCCATTGCGTCCGGTGTGGGAAACAATTATCTGCGAACAACTCTTGTCAATGGTGTACATGTGAGCGGTGCGGAAATGATATCGACTACACACAATTCGGATTTTGTCCCTTGTGCAACTCGACTAATTCCCTCTTTTTGAACCCACCTCCTGTTCCCCCGTGCATCTATTGTGGAAGCGATTCTCATTGGCATGTTTCGTGCCCGGTTCAATACCCGTATAGTCACGGGCAAGAACCGGGGTACAATTATGACAATGATAATAGTTATCCAAAAGACGCAGTTGATTTTTCTCCATACCCGGTTTGCAACAACTGTGGGGGTCCTCACGATACCTATTATTGTCAACCGATGAACAACTATGAGCCACAACCGTGCTATAATTCCCGTTTTCACAATCTTGAGCCCCCACCACACTCACTCGATCATCAGCCTCGTCACGGGATGAGTTACCAAGAACCAATTGTCTATCTTGCTACAGCTTTTCAAGCGCAATCAAAAGAGCTTTTACACACGCTGCGAACTTGTATGGAGTCATTTTTACAGCAGCAAGATCAAACGAGTACCCATATCCCTGAGCATATTATTGGCCCTATAAATAATGAGGAGAGTGATGACGATATTGAGGTTATTTTCGACGAGGAGGAATTTCTAAAGCAAAATACTTCACTCCTTAGTGATGATAGTTTTCACATTCCTGAGATTGATGAGTTTCTTGCTATTGATACACCCGTGGAATACACATCCGGGTATTCTGATGTGGAAGGAGATATACTTTTTCTAGAAGATTTATTACACGATGACACTACACCTTCTATCCCAGAGGTGGA
Organism: Glebionis coronaria; assembly: GCA_025667525.1. Classification (NCBI taxonomy): domain Eukaryota; kingdom Viridiplantae; phylum Streptophyta; class Magnoliopsida; order Asterales; family Asteraceae; genus Glebionis; species Glebionis coronaria. The sequence continues at coordinate 466,627,854 of CM046881.1, forward strand.
AAGATGTGAATCTACTGAAAAAGGGACGCAGGTGGAAGGTAATTGTTCTCATACTTCTCATATTATATTACCACCTCATCCTCCCACATGCACACCCAAGCAGGTGATGTATCACTTTTACTCTACTCGTTTTATACCGGGAAATGAGGATGAGTGCTTTGACCCGGGAGGTGACTTTGATTATGCTATGATTGATACCATTACGGCTTTGCCGATTGCTCAACATCCATTGTCTTTGGGGGAGGACAATGTGCTTACTTTACCCACCCACCTCCCGTGGATCTTGAATTCACATACTATACGTATGTTGAAAGGACCTTTCTCCCTGTCAAGACTTATCCCCCACCTCTCCTTTATTAATGTCCTCTGGGAACGAGGACAAGGTCTTTGATCCCGGTATCACATTTGAGGCTTCCCCATGGACCATTTAATTCGGGGACGAGTCAGGCTCGTGACTCGGTCAATAAAAACAAGCGCTTTTTGGGAGGCAACCCAATTATCTATCTTATTTCACCATAAGTGTAGGGGGAGCCCCGTTGGTGTTTCTTGTTCTCTTTCTTATCATATGCAGGGATTAGAGCTTCAAAGACACACTCTTGATGACTTTTGACGAACCGTGATTCCGTGTTCCCTTCTTCCCGGTCCTATCCTAAACTCTTTTCGATTCACTATTTTATATTTCTCAATATTAAAATAGGAATCTCTTTAGTTTTCCTTCCCTTAACGAGATTTAAACAAAGTGCACAATATCCAAAGTGTAGGGGAGTTTACTCCCACATGCTTAAACATTGAGGACAATGTTTATATTAAGTGTAGGGGGGACTTCTATCGAAGTTAAGTGGCCTTTTCCTTGTATTTGTCCTCATTTTAACCGGAAAATCGATTTTTCGACGTTTTTCAAAATTTTTAATCTATTTTGGCCTAGTTGTAGTTCCCTTTATTTTTGCTATTTTTCTCTTATTTTAATAAAATGGTTTTAGCAAGTTTAGATATCTTAGATATATTAGGCCCGTTGTGAATATTTTGACTCAACCCGAGTTTACTTATCCAAGTTCACTCTAGCTAGTATCCTTAACCATGTAGACCTTAATTGGTTTATTAGGCTAAGCATCCACGAGTCTCATTCCTTGAGATTTTAAATTGTGGAGAACGAGAAATGATAGAGTTGGTTACAAGTTTGGTATTCTCTCATTAACTTATGTGAGTTAATTATGATCTTTTTCTCCCATCACTTGCTAATAAATTATCTGCAATAAGTAAGGTCGTACGATTTGAAAGGTTACTTAGCTTCTAGCCCAAGATCGTTTAAAAGTTGCTCGGTAATGACGAGAGTTCATAGCCAAGGCATAACTTATGAAGCGGGGCGCGAAGATTGGCGAGTCCAAAAAGGCCTTAACAAGGCATGAGGATTCCATTTTATTGCTAAAGATCCAAGGTGATGTGAAGAGCATTATTCCCAAAGTCATTATGAAGGATCAAGACTCACGACGAAAAGCAATCAACTCCCATAAAGATGATGGAGAAGTCTATCCGAAAAGACCCTAACAAGGTATGAGGATAAATAGATCCAAGTCCGAAAAGGAGGCGGATCGTTGTATCTCAAAATCCCAAATAGAGATTGAAGAAATAATCATGAAGTCGTGGTCAACAAAGTTGGATTACCTTTCAAAAGTCTCCAAGTGAAGAAACTCTATAACGATGAGAAGACCATTATCTCAAGCACGTCTCTCAAGATATGAAGTATGAAGTACATGCCAAATATCGGCCCGAGAAAGGTCTCAAATCGTGAACCGAGTTATGCCAAGATATGAACTTTTTGATATCCCGAGAAGCAGTTTTAAGAGATTTTGTCCTTTAGCTAACTATTGATCAAACTGTCCTACTTTGCTTTTAGCTTAAATAAATTATCGAAATAAGTCAACAATGCATCCTCGTGATCATTCAAGACATCAATAAAATTTAAGAGATACCCATAGGAATAAGGGAGTTTAAGTGATTAATTGAGCCGCATGAGTAAATGTTTGTTATGCTAACTTGTACTAACAATGATCTTGTTTTTAAGCTTGGCATGGGGAACGTGAAACTTGAGGGTGATAAACAGTCATGACACACAAGCCCTAATGTAAGTCTTAGATTTCTTTACATTTTTCTTCCTTGTTGCATCTTGTTATTTTCTATCTTTTTGATTTTCCTTAGTTGTTTAATAAAGGCCAAGGTAGGTTGATTATGATGGAAAGTGTAAACCTTGCTTTATCACTAAGCATTGAATGAGGGCATTGCAATGGTTAAGTGTAGGGGATTTGATAGGTGTGAAAACACCCATCCTTTCTACCACTTAATTACATTAAAACCGGACCTAAACGTATATTTTATGTCGTAAATGGCGGAATTATGCGTGGTTTGTGTTTTTATTGTGTTTCAGGGTCGAAAAGGTGAAAAGTGGAGAAAACACGGCTTTCACGGGCTTTTATTGAAGGAAAAGACAAAAGACGAAGTCGAAAGATCAAAAGTGGAAAAAGAACGGAAGTCCAAGACCAATTCTGAAGATTTATCGAAGAAAAAGTCAAAAGACGGAAGTTTACTAAAAGCCGAAGAACTCAAGTCTAAATTATGAAGAAATTACAAGACGAGTTCAAAGAAATCCCGAGACGAGGTCTGAAAAGTCGAAGAATTTAAGAAGACTGAAAGACTAGAAGACTGAGGACCAAGATAGAATGAAATAAAGAGAGAGCCACCAACCATTCCCCTCTCCTATAAATACCACCCTCACATCATGTGAGAGGGTTGGTTAGTTTTAGTTTTAGTTTTAGGATTAGATTAGGAGTAGGTAGTTTCTCTCTCTAGATTTATGCTTTCTCTCTCTAGATTAATTTGTGTTTTAAGCTTTTGTTATTGAATCTTTACTTTTTAATTAAGCTTTTCATTCATCATCTTCTTCCTTTCTAGTTTGATTTGTTCTTATTCATCATTATTCATGTTCTTGAGTTTTTATGATTTTGATCAAGTGGGTTTTGATTAATTTGGTTATGTTTGTTAGTTTTGATGATTTATTTTGATTGATTATTGTTAGTTGATGCTTATTGGTTGTTTTGGTTTAATCCTTTGTTTGATTTTGATTAATCTGTAGATTGGATCGGGCTACTGTTTATCCCCTGTTCTTCGGGATCATTGTTTCTGTATTTTATCATTCCCAGGTAGCTTCATCCGCAACTTCAAAGTTCCGAGTGAAGCCACCTTCATCCGGAAGTTGAAAGTTCCGAATGAAGCATCCTTCATCCGGAAGTTCAAAGTTCCGAATGAAGCATCCTTCATCCGGAAGTTCAAAGTTCCGAATGAAGCACCTTCATCCGGAACTTAAAAGTTCCGAATGAAGCTCCTTCATCCGGAAGTTCAAAGTTCCGAATGAAACACCTTCATCCGGAAGTTGAAAGTTCCGAATGAAGCTCTGTCAGTTTGTTTTTGTTTGTTTTTACTTTCAAGTTTTCTTCTTTCTGTTTCTATTTTTTTAGTTTTCTTCTTTTAATTTCAAGTTTGATACTTCTCACCTTTTTATTTATTTGAATTTTTATTTACTTTTCTTTTAGTTTAAGTTTTTATTTGCATCATTTACTTTATGTTAAGTTTTAATTTTACGTCCTTTCATTTTTCGTAATTTACTTTTAAAGTTTTAAATATCGCACCGTTTACATTTTAACTTGTTTGAATTTCTCGTCATTTATTATTAAGTCTTGCTCATTTATTTTCCAAAACCAAAAATATTTGTTTCACCAAGAACAACTAATCTCACACAATTAACCGGAAATCAATTCGATTAGACACCGAGAATAACGAACTTTCAACTAGTAAAATCTAGTCAATTAGTTTATCAAATCATCATTGGAACACAAGAGCAAAATCAATCATAATCATTTAATAGAATTATGCGCATACAATCTATTTTTCAGATTTTCCATCTTATAGCAAAAGCTAATTAATTATATTAAGCTCATTACACTGACCCCTTAACTTAGTCACCCACGCTAAATGCCAGCATGCCTAGATGAAACCATTTCCCCTCTAGGGTATTTGTTGCCAATTATATACCAAAATTTCTTATTCTCGAAAAATATCCGTCTCAGAGGTTACTCGTCGTAAACCCTGGTCTAAGATAGGGTCATCAACCAAATAGTACTATCATTTGAATAAGCGGCTATTTCTATCCCTCACAAGGGTAAGATGATAGTTAATGGTTCATGAATTTAGGGTCTTTAGGTAACAAGGTACTTATACAATTTCAAGACAACATTCGGGTCCAAATAATTATTCATGACTTGTGTTTATTTTATTTCAAATAGCATGTATCCCTTTAACGGGTTAAAATCATTTAAAACAAGTATAAAGTGAGGCTATAGACTCACCTTAGCACAAGAGTAGTAGCAAGACGATCGCCGATGATAGATGATGCCCGATGAACACGAAAACCGCAACCTACCAAATAAGGTGCGCACTTAATAATAATATACTCAAGTATGACGCATACTTAGTCAAACCAAAATCAAAAATTCAATGAAAATAACAGGATAATTCACTCATAATCTGTAGAAAGCCCTCCTAAAAATTCACCAAAAGATTTGACCTCCAAGACCTTCTGCTCAACACATCTTTGACTTTCAAAATTCGGATAGTTTTACCCCTTTGACTCACATAACCATTTTGACCTATCTAGCCAATTCCTTTTACAAAACCGACACTTGAGTTAAAAAATAGACTCACAACCCTAGGTTTAGAGCCTAAGAAAAGCCGTTGACCATTTTCAAAACTCATTTTACAGTCCCTGAGATTCGACCAAAATATTAACAACAAATTTGGATTGTGTTGACACTCGTCTCCCGGTACACGAATAATCAAACGAGCATAACTTCCTCCTCGTGTTGAATTGGAAGGTCTACCTTATACCGAATTAAAGCTTATGGAAATATCTACAAACAAATCCAATCATCTAAAATTATACTCAGACTTAAGGTTTCCAAAAATACCTCTAAATTTGCTGATCTAAAATACTCTTTTAAAAATCACATTAAATCAATATTTTACCCTATTCCAACTATTTCTATAACCCTAATATCAACTAACAATCATCCTAATCAAACCCTAACACCTCTAATTCACTTGCATGTTCCATTTTTTCAAATCACAACTCAAAAATCATCCATGCAAGTATGCAACTATTCAAAATTCAATATAATAGGAATAAACAACACATGCAAGCATCAAAATAGATCAAACACATTGTTCATCATGAAATAATTTTGAAAAATAAAAGTTCATGCATGTGTGTAAAATTTAGATCAAAATGATCAGCTCTTAATTTGCAAGATGTGACTTTGATTAGTTTTCTCAAACTCAAGCTTAAGAAAAATTTGTGAGGGTGTTTACGTGTGTGAAATGTCACGGCAAGAATAAAGAAAGAGAGAAAGATGGTGCAAAATTTTTAATGAAGAAAGTTTATGTGCGTGTGTGTGTGTTAGTTGGAAAGTATTTATAGTGGGGTGAGGGTAGATTATGTAAATCATGCATTCTTTTAGACTAAAATGTAAAATACTAGTCAAAGAGCGGGAAATGACTAATAGTCAATTTTGAAATATTTACAGGACTCGAGTTTCGTAAAAATACTTTTCAAAAGTTAAAACGCACACAAAATATAATAATATAGTCCGGACACGAATTAAAACGCAATGAAAATGAAAACGTCAAAAATATTAAATTTCAAAACAATCAATAATAAAACGGAAGTATTCGGACATCCGTCGATATCGTGATCACTAGAAATCCTCATAACTCGTCAAAACGCAAAAATAAGACTTCCAACATTTGTTTCAAATTAAACCACCAAACATAATAACATTCAAACTCATAAAAAATTTCAAAAATATTCGTAAAATAAAATTACATAATGACCTAGGGTTCGGTTTATCACAGTGCTTGATCGAACAACTCCCAAGTATGATTCTTCTTTAAACAACTCATGTCTTCTTCGATAACATGAACCCGATCATCCATTTCAGATGAATTAATCACATCCTGAAATATGACGGGGTCATGTATATCTTTTTCCTTAGCAATAGAAAACACATAATCCGCCAGATCATCTTCTTCCCTAGATCCTGATGGTCTAGACAATGATACATACATTCATCCTAATATCTTGCAGGTACAATAGCTGTTCCCTTAGCTCTATCAAGCCCATAACATAGTTTTCTAGATTCTGTTGTTGAGGCATCGCATCTTCTGCATCTTCATCTTAACCCTCATCTTTATTACCTGGATTTACCCCAGTATGAGGATCCATAGTTGGTTTTCTACCCTACTTCCTTCAAGTTCCACCTTAAACTTAACTTCCTTCCTAAAATCTACAGCACCAACACCCTTGAGAGTATCCTCATACATAAATTTGTCATTAAACACCACATCTCTGCTTATGATTATCTTCGATTTAACATCATCCAAACTCCATAATCAGTCTCCCTTTATACCTTCAGGATACCCTGTGAATATGTATTTTATAGCTTTCGGCTTAAGCTTCGCTTGATTTACGTGTAAATAAGCAATGAAATTAAATATCCTAAACATCTCATAACTTGGCGGATGTCCTAACCACAAATCCATAGGTTTCTTCTTCTTCAATGCTGTAGATGGAGACCTATTGATCAAATATGATGTCGTCGCCATTGCTTCTGCCTAAAATAAATTTGGCAAAATAGACTGAATCAGTAAACACATAAAATTGTTCAAGAGTGTCTTGCTCATCCCTTAAGCAAGACCATTCTAATGGGGAGTCCGTGCAATTATCAAATGTCTTGCTATCTCTCTCTCTCCTTTCACAAGTTATTAAATTCTTGATTACAAAACTCCAAAACACTATCTATTCATAGTTTCTTCTGTTTTCTACTTGTATGGTTTTCTACCAACTTCTTCCCACTACTTGAACTTATTGAACAACTCATTCTTGTTTCTAATTAATATTAAACCAAACCTTCTTAAAAAATCATCAATAATCGATAAAAAGTACCAAAAACCACTCATCGAATCCACTCAAGAAGGACCTCAGAGATTCGCATGGACACATGCTATACTCCCTCCATTGTGTGCTGACCTCGACCAAAACTTACCCTGGTCTATTTTCCAAGAACATAAATTTCACATGATTCGAGCTGAACCTTGTTTGATCTTAAAGGGGATCTTCTATAATTTAGCACATGAGGGGTTATTTGACCTTTATTCCCCAATACCTCTCTTCTTTAGCGTTCATGCAAGCCATCTTCACTAATCTGAAACAAGATTTTATGCCACACTTGTGCAAAAAATTCCTTTTCTTGTATACCAACACTAGATTCACCTGATTCAACCCAGCCATCCAAGGAGTACATACAATCTCCCTTCAAATTTTCTGATAGAACCATCAAAAAACCCTTGATCACCTTTACTCTTTCATTCTACAAATTCATGGTATAGCCCTCTTGATCCAGAGTGCCTAAAGATATCCAAAAAAATTAACTAGTGAATGCAACACACATTCTCAAGCATAAAACTTGAACCATCTTTCATTTGTACTCTCACCCTTCCTGTCCCCTAATGGCACGTAATCTTTTATCAGTGAATAAAACCATACCACCATCAAGATCTTGAAATCAAACAAAAAGTCCCTCATACGCGTCATGTGATAAGAATTACTAGAGTCCATGATCCACTCAAAGAACCTTTCCTCACTCATCGTCATCAACGAATCACCATTGTCATAACCCTTAGAATGTTAACCAGAATCTTATTTTGCATTCTTGTTGACTAAGCCAATTAATTTCTTCTTGTTCCATTTTGGACAGACTTTCTTAAAGTGATCCTTAAAATAGCATATGTAATACTTCAATTTATAAGGAAGCGTTTGTTTCATTGGTGTCGGAATGATACTATCACTATCACATTCATTAAACTTGTTTTGTTGCACATCAATATATAAATATCTAGTATGAGTATCATAGATTCATATCACCTAAAAGGTAGTCTATGATAGCATTTATGTGAGATCGAGTGTTCTTTCCACCACAATTTTATAGGAGCATGGTTTTCTTCTTCATCCCCCATTAATATATCTTTTTTCTTCATTTCTTGTGCAACGGAATTTTTTTTCTATTTTACTATTACTCATTCATCTGTGTACAAAGAGGACGAAGATGACTTTTATAAAATATAAATTTTGATCAAATAAAGTGACCATTTATTTATCTATTCATAAATGGTGATAATTATGAACATGATTTAATTTACTTTATTATAAGTCACGATGAAAATAAGTGTAAATGCCAAATAGGATAATCTACTTTTCTTGCAACCTATTTGTTTCTTATAATATACTGTATATTTTTCCTCTATGTCATTTTTGATGCTGAAGATGCAACACTTTGATAACCGCATCTTATAAATCAATCCAAACAGCAATTATAGAAATGATATGATTATTGTCATTCCACTCCATACCTACTCCTATTCCCATAGTGATTTATAGCAACTAGCCAAATGGCCCCTAAGTTTCTTTACCCTTTGACTTTGATAGCGATCTACCAGGCCCTTGATTACCTCGATGTTCTGACCTCGCCCTTACAAATAACCCATCACCATCATTCTTTGCATCTGTCATTTTCTTCAAATCCCGTGAATTGAGTGTAGAAAAGACATCTTCCATAGTGAGTTACTCCCTTCTATAAAGCAATGTCTCCATAAATTTATTATTTGAAGATGGTAATGATGTAATTAACACGAGTGCTCGATCGTCATCATCAATATCAACGTCTATGTTCGCCAAGTTACCAATCAACTTATTAAACTCATCTATATGTTTAGATAATTTCTTAGCTAAATGCATGTAGAAAGTATACAACTTCTTTTTCAAGTACAATTTATTGACTAAAGACTTTGTCATATACAAAGTTTTTAGCTTTAACCAAACCACCATAGTAGAATTTCTTCATTGAATTCCCTCAACACCTTGTTATCCAAGAACAAGAATAAGGTACTGTGTGTTTTATTATAGACATCCGTCTTCAATGCCGTAGGCTTATTAGCTTCCTTCATGGTTTCTAGGAATGGATCTAACGCAACATCCCAACCATGTTGTATTAATAGACACCGCATATTCGTATGCCACATCCCAAAACTTTGCTATCAACGACATATTCTTTCACCCTTGTTGCTACCTTATTGCAAATAAATTTAATTAGAAACCCTAAACCTCGATCATGAGCAACTATACCTAATCGTAAACTTGAAACACCAAGTAATCATGATCGAAACTGGAACCATAAGAAAATATCCACAAACTAAAAGTCTTGTATTAACCAGTATTTGTTGTAAAAGTTTTACTTATACTAATTAAAAACTAATATCAATAACTCTTTTACCAAACTAATAGTATATGACGTGAGGGTCACTTTTTACTTTTTGTTTTCCTCTTACTTGAGGTGAATAAGAATAACCCACCTCTTCATGTTGTACCTACAACTCCAAAGGAAAAATGGTTCTATGAAATTTAAACGCCTTTTCTTCACGAGACCTCTTGTTCTAGAAACGATATTCAACGGTCACAACGACCGCGACTCTTAATACGCTTATTGGAATCGACAAGTTCAAAACCTGAACAGCAATATCACGGTGCCTATAACAACTTGAAAGAAGCTCGCAGAGTCGAAAAAACAAAACCCATAAGAATAAAACACTCCACGGTAATCGAGTGATTTACTTTTATTATAACATGATTGGTAAGAAAGAATAGAAGATGACAATGTATCTTGTGCATCACCTCGTAACCTTCTTTTTTAGGATGAGAGGGTCGGTTACATCCCCATACATCGACTAGGAAATCCCATAGCCAAACCTAAGCCAGTGCATATATAAATTCCATACTTACCTAATGTATACACATGCCTTAGAGGGCAAGTTTGAAATAGATAAGGAAACATACCTAATCGTTATCTAAACCTAACTATAATTGTTACTAGCATTATAATAATGTCTATGTGTTTCTTCCTGAAAGAAAGTTAGAAAGTTGGTTGCCTTTGTAATGGGCGTAGATGTAAGACTCATCCACATCTTTTATACTTAAATGATTTTATTGAAAAGGTTATTTTACCAAAAAATACCCATCACCTAATTAGAGAAGGTGCTAACCAGAGTTATTTCTCAACTCCCTCTTTCTCTTTCTAGCTTATTCTCTTTAATATCATATACTGATACCTAGACACAAAAATGATGGTTCAAGGTTTACAGAACCCAGACATTAACTAAACAACCCTAACCAGCCATGCCGTAAGGATGAAAGTTTTAGTGATACAATCCCACTGGTGGATCCTATCACATGACGCCTAAGATGGACTTCTTGTTTGATTTTAAAGAGATAGTTGTATGGTTTTGCTCAATGATAATAAATCATGTGCCATCAGAGGGACACAGAAGGTGAGAGTACAAATAAAAGATGGTTCAAGTTGTATGCCTGAGAATCTACATTACATTCTCGAGTTGAAAAGATATCTTGGAGAACTCTAGATCGAGAGGATAATAACGTGAAGTTTATGAATGGAAGATGAAAGGTGATCAAGGGTTCTTTGATGGTTTTGTCAGGAAAATGGTGTGTACTCCTTGGATGGCTAGGCTGAATCAGGTGAAGCTAGTGTTGGCATACGAGAAATGGAAAATCGTACGTATATGTGTAATGAACGTTTAGGTCACACTAGTGTAGCAAGCTTGTATGAATTTGAAAAGAGAGGTGTTGGTGAGTAAAGGTATAGGTAAGCTCTAATTCGATGAAAATTGTGTTCTTACAAAATCAACAAGGGTAAGTGTTAGTCGAGGTCAACACATAACAACGATAGTTATAGACCATGTCAATGTAGATCTCTGGGGTCTTTCTTGGGTGGAATTGTTGAGTGCTTGCTGATACTTCTAATAAATTGTTGATGATTATCGAGGAGGGTTTGGGTTCGCTTTTTTAGACACAATAATGAGGCGTTCAACAAGTTCAATGAGTGGAAGCAGTTAGAGGAAAATCAAACGGGTAGAACACTGAAGAAACTATGAACGGATAATTTTTTGGAGTTTGTAGGCAGGAATTTAATAACTTGTGCAAGGAGAGCGAGATAATAAGAGATTTGACAGTTGAAGGAACTCTATAACAGAATGGTCCAGCTAAACGAATGAACATGACGCTCTTAAAAATGGTTAGGTGTTTACTGATTTAGTTTGGCTTTCCAGATTTGTTATGGGCTGAAGCAGCGATGACGGCAACATATTTGATCAATATTTCTCCATTTGCAACATTGGAGAAGAATAAACTTATGGATTTATGGTCATGACATCTGACAAACTACAAGATGTTAAGGACATTTGGTTGCATTGCTTATTCGCACGTGAATTAGGGAAAGCTTAAGCCGAGAGCTATAAAGTACATATTCCTGAGGTATCCGGATGGTTTGAAAGGATACAGATTATGGAGGTTGGATTATGTTAAACTGAAGATAATCATAAGCAATGATGTGGTGTTTAATGAGAGACTTATGTATAAAAATACTTTCAAGGGTGTTGGTGTTGCAGTTTTAGAATGGAAGTTGAGATTGAGGAGGAACTTCAGGGTAGTCGGGTCGAACCATATGTAGATCCTCATACTAAGGTAAATCAAAGGAATGTAGACGAGGGACAACATGCAGATCTAAAATATGCACGATCTACACAACATAACCCAAACAACTATATGTTGGTGCATGATTGAGTAAAAAGAACAACTACTGTAATTGCAAGGTGCAAGAATGAGGTTAATGTGTCGTTTTCTAGACCATCATGGTCTAGGGAAAAAGAGGATATGGCGGCTTATGTATTTTATATTGCTCAGGAACAAGATACACATTAACTAATCACATTATCTAAGGTGATTAATTAATCTGAGAAAAATAAATGGGTTCTAGCTATGAAGGAAGAGATAAGTTCTTTAAAAAAGAATCATACTTAGGAGATGGTCGATCAACCGCCTAGTTAGAAGCTGGTAAGCTACAAGTGTTGGTATATGATTATAGAAGGGATTGAAGGCCTTCATAAACCAAGGTATAAAACAAGGATGGTAGATCGGAGGTTTACACAACGAGCAATGGTTGATTACAATGAGGTATTCTCATTAATGTTTCGGCATACATCTATTAGGGTGGTTCTCTCATTAACTGCTTGTGAAGATTACGAGTTGGAACAACTTAATGTGAAAACAACATTTACATGGTAATCTTGGATCAACCATTTACATGACTCAACCGCTTGGTTTTGAATGGAGAACGGGTAACAAGGTCTGTGTGTTAAAGAAATCTCTTTATGGTCTTAAGCAGTCCCCAAGGCAGTCGTACAAATGGTTTGATGTGTATATGATTAAAACAGGGTTTATCCACAACAACTATGATATTTGTGTTTACTTCAAGGACTTTGCAACATGTATATACACATATCTATTGATGTACCTATATGATATGTTGATTTCTTGTAAAAGAAAGTATGAGATTTAATATAATAAGGGACTGCTCCGAAAAGAGTGTGATATGAAGTAAGTTGGCCCAGCTAGGAAGATATTTGTTATGAAGATTTTCAAGGATAGGAGGAGCTAAACACTGAAGGTATCTCAGTCGGATTTATGCAGAAAATTCGAACAACTAAAGAGTGGATAATGGCAAGTCGGTGTATGTGTCATTGGGAGCACATTTCAAGGTGTCATTGAAGGATTATCTATTGAGTGACTCGGATATGGAAAGAATGAGTAAGATACCGTCTACGAATGTTGTAGGTAGTTTATTATACTTGATGATTTGCATTAGTTCGGATATTGTGTACGTTGCTAGCATTATGAGCAGGTATTTGGCGAACCGGTAAAAAACCACTGGGAGGAAGTAAAGTGGATTTTGAAGTACTTGTAGGTCCCTAATGATGTAGGTCTAGTGTATGGTAGATATCAAGCGAAGCACGGGGATGTTGATGGTTTCATAGATGCAGATTATGCTAAAGACGCTCACAATGGTAGGTCGATAACCAGGTGCGTGTTTATGGTCATGGTTTTGTTGTGAGTTGGAAAGCAACTTTGAAGCATGTTGTTGCATTATCTAATATAGAGGCGGAGTATATGACGCTTACATCTGTTAAGAAAAGAATTTAGCCTATAGGTCTACTAATCGAGATGGGAATATACCTAAAGTCTATTATAATCAAGGGGAAATTCATCTCTCAAGAAATGCTATGATTTATGAGAGGACAAAGCAATCAATGTGTAGTATCACTTCACGAGGGAGAAGATATTGAAGTGGAGAATATTGGCACGAAAGATAATACAATTGATGTGTTTACAAAGGTTGTTTTGAAGTTCAACTATTGCATAGAGATACTTGGTGTAACTATTCTTGTCACTAAAGTGGAAATTGTTATTAATATTAGCTTGCAAGTCTAGTTAGGATCAGTATGCTATGTTTTGTTATGTATTCAGTTATCTTACACTACTACACAAAGTGATACATAGATCACTCTATATAGTACGGTTTTGCTAAAAAGCGAACTATTTAAGGAGAAAGCTTTTAAAAAGAACGGTTATATAACGAACAACCGTTCTATCTATGTCAAAAATAAATAGTTTGGTTTTTAAGAAAAAAAACGCTCTATGTAAGTTATCACAAACTCCCATAGATTTCCATTAACTCTTAAATAGAACGGTTTTTACTGAACAACCGTTCTATCTATTTTCAAAATTAAATAACCTGTCCCAGACTCCCACAAGAGATCGACAGCTGGATTCCATTTAGTCTTGAATAGAACGGTTTTTTAATAAAAACTGTTCTATTTAACTCCCCCCACGGCTCCCTCTCAAGAGACAGTACACATGTGACGAATGTTTCCCCAAAATCATCAAAACTTCATTAAATTCCACCATTAATTCTCCAAAAAAAAACTTACAAATTCTCTATAATAACTCAAATTATTTATATTGTTTTGATTAAAGGTACACAATATTTATGTTTAATATAGTGTTTATTATATTTGTTAACATAAAATTTGTCTATGATTAATTTTATGTTTATTTAAAGTTTTGTTTGTTAATTTTGATGATTTATTTCTATATAGTTATTTGAAGAAATTTCTTTGTGTCTCAGTGATGGCTAGCTAATTTTGACCCATTGAAGTAAGGTATTTTACTAAACTTTTAAGCTAACCACATATTAATCATATATTTCATGGTATCATTTATGCATTTAGTATAAGTTAAGATAGATTTTAGTACCCCGTAGTTGACTACCCGTTCGAAATTAACCTAATAGAGGTTACTTTCGAATTGTCCCCATTTGGGACTGCTTTTTAAATATTTAATCTCATTTAGGATGTGATTACGTATTATGAGATCGAGTATTATTTGAGATAAATCGACATCATTTTTCCTTACTCCTATGAGTTTGCGTTTTATGTGCATACTTGAGGAGTTGAGGGGAAATGCTGTTGATTTTTTAGTGACACTTAACACAACTTTTTGCTTGTTTTCTCCCTTTTAGAGTTGTTGGGCCCTTGACTTGGGAGCTTCCTCTTGTGAATCAGCAAGAGGACAGTTGGGAATGTGGATTCTACGTCATGAAGTGGGTGCTTGATTTTGTGCTAAAGTATCAGCATGACGATTTTCCAAATAGAGTAAGTAATTGTTAAGAATATTTAATTTTATTTTTCTTTTAAATTTCTTATATGTAATGTAACATTTGTTATTTTTTTATCATGTTGCATATAGGTCCCTTGGGGTGATAACAAGGCATTAAGTATAAAGGAGATGGACGTTGTCGTCCATACGTGGTTTTCATTATGGCGCGACCTCGATTGATGAGGTATTCTCATTATAGATACATATTCTCTGGATCTTAGAGACTTAGTTATAAACAACAAGCATAAAACACATAGAAAGGAAGTTAATTACTTATTTTAGATTTATTTGAATATAGTCTACTGTTAACTAGCGAGACAGATTTGATACAGTAACATATATAGGCGTACGACAAAATTAATATACAGGAGCGTAGGTAATGATAGCTACCTTGTTTATCATGTTCCATTGACCCACTTGAGGCAAACAGTCCCTTTCACGACCCGTGTCATGGTATTTGAGCAACAAAAGCAGAAATGTGTAGAAATGTGTAGTCATGGAATATACCAACAGAGAGTCAAAAAAGATAAGTGACGGCCACTTTAGGTGAAATAGTTAAATGTGATTTGAATAGGATTAGTATAGTTTTCAGATACTGTTGTTCGTGTAATTTGGATAACATTCTTTAACTGAAACTATGGTAATGGTAATTTACAGATACTTGATGTTGCTCATAAGGAAGTTCACCTAAAAAGCTCCTTCGAGTACTAGACGCATGCAGTTCGGGATTGATAGATCAGACAAAGGAAGCTTTTTAAGTAGCAGAACTTGTGAAGTTCATGTTCTGAGGGTTTAGAATCTGTGTTGCCATTGTCGTTTTCTACTTTATGTACTTTGGTTTATAACACGAATGCTAATCTTTATCCTAGTTTGTACTATAAGATTATTTGGTATCTATAGAAAACTAGAAAACTGTACACTTGTATATTAATTTGGTAATGAATTAAATTCTGGAAAACCTGCACATTTTGTAGAATATAAAAATGGTTTTTTTTTAATTTTTAAAATTTTGTCAATATATTTGTTAGTAAGAACGGTTTGAAAACCGATCTAACTAATTCAATATATACATTAAAAATACGCTTTTAATAGATCATTTTTTATCAAACAACCGATCTATTTAAGACTTTAAAAAGAACGGTTGCCAACCGATCTATATATGGCAAGTCTTAAAAAGATCACCCTTTGTTAGATCAGTTCTTTACCGTTCTATATAAGGCATTTTAACCGTTCTATTTAGACTTTTCTGGGTAGTGTTATGTGTCGATAGCGTATTTGCAATGTTTGTTGAGTTAGCTGGAAACAGAAGCCCAAATCCTATCTGGTTAAGACTAGGGAACCGACCACTCATTCTATAAAACGACGTGAGGGGATGATGCTCAATACATCCCATATTATATTCTGTCTTTTTGTAACCGATCGTTTGTTAATAAAGTTAATCTTTCGTTTCTTTGCGGTTGACGTGGGTTCGTGGTTCTTCTGCAAATCTGTTGACTTGGGTATCCGATTCCGTTATTCTTCTACAAGCGTATCAAATTACGTCACCAACATATTAAATCTGCTCACTAGTTTTGAGTTGAGTCAAAACAAATGGGATTGTAATTTTATTTGGACAAATTATTTGTGCTACACAAAGTAAAACTTAATGTGCGATATTTACAGCCATAGTGTTTACATTATTTCTTAACAAAATTAAGTAAATAGGAACAACAGTAAACATGCTATGCTTCAATACAAAAAGGAGAAGGCGAATTCCTGCAAACTGGACATGTCCCATTCATCTTAAGCCACTCATCGATACACTCTGCATGGAAGCAATGTAGACATTCGGGTATGCACCGCACTGTCTCCTTAACATCGTACTCTGATAAACATATAGGACACACTGCATCTTCGTGTCCTGGGAGACGCTTGCTCTCACCTAGTATGACTTTTGTGTAGGACTCAATGGTCCCTTGATCAAGACCATTAATTCTGGGTGGTGCAGGCGCTTCTAAATTTACATTAGTGTCGTTGGTAATTCTTCTGTTGCTTGCGAGTTCGCCACGTCTATCTTTCATGCACATGCAACATGCTATCACGATTGAAGCTGTCATAGCTGGTATAGCCATCGCAAACGCAATCATTCTGATTATATTGGCACTTTTCGGGTCACCTGAAATTAGCCGGAAACTAATTAAGGTTAACATGTCTGCGGCACAACCAAAGCGCATGCAATTTTAGTCTCAGTAGGAAAACTATCTGATAGAGTTTTTTTTTTCTAAAAATAGTTTTTGGATCGCTTTTTCGAAGTACCAAACTAAGGAGCGATTAAGAAAAGTATATCTTACTATTGACGAAACACCTTGTCAACTGGGTGGACTTATTCGCAAAACCACAAGAAATAGCATCTGCTTCACACCTTCTACAATCAGGGGTACCCCATGTCAGGGTTATATCTTCATCAAGCTGCGACGAAACAATATTTTGATCCGGTCGATCCACCATCGGGACTCTTGCAAACCCTTCCACGCGACAACCGGTCCTGTTATTAGTCATTGATTTCACAGAACTTTCTAAACCAATAGCTATAACTGAGGAGGACGAGTTACTAAGACAACTAATGGGCGTGAAACCTTCCAAATTTGCACCACTAGGACACCTCAAAAGAGTGTATTCTCTCAAGTAAGGAGCCGAGAAAGGAGAATTCGACAAGTCTAGCTGAGAAAGCCTAGCAGGCAGGCAATTTAAGGGGTCATAAATTTGCATCGATTGAAAACGATAGTCGATGCTCCTGACGGCAAAGTCACCAGACCTTGGAATGTCTATAAGCGCCATACTTGGGAACTCACAACGTAGATCAAAGCCAGGGGCACCACAGTTTTGAGATTGTCGGTCGATCAACCGAAAAGGGAAGCGAATGTTGATTCTGAAGCGTTGTCCACAATTGGAAACAGGACAATCGGCTGACGTTGTTGATGAAATAATAGGAATTATAAGGACATACAAGACAAATATCGTGTTAGCATTCATGGATTTTGTTAGATAGGTTTATGATTAATTATGATACAAGAGTGTTTGTGAAGAAGGAAGAAACTGTGGTTCGTGAAATGTTGATCATTATCTGAGAATAATTCAAAGTCAAATGGTTGTTGGTCATGAGTCGTGTTATTACAAGTAACTTCTTCGCTAATTATATTAAATAAAGTCAATGGTTTAAACCAACGGAAAATGATTGGTACGGATACATTAATTATGAGAAGTGATATTCTTAGGGGCATCTTTTGATTCACACAGGGAAAATTGATGCTGTTTGACATTTGTAACCAGATTAATATTCAAACTATTTTCTTCACAATTTGATCGAAACCAATATTTCATGTGGTACTGTGTTAAACCAAGACTTTAGTTTAAATACTTGTTTCAATCAATCTATCTTTACTATATTATAAAGGGTGTATCCTTTTGGTTGAAAGTTGAAATGTTGAAAGTTGAAAGTTGAAATGTGGGTCCTACTAAAATGATTAAAAATATTGATTATTTCTTGTAGTCAGCCCTAATACACAAACATGATTAATTCACACACACACAAACTTTAATCTCTCTCTAAACCCTAATACCCCATCCAAACCAAAATTTACACACACCAAATCAAAATTCAAAACCTAAAAAAATATTCCATCCCAGTATACTACATAATCCCACCGTACAAATAAATACCCATAAAATACATCCCATAACATTTACTTCTACTTCACCACGATATATCGTATCGTTAATTTTCTGCCGCCAAGCAATTCTGCCGCTATACGCGGGTAATCGTCTAGTTTAAATACTAAAACCTCAAAATTCCGAACAGTAAAAGATTTCTTAAAAATGCCTACTGTTGTCTTGCTTGACATGCCACCTGCTCTACACATATGTTTTCATCATTATAATGGTATTTTACGAGCTTTGTTGTACAAATTGTTGATAAGGTTGTTTTTTTTTTTTTTTTTTTTTTTAACCCTGATTTTCGACTCATTGGCCGACTAATCCACGGGGTTTGAGCCCAACGTCACACAGACTCAAACCAGGTAAAGCCCTCTCTTTTCAGGAGGTTGACGTGACCACTTCAAGGTTGTTTGCACCTAGTGGGAATTGAACTTGAGATCCCACACACTTTGGAGTGATAGCCACAAATCTTTTTGCCACTAGGCCACCCTTGAGTGCTTAAATCGTTGATAAGGTTGTATTCCATGTCGTAGAAAAACCCTCGTAAGCGAATATAAAATACGCAAAGGCGTTTTAAGAAGTGGTCAAAGAGACTCACTTGACCATCATTATACTCCCTTATAAAATATATTGACATGTTATTTTTAAAATAATTAAAATTTCAAATTATAATATATATACTAAGCCATTTGTACGACATAGTAAGCCATTTTTAAAATATTTGAAACATGAAATTATAACATATATTGAATTAAAATTTATTATAAAAATACTTATCACCTCATTTTACAATTAAAATAACACATGGTATAAGTATTAATACTTGAAAATTTCAAGTTATAATATATAATCCTATTTGTAAAAACAAAATAAGTATACATACTAAAAGTAGAAAACTTAAAACATGTAAATATACTATTGAAACAAAATATCATATTAAATTTTATAATTAAAACACCCCTCACCCTATTTTACAACTAAAACAACACATAATATAAGTATTAATAAATAATTAAAATCAGTTAGAACATAAAAACATAATTTAATACTTATATTAAAGGGTAAAAACTATAATATACCATCTTACTAATTAATTTGTGCCGACTTTAAACACTTACTATTTTATCTCGTTACTTTACCATTATACTTTTAACTTTGTTCCGAAATTACCAATATGATAACTTGTTACCGACACGCTGACACAGTAATATTCACGTAATTATTTAATTCTTTTTAATATTTCCACATTTGATTTCCACTATGTAAACATTAATATGGATAGTTGCATTTTATTAAATGGATCGAGACTAAAAACACACAAAGATCATTTCATCAACCTTTTTCCCCAATTCAAACCACTATTAACACAAATACATGAACCCTAATTTACAACTTGATTAGTCTTCGTGATGCCGTCATTCATTTTAAGATAAATCAAAGATGTCTACACCTACTATAGATGGTCATCACGATCAGGGTTGTTAGTCTGCATTTAGAACAATAATAAGGATAATAACTCAACTCATTCAGGCACTCCTAACGATCATCACCTTTTTGCATGCTTGCATAAGTGAAGGTAAAGACCTGAGCATGTAATGACTAATACTTTACAATACACGTATTTACTTCTGATCAAATTGAAGTCATAAAAAGAAGGTTTTACTTAATAGAGGCTATTGATGATTCTCATTTAGACCATTCAACTTCATGTGACCAAGGCCGGGGGCTCTGTGCGGTAAGTTTTACACAGACCTCATTAAGCACGAAAATTGTTATATGTGAAAAACGTTATCAGCTGCTACTTGTGTAATATTGAATGCCAGAGGTAGCCGGTTATCATATAAGTATTCCTCTATAAATCCATCCACGTTGTGTTTTCTTTTGTGCAGGTCATTACCAAAGTAATCATCTCTATAAACTATACAAGCCTGTCTTAATTATTAGTTATTTAAACATGGGCCTGAAATGAAGATGGATATTGCAAAGCTAGATACCAGCTAAGTGGAAACTTCAGTTATTTGTAGTGGCAGGCTTTTATTTGTAGGGGTGGGGTATTTAGGTTTAGGATAATGTATGTTGGGTTTGGTAAGGGTTTATGGATCGGATAAGGACAAATGGATGGATCAAATGCAAACTCTTACCTCCATGTAGGATATATTAAATGATTTTTGATTTTTAAAATAATTAATTTAATGACGTGTAAATGTAAACGGTCATAATGGTAATATTGTTACAAAACAAACAAGTACAATGGTAAAATCACGAGATAAAATAGTAAGTGTTTAAAGTCGGCACAAATCAATAAGTATGATGATATTTTATAGCTTTTACCCTATACTGAAACTAATTAATACAGAATAATTAATACACATTGAAAAATAAAATTAATTAATACTAAGTAATTAATATAACTAATACACCTCATTATTTAAAAATACAATTATATATACACATTGTACACCAATTAAAAATATATATCTATAAGATCGTATGTATTTTGTCTACCTAAAATAATGATGTACATAGTTTTAAACCGGACTCGACCAACGAGTCACAATCAGTTTAGCTAGCGAAAGCGCTGTGAGAATGAGAACCGAAGAGGACCCACGAAACCGCTAAGAACATTCCAATTACATAAATATCTACTATTTTTAATGACCAATAAATTTGTACTACTTATAACAAAAATTGCACTCTGTCTCTAAAATTTAAAATAATACACCCTTACAAATTTTTGTGGTACAAACTTGTACAACACAAAAACTTCATAAATTTAATTATGTATTATTAGGAAGCAACACACATTAAATGAAAAATTTTAATACAAATTAACATGCAACATGTACAAATAATTACTGCTACAAACTATAATTGTTTACATAAATTTATTTAGATTATTCACAAATGTAAGTTTAATACGTGTGTTTGATTTTGAATCATTCAATTTTATATAAATTTGCATATTTGAAAACGCATGTCGTCTATGTATGTATTTTAGTGCAGATTAGTAAAATACTAATCATTTTGCTAATTAATTCGATTAAATCGTATATATCAAAATAAAAACATTTTTAAGGTTATTATAATATATGAAAACTGTACACATATAAACTACGAAAATTTTGTATATTTACACGTTATATAATATTATGTCGAATGTTACAGAGAGATTAGCAAATACATTTCAAGATCAATCATCACAATTTCGTAATACTTTTTTAAATGGAGTCATTTATAATCGCTTAGAGTTATCAAACTTAAAACTATCATCATTATTTGTAAAGTTATTATCGAAAAATATATATACTCATAAAGATTACGCTCATGGAATTTTAGTTTCACGGTACCCGAAGTGCAACGCGCGAGTACCCTGCTAGTCATTCATAATTTATATTCTTCCAATAAAAATTTCATCAATCATCCTAATTGGAAAATCCATTTTCCAATACGAAAGAATTCAAATCCAACAATAAACATAACACTGCAAAATAAAATATATATTTAGTTACTCAAAATTTTACTTATTAATAAAATAAACAACTAATATATAAAAGGTGTATATTTACATTGTAACTTCAAATTAAAAATTGATAGTAACGTATCAAATCTCTACCATTATATAATTTATAATCAAAACCTAACTCAAAGCTAAATATATAATCTTGACCATTCATCTCTTTTGTAAAAAAATTTGTAACAAATTTTTGTAACAACTTATCAAAATTACCTTTATTTTTTTAAGAAAATATCTTTTAATTCATTTATTTATTCATAATCTAATTTTATCATATTTTCTAAAATTTATTCTCTTTAATTTAACATTCATTTTGATATGTTTACAATATTTTTTCATTTTTTGTGGTTTTATTTATTTTAATTCAAACTCTTTACATTTTACCATTAACTTGATTGTCAAAAAAATAGTCACCAGGTACTCACTACTACACAAATGGGTATAAAGCCCCCCTAATAAAGCCCCTTATTTGAAAAAGGGGGTCTAAAGGGATTCCCCTTCTTTTTGAAACCTATACAGCCATATTTCTAAGTATGGAACAGGGCTCTATTCTAGTAAATCCATAAACCCCTGTTTCCTTCCAAAAAACAGGGATCTATTCTACCCTCATAGATCCCCCATTCAGAAAACAGGGCTCTATTATAGCCTCAAACGTCCAATTCCCAAACAAGTCACAGTAACGGGCTAAAAACACAAAATTCTTCATTTTTTACCATTTTTGGCCTACCTGCACATTCTTATACATCCTGCCTACAATTTTTTTCTTTACACCCTTTATTCAAACCCACAATAAATGACAGCTTTAAATGACCCAATCCAACAGATATTTAAAGGTATGTTACACTTTATTTTAATTCTTATTGTCATAAATAATACCAATGATATGAAATTAAAAACTCAGTATCATTACAAAATGATTGAAGAAGTCAATTACAGATATTTCAACTAATACACAAGTTAGAGGCTTAGTTAAAAAAAAAACTAACGTTCAAGAAATTATAAATAATACTACATGCTTACTACACAACTGCAGAACGACGCCTTCTGTCACATAAATAACTGCCTTCATTCCAGTATACTTTTCGTTATCATTTTTGGCACCTTGAATTTGGAATGGAACTACAGTAGTTACTTTCTAGTTGTAAAATTTCTGTTTCGTTTATATGCATCCGCCCCTGGTCTAAAGCTGGTTTCCTCTGACTCTTTCGCTAAGTAAACGGATCTCCTCCCCTGGTCTCAGCATGCGCTTTATGCTTTCTACGCTAATCAACAGGTTTTCATGTAAACGATTAATGAATACCTGGTCAATATGTTCACATTTCACATATGACGCTTAGAGTAGTTTCAGTTGATAAAATATGTTCTACTTTGCCGTATTTTAAAAATCCCAAACCCAAATTCTCGTCTATCCCTAGGCCCGAGGTTGAAACTTACCGTAAGGGCATATATCCGACGTCTGTGTTTAGTGTACCACTACATTCCGAACATCTACACAAATCCATTACTGATATCACAAACTCAATCACAAACCACATGTATTATTCAATACAGCTTAATAAGCAAACTAACAGTGAGTTTAAGGCCCTACAGCTTAAAATGCATTCTACATACTATTTGACGCAAGTATACAAAACCAGCAGCCCTGCAGGAATAGGTGACATACTATTTGACCCGTAAAACAAAACCCGCGTTTATAAAAACTGCTAATACTAGCAACCTATGGGTCCCTTTCATACCATGTGACGCTGTTTAATCAGCAATTTTTATAGTTAAAGCAAAGCAATTGCGACCACTTCCCCCCGAGTGTAAGGCCCTGCATTATCATGTGACCTTTAGCCTAATAATTCATTGTCCTGTTTTAGGGATAATAAGTTACGTGTGTTTCAATAAGTTACGTGTGTTTCAATCATTTCCCTTTAGCCTAATAATTCATTGTCCTGTTTTAGGGATAATATGCCTATAACGAACACATACCAGTGAAATATTCTTCTTTAGCCATATACCAGTGTGGAACATTTTTGCCAGCCGATAAAATGCTTTTGGTTGACCAGCTTAGCGGCTACTATGAAATAATTGCAAGCAAGCTTCACGTCTTTCTTCACGCCAATTCCTTTGAGAAACATTACACCCAAGTTGTAATGACCACCGGCTTCGTCATTTTTAGCAGCCTTCTCAAAGTATTCTTTTGTCTGCAATGAAAATCACAAGAACTAAATCAATAACCTTGGCTATATCATAAATTAATAGGTATGAAAAAGTCATCCGGAAAATTATGAGCAGTAAAAAACAAGTAATGGAAAAATACAAATAGCCGTAGCACACAAATGTAGGACTGAAAAATACACTATATCATCTATGAAAGGAACTTTAGGTCCTCGACCACAAGTGTGCATTCTTTAGGTAGCCATACACCAACTGTCCTAGTTCATCATCCTGTTTAAATTCTACAACTGTGTCTATGGTTTACAAAAGCTGTAACTTTGTCCAAAGAAAAGGGCTTTTCAATACGGCAGTTGGACGCCAAAATAAATATATATATGGTTTAAAACTTTGTTGATAATATAGTTTACACAAAATACTAAATTTTCTAAGTGCCAACTACTCTAGCATACATTGCACCATGTTCAATATGTTGGAAGTAATGGAGAGAAGAAAGAGAATCCAGGTTAGGAATAAAAAAAAGAATATGCATCGTTAACAGCCATCATAGTAAGCCGTTGTGTACCCCTATTTTTTATTTTTTTCTTAACAGACCTGAAAATTGGTTAGGCTAAAAGTGGCATTCATAAATATACGCTAAATGGAACAAAATAGGTAGACAAATTACAAAAGGGGTAACAAACCTAATTTGACCTATACGAGGGATTCGCAGCTTATTACAGCAATCAAGAAACATAATATACTGGTACCGAGTTTCAGCAAACTTACTCCAAGAAGCTCCATAGACCTAGTTTCACCCTTGTCCACAGCCTTCGAAAACCACGACAACGCCTTCACATGATCGCGCCTAACCTCTAGATTGCTACAGCGTTTCCTTTCTGTGCTTGGTATTCCAAGATCCGGAAGTCCTCGTCCTCCTCCCCTCTAGATCATATCAGTGTCTGGCATTTGAGGTTCAATCATGCTAGTGTTCAGTCCGCAAAACTTGTATCTCTTCTTTCCCGTAGCTTACCAAAACATTTATGAAACTGTTGTACGATGTTTAATTAGTGGTATTATTATGTTTGCAGAATTTGTATTAAACTAATGTGAATTATCTCTAATATTGAATACATTGGTTTTGCTATAAATGGTTTTGTTGCAAATTAGTTTTGTTGCTTGTTATTACCTGGAAATTGGCATTTGATTTGTTTGTTATTACCTGTATTTATTACCTGGAAATATATACAGGGATTTGATTTGTTGCAAATTGGTTTTGCTATAAATGGCATTTGATTTAAAAAAAAAGAATGTCACAGAGCCATGTTTCAAAGCAAAGAACAGGGATCTATGCTAGTTTAAAAAGTGTTTTCTAAATCAAATAGAGCCAGGTTATGAAGGGGAAAACAGGGCTCTATTATTCATCATAGAGCCCCTTTTATAAACAGGGAGCTATGTCATCTTCTAATAGAGTCCCCCCCCCCTTTTGATTCCCCTGGAAAAAAGGGGCTCTAAGGGGGTTTTAAACAGGGCTCTATCTCATTTTTTGTAGTAGTGACTTGTCGCTGCATTGCGGGTACCATGCTAATTTTTTAATTCATTATAACTTTTCTTTACTAAAAAACATTGAATATAAAAGTAAGCCAAAAAAACCTAAAACTTTGGCCTACTTATGAAAAAGTCATTAAAAGATTTACTTTTTTATTTTTTTACTTATTAAATATCGAGTAAGAATAAACTTTTATTGATCCCCTATATTACTTACTTTTTTTGTTTTGTTAAGAGTTAATAGAAATTAATTTGAGTGACTCTTTTTAGTACGAATTGATAAGAGTAGATTTTAGTGATACTCTTATTACTTACTTTTTCACATTTAATTTAGTTAGCAAATGTCACTAATTTTGTAGTGTCAGTGATATGTGTGTAAAAAAAAAATACCTTTTACCTAATAAAACACGGTTAAAATGATAATAAAATAGTAAAAAATGATCAAATATGCCTTGTATATGCTTATATTGTCGTTTGGGTATATGCAGGTACGGATATCAAGAAATCACAAAAAAAAAAATGAACATCGGATTGGAAGAAGTACAAAAAACGAGATCCGGGAATGCATTTGATATATTTTGGGAAAAATCCTAAACCATTAAATCCTCAAATTACCTAAACTACCCTAAAACTTCTCAAAATACCAAAAGAACCCTTAAAGTTAAACTATTATCACTTTTGGTCCTCATAGGAATTGTTAGTCCTTAAGCTAACAGGTGTTAAAATCCCTTTACAAATAACTAACGGGTGTTAGTTTTATTTAACAAATGTTAAATTGTTGTAACTTGCAACCCATCCGAAAACCAAATGAACCCATCAAATCTAAATTCCCCAAACCAATAAAAATAGTCAAAAGGAATAAAGAACGCCCCAAAAAGTGTTGTAAAACCATTTTCACTATGCACACGTCGCCTCCTTTTTAACAAAGCCAGTCCCCACCTTAATTACCCATCCAAAATGAAAATACATCCCTTCTGGAACCTTCCCCACATGTCATTTAATCTTGGAATGACACGTTGGCAATCTAAGTGAAAGAACCACACATTGAGATGATCAAACGAATGAAAATGTAGCTTAATGTTAGCCTCAAAATATCGAGTCAAACAAGAATGTTCGGTCATAGGATTATTATGTATTATTCTTAGAACGTTGTAATAGATAGTAGAAAAGTCAGGAATCACGGGCTTGATAAAATAGCTAATAGTCTATGTTTGAGGTTATTTAGTTAATGCATTCAAGCCCGACCCATTATCACATAGCCCATAAGCCACGTGTAGGCTTGGCTATAAATACTACCCTCC
This sequence comes from Glebionis coronaria, assembly GCA_025667525.1. Classification (NCBI taxonomy): domain Eukaryota; kingdom Viridiplantae; phylum Streptophyta; class Magnoliopsida; order Asterales; family Asteraceae; genus Glebionis; species Glebionis coronaria. The sequence goes on from CM046881.1 coordinate 466,654,771, forward strand.
TAGAATGTTAGGAGGGTGTTGGTTGTTCATTTTGTTTTCTCTCCTTAATCTAATATTCCCCAAGTTTCCAACCATTCTCTCTTGTCTATCTTTACTTTCTCTCTCTAGAATTCATCTACTTTCTTCTATAATTCGTGTATAATCATCACAAAATATGGGACACCAATTGGTATCAATCGCCACGGGGTAAATTAGTGATTGGTTTTGGCTATTCATTTGTATTCGTCTGTTTTAAACATCATAAACATCACGTTTTTTTTTGTGTTTTTCGTGCTCTATATCCTCATAGATATCTCCTACATAGTTGTGGTAGGGATTTGGGTACTTTGGATCGTTCGAAAACACGAATTTTAAGCCAAAAATCTCGTTTTTCTTCATATTTTGTGAAATCCTCCGTGTTAATGCGGAAACTTTATTTCATAAGTTTCGCAATAATTAGGGTTTTACATTCTGGTTATTGCGGAAAGTTTGGCATTATTGCGAGATTTGGTGTCTTGGATTATTGCGGAAAATATTGCCTTATTGCGAGATTTAGTGTTTTGTTTAGTGTTCAAGTATTGTGAGATTTGGTGTTTTGGGTTATTGCGAAAAGTTGTAGTGTTTAAGTGTTGCGAGATTTGTTTTCTCTTGATTATTGCGAGATCCTTACTACACAATATTGCGAAATCCCTTGATTCTTGATTATTGCGGAAAGTTTGGTGGATATTGTGAAATCTGCTATAGGGTTATTGCGAGATCTTGTTAATCGAATTATTGCGAGATTTTACAAATATTCCGAGATTTTATAAAAAAGCGTTAATTTGAAAAAAATTTAGTTTTTTGGTCTTGGAATTTTTGGTTTCTCGAGAACACTTTGTTAGGGGATTTCAACAACTTTTCTCTTCAACAACAATCACTATAACATCTACTTAAGATCCGTATTCATTTCAACATTTTAGAGATTATCAAGATGGATTCTACTGCAGAGTACCGTGTGACAAACAACAACATCATGATGGCGGGTAACAAAGAAAGACCACCAATGCTTGTGACTGGTCGATATGATCAATGGCAATCCCGTTTTCTACGCTATCTTGACACATAATCTAACGGTGATGCTTTAAGGCAATGCAATTTTTATGGACCCTATAAATTTTAAAAGGTACAAGTCCCTGCGGTACCAGCCACAGACACAAATGACGAAGTACCCGCATATGAACGTGATGAAAAGAGAAACGACCTCACACCAGAGAACCGTGCTTGGTTTGATGTAGAAAAGGAAGCAATCTACTTAGTTCTCAGTGGCACTGGAGATGACATTTACTCCACGGTTGATGCATGCCCTACTGCTAAAGAAATATGAACGGCTATTGAAAGATTGCAACAAGGTGAATCACTCAACAAACAAGATGTGAAAACAAACATGTTTTGGAACTTTGGAAAGTTTACTTCAAAGGATGGGGAATCAATTGATTCATATTACTCCCATTTCTACAAATGATGAATGACATGACATGAGACAACTTGCCAAGTCTTCACCGTGCAAGTCAATGTCCAATTTCTACAGCAACTTCAACCAGAGTGGACACGGTTTGTCACCTTGGTGAAACAACAACAAAAGTTAGACGAAGTTTTCTATCACACACTCTTTGACATGTTGAAACAATTTCAGAAAGAGGCAAACGAACTTCAAGCTGAACGAGTCGCAAAGGTTGCAAATCCACTTCCTTTGGTGTCTACCACTCAACATTTCCCAGATTATCGTTCTCATGCTCCAAAGACCTACTCTACTCAATCATCATCACCATGATCATCCATTGACTCTAAGTCACATGCTCCACCAAGATCTCGAGGCAAAGAAGTTGCAAGAGCACCATCACCACCACTTGAGCAATCATCTAAAGAAGATAGTGATGAAGAACTAGCTCAAAAGGATAGGGACTTTAAGCAACAAATGGCTTTCATTATGAAGCAATACAAGAAAATCTACAAACCCACCAACAACAACCTTAGAACATCATAAAACACGAGGAACAACTATGGTCAAAGTCCTCCAAGTTATAACACAGGAAGGCATGCTGAGAGTCCTCCAAAGTGTGATCGACAAACCGCTAAGTATGATAATCAGAGGGTTGCTGCTATTGTTGGTAATAGGGAAACTATTGGTACTCAAGTTGTGCAACAAAGTGGGATTAAGTGTCTTAACTGCAGAGGTTTTGGGCATATGGCTAAGGAATGCAGGCAGCCAAAAAGAGTTAAGGATTATAGTTATCATAAGGAAAAGATGTTGCTATGCAAGAAGATGGAAGCTGGGATCAAGTTATCCGCTGAGGAAGGAGAAATGCTTGATGACACAGATAATGAATAATAACTGAAAAATTATTAAGTTCGTTTCTCTCGACTCGATTCGAATTGACAAAAGGTTTTAAGTGTGACTCAGTTGTTTTTGTTGAATAAAAGAAAAGGTGGTAATCTATTTCTATTTAAAAATAAAAACTGAAAATAAAGGAAATTAAACTAACTAAAAACTTGATAAAAAGTAAATTTAAAAATAAAACTACACAAAACAATTTAAAAATAAAGCTTGGTAAAATTGGCGAGAAAAATTAAAACTTGAAAAGAAAACAGTTCGGAATCAAAAACAAAAACTATTATTCGGAATATAAAAGAAAATATAAGTCGGAATAAATGAGAAAATCAAACAATTCGGAAAAAGAAACAAAAATCTAATTCGGGAAACACAATTGCCAAACTAATTCGGAATCCATCTAACACATAGTAATTCGGAATGCAGAACAAAACTATAATTCGGAATATCCCTGAATCTAATCCGGAATCCAAATCCAACATACAATCCGGAATCCAAATCCAACATACAATCCGGATTATAATCCGGAAGGTTGTTTGAGTCTTAATTCTAAATGGAGATTCTACACGTAATTCAGAATGCAACCTACTTGGCCTAATTCGGGATTGTGTATCATGCATAATTCGGAATAATGCAAATAAAAATATAGTTCGGAATGTTATATTAATACTCTAATTCGGAATAGCTAAAACCAAAACCTAAGTCGGAATAATTCAAAAAAGCACTAATTCGGAATAAGGGTTTACTAGTTCGGATAAAAATCTATAATAGTTCGGATTAATCTAAAAATAAGCTAAAACCAAATAAGCACTTAACCAAAAATAAAACTAAAATAATTTTAGAAAAAGCAATAAGCCACAAATTAAAAACTATAAAAACACCAAATAAGCAAATATTTAAAATCAACTTTTAAAAGATTAAACTATTAAAACCACTTAATTAAAAATAAGACAAACACAAATTAATCGAAAAGCACAATAAGCACAAACCATCAAACACATGAAAACAATAAGAACAATCAAATAAACACTTCAATAATCAAATAAGCATAAAGATGAAACAAACTACATGATTAATCAAACCAAACAATAGATTTAAAAACAAGAAAGGAACAATGAGAATGATTATGAAAATCTTGAATTAAGATGAAGATTAAGATTCAAAATTACAAGATTAAAATTGAAAAGGTTGAAAACATTAAAGGAGGTTTAGAGAGAGAAAGTAATTAATCTACTCCTACTCCTAAACTAATCTATCTAATAATAATGAAAAGACTCCTGAAAAAGACTAATTCTTTCTCTATTTATAGGTGGAAGGAATGTGGTGTTGTTGCTTCCTTTCTCTTTGTCTTCTCGTCTTCTTAAATAATTCGTCTTTCTCGACTTTGCCTCGGGATTTGTCGATGGATAAAATGAACTCGTCTTCTAATTTTCTTCTTTTATTAGACTTGGTTCTTCAACTTCGTTAAACTTCCGTCTTTGGTCTTTTTCTTCGATAAATCTTTAGAATAGGCCTTTGACTTCTGTTCTTTTTGCACTTTGGATCTTTTGACTTCGTCTTTTGTCTTTTTCTTCGATAAAAGCCCGTGAAAGCCTGTGTTTTCTTCCTTTTTCATATTTTGGTCCTAAAACACAATAAAAACACAAACCACGCATAATTCCGCCTTTTACGACACTAAATACACGGTTTGGTCTCGTTTTTATTATAATTAAGTGGTAAAAGGATAAGTGTTTTCACACTTATTAAATCCCCTACACTTGACCATTGCAATGACCTCATGCAATGCATTAATTACAAAGAAACATTTACATTCTCCATCATAATTAATCTACCTTGACCTTTATTAAATACTACGACATTATAGAAACTAAAAAGATAGAAAATTACAAAATGTTTGAAGAAGAAACTAGTAAAGAAATCTAAGACTTACATTAGGGCTTTTGGTGTCATGAATATAAATCACCCTCAAGTTTCACGTTCCCCATACCAAGATTAAAAACGAGATCATTGTTATTATAAGTTAGTAAAGCTAGCACTTACTCATGTGGCTCAATTATTCACTTAGACCCCCTTATTCCTAGGTGTATCTCTTATATTTTATTGTTGTCTTGAATGATCACGAGGATGCATTTTTGACTTATTTCGATAGTTTATTTAGGCCGAAAATAAAGTAGGACGATTTAATCAATAGTTAGCTAAAGGACAAAATCTTTTAAAATTACTTCTCAAAACCTCATAAAGTTCATATCTTGGCATAACTCGTTTCACGATTTGAGACCTTTCTCGGATCGATATTTCGCATTGAATTCATACTTCAGATCTTGAGAGACGTTCTTGAAATAATGGTCTTCTCTTCATAACAGGAATTTCTTCATTTGAAGTTTTTGAGAGATTCTCAAACTTGGACCACGACTTCTTCATTTTTCTTCAATCTGTATTTGGGATTTTGATATACAACGATCCGCCTCCTTTTCGGACTTGGATCTATTTATCCTCATACCTTTCTAGGGTCTTTTCGAATAGACTTCTCCATGATCTTTATGGGAGTAATTGTTTCTCGTCGTGTGTCTTGATCCTTCATATTGATTTTTGATAAATGATATTCACATCACTTTGGATCTTTAGAAACAAAATGGAATTCTCATGCCTTGTTAGGGCCTTTTCGGACTCGCCAATCTTCGCATCCCGCTTCAATAAGTTATGCCTTGGCTATGAACTCTAATTAATCCCGAGCAACTTTTAAATGATCTTGTGATAGAAGCTAAGTAACGTTTTAAATCGTACGACCTTAATTATTGCAATAATTTATTGACAAGTGATGGGAGAAAAAGCTCATAATTAACTCACATAAATTCATGAAAGAATACAAAACCTATAATTGACTCTATCATCTCTCGTACTCCATAATTTAAAATCTCAAAGAATGAGACTCGTGGATGCTTAGCCCAATAAACCAATTAAGGTCCATATGGTTAAGGATACTAGCTAGAGTAAACTAAAATAAGTAAACTCGGGTTGAGTCAAAATATTCATGACCGGCCTAATATATCAAAGACATCTAAACTCGTTAAAACCATTTTATTAAATAATTATGAAGAAAGAAAATAACAATAACAAAGGGAAAAATACTACTAGGCCAAAATAGATTAAATATTTCGAAAAATGTCGAAAAATCAATTTCCGGTTAAAATGAGGCCAAATTCATGGAAAACCCCACTTAACTTCGATAGAAGTCCCCCTACACTTAATATAAACATTGTCCTTAATGTTTAAGCGTGTGGAAGTAAACTCCCCTACACTTAGGACATTGTGCACGTTGTTTAAATCTTGCTAAGGAAGAGACAACTAAAGTGATTCCTATTTCAACATTTATGATAAAATAGTTAATCAAAAGAGTTTAAGATAGAACCGGGAAGACGGGTACATGGAATCACGGGTTGTCAAAAGTCATCAAAAGTGGATCTTTGAAATCTCCAATCCCTGCACATTGATATATGCATTTTGCTATGGTTCATATTATGTCTCTCGGTATCTCCTCAAATTGATCACGATTCTAAGTGGAATGATTTGTTCTTGGTTAATAAAAAGGAGTTGGTTTGTTTATCTATTTTGAACTAATAACAATTAAGTAAGTGTCGAAGAGTAAAATTAAAACTTTGAAAGATTAAACTAAATTGACAAGTTAAAACTAAATGTTTGAAAACTTAAAAACAAGATTTAGAAAAATGCTAGAACACTTAGTAAAACTAAAACTTTGAAACTTTATAAAAATCAATGTCTAAACAATCGGAATAACGAAAAAGGAAGTAATCGGAATGCTTGGAGACTACAACCGTCGGAATATCACAAACGCCCTAATCAGAATAATCCTAAACCCTATTCCGATCAAAGGATCGGAATATTAGAGGTGCAATCGGAATAAACCAAAGGAGCTGATCGGAATGTTTGGGAAAATGACCTTGATCGGAATGTTACATAATAAGACTAATCGGAATATGGGACAAAAGGATGAAATCGGAATAAATTCAAATGAGCCACAATCGGAATGTGCTAAACCCTTTTCCGATTGGGTGATCGGAAAGAGGGTGCAAGTGGTGGTCGGAATACGTAGTCGGAAAAGGGTTTTACCCTTTCCGAACACTCTTTGATCCGAAACTTAGGCTAGGGTAATAAGCTATTGGAATAAGCTAAAACCCAAAACTAGCACGAATCTAATATTAAGCGGATCAAATAAGCACAAATACAACTTATCTAAACTTCAAATAATCAATCTTACAAATCAAACAATTAAAAGATGAACTTTTTATAAAAACTTTAGAAAGTAAATTAGCTAACCTTGCAAATAAGCCAATAAGCACAAAGATCTTAAAGCTTATTCGTATAGAAACTTAAGGAAACATAAAAAGATTAACTTTTTAAGCACGAAAACATAGATGAACAACACGGATCATAAGTAATTCGTACCAAAAGTGAATCAAAATCAAAGAAAGGTAGAATGAGATTAAAGATTAAAAGCTTGAATTTAAACTAGATTAATGAAAAACAATACAAAAGTTTGATCTTGAAAGAAAGAAAGATGAAAACTAGTGAGAGAAAGTTGAGAACTTTCTCTCTCTAAAACTAGAGAGAATGAAAAACTAAAACTAAAAGACTAACCACCCTCCTAATGTGTCTTAGGAGGGTATTTATAGGAAAAGTGGGAGGAGTGCATGTGTTGCATCTTCTTTCTTTCTTTCTTCACGTCTTCTCGACTTTAATTCTTTGTCTTTTCTCGATGTCGTCTCGGGATTTGAACTTGTCTTTTAATTTTCTTCTTCTATTAGACTTAAGTTCTTCGACATCATTAATCTTCCGTCTTTAGACTTTTTCTTCGATAAATCTTCAGAATAGGTCTTGGACTTCCGTTCTTTTTGCACTCTTGATCTTTTGACTTCGTCTTTTCCCGTTTTCTTTGATAAAAGCCCGTGAAAGCCCGTGTTTTCTTCCTTTTTCATATTTTGGTCCTAAAACACAATAAAAACACAAACCACGCATAATTCTGACTTTTACGACATAAAATACACGTTTTGGTCTTGTTATTATTGAAAATAAGTGACAAAAGGATAAGTGTTTTCACACTTATTAAATCCCCTACACTTGGCCATTGCAATGCCCTCATGCATTGCATTAACTTTAAGGCACAGTTTACATTTTCCATCATAAATAACCCACCTTGGCCTTTATTAAATACTAAACATAAAAAGATAGAAAAAAGTAAAGAAATTAAAAACTTACATTGGGTTTCGGCTGCCATGAACGTTTATCATCCTCAAGTTTCACGTTCCCCATACCAAGCTTAAAAACGAGATCATTGTTATTATAAGTTAGCAAACTAACACGAATTCATGTGGGCCAATTATTCACTTAGATACCCTTATTCCTAGGTGTATCTCTTATATTTTATTTTTGTCTTGAATGATCACGAGGATGCATTGTTTGACTTATTTCGATAGTTATTTAAGCCGAAAATAAAGTGAACGATTTTATCAATCGTTAGCTAAAGGACAAAATCTTTTAAAACTGCTTCTCGGGACCTCATAAAGTTCATATCTTGGCATAACTCGCTTCACGATTTGAGACCTTTCTCGGACCGATATTTGGCAGCGACTTCATACTTCAAATCTTTGAGAGACGTTCTTGAAATTATGGTCTTCTCTTCATAATAGGAATTTCTTCACTTGAGGTTTTGAGAGATTCTTCATATTTGGACCACGACTTCTTCATTTTTCTCCAATCTTTATTTTGGACTTTGATATACAACGATCCGCCTCCTTTTAGGACTTGGATCTATTTATCCTCATACCTTGTTAGGGCCTTTTTGGATAGACTTCTCCATGATCTTTAGGGGAGTATTTGCTTTTCGTCGTGTGTCTCGATCCTTCATATTGATTTTCGATAAATGATTCTTCACATCACTTTTGGATCTTTAGCAACAAAATGTAGCCCTCATGCCTTGTTAGGGCCTTTTCGGACTCGCCAATCTTCGCATCCCCCTTCAATAAGTTATGCTTGGCTATGAACTCTAATCCGTACCGAGCAACTTTTAAACGATCTTGGGCTAGAAGCTAAGTAACCTTTTAAATCGTACAACCTTATTTATTGCAGATAAATTTATTAACAAGCGAAGGGAGAATAGGCTTATAATTAACTCAAATAAATTCACGAAAGAATACCGAACTTATAATTGACTCTATCATCTCTCGTTCTCCACAGTTTAAAATATCAAGGAATGAGACTCGTGAATGCTTAGCCTATTAAATCAAAGTTTTGGGTTTTCGAGTCATTTATAGGATCTTGCAAATTCTTAGACTTTTTCAAGTTTAGAAATCGCGTTTTAAAGTTCCCTTGATAAAAGACTCTCTAGGATCAATTATAGGAACTTGCGAAAAGTTCTTGTTCTTAACCCGTGAGAGTTAAGACTTTCGCGTTTTATAGCTCCCTATATAAAAGCCTAGCAAAACTTGACTTAAACACGTTAAGGATACTAGCTAGAGTAAACTCGGGTTGAGTCAAAATGTTCATGACTAAGAAAAATTAAAAACCACTTATTGAAAATTTATTCTAGCAATGGAAAGAAGATAACCATAACGAAGAAAAATACAACTATACAACTAGGCCAAAATAGATTAAAAATTTTTGAAAAATGTCGAAAAATCAAGTTTTCCGGTTAAAATGAGGGCAAATTCATGGAAAAGGCCACTTACTTCGATAGAAGTCCCCCTACACTTGAGATAAACATTGTCCTCAAATTTTAAGCATGTGGGAGTAAACTCACCTACACTTAGGACATTGTGTACTTTGTTTAAATCTTGCTAAGGAAAGGACAACTAAAGTGAATTCAATGTGAACATATAAAATATGAAATATTGAATCACAAGAGTTTAGGATAGAACCGGTAAGATGGGAACACGGTATCACGGTTCGTCAAAAGTCATCAAGGTGGATCTTTGAAGCTTTAATCCCTACACAGCACAAGAAACAAGACAACAAACACATACAGGGCTCCCCCCGACACTTATTATGAAAGCAGTAAAGGATAGATCACGGGTTGCCTCCCGAGAAGCGCTTGTTTTTGTTCACCGAGTCACGAGCCTGACTCAACCCAAATTTAGTTCATGGGAAACGTGGTGAGGGATGGAATCATCTCATGAGAGATGTCCTCACCAAAGTACAACTTCAAACGCTGGCCATTCACCTTGAAATTGGGCCCATTTGGCTGAGAAAGCTCAATGGTCCCATATGGAAAGACTTTGGCGACGGTGAATGGACCAGACCAGCGGCTCTTCAACTTGCCAGAGAAGATCTTCAACCGAGAGTTAAAAAGTAAGACTTGATCACCAACGTGGAACTCTTGGTTCTTGATTTTTGCGTCATGAATGATCTTCATCTTCTCCTTGTAGATCAGTGAGTTCTCGTAAGCTTCATTCCTCAGTTCGTTGAGCTCGTTGAGTTGAATCTTGCGATGATCACCGGCTTTGTTGATGTCGAGGTTAGCCCACTTCAAGGCCCAGTGCGCCTTATGTTCCAGCTCGATGGGGAGGTGGCAGGCTTTCCCATACACAAGACGATAAGGTGTACAACCGATCGGGGTCTTGTAAGCAGTACGGAAAGCCCACAAAGCATCATCTAACTTATCGGCCCACGCGGCGTGATGCTCTCCCACAGTACGCTCCAAAATTCGCTTCAATCCACGGTTGGAAATCTCGGCTTGCCCATTGGTTTGGGGATGATAGGCGGTGGAAAGACGATCATTAACACCATACTTAGCCATGACTCTTGCAAATTGATCATTGCAAAAATGAGTCCCGCGGTCACTGATGATAGCACGAGGAACGCCGAATCGAGCGAAAAGCTGCTTCAAGAAGTTCACAACCACCCACGCATCGTTCGTAGGGAGAGACTTGGCTTCAACCCATTTAGAAACATAGTCAACGACTACGAGGATGTACTTGTTCCCTTTGGATGATGGAAATGGCCCCATAATGTCGATGCCCCATACATCAAAGATTTCACATTCCTGTATGAAATTTTGAGGCATCTCATCCTTATGTGTGATCTTGCCTTGGCGTTGGCAAGCATCACAATCCTTAACCATTTCGTGAGCATCACGATAAATGGTGGGCCAATAGAATCTAGCGTCAAACACTTTCTTAGCGGTGTAGTTGGGACCAAAGTGACCACCGGTGGGTCCTCTATGGCAAGCATCAAGGATTTGCAAAGCTACTGGTCCATCAACACAACGACGAATGATCAGATCAGCACATTTTTTGAATAGAAAAGGGTCATCCCAAAAGTAAGTCTTAACATCATTCAAGAACTTCTTCTTTTGTTGGGATGTTAACCCTTTGATGAGAATACCACCCGCTAAGTAGTTTGCAATGTCGGCAAACCACGGGGTGTCATCAAGATTGAGATTTATAGACATTAAGGTCTCAAGGGGGAAAGAGTCATTGATCTCTTTGTTCGGATGATCCCCTTGATATGGATACTCAAGTCGAATTAGATGATCCGCGGCCAGGTTTTCGGCACCCTTCTTGTCACGAATTTCAATGTTGAATTCTTGAAGGAGTAAAACCCAGCGAAGAAGTCTTGGCTTAGAATCATGCTTAGTCGTCAAGTACTTCAACGCGGAATGGTCCGTGTATACGATGGTGGGGGATAAAACAAGATAGGGGCGGAATTTTTCAAAAGCATAGACAACAGCTAAAAGCTCTTTTTCGGTTGTCGTATAATGCAATTGAGCCCCCGTCATTGTTTTGCTAGCATAGTGGATTGGTTGGAAGTGTTTATTCACTCGTTGGCCCAAAACCGCACTAATAGCAAAGTCGCTAGCATCGCACATCAATTCAAAAGGCAGCTTCCAATTAGGAGTAACCAAGACCGGTGCCTTAGTTAGCTTATCCTTAATAAGATTGAAGGCTTCGATACACTCTTTAGAAAAGATAAAAGGAGTATCTTTTTCCAAGAGGTGGGTCATCGGGCGAGCGATTTTAGAGAATTCTTGAATGAATCAACGATAGAAGCCCGCATGACCCAAAAAACTTCTCACACCCTTCACGGTTGAAGGTGGAGGTAATTTGGCTATGACATCTACTTTAGCACGGTCGACTTCAAGACCAGCTTTAGAGATTTTGTGTCCTAACACAATGCCTTCTTTTACCATAAAATGGCATTTTTCCCAATTCAGAACAAGGCGAGTGTCTTCGCACCGCTTAAGCATACATTCCAAATTGGCAAGGCAAGAAGAGAAGGAATCCCCAAAGACCGAGAAATCATCCATGAAGACTTCCATGGTTTGCTCAACCATGTCATGGAAGATAGCCAACATGCACCTTTGGAAAGTCCCGGGGGCATTGCATAAGCCAAAGGGCATTCTTTTGTAAGCAAATGTGCCATAGGGACAAGTGAATGTTGTCTTCTCTTGATCTTAGGGATCGATGGGTATTTGGAAATAACCCGAGAAACCATCAAGAAAGCAGTAATATTTATTACCCGCTAACGTTCAAGCATTTGGTCCATAAAAGGTAGAGGGAAATGATCCTTTCTCGTGGCCTCATTGAGTTTGCGGTAGTCTATACAAACTCTCCACCCAGTAACGAGACGGGTAGGAATCAGCTCGTTGTTTTGATTGGGCACAACGGTGATTCCGCCTTTCTTAGGCACACAATGGACTGGACTAACCCATGGTGAATCCGAAATAGGGTAAATCATACCCGCATCAAGAAGTTTGATAACCTCTTTTTTGATGACGTCATGTATTTTAGGATTCACCCTTCGTTGGCTTTGAATTGTGGGCTTAAAGTCGTCCTCCATGAGAATTTTATGTGTGCAAAAGTGAGGATCAATTCCGCGAATATCGGAGATTTTCCAAGCGATAGCTCTTTTATGCTTCTTCAACACGGCGATAAGTCGGGCTTTTTCTTCTTCTTTCAGGTCCTTTGCAATGATGACCGGTAACTTCTCGTTGTCTTCAAGGAAAACGTACTCAAGATGAGGAGGTAGGTCCTTAAGCTCAAGAGTAGGAGGATCCTCAATAGATGGTGTAACTAAGAGATGGATCATCATTAGTCACCTCTTTAGGAGCAGGAGGAGAAAACGGGTCTTCATTGAGAAGTCTCTCAATTGTACTAATGTCTTCATCCCAATCGGTTGACGAATTATCATAATTAATATCGAGAGGACCCAAGCTAGCTTCGAAATCATCCAAGTCACTTTCTCCAAAAGGAGTCAATGCCGGAGCAATTGAGGCAACGGTCTCAACATTGGGTAGAGAAAAGAGAGTACTTTTGCAAGCATCATGAAAATGTTCTTCACAAGCCTCATCGAGAACATCAATAGCATTAACACTCTCATATGAATAAGGATGCTTAGAAATCTTACCCATGTTGAAGACAATTTTATCGTCACCAACTCTCATGATTATTTCGCCCGCGGCTACATCAATGAGAGTGCGACCGGTCCTCAGGAATGGACGTCCAACGATTAATGGAACACGGGGATCCATCTCGTAGTCAACGACGACAAAATCCGCCGGGAAGGTGAATTTATCAATGCCAACAAAGACATCTTCGGCTATCCCCACTGGATAAGCAACCGTACAGTTGGCTAATTCCAAAGTCATTTTGGTGGGGACTAGCTCTGGGAGAGATAATTGCTTCCAAACACTTAAAGGCATTAAGTTTATACTGGCACCTAGATCGGCTAGGGCCATGCAATTCTCTACTCCCGGGAAGTTGCAAGGAATTAAGAAGCGACCCGGATCACCAAGTTTGGTGGGAAATTTCCTTAAGAGAATGGCGGAGCAATTCTCATTAAGTTGGGTATGAGCAATGTCAAGAAGCTTCTCCTTGTCACTTAGAAGATCTTTAAACATTTTCGCGTATTTGGGCATGTGAGCGAGAGCCTCGGCAAAGGAGATGTTAAAATTCAATTGTTTAAACATTTTGAGAAAGTTTGAAACTTGAATATCATCCTTGCTCTTTTGCTTCTCTTTCCTCAACCTTGAAGGATAAGGTATATTGGATGAAGAAGAAGGCTTTAGGGGAATAGGATCACTCACAACCACGGGTGGTGGGGAAATGGGGGTAGAAGGTGAAGGAGGTGGAGAAATTGGGGAAATAGAAGGATGAGGAATAGGAGCAGGTGACTCGTTTTCCTTAGTCACAATCACCGGTGGAGGTATAGGAAGCTTGGGTTCCTTGGTACCTTTTCCACTGCGAGTGGTGATTGCTTTCATCTCCCCTCTTGGATTCTCAACGGTGTTACTCGGAAGAGTACCCGGAGAAGAGGGTTGATTACCTTGGAAGAAACTAGCCATCATGTTCCTTAAGTCATTCGTTTGACTATCCAAAGTGTTTCTCATATCAGCTCTCAGATCGTTCCCTTGTTTCACCAGGTCTGCTTTCAAGTTGAGCACTTACCGTTGGAGATTGTCCACGATCACATCATTAGTCCTCATGTAGGTTCCAATGTCTTGGTGTAATGCGGTGGGTTGGTTGGAAGGAGCATTGTATGCGGGTGGTTGATAAGCAGGTTGCTGGTAAACGTGGTTGTTTCTTTGAGGTGGATGTGGTTGTTTGTGAGGTGGTATGTATGGTCCACGAGGTTGTTGTTGTTGTTTAGGAGGGCGGTTGAGGTTTTGTTGTTGGTTTGGGTTGTTAGGAGTAAAACCGGGTGGTGAGAGATAGTTGGTTGAGCGGTAGCTAAGCAGGTTGCGGTCACCTTGAGGACGAGCTTGATAAGCGGGTTGAGGATAGGTACCGTATGCTGCATTCACATTCTCAGAAGGGTAGTCTTACGTGGCGGTACAAGTGGTGTAAGAGTGAGGACCCCCGCATATCTCACATGGTTGGCTAACAGCATTGACTTGAGCGTCTTGAGCGTTTTTAGCATTGATGCTGTTGGTGTTGTTGGCGGTGTGGGTAACAAGCGATTCAAGAAGCGTAGTAATTTTGTCAAGTCGCTTATCGCTGTCACTAGTACTAGCACTAGCGACATTGGTCCGAACACTCTTGGTTTGCACACGAGACTTATTTTCAATAATATCCCAAGCGGCATTAGAAGTCTTAGCCAAAATATTACCCCCCCGAGGCTCTATTTAGTGAATCTTGGTCATTCATGCTTAAACCATTATAAAAAGTGTTAATTTGGTGCACTTTGGTGAAACCATGTTGTGGGCATTTTCTCAAAAGGTCTTTGAAACGGTCCCAAGATTCACTAAAAGACTCATCGTACTTTCGTTCAAAATTGATAATTTCATTCCGCAAAGCGGTAGTACGAGAGGGTGGGAAAAATTAGTTGATAAATTTGGTCTCCAATTCCGTCCACGTAAGAATACTCTGTGGCGGTTCCTTAGCAAGCCAATGTCGGGCTTGTCCCTCTAAAGAAAAGGGAAAAAGTTGTAAACGGATTACCTCTTGTGGAACACCATTGAATTTGACCGTATTCGTGAGTTGCAGGAATCTCTTGATGTGGTCATGTGGATCATCAATGGTACGCCCCAAGAATGGTTGAGAAGAGACCATCTGGATAAAACCGGATTTGAGCTCAAAGTTGTTGGCTGCAATTGCGGGTATGACAATTGGATCATTGTTTCCCTCCACATGTGCTTGCAGAAGTTCAATCATCAGGCGATTGTCTGGTAGAGGCTCATTGTTGTTGTTATTATTGTTGTTGAGAGGTGGGTTGTTATTGTTTTGAGGTGGGTTATTGTTGTTGTTTTGTACACCGGCCATGTCTAAGTCTTCGAGAGGCTCGAACTCTTGATAAGACGTTGATCGTGTACGCATGCACCTGCAAAAGAGCTAACAAGGCAAAAACAAAGCAGAAATATTTTTGGTTTTTATGTTTTTTTAATTTTTCGGATTTTTGAAAATTTTATATTTTATTTAGGGTTTTTGAAATTTTTTATGAAAAAGTAACGTTCACGGTGAACAGATCCCAAAATCCAAGTTCTCACAAAAAACGGTTAATCGTAACGAGAAGAGCCGGCAGCGGCGCCATTTGATATATGCATTTTGCTATGGTTCATATTATGTCTCTCGGTATCTCCTCGAATTGATCACGGTTCTAAGTGGAATGATTTGTTCTTGGTTAATAAAAAGGAGTTGGTTTGTTTATCTATTTTGAACTAATAACAATTAAGTAAGTGTCGAAGAGTAAAATTAAAACTTTGAAAGATTAAACTAAATTGACAAGTTAAAACTAAATGTTTGAAAACTTAAAAACAAGATTTAGAAAAATGCTAGAACACTTAGTAAAACTAAAACTTTGAAACTTTATAAAAATCAATGACTAAACAGTCGGAATAACGAAAAAGGAAGTAATCGGAATGATTGGAGACTACAACCGTCGGAATATCACAAACGCCCTAATCGGAATAATCCTAAACCCTATTCCGATCAAAGGATCGGAATATTGGAGGTGCAATCGGAATAAACCAAAGGAGCTGATCGGAATGTTTGGGAAAATGACCTTGATCGGAATGTTACATAATAAGACTAATCGGAATATGGGACAAAAGGATGCAATCGGAATAAATTCAAATGAGCCACAATCGGAATGTGCTAAACCCTTTTCCGATTGGGTGATCAGAAAGAGGGTGCAGGTGGTGGTCGGAATACGTAGTCGGAAAAGGGTTTTAACCTTTCCGAACACTCTTTGATCCGAAACTTAGGCTAGGGTAATAAGCTATTGGAATAAGCTAAAACCCAAAACTAGCACGAATCTAACATTAAGCGGATCAAATAAGCACAAATACAACTTATCTAAACTTCAAATAATCAATCTTATAAATCAAACAATTAAAAGATGAACTTTTTATAAAAACTTTAGAAAGTAAATAAGCTAACCTTGCAAATAAGCCAATAAGCACAAAGATCTTAAAGCTTATTCGTATAGAAACTTAAGGAAACATAAAAAGATTAACTTTTTAAGCACGAAAACATAGATGAATAACACGGATCATAAGTAATTCGTACCAAAAGTGAATCAAAATCAAAGAAAGGTAGAATGAGATTAAAGATTAAAAGCTTGAATTTAAACTAGATTAATGAAAAACAATACAAAAGTTTGATCTTGAAAGAAAGAAAGATGAAAACTAGTGAGAGAAAGTTGAGAACTTTCTCTCTCTAAAACTAGAGATAATGAAAAACTAAAACTAAAAGACTAACCACCCTCCTAATGTGTCTTAGGAGGGTATTTATAGGAAAAGTGGGAGGAGTGCATGTGTTGCATCTTCTTTCTTTCTTTCTTCATGTCTTCTCGACTCGACTTTAATTCTTTGTCTTTTCTCGATGTCGTCTCGGGATTTGAACTTGTCTTTTAATTTTCTTCTTCTATTAGATTTAAGTTCTTCGACTTCATTAATCTTCCGTCTTTAGACTTTTTCTTCGATAAATCTTCAGAATAGGTCTTGGACTTCCGTTCTTTTTGCACTCTTGATCTTTTGACTTCGTCTTTTCCCGTTTTCTTTGATAAAAGCCCGTGGAAGCCCGTGTTTTCTTCCTTTTTAATATTTTGGTCCTAAAACACAATAAAAACACAAACCACGCATAATTCCGACTTTTACGACATAAAATACACGTTTTGGTCTTCTTATTATTGAAAATAAGTGGCAAAAGGATAAGTCTTTTCACACTTATTACACATCATATGAAACAAAACAACAAACACCTACGTGGCTCCCCCTACACTTATTAGGAAAACTGATACAAAAGGATAGATACTCGGGTTGCCTCCCGAGAAGCGCTTGTTTTTGTTAACCGAGTCACGAGCCTGACTCGACCCCGAATTAAATGGTCCATGGGGAAGCCTCTAATGTAATACCGGGAACAAAAGTCTTGTCCTCGGTCCCGGAGGAACATAATAAATGAGAGGCTAGAGGATAAGTCTAAAACGGTGTAACACTCTCATTTTTCGTATCGGTACAGCGGAAGGGTCTTTCAGAGTGTTACAGGATAGCACAATAACTCCAATCATAGACAACACATAAAAATGGTTGTACAAGGTTTAACAAACATTCATTCGATAAAAAGTTTTAAAAGTGTACAACAAGTCCCAAATTATACAGGTCATTAAGTTTACAAAACACAGATCGAATGAACATTTTTAATATTAAGTGTGGGCCATCAGAGTCGATCTCCATCCGGATTACCTTCAAACACCTGAGATAGAAAACATGCAAAAATCATATCAGCGAATGCCGAGTGAATTCATAGAGTTTAATGAAAACCGTTATATAAAACAATCATTTACATTCATTTAAAATCAGAAGACAAGTATAATATCGGAAGTAAGTCCACATATTGCTAGTCAGACAATATATAAATCAAGCATACATCTGAAACCGTCCATGAGACCGTAGTCTCTATATTACCATGATAGGTAATATATTCATCGTAATAGCGTCGTTATCGTTTATTATTTATGTCTTATATTGTATTAGGATACATGGTATCGGAATTAGGATTATTATTAGCCGCATGACATTGTTACCTTACTGTGAAAACAGCGGGCCGCGAACCCGACAAACAATTTGCCCATCTAAGTTAGCGTGTCGTCACAAAAATCACGCTATGGAATCTTCTCATACATAAATTCGCTTACCAATCAATGTGGTACGACGGGGATCAACCGTCAAGGCGCGAACTGGGGTGATCGTCCCCAAATAGTACTATCAAATGCATAAGCGTCTACCAAATCCCGGTAGTTCACATTTCATGCTAATGGGACTTTAAGTGACATAACCTAACTACTAATAATCCTTTTAGTCTCGAATATAGGGTCATAGCATCATTCGGGTCCATATCATTTAGCATACAATCGGGACTACTTGTGTTCTATTTTTATAAAAATCTAGCATGTTATCTCCCTCGCGGGTTTACAAATCATTTTATAAAAACATTTAAAAGAGTGCGAGGCTATGAACTCACGTTGTTAATGAAAGGCGGATTATCGGCTACGGGCGTGCTTCGGTCACGGAAACCTATATAAATAATAATCGGTCTTAGACTCGGTCCAATGACTTTTATCAAAATAACAATATACATATGATTATTTTGTACATATGATGATGATCAAGTGGGTTTATAAATCCTCGTTTACTCATTTTAGTGTTTACGTTTTGGTAACGTCTTACTAGTTCACTAGTTTTATCGATTTTACCTATTTTAAGTCCATTAATTCCTTTATAAGTTCTTTTACTTGTTTTTACCCATTTTATACCTATATGATCAGTATATATATTTTTCATGTTGGGCCCAAATGGGTTAAGCCCAATAAGCTCTTTTTACAAGTATTTATCTTATTAAGTCTAATTATTAGTCCAATAGGTTTAGTTAGCTCGTAAATGTCCGTAATTCTTATAGTTCGGGTTTTATCGGTTTTTACTTGTATTAGTTACTTATACATCAGTATACAACTTTTATAAACTTTACATTAGACGGGTTTGGTCGTCTAAGTTTTATTTGGCGAAAAACGTTAATTTTACGGCGATAGCCGAAAAAGTCGTAAAAATCAAGTTTATAGTTTTTATTACTTATAAATATTATTTTTACCACCAGATATCTAATTTACCCATTTAATTAACCTTTTATAAATTTATATAAATAAATTCTATAAGTTAGTGGGTTTATATTTTTACATTTTATAAATTATAATGTGAGTGCTTATATAATAATAATAAACATTATTTTCAAAATCTGATTTTTAACTTCATATTCACCATTTTTACCATATCTAGAGTTTTACAATGACTTAGAAGCTCATTTTTGGATGACAAATTCTTCATAATATGTGCTACATATAACTTAGTTATAGCTACTGCCCATTTTGAGTTTAAGTTGCCTTAACAGTCCCTACAAAACTGCTTATTCAGATTACACCACCTAACTTGTTTTGATCATATCTCACTCATTATTTTGATTCCATTGCATGGCCAACTCTCACATGTGTATAACATCATCTACTTACTGTAAATAGATCAAACCATGCAATTTTATCAGTTCATCTTTTAGTTATCTACTGTTTTTATACAGCCAACTAATTAGTCAAGATTTTAGCTTCATTTCTTATAGTTATCATCATTTTTAAGCATATTTATCAACACTTGATCCCCACACAATATTTTTATCATCATATATACATCATATACATATACAAAATGAAAGAAAATACATTTGTTCTTTACAAAATAATAAGAGAAAAATGTAGAGGATGATCTTCTTTACCAATCCAAGTGGATTTCTTGTTTTAGGAAGGCAAGAACTTGATGAACACAACAAGTATCTCCAAGACCATCAAATATCAAGAACATAAGTTGGAAAATCAGCCCTAGGACACAAGAAAATCACCTCCAAAGTTGTTAATATGGCCACCAAATGATCAAGGCTTCAAAAGAACACCTTAATAGGACTAGTAAACATGTGGTTTATGGCTAGAAAAGATCAATGATGGTGTTTGTTGGCTTATTTGGGACGGCAAGAGAGGGAGAGTTGAGAGGATTTTAGAGTGGATTGCATGTAAGAATGATGGTATAATGAAACAACTTGCTAGTTTTGTGTTAGTGGAGAAAGGTTAGCTTAATGTGTAAGCATATGCTTACACATGTTGCAAGCTAGCTAAGACTTGATGCCACATATGTGTGGTGGTGTCAAGTTGCCGTCCCATATTGCTAGTGGGGTGGGACAAAGTGTTTTGTCCCATCTCACTAGTTTACGGGTATTTCTCGATTCTAGTTTTCTCGATTTGCGTGCCCTCGGGTCGTTTTACGAAAAATGTTTTTATAAATTATGAATCACCGTCACAAAACGAATCCAATAAAAATTGTCTCATCAAAAACGGAGTTCAAAAACGTATATACGTAATCCTAAGGTTTCCGGTTTAGTCGTAAAAGACGCCAAATTATGCACGTAAGCCCAAATTTAAATCCGTAAATTGTGAGTTCGTCAACCAACACAAAAATAAGTTTCAAAATATTATACGAGAAAATATTTCACTACCTGAAAATGTTAGATTTGTCACAGCTTTTCCTCCTAAAAGGGATCAACGTCCTCGTGATCCATTTCATTTGGATGTCTGTTTCTTATTGAAATCGAAGAGGTGCGGATATTTCTTCCACATTTCATCCTCTCGTTCCCAAGTATACTCCGGTCCATGCTTTGAATTCCATCGGATCTTGACAATAGGTATCCGACTTTGTTTCAGTTGCTTTACCTCACGGTCCATAACTTCTATGGGCTCTTCGATAAAATGCAACTTCCCATCTATTCGAACCTTACCTAACGGAATTTTCTCATCACTCACTGCTAGACATTTCTTCAGATTAGATACATGGAATGTGTTGTGAACACCATGAAGTTCTGGGGGTAACTCTAGTTTGTAAGCCACCGGACCTACTCTAGATAAAATCTTAAAGGGTCCAATATAACGGGGATTCAATTTTCCTCGCTTTCCAAATCTTATAACGCCTTTACATGGCGATACTTTCAACATTACTCGGTCACCCACTTCAAACTCCATTGGCTTCTGCCGCACATCCGCGTAACTTTTCTGTCTACTACGGACAGTCAACAACCTCTTCTTAATCTGAACTATCATCTCCGTAGTCTCCCGGATCAATTCCGGTCCCGTGAGCTGGGTATCCCCAACTTCACTCCAACATACAGGAGATATACACTTCCTACCATACAAAGCTTCAAACGGTGCAACCTTAATACTAGAATGGTAACTATTGTTATACGAAAACTCTGCTAACGGCAAATGTTTATCCCAATTCTTACCAAAGTCTAACACACAAGCTCTTAACATATCTTCCAGTGTTTGTATCGTCCTTTCACTCTGCCCATCAGTCTGGGGGTGATAAGCAGTGCTCATGTCGAGATTCGTTCCCAAAGTTCTTTGGAGAGATTTCAAAAAATTCGATGCGAATCTAGGATCTCGATCTGAAATGATCGATACAGGCACTCCATGCTTGCATACAACATTATCAAGGTATATTCGAGTCAGCTTCTCCAGTGAGAACTGCTCCGTAACCGGAATGAAGTGTGCTGATTTGGTCAGTCTATCGACAATAACCCAAATCGAATTGTTTCCAGATGATGTTCTAGGAAGCTTGGTGATAAAGTCCATCGTAATTCTCTCCCACTTCCATTCAGGAATCTTTGGCTGTTGAAGTAGTCCTGATGGTTTTTGATGTTCGGCCTTAACTCTAGCACAAGTCAAGCATTGAAGAACATACATAGCTATGTCAGCTTTCATATTCGGCCACCAGTACAACTTCTTCAAATCATGGTACATCTTATCAGATCCCGAATGAATGGAATACTTAGATTTATGGGATTCTAACATAATCAAATCTCTTAAGCCTCCAAACTTAGGTATCCACATACGACCTCTTAAGCATTTCACTCCATCAGCTCTAACCTCTAAAGGATCTCCTTCTCCTCGAAACCCTTCATTAACAAAATTCTCCTTCTTACAAGCTTCTATTTGCGCATTTCTAATTTGCTCAGGCAAATTATTGTGCACGGTCAAGACTAGAGAACGCACCCTGATAGGCTCTCTATCTTTCCTACTCAACGCATCAGCAACAACATTGGCTTTCCCTGGGTGATATTTTATATCACAATCATAATCACTTAACAACTCTATCCATCTTCGTTGCCTCATGTTCAGTTCCTTCTGATCGAGAATATACTGTAGGCTTTTGTGATCGGTGAATACCGTACACTTGGTGCCATACAGATAATGTCTCCACAACCTAAGAGCAAAGACCACAGCTCCTAACTCAAGATCATGAGTAGTATAATTCTCCTCATTCTTTCTTAATTGCCTAGAAGAATAAGCTATCACTTTCTCTCTCTGCATCAAAACAGCTCCATAACCTCTAAGAGATGCATCACAATACACTACAAAATCTTCACTCCCGTCGGGTAATGATAGGATTGGCGCACTACATAATTTTTGCTTCAATGTCTGAAATGCTCCATCTTCATCACTTCCCCAAACGAAAGGTTTATTCTTCTGAGTAAGCTTAGTCAAGGGTTTAGCTATCAAAGAAAATTCATTAATGAATCGTCTATAATAGCCAGCCAATCCTAAGAACTGTCTCACTTCCGTTGGCGTTGTCGGTGCAGACCAATTCTTAATAGCTTCAACCTTTGCAGGATCAACATGAATTCCATCTCTGTTAATCACATGACCAAGAAATTGCACAGAATCTAACCAGAAATCATACTTCGAAAACTTAGCATACAACCTTTCATCCTTCAACAAATTCAAAACAATCCTCAAATGTTCTCTATGCTCATCTTCATTCTTAGAATAGATTAGAATATCGTCAATAAACACAATCACAAATTTATCCAAGTAGGGCTTGCACACTCGATTCATTAAATCCATGAAAACCGTAGGTGCGTTAGTTAACCCCAATGGCATTACTTGAAATTCATAGTGTCCATAACGAGTTCTAAATGCAGTTATAGGAATATCTTCTTCACGGACGCGAAGTTGGTGATATCCTGACCGCAAATCTATCTTAGAATACACACTAGATCCTTGCAGTTGATCAAACAAATCATCAATCCTAGGTAAAGGATATCGATTTTTAATTGTTAACTTATTCAGTTCCCTATAATCAATGCACATACGAAAAGATCCATCCTTCTTCTTAACGAACAAGACTGGAGCTCCCCAAGGCGACGAGCTCGGTCGAATAAAACCTTTATCAGACAACTCCTTAAGTTGCTCAGATAACTCCTTTAATTCAGAAGGGGCTAATCGGTAAGGCGCACGTGCCACCGGTGCAGCACCAGGAATTAAATCGATTCGAAACTCTACTTGCCTTATCGGTGGAAGTCCGGGTAAATCTTTAGGAAATACCTCAGGAAATTCACAAATAATAGGTACATCTTCCAATCGTTTCTCCCTAGACTCATTCCCGGTCACTTGAGCTAAAAATAACTCACAACCGTTCCTGATGTACTTTTGGACTTTAATACATGAAACGATTTTCAAACGGGATTCACCTCGACTACCATCAATTACTAACGTTCTATTCCTAAGAGGAATCTTAACCTTCTTCTCTCCACATAAAATAGTAGCATTATTCAACGACAACCAATCCATACCAATAATAATATCAAAACTACCTAATTCTATCAACATCAAATCAATCGGAAAGGAATGGTTCAAGAGATTTAGAGAGCATCCTTCTAATAGCTTATTAGTTTTCACTAATTTACCATCAGCCAATTCCACCTCGTAACTGGTACTTATCTCAACAGGTTCAATATCAATAAGGGCACTAAATTTAGTGGATACAAAGCTCCTATCGGCACCCGAATCGAATAAAGCAACAGCATAATGATTGTTGAGTAAAAACGTACCGGTAACGACATTCGGATCCTCTTTCTTCACCTCAATTGTTCCAAGTTGGTAGATACCACCCTGGGGGTTTCTTCCAGGTACAATCGCTTTCAACTTGGGGCATTCTGATTTCCTATGACCTTCCTCATTACAGTTGAAGCAAATGGTTCCCTTCTTACACCTTTCAACCTTGTGTCCAAGCTTTCCACAATTTCGGCACTTCCAGCAGTCGCCAGCATGCCTCTTGTTGCCACACTTAGGACATCTATCATCGTTGCGCGGTGTGTTGTTGGTAAGAGCATTTGCATTTCCCCTTTCTCTTGTTCTGACGGCGATTGAAATTCTTCCTATTATCACCTCTATCTACACGCTCACCGTCTCCCTTTCTTTTCTCACCTACACGGGCTTCATCTTCCTTATCCTGAATTATCTGTCCAATGAGTTGGTAAGCCATTCGAACAGCATCATCAATGGTTAGTGGTTTCGATGATGTCACGTCCCCCCGGATATTCCTGGTCAACCCTTTCACATATTGCTCAATTCGGATCTCTTCGGGTTCAACCAATCGAGGACATAGCAAGGCCAACTCATGGAATCGATTCGTGTAACTATCAATGTCCACACCTTTCATTCTCAGATGAATCAACTCTTGTTCTAACCTAATAATCACACTACGAGGACAAAACTCCAAAGTCATCCACTTCTTAATTTCAGCCCAAAGAGTAGCATTAGCAGCATCAAGACCCATGAAAGCAATTCTCCCGTTCCACCAAGTCAACGCACGACCTTTAAGAGTAGCCATAGCAAAAGTCACCTTATCTTCCTCCTTACACTTACTAATCCTAAACACCGATTCAATCTTCTCAATCCACTGGCTTAATCCTACAACACCTTCAGTTCCATTAAAAGGTAGAGGTTCACACTTCATGAACGTCACATAAGTACAGCCACCAACTTCAGGTGCATTAGTTCCAAGTCCTCCTACATTTCCTCCAGCATTAGCATTCACATTATTAGCATTCACATTCACATTAGTACCGCCAATTCCACTACCGCCAGCTCCACTACCGCCAGCTCCACTACCGCCAGCTCCACTACCGCCAGCTCCACTACCGCCAGCTTCATTTCTAGCATTTGCCATAAATTCAGTCATAGATGCGGTAACTTGCTCCGTAATAATCCTACGTACATCATCCTCAGTCACAGCCTTCTTTGGCGGCATAGTTCTATAATTTCACAATTTCAAAGCATTAAGCATTCACCCAACAAAGGATTCATATAATATGGATCAAATTCATAATCAAGATACAAATAAGGCACAATATGGAATTCAAGACAAGATACATATTTCATTCGATCTGAAACAAAAGTATTGTCTTAGTACATCCATATCAAAGTTCTAGCACTATATACACTCAAAATTTGTTCCAAATCTACTACTAACAAGTCGGTTCAGTCAAAGCTACAAACACAAAAGATATAAAGGTCACTACTAAACACAGACTGGTCTACTGAGAACCGCCAGATGGTCCATCATCCATCGTCTTCTGGATCTTCGCCGGACGATCACTAGACACATCTTCAGCTGGGCGCTTACGGATTACTCCTCTTTCAACCATGTCGGCATAAAATCTACTGTTCCAACCCACAGATATATTCAACTCCTTTTCAGCTTTCTCACGCATCGCACGAGCCACACTCAACTGAATCTCCATAGTATTCACCTTTCTCTTCATAGCAGCATACTCACCACTTTCCAACACTGATAACCTCCTAAAAGCCTTATTCAATCCACGTTCTACATCACTCAAATCAAGACTAAGCAATTCTCGCTCTTTCTCGCCAACCTTAGTCTTCGACTCCAAATAAGCAACCTGAGTCTGAACAACACCTAATCCAACCTCTGTCACACAACTCTTAACACGGGAAGCATCTAGATCACGTCTCAAGGCCCATGGTGCAAGACCATCAATATGAGTAGCCTCTCGAGTACTAGACGACTCTCCTATCTCACGTCTACGAGTATCAATACCATCAGTACCGTCAGGTGCATCGTCATCCTCATCCTCCTCTGATTCATAATCAGATTCAGACGATTCAGACATTTCATCCCTAGGTAACTCATCCTCAGAATCAGACAAACAAACTGGTGGGGGCAAAGGCTCGCCCTCTGGAACATCATACGGATAAATAAGCTCAGCTTCCTCATCGTCATCAACCTCAACATCTATACCTACATCCTCCTCGACATCCTCGTCGTCAATCTCGTCATCTAAATTATCTAACCCAATCTCATCCTCATTCTCAATATCAGCATCCTCAATCTCCACATTCTCATTACCCACATTCTCAATCTCATTCTCTACTAAGTCAACCTGAGGGGCAATCTGATCTCCTAGTCCTAACTCGGGCTCGGGATCCTCAAATGGTTCCTCCTCATCATCAATATCAAAATCTACTAAGTCTAAATAAGGATCATCTTCTATATTAGGTTCGGGAATAGCATGGTTTTCTACAGGAATATTAGGGTCAGCCATGACAATCTGCATTTATATATATTTATCTCGTATTAGGATAACATACTAGTTAAACAATTACATAATGAAATCACGATATATACATATATATAAATTAAATTATATATATCAAAATATATATCTTCTCAATAGGGCTTGTTGGTAACGTCGGAGATCTCTGGCACCGTTATAGTCAAAAGATTTTTTTTTTCAAATATTTTCATAAATGTTCATTGTCAAAAGATTTTGAAAAGTTTTGTTCAAAACCTTGGTTTTTAAAATCTTTTGTTTTCTACAACGAGAGCTCTGATACCAAACTGTAACACTCTCATTTTTCGTATTGGTACAGCAGAAGGGTCTTTCAGAGTGTTACGGGATAGCACAATAACTCCAATCATAGACAACACATAAAAATGGTTGTACAAGGTTTAACAAACATGCATTCGATAAAAAGTTTTAAAAGTGTACAACAGGTCCCAAATTATACAGGTCATTAAGTTTACAAAACACAGATCGAATGAACATTTTTAATATTAAGTGTGGGCCATCAGAGTCGATCTCCATCCAGATTACCTTCAAGCACCTGAGATAGAAAACATGCAAAAATCATATCAGCGAATGCCGAGTGAATTCATAGAGTTTAATGAAAACCGTTATATAAAACAATCATTTACATTCATTTAAAATCAGAACACAAGTATAATATCGGAAGTAAGTCTACATATTGCTAGTCAGGCAATATATAAATCAAGCATACATCTGAAACCGTCCATGAGACCGTAGTCTCTATATTACCATGATAGGTAATATATTCATCGTAATAGCGTCGTTATCATTTATTATTTATGTCTTATATTGTATTAGGATACATGGTATCGGAATTAGGATTATTATTAGCCGCATGACATTGTTACCTTACTGTGAAAACAGCGGGCCGCGAACTCGACAAACAATTTGCCCATCTAAGTTAGCGTGTCGTCACAAAAATCACGCTATGGAATCTTCTCATACATAATTTTGCTTACCAAATCGATGTGGTACGACGGGGATCAACCGTCAAGGCGCGAACTGGGGTGATCGTCCCCAAATAGTACTATCAAATGCATAAGCGTCTACCAAATCCCGGTAGTTCACAATTCATGCTAATGGGACTTTAAGTGACATAACCTAACTACTAATAATCCTTTTAGTCTCGAATATAGGGTCATAGCATCATTCGGGTCCATATCATTTTGCATACAATCGGGACTACTTGTGTTCTATTTTTATAAAAATCTAGCATGTTATCTCCCTCGCGGGTTTACAAATCATTTTATAAAAACATTTAAAAGAGTGCGAGGCTATGAACTCACGTTGTTAATGAAAGGCGGATTATCGGCTACGGGCGTGCTTGGTCACGGAAACCTATATAAATAATAATCGGTCTTAGACTCGGTCCAATGACTTTTATCAAAATAACAATATACATATGATGATTTTGTACATATGATGATGATCAAGTGGGTTTATAAATCCTCGTTTACTCATTTTAGTGTTTACGTTTTGGTAACGTCTTACTAGTTCACTAGTTTTATCGATTTTACCTATTTTAAGTCCATTAATTCCTTTATAAGTTCTTTTACTTGTTTTTACCCATTTTATACCTATATGATCAGTATATATATTTTTCATGTTGGGCCCAAATGGGTTAAGCCCAATAAGCTCTTTTTACAAGTATTTATCTTATTAAGTCTAATTATTAGTCCAATAGGTTTAGTTAGCTCGTAAATGTCCGTAATTCTTATAGTTCGGGTTTTATCGGTTTTTACTTGTATTAGTTACTTATACATCAGTATACAACTTTTATAAACTTTACATTAGACGGGTTTGGTCGTCTAAGTTTTATTTGGCGAAAAACGTTAATTTTACGGCGATAGCCGAAAAAGTCGTAAAAATCAAGTTTATAGTTTTTATTACTTATAAATATTATTTTTACCACCATATATCTAATTTACCCATTTAATTAACCTTTTATACATTTATATAAATAAGTTCTATAAGTTAGTGGGTTTATATTTTTACATTTTATAAATTATAATGTGAGTGCTTATATAATAATAATAAACATTATTTCCAAAATCTGATTTTTAACTTCATATTCACCATTTTTACCATATCTAGAGTTCTACAATGACTTAGAAGCTCATTTTTGGATGACAAATTATTCATAATATGTGCTACATATAACTTAGTTATAGCTACTGCCCATTTTGAGTTTAAGTTGCCTTAACAGTCCCTACAAAACTGCTTATTCAGATTACACCACCTAACTTATTTTGATCATATCTCACTCATTATTTTGATTCCATTGCATGGACAACTCTCACATGTGTATAACATCATCTACTTACTGTAAATAGATCAAACCATGCAATTTTATCAGTTCATCTTTTAGTTATCTACTGTTTTTATACAGCCAACTAATTAGTCAAGATTTTAGCTTCATTTCTTATAGTTATCATCATTTTTAAGCATATTTATCAACACTTGATCCCCACACAATATTTTTATCATCATATATACATCATATACATATACAAAATGAAAGAAAATACATTTGTTCTTTACAAAATAATAAGAGAAAAATGTAGAGGATGATCTTCTTTACCAATCCAAGTGGATTTCTTGTTTTAGGAAGGCAAGAACTTGATGAACACAACAAGTATCTCCAAGACCATCAAATATCAAGAACATAAGTTGGAAAATCAGCCCTAGGACACAAGCAAATCACCTCCAAAGTTGTTAATATGGCCACCAAATGATCAAGGCTTCAAGAGAACACCTTAATAGGACTAGTAAACATGTGGTTTATGGCTAGAAAAGATCAATGATGGTGTTTGTTGGCTTATTTGGGACGGCAAGAGAGGGAGAGTTGTGAGGATTTTAGAGTGGATTGCATGTAAGAATGATGGTATAATGAAACAACTTGCTAGTTTTGTGTTAGTGGAGAAAGGTTAGCTTAATGTGTAAGCATATGCTTACACATGTTGCAAGCTAGCTAAGACTTGATGCCACATATGTGTGGTGGTGTCAAGTTGCCGTCCCATATTGCTAGTGGGGTGGGACAAAGTGTTTTGTCCCATCTCACTAGTTTACGGGTATTTCTCGATTCTATTTTTCTCGATTTGCGTGCCCTCGGGTCGTTTTACGAAAAACGTTTTTATAAATTATGAATCACCATCACAAAACGAATCCAATAAAAATTGTCTCATCAAAAACGGAGTTCAAAAACGTATATACGTAATCCTAAGGTTTCCGGTTTAGTCGTAAAAGACGCCAAATTATGCACGTAAGCCCAAATTTAAATCCGTAAATTGTGTGTTCGTCAACCAACACAAAAATAAGTTTCAAAATATTATACGAGAAAATATTTCACTACCTGAAAATGTTAGATTTGTCACAAACGGTAGAAAAGTCCTCTCATATAAGAAAAGTAAGTGAAGTCGTGATCCACGAGAGGTGGGGTGGGTAAAGGAAGCAAATTGTTATCCCCCCAAGACATTTGATGGTCACTAAGCGGCAAAGACGTAAACGTTTCAATCATAGAATGGTCAATGTCACCTCCCGGGTCAAAGCACTCATCCTCATTTCCCGGTATGAAATAGGGAGAGTAAAACCGATACATCACACGCTTAGGCGTGCACGCGGTAGGACGGGGTGGAAACATAGTATGAGAAGTATAAGAACAAATACCTTCTACCCGCGTCACCTCTCCAGACCGAAACAAAGGAAAAGTAGGGTCAAATCTCTCCACCTCCGCGATAGGAGGTGGCATGGCTAACAAAGTATGCTCATCAATAGCAAGAGAGTCAGGGCTATCAATGTCCTCAATCCCCTCTTCAAAGAGAGGATTCACATCACTAGAGATGTAGGCATCATCAAAATCAAATAAAGGGTTCGAATAAATCTTGAAATTTTCCTTCGGAACGTCTTCATCGGATAGTGACTCGTCATCACTAGAAGTAAAATCATCATCGAGATCAAAAAGAGGATTAGAGAAAGCCAAAGAATCATCTCCCAAGGTGTCGGTGGGATGGACATCATCACAAGAAAGCACATCATACTCATTTTCACTGTTTGATGTCACCTCAGATTCACTTGGGGTCGAGACAAGGTTATCGGCACTAGACTTTATGAATTCGTGTGATTCCTTTACAGGAATTGTGATAATATCCTCATCCCCTAAGATGGGTGAATTCTCGGGCTCCATAGCCGGCAAGACGAGAGAAGGAAGTACGATTGCACTAGATGAAGGATGTCGAGCAATAAGATCTCGCAAAGAAATAGTACTCTCCTCGTCATCATCATAATAAAAGGGACGCACAAGAGGAGGAGTATAAGCATCCATATTTGATATTTGCTCTTGTCTATTTTCCTCTTGCAAATGAGCTTTTATTCTCTCTAATTCTTCTTGAACTTTAAGAAGTTTATTCAAAATAGTGGCTCGTGGTTCGTGGTTCGTCACTCACTACAAAAGAGGGTTTATGATCGAGGGAGTATTGTGGTTGCTCATAATGATCAAGACCTGAATTATAGCACGGATTGGGCTCGTAATAAATCAACGAATGACATGAAAAAGTATCGTAAGGGCCCCCATAATTGTTGCAACACGTGTATTGAGAAAAACCCGGTGCATTTTGCGGATACGGATCGTCATATATGGAAGAGGGTGAGATAGTGTCATTAGAGGGTTTATGATCGAGGGAGTATTGTGAATGCTCATAATGATCAAGACCTGAATTATAGCATGGATTGGGCTCGTAATAAATCAACGATTGACATGAAAAGTATCGTGAGGGCCCCCATATTTGTTGCAACACGTGTATTGAGAAAAAACCCGTTGCATTTTGCGGATACGGATCGTCATATATGGAAGAGGGTGAGATAGTGTCATTAGAGGTGAAGTATGAATTGATCGAATTGCAAAATGAACAATGTCCAAATTCGTAATTAGGGATATCCATTCCGCACCGTTCGCATGAACACCATTGACAGGATTGACTACCAGAAGATGGTCTCCCACACCCTACACAATCAACATACGAATCCATTAAGAATTAAACACAATAGAGGATTAAGAGGAATATTTTTGGATGCAAAACTTTTGAAAAGGAAATGCTTTTTATGATTTTTTAAATGTTTTTGGATTTTTGAAAATTTTGATTTTTTTGTAAATTTTTGAAATTTTTAGAAAATTTAAGCAAGAAAAATAACGTTCAAAAGTGAAGGATCCCAAAATCCAACGCGTCTCTCACAAAAAACCGTTAATCTTACGAAAAGAGCCGGCAGCGACGCCATTTTAATAACTGAAAAATTATTAAGTTCGTTTCTCTCGACTTGATTCGAATTGACAAAAGGTTTTAAGTGTGACACAGTTGTTTTTGGTGAATAGTGGCTCGTGGTTCGTCACTCACTACATAAGAGGGTTTATGATCGAGAGAGTATTGTGGATGCTCATAATGATCAAGACCTGAATTATAGCACGGATTGGGCTCGTAATAAATCAACGACTGACATGAAAAAGTATCGTGAGGGCCCCCATAATTGTTGCAACACGTGTATTGAGAAAAACTCGGTGCATTTTGCGGATACGGATCGTCATATATGGAAGAGGATGAGATAGTGTCATTAGAGGTGAAGTATGAATTGATCGAATTGCAAAATGAACAATGTCCAAATTCGTAATTAGGGATATCCATTCCGCACCGTTCGCATGAACACCATTGACAGGATTGACTACCAGAAGATGGTCTCTCACACCCTACACAATCAACATACGAATCCATTAAGAATTAAACACAATAGAGGATTAAGAGGAATATTTTTGGATGCAAAACTTTTGAAAAGGAAATGCTTTTTATGATTTTTTAAATGTTTTTGGATTTTTGAAAATTTTGATTTTTTTGTAAATTTTTTAAATTTTTAGAAAATTTAAGCAAGAAAAATAACGTTCAAAAGTGAAGGATCCCAAAATCCAACGCGTCTCTCACAAAAAACCGTTAATCTTACGAAAAGAGCCGGCAGCGACGCCATTTTAATAACTGAAAAATTATTAAGTTCGTTTCTCTCGAATTGATTCGAATTGACAAAAGGTTTTAAGTGTGACACAGTTGTTTTTGGTGAATAAAAGAAAAGGTGGTAATCTATTTCTATTTAGAAATAAAAACTGAAAATAAAGGAAATTAAACTAACTAAAAACTTGATAAAAAGTAAATTTAAAAATAAAACTAAACAAATCAATTTAAAAATAAATCTTGGTAAAATTGGCGGGAAAAATTAAAACTTGAAAAAGAAAACAGTTCGGAATCAAAAACAAAAACTTTAATTCGGAATATAAAATAAAATATAAGTCGGAATAAATGAGCAAATCAAACAATTCGGAAAAAGAAACAAAAAGCTAATTCGGGAAACACATTTGCCAAACTAATTCCGAATCCATCAAACACATAGTAATTCGGAATGCAGAACAAAACTATAATTCAGAATATTGAATCTAATCCGGAATCCGATTCCAACATAAAATCCGGAATCCAAATCCAACATACAATCCGGAATATAATCCGGATATTAATCTGGAATGTTGTTTGAGTCTTAATTCGGAATGGAGATAATACACGTAATTCGGAATGCAACCTACTTGGCCTAATTCCGAATAGTGTATCATGCATAATTCGGAATAATGCAAATAAAAAATGTTATATTAATAATCTAATTCGGAATAGCTAAAACCAAAACCTAAGTCGGAATAATTCAAAAAAGCACTAATTCGGAATAAGGGTTTACTAGTCCGGATAAAAATCTAAAATAGTTCGGATTAATCTAAAAATAAGCTAAAACCAAATAAGCACTTAACCAAAAATAAACCAAACTAATTTTAGAAAAAGCTAAATAAGCCACAAATTAAAAACTAGAAATACACCAAATAAGCAAATATTTAAAATCAACTTTTAAAAGATTAAACTATTAAAACCACTTAATTAAAAATAAGGCAAACACAAATTAATCAATAAGCACAAACCATCAAACACATGAAAACAATAAGATCAATCAAATAAACACTTCAATAATCAAATAAGCATAAAGATGAAACAAACTATATGATTAATCAAACCAAACAATAGATTTAAAAACAAGAAAGGAAGAATGAGAATGATTATGAAAAGCTTAAATTATGATGAAGATTAAGATTCAAAATTACAAGATTAAAATTGAAAAGCTTGAAAACATTAAAGGAGGTTTAGAGAGAGAAAGTAATTAACCTACTCCTACTCCTAAACTAATCTATCTAATAATAATGAAAAGACTCCTAGAAAAGACTAATTCTTTCTCTATTTCTAGGTGGAAGGATTGTGGTGTTGTTGCTTCCTTTCTCTTTGTCTTCTCGTCTTCTTAATTAATTCGTCTTTCTCGACTTTGCCTCGGGATTTGTCAATGGATAAAATGAACTCGTCTTCTAATTTTTTTCTTTTATTAGACTTGGTTCTTCGACTTCGTTAAACTTTCGTCTTTGGTCTTTTTCTTCGATAAATCTTTAGAATAGGCCTTTGATTTCCGTTCTTTTTGCACTTTTGATCTTTTGACTTCGTCTTTTGTCTTTTTCTACGATAAAACCCCGTGAATGCCCGTGTTTTCTTCCTTTTTCATATTTTGATCCTAAAACACAATAAAAACACAAACCACACATAATTCCGCCTTTTACGACACTAAATACACGTTTGGTCTCGTTTTTATTATAATTAAGTGGTAAATGTAACACCCCCAAATTTATACAACTTAGTATAGTGGAAGACTAGTTGGTGTTACGGGATAGCACATTACTCACATCATAGACAACGCATAAAAATCGCGTCGTTTAATAATAAATCATTTCCATTCATAAATATCAAGGTTACATAGGTCCCAAGTCATTACATTTCATACAAAGTTTTACAAAGTGTTTGAATGGAAAATATTGTTTAAGTGCGGGCCATGAATTCTTGTCGTCTTCCCGAGAATTACCTTCAAGTACCTGAGATAAAACATGTTAAAGAAAAGGGTCAGCGATAACGCCGAGTGAATTCATAGAGTTTAATAAATTCCATCAATATAACTTTGGTATAAAATTAGTACCAAAAATCAATTCGTACAAATCATTGTAATAGGCCGTAAAATAGCCAAAGTCGTTTTATACAAATCTTTGTAATAGGCCAAAAAAATAGCCAAAGTCATTATAAATTCTTATCTAAAATCATAATATAGGCATTTGCCTTAAAAATTATTATACGAGCCAATGTCGTAAAAACATCATACAACATGTCTTATGACGTTGTATAAAATCAAATAAAAACCCTTATATGAATATGGTTATGAAAACCAAAACACAAACATAATATCAATAGTATGACCCTGTATTGCTAGTCAGACAATACATCGTAATTCGGAGCGTCTAGTAATATTTCGGTGATTGGATTATTATAAGCCGCATGACATTGTTACCTTACTAAAACCAAAACGGGTAGCTAATCCGATACCAATTTTTGCCCATCTAAAGTAGCGTGTCGTCACAAAGGTCACGCTATGGAAATCTTCTCATACATAAATTCGCTTACCAATCAATGTGGCACGACGGGGATCAACCGTCAAGGCGCGAACTGGGGTGATCGTCCCCAAATAGTACTATTAAATGCATAAGCGTCTACCAAATCTCTGTAGTTCACAATTCATGCTAATGGGACTTTTAGTGACATAACCTAACTTTAATAATCCATTTAATTTCATCTATCGGGTCCTTTAATCATTTATCGAGTCATACAATCGGGTCATTCAATCATTCGGGTCCAAAATCAATAAACAAACAATCGGGACAAATGGTGTCCTATTTTATAAAAGCTAACATGTTATCCCCCTCGCGGGTTTATAAAACATTTATAAAAACATTTAAAAGAGTGCGAGGCTATGAACTCACGTTGATGTGGGAAGGCGGGTGATCGGCAATTCGGACGTACGGTACGTGCTTCAATCACGGAAACCTAGACAAATAATACTCGGTCTTAGACTCATGTCCAATGACTTTACAAAATAAAAATTATGTATACATATGATGATTATATATATATATGATGATCAAGTGGGTTTACATATTCTCGTTTACTCATTTTAGAGTTACGTGTTGATAACTTTTATACTAGTTTTCTCGTCTTACCTATTTATGTGTTTTAGGTACAACAAGCTTATTATAAGTTATTTAACTTATTTTAATCCATTTTGTACTTTTATTATCAGTACATACACTTTCGAGTTGGGCCCAAATGGGTTAAGCCCAATAAGTTCTTTTTATGGGTGTTTATCTTATTTAGTCCAATTATTAGCCCAAGTATTAGTCCAATATGTTTACTTAGCTCGTTAATGTCCGTATGCCCTATAGTTCGGGTTTTATTGGTTTTTACTTGTTATACATGTCTATATATCAGTATATAAGTTTTATAAAGTTTTCATTAGACGGGTCCAACCATCTAAGTTTTATTTAACAAAAACGTTAATTTTACGGCAATAGCCGAAAAAGTCGTAAAAATCATGTTTATAGTTTTATAACTTATAAAACTTAACAAAATTTCCATTTTTATCATTTATACACTTATTAAACCTTTTATATATTTATATAAATAGAATCCATGAGTTAGTGGTTTTAATTTATATTTTATACATTAAAATTTTGAGTGCTTATATAATATTAATAAACATTATTTCCAAAAATCTGATTTTTAACTTCATGTTCACCATTTTTAACATATCTTGAGTCATATAATGACTTAGAAGCTCAAATTTTTATAACATAAACTAAATGATATGTGCTACATTGAACTCTTCTATAGCTACTGTTGAATCATCTTCTAAATATTTTCTAAAAATCGTCCAAAACAGTAACTTCAGATTTATACCCTAAACTTGTTTTGATCATATCTCACTCATTACAATGATTCCATTGCATGGCCAACTCTCACATGTGTACAAGACCCATAGTTTACTGTAAATCCATTCTACTTCATCATTTTATCAGTCCATGACCTGTTTACTTACTGTTTTATACAGCCATGTAAATTAATCAAGATTTTAACCTTGTTTCTTATGGTTTTTCACCTTTTTAATCATATTTATCAACACCAAATCCCCACATAACATTTTTATCATCATATAATCATCATAAATATATACAATAGGAAATAAAATACATGTTTACATAATCAAAATAACAAGAAGATGAGGAGGACAATCTTTATACCACCATGATGATGTAGGTTGATCAAAACATGGATTTTTGATGGAGAAACTTGTGATGCACCAAGACCATCTTCATGACCACCATGCTTCATGAATTCCTTGTGGAAAATCAGCCTCAAGACACCAAGGAAACTCCTCCATGGATGTTATAAGTTGCACCAATCTTCATCTTTTTGAATGGAGATTAACATATGTTAATTATAACATATGTTTATGGTTAAATTTTGATCAATGATGGTGTTTTTGTGGAGAAAATGGGACGACACATTGTGCTAGAGAGAGAGAGTTTGTGTGTTGATTGCATGGTGAAATGGAGTGAGTGGTAAGTAGCTAGTTGTTTTGAGGTGATAAAGCTTAATGTATAAGCTAAGGTGACAAGTGTAAGGCTTGTTAGCTACACTTGACACCTCATGGTGTTAAGTAGCTAACTTAGGCCGGTTTTGGGAGTGGGGTGGGACAAGTGTCCCACTTGTCTCATCCCATTTATTTACGGGTACTCCTCGATTCTAGTTTCCTCGATTTGCGTGCCCTCGGGTCGTTTTACGAAAAACGTTTTTATAAATTATGAATCGACGTCACAAAACGAATCCAATAAAAATTGTCTCATCAAAAACGGAGTTCAAAAACGTAAATACGTAATCCTAAGGTTTCCGGTTTAGTCGTAAAGGATGTTAAAATAAAATCGTAAGTCCTAATCTCTTCTCGTAAATTTGTGAGTTTATGAACCAACACAAATTTAAAACTCCAAAATAATATTCACGGATAAATTTATTTTTTGAAATGTCGGACTGTCACCAAAGACGGTGTATGTAAACGTAAGCACGTAACGTTGAATCCTCCGGTTTAGACGTAGTCAACGCTACTTCAAGACGTAAATCCAAATTACTTCCCAAAAATAAGTGAGTTCATATTATAACATTAAAATAATGTTTTTAAATAATATTTGAGAATAAAATATCAATCGTAAATTGACGGATTGTCACAGCATTTACCCCTAAACAGGATCTTTGTCCTCAAAGATCATCTTACTACTCGCTTCCTATAGAGTTAAAGCCATGTAGGTATTTCCTCCACATTCGGTCTTTTCTCACAAGTGTAATTCATTATAATACGCGAGTTTCATCATACATAACTACGGGAATAAGATCAGGCTTAATGTTGACTTACTTTCTCTATCCATGATGTTCACGGGTTTTTGATGAATGCAACTTTTCGCCGATCTAAGCTCTACTAAGAATAATCAGATTCTCACTTGATAGATATTCCATCAAGTTCGATATACGAAACATAATTCACGCAGTCTTTGAAGTCCTAGGGTAGATCCAGCTTGTATGCCTTTCAAACCAATCTTTTTACATCATCTCAATGGTCCCAAATAACGGGGACTTATATCCCATGATTTGTCAGATCATGAATTCATTTTTCCAAAGTTAAAAATTGTGGCATAACTTCGCTACCCATTTGGCACTTCAAGATCTACATTTCATATTCACATAACCTCTTGCCCACTATTGGCAGTCAATAATCAAATCCTAATTTCAACAATCATTTCATATTTCGCGGGTCGGGTAGTTTGCAAGGTTAGGTTCGCCATCATAGGAACCTTAAACCTAAGAGACATGTCCAACTCACAGTGGGTGTATGTCGGGTGTCTTTATATCAACTCCTGCTTACAGATGCTCTAAGATTCAGATCCTAACAAGATTCGATCTCAATCCTAATACGATGATTATCAATGATAATCCTTCCAAAGGAAAACGATTATATGGTTCATTACCAAAGGTCAATCATTCAAACACAAAACAGCACTTATATTACCTTGTATCGTTACTTTACCTCGTCCCTTCGATTTGGGGTGGTACATAGTACTATCATCAAGGTTCGTTCTCAATGATTTCTGAGCAAATCTCTAGAAATTCGATGCGAAGCGAGGATCTTGATATAGATGTTCGATACAGGCACACCATGTTTACATAATTCTTTTGCATTTATCATTAACGGGAATGATATTAGCAGATTTGGTCAGTCTGTCGACGGTGACCCAAATCGAATCAAATTCAGATGATGACCTTTGCAATAGCTAGACGTTTACTAATGTATGAGGCGATGTCTGCCTTCATAATTTGCCATTAGTACAACTTCTTCAGACAAAGATACTTTTAGTCAGAAATGACATAAATAGAATACTTATACTTACAAATCCCAACATAACTATATCTCACAATCTTCCAATTTTAGACAATCACAAGTGGTCTTTTAAAAATATTTAACGCTATCGGCTTCTCAATTCTGATGGTTCACATTAGCCGCGAACCCCTTTGATTATCTATATTATCCTTTTTACAAACATCGTTTATTTTTATATCGTTCGGCAATTTATTTTGCACCTTCATTATTAAGGAACATGTCCTAATTGGTTCTTTATCTATTCTATATTATGTGTCAGTATCTATATTCACTTCTCCTGATGATATAAATATCATGTCCGTATTCATTCAAAGTTTCTTTCTATATTATGCGTCAGCAATTACGTTCACTTTCCTGATGAAATAAATATCATAATCGTATTTATTCAAAAATTATTTCTTCATATCTTCTATGTTTTAGTTTCGTCTTTACTATGATCTTTATTTGTTTTATTCAATCCGACGTCTAAAGCGTCGATAATTATTACATGTAAATTAACAATAATTATTTAATTTTTATGAAACGTAAACGTAAAAATTTTAAATGTCTTAGTTCGACCAATTATATAAAATGTTCAAAAATAAATTTGAATTTAATTAACACGATTTTTGTTGATTTATGGAAAGTATTTAATAAGATTTCGTAAATGTTCGAAAAACCTTTGTTTATACTTTGGTCAAAGTTTTCTTAGTTTAAAAGCAAAAATTGTCGTTTTAAGTTTTCAGGTTATGGTATAAATGGTTTTCCTCAATCCTTTTTAAGTTATCTTGAGGTATACACAAACATTTACCCCTAAACAGAAGTTTAGTTAAATGGTTTGTGTATAAGGGAATAATCCCTTAAAATCCTTTGTTAAAACATTTGTCAAAACATATTTCCATTTCTTTTTGGTAAAATCCAAAATCTTAAAAGGGCTCTTAATTTTTGAAGAGTCAATTTATATTCCTTTATCCTTTTAATTACACGGTTAAATCATATAAAGGATTAAGTCCTTAATCACATGTTAAATATTTAAGGTATAGGTTTTCATTGTTCAGCCAGTTCAGGGCAATCTATAATTAACTATTAACTCAATCTTATTCTTATAAACAAACAAATGGTCCTTAATGATCACGAGCATGAATTTATCAAATTACAGCCTACACACGTGATTCACCAATTTTATGAATACTACATGTGCATCGGTCAATCCAAACGACATCACGTGAAACTCATAATGTTCATCACAAGTTCGGGGTGTGATGATTGGAATAGATAATCTTCTTCGCAGATGCGAAGTTGATAATAACCATGTCGTGGATCAAATCTTTAAAACATACGCTAGAACCTTGTAAATGATCGAACAAATCTCCCATTTCGAGTTATGGATATCGTTTTCGATTGTCAATTTACTCAGTCACAGTAATCTATAAATATGAGGAATGATAACACCATAGCTCTTCAGGATGACAGGCTTGGTATAATAAAATCTTTCTCCGACAACTTTCTCAGTTGTACGGTAATTCCTTAAATTCAGATGGTGCTGACGTACAGTGCACACGCCACAAGTACAACACCAGAAATATAATCAATATCAATTTCAACTTGCCTTAATGGTGAAAGTCTAGGTAATTCACCAACAAATACCTCCTAAGGTTTTAGATAACATAAACATCTTTTAATAAGTTCATATTAGTTTCTTCTAGATTACAATATCTATAACTAATTCACAACCATTCACGGTATACTTTCAAGTCTAAGTGCAGGATATGGTCATCCATCAAGAATTATTTAGACCACTTTTGATAATCAACATCTTATCATTTAGGGGAATTCTACTCGAGTTCCCATCAATTAAGACAATGTCGTCATGTCATAATCAATCAATCCATTCTACGGGCATAATCAACTTTCCAGTTGCATTGCCGTCGATAAGATGTGAACTTCTCAAAAGACTAACAATAACTCATAATCCTTCACAGATTCAAGGATATCAGGAGACACAACTACTATTAAAAGAGTAAGGTCAACGCATAATCTACGCGAGAGGATTTCAAATCAGACACAGACGAAAACATTTAATGAATATGAATATATCCCATGTTTTCATAATTTGAGTACGCATTCGAAAGCTCCTCGGATCGTTACCCAGGTCATTCAAATGAAATCAAATCATAAGAAATGATAGGAACGTCGATACATCCAGTCGGGTATCAACACTCGGTAATCAAATACTTTTCCTAAGAATCTCACTACGGGAGAATTGGACAAGAAAGGAATATCAATTGTCAAATAAGACAATTTCCACAGATGAGTAAGTTCAACTCAGAAGAATAGATGCTACAGGCACATATGTAGGTGTCCCTAACATTATGTCCCTATTTTTCACTTCTTGCAGATCTCATACAATTTAATCTTTTACAATCTTCAAAGAAAATTTAGTGTTTATTAATCAGTTTTATGGTGACTACTAATCAGCCTTGCATTGTCAATTCCAAATTGTATGTAGGCGCGCAACTATATACAATTTCAAGATTAACGATGCAATACTCAGTTCGTCAAAATTTTATCATCCATGTTTATAGTAAAATCATTTTCATGCTTAATTCTTAGATAAGAATCAATAATAAATTTACAAGGATTTTCTTTATTATGAAAACAATTAAGTCTTTCCAAGGTGTTTTATAAACAGCCTCATTTCGTTAACAATCACTTATAAATCTTACTTTAAGTAATCCTTAAGGTGATGAAAATTCAATTTTTCTCAAGGGATACTGTTTTATCTTATAAAAACAATTAGTGATCTGCAGAAGAGTGATGAAAGCTTGTTCACCAAGAACTAACTACGATATGATAGGAAATGAGCTTAGCCAATTAATCATGAGGTTCATGATCTCGATGGCACTCAAAAAGAA
This sequence comes from Glebionis coronaria, assembly GCA_025667525.1. Taxonomy (NCBI): domain Eukaryota; kingdom Viridiplantae; phylum Streptophyta; class Magnoliopsida; order Asterales; family Asteraceae; genus Glebionis; species Glebionis coronaria. Next base: position 466,696,416 of record CM046881.1, read on the forward strand.
TAATCCACAACGTAACTCAAATCGAGATGAGTACTTGTTAAAGGGTTGCATCACTAATGCGAGCATTAGGATGGAGCAATAAAGGATAGATAACATCGATACATGTAAAATTTAGCAATCAAAGGTAGTCTTTTCATTAATCACAAACAAGTCAAAATTGTACCGTAACACATTACATGTCACTATGTCATACAATTCTCAGAACTCATCTTACCAACTGATATCTCAGTTAAGTTAGGGATTATTTTTAAAAGATACCACAATGAATACTAATCTACAAGAGTCATTAGGTGTTCCACATGTCCAAGAAGATCCATCAGTCTCAATTCAGAAGAAGATTTCTTCAATTTATTTGTTGGACACTGGGCATCCTCATTAGTGGACAATGGCCTAGGAACAGCCCTTAACACGAACTAACAATAAATTAAACCTTATAATTCAATCAATAACTTAACGACTTATATTAACAATCTCATATTCCATACAAGTTAAATTTTACTTTATTCAAGTTTCAATCAATTTTATACTCAATTCGATATCCTACCTCATTATCCAATACTTATAACCTTATTCTTCGGCCTTGTGAAGGCAATACAATCTCAATATGAATCAACACTTAATTTCCAATCCTATTAGCTCTTACAACAACAATTATCCAATGAGTCATTAATATGAAATGACTTGATCATTCAACTAGACTTCTCGGAAAGGTATTAGTGGCATGAGGCTTTTGGGTAATGGTTCCAATAACAGCCTCAAGTGCAACATTCACCCTTTCGATTTCAAATTTAAGAATTGGATGACAACGAATCAGATGACATCTTTCTAGGTGGTAACGTTTTGTCAAACTCCACTCTATAAGAAAAGATCGTCATGACATCGATATCAGATTTAATTTCGCCAATTCTTTTTCAATATCACAATCAACTAATGTCTACAATTCTACGAATATCAACCATTTGTTGGGATCATAAATATCCACAACTTGGTTTAGATCTAGGATAGCTAGAATTTCTACGAGAATAGCTTCGATTAATTTACTAGGGGATTTAGGGTTTCTTGTGACAATCTACGTCGTATAAATACCTCGTATAAAAAAATCAAAATTATCATCAAACAATCATGTAATAAAATTACATCATATATATATAATCCAAGTTATATATATATTAAAATAACACTTCTCAGTCTTGGCCTTGTCGGTAACTCGGGAATTCTTCGGCACCGTTATAGTCAAAAGATTTTTAGACATTTTTAGAAAAATGTTTTTAGTTAAAAGATTTGAAAAGTTTTATTCAAAACCTTAGTTTTTTAAAAATCTTTCGTTCTCTATAACGAGAGCTCTGGTACCAAACTGTAACACCCCCAAATTTATACAGCTTAGTACAGCGGAAGACTAGTTGGTGTTACGGGATAGCACATTACTCACATCATAGACAACGCATAAAAATCGCGTCGTTTAATAATAAATCATTTCCATTCATAAATATCAAGGTTACATAGGTCCCAAGTCATTATATTTCATACAAAGTTTTACAAAGTGTTTGAATGGAAAATATTGTTTAAGTTCGGGCCATGAATTCTTGTCGTCTTCCCGAGAATTACCTTCAAGTACCTGAGATAAAACATGTTAAAGAAAAGGGTCAGCGATAACGCCGAGTGAATTCATAGAGTTTAATAAATTCCATCAATGTAACTTTGGTATAAAATTAGTACCAAAAATCAATTCGTACAAATCATTGTAATAGGCCGTAAAATAGCCAAAGTTGTTTTATACAAATCTTTGTAATAGGCCAAAAAAATAGCCAAAGTCATTATAAATTCTTATCGAAAATCATAATATAGGCATTTGCCTTAAAAATTATTATACGAGCCAATGTCGTAAGAACATCATACAACATGTCTTATGACGTTGTATAAAATCAAATAAAAACTCTTATATGAATATGGTTATGAAAACCAAAACACAAACATAATATCAATAGTATGACCCTGTATTGCTAGTCAGGCAATACATCGTAATTCGGAGCGTCTAGTAATATTTCGGTGATTGGATTATTATAAGCCGCATGACATTGTTACCTTACTAAAACCAAAACGGGTAGCTAACCCGATACCAATTTTTGCCCATCTAAAGTAGCGTGTCGTCACAAAGGTCACGCTATGGAAATCTTCTCATACATAAATTCGCTTACCAATCAATGTGGCACGACGGGGATCAACCGTCAAGGCGCGAACTGGGGTGATCGTCCCCAAATAGTACTATTAAATGCATAAGCGTCTACCAAATCTCTGTAGTTCACAATTCATGCTAATGGGACTTTTAGTGACATAACCTAACTTTAATAATCCATTTAATTTCATCTATCGGGTCCTTTAATCATTTATCGGGTCATACAATCGGGTCATTCAATCATTCGTGTCCTATTTTATAAAAGCTAACATGTTATCCCCCTCGCGGGTTTATAAAACATTTATAAAAACATTTAAAAGAGTGCGAGGCTATGAACTCACGTTGATGTGGGAAGGCGGGTGATCGGCAATTCGGACGTACGGTACGTGCTTCAATCACGGAAACCTAGACAAATAATACTCGGTCTTAGACTCATGTACAATGACTTTACAAAATAACAATTATGTATACATATGATGATTATATATATATGATGATCAAGTGGGTTTACATATTCTCGTTTACTCATTTTAGAGTTACGTGTTGATAACTTTTATACTAGTTTTCTCGTCTTACCTATTTACGTGTTTTAGGTACAACAAGCTTATTATAAGTTATTTAACTTATTTTAATCCATTTTGTACTTTTATTATCAGTACATACACTTTCGAGTTGGGCCCAAATGGGTTAAGCCCAATAAGTTCTTTTTATGGGTGTTTATCTTATTTAGTCCAATTATTAGCCCAAGTATTAGTCCAATATGTTTACTTAGCTCGTTAATGTCCGTATGCCCTATAGTTCGGGTTTTATTGGTTTTTACTTGTTATACATGTCTATATATCAGTATATAAGTTTTATAAAGTTTTCATTAGACGGGTCCAACCATCTATGTTTTATTTAACAAAAACGTTAATTTTACGGCAATAGCCGAAAAAGTCGTAAAAATCATGTTTATAGTTTTATAACTTATAAAACTTAACAAAATTTCCATTTTTATCATTTATACACTTATTAAACCTTTTATATATTTATATAAATAGAATCCATGAGTTAGTGGTTTTAATTTATATTTTATACATTAAAATTTTGAGTGCTTATATAATATTAATAAACATTATTTCCAAAAATCTGATTTTTAACTTCATGTTCACCATTTTTAACATATCTTGAGTTATATAATGACTTAGAAATATTTTCTAAATAGAATCCAGAATGGATTTACATAAACTAAATGATATGTGCTACATTTAACTCTTCTATAGCTACTGTTGAATCATCTTCTAAATATTTTCTAAAAATCGTCCAAAACAGTAACTTCAGATTTATACCCTAAACTTGTTTTGATCATATCTCACTCATTACAATGATTCCATTGCATGGCCAACTCTCACATGTGTACAAGACCCATAGCTTACTGTAAATCCATTCTACTTCATCATTTTATCAGTCCATGACCTGTTTACTTACTGTTTTATACAGCCATGTAAATTAATCAAGATTTTAACCTTGTTTCTTATGGTTTTTCACCTTTTTAATCATATTTATCAACACCAAATCCCCACATAACATTTTTATCATCATATAATCATCATAAATATATACAATAGGAAATAAAATACATGTTTACATAATCAAAATAACAAGAAGATGAGGAGGACAATCTTTATACCACCATGATGATGTAGGTTGATCAAAACATGGATTTTTTATGGAGAAACTTGTGATGCACCAAGACCATCTTCATGACCACCATGCTTCATGAATTCCTTGTGGAAAATCAGCCTCAAGCCACCAAGGAAACTCCTCCATGGATGTTATAAGTTGCACCAATCTTCATCTTTTTGAATGGAGATTAACATATGTTAATTATAACATATGTTTATGGTTAAATTTTGATCAATGATGGTGTTTTTGTGGAGAAAATGGGACGACACATTGTGCTAGAGAGAGAGAGTTTGTGTGTTGATTGCATGGTGAAATGGAGTGAGTGGTAAGTAGCTAGTTGTTTTGAGGTGATAAAGCTTAATGTATAAGCTAAGGTGACAAGTGTAAGGCTTGTTAGCTACACTTGACACCTCATGGTGTTAAGTAGCTAACTTAGGCTGGTTTTGGGAGTGGGGTGGGACAAGTGTCCCACTTGTCTCATCCCATTTATTTACGGGTACTCCTCGATTCTAGTTTCCTCGATTTGCGTGCCCTCGGGTCGTTTTACGAAAAACATTTTTATAAATTATGAATCGACGTCACAAAACGAATCCAATAAAAATTGTCTCATCAAAAACGGAGTTCAAAAACGTAAATACGTAATCCTAAGGTTTCCGGTTTAGTCGTAAAGGACGTTAAAATAAAATCGTAAGTCCTAATCTCTTCTTGTAAATTTGTGAGTTTATGAACCAACACAAATTTAAAACTCCAAAATAATATTCACGGATAAATTTATTTTCTGAAATGTCGGACTGTCACCAAAGACGGTGTATGTAAACGTAAGCACGTAACGTTGAATCCTCCGGTTTAGACGTAGTCGACGCTACTTCAAGACGTAAATCCAAATTACTTCCCAACAATAAGTGAGTTCATATTATAACATTAAAATAATGTTTTTAAATAATATTTGAGAATAAAATATCAATCGTAAATTGACGGATTGTCACAGTAAAAGGATAAGTGTTTTCACACTTATTAATGAACTCTCCGACCAAGAACTCGAAGAACATTATGCATACATGGCAAAGATTCATGAGGTCCTAAACGTCATTGAAGATGACAATGGTCCTATCTTTGATACCAAGCCAATTGATAAGGTACAACATGATGATGAATATAATGTGTTTGGTGATACACATGAGAATAGAGATCTACCAAAAACAATTAGTGACACATGTATGATGGAAACGGTTGATATCAATACCACACTTGATTCATCAGACATGTGCAATAATGAGTTTGAGGATGCTCAACATGCAAATGAGTATGATGATGAGGAGCGTGTTGCGCTTGCTAATTTAATTGCTAGTTTACAAAAAGATGTCAATGAAACTAGAAAGAGTCAAAAGAAATTAAAGAAGGCAAACGCAGCGTTCACTCAAAACTTTGAAGAAAGCAAAGCCGCTCTTATAAAATCTAGTGAGACCATTGATAGTTATAGGGCTCAGCTTCTTCAAAGAGAGAAAGAGCTTGAGGGGTACAAAGGTCGTCAAATTAACGTTAAAAAGGACGATTTTGAAAATAAATACAACGAAGCTATTGGTTTGTTAGCTAAAGAAAAACGTCAATATAATGTTTTCTTAAGTGATGAACGTCAAAAAACGTACCTTGCCACAACAAAAGTAAACGAAGTTGAAGAGAGGATTACTATCAATACCACCGATTCTGGTAAAATTCTTGAGGAAAAGAAACAATAGGTTGAAAAGTTAAAAACAAGATTTCAAAAATAGACAAGGCAAAGATACTGAAAAAGTAACAGAACTAGAAGAACAAGTCGAATTGTTGAAGAAAATTGTTTATAAAACGCATGACTCTATTCAAACCATAAGAATGATAGCACCTCGGTCGTTTTTAAGGGTGAAGCTAGTTTTGAAAGTCCTAAGTACCTCGACCAAGCTCAAGCTGTGAACCCCCACTTATATCTTGATGAGTCCGAATGGACCAAGAGACATCCCTTTGGGATGAGGAGAGTAGATCACCGGTCAATAAAGATTTTGTGAAACCATATAATTATGGTTATGAAAACAGTCTTTATGGTCTTTTCACTCCACAAAAACAGAAGTCTCGTGAAGAACTATTTCTTGTAAGCAAACAAAGAAGAATTCAATGGAAGAAAATTTTTACCACTAAGAAAGCTAATGTTTCTAAATTTATTATCTATCTACCTCTTGATGCCTCTAAAAGCAAGAGTAGGAAGATACTTGGTATTCTTAAACATCACATTGATAATATTCAATCAATCGTTGAAAGGGATTGGCAAAAACGTGAAAATGTCAAATGGAAAAGAGAGATCCCTCACGATATAATTGTGCTTGTGAAAGAACTTTTAATACCAAATACGAAGATAATAAAAGAAAATGTTCTTGAGTTTGAAAAAATAATTTTGTCTGAAATGTTTGATTATTTGAAATATGTTGAGTCCATTGAAAAAGAAATTGATGACCTTCAAACTGAAAAATCAGAGTTTTCGAACGAATATGATCTACTCTTAGAAGAATCTCTCTCCAAAGATATTTCGGCGATTACATCGTGTGCTGCTATAGATGAATATTCTAATGTTGCATGTAAATATCTTGCTAAGACCAAAGAGTGTGAACGTCTTGAAAGTGAGCTATCGAAACACAAAGAAAATGTTGATAAAAAGGCTATTGTGTTACTTCAACACAGAACTGATTTCCTTCAAAAACATTGTCATACTCTTGAACTTGCTTTGCAAAAAGACATCGGAAGTTTTCCACATGATAATAAATTGCAAGATAAACTTTCCCAAATGTTTCGAGAAATGAACGAAAAGAGTATGGAAATTACAGATTTAAAAGCTCAGTTACATGACAGGGAGATAGCGATTGCAGAGTTCAAGAAACTCGTTGCTAAGATGGGTGGGAAAATTGTGGAACCTGGCATTAAGAAACCTGTTGTATGACAACCCAATGCGTATAAAGTGACTAAACCCTCTGTCTTGGGAAAACCATCAGTTTTCTCAAATTCTGCATTTTCAAAACCTGGGTTTGCCTCCAAGACTGATGGGAAGGATAGGTTATCACAGATTACTCCCAAAACAGATATTCGACCACAAAGCATTAAGAACACAAATGAGATCAAACCAGGTTTGTATAGATTGGCCACTAAACCCACACACAACAAAGAAAGTTAATAACTTGTTTTATTAGGTTCTTTTTCGATTCAATTCGAATTGACTAAGGTTGAAAGTGTGACTCAGTCGTTCTTGGTTACCAAAAAGAAGGTTTTGGTTATCTAACAATAAAGGAGCGAAACAAATAATAAAACGAAATTTAAAACAAAACAATTAATAAAAATAAAACTAAAAGAAGAAATTAACTTTCGACTGAAAAATAAAATTAGCCTAATGAATAAGTAGAAAATAAAACTAAGAGGGTACTTTAAAACTAAACAGGTAAAAGGTAAAGCGGGCACTAAATAAAAGATAAAACTTAAACTTTAGGAAAAAATACTAATACTAAAAAGTGACGAAAATTTCAACTAAAAATACGTGACTATCAGAACTAAAATCGGAACAACTTTCAGATTAAACTAAACGATTACGGAACAATACTAAATAATAAACAAGCTAGCAAGCATGCAGCTCAAGCTAGCAAGCTAGTAGCTCAAAATTGGCGGGTAAGTGGAAGCAAGCTACTAGGCATGCATGTCAATCTACTTTGGAATTTTGTTTGTTGGGTCACTTCGCAATTTGGTTGTAATATGTACTTCGTAATATTATTATTTTTTGTTGTACTTCGGAATGTTTTGTTTGTTGTCACTTCGCAATATATAAAAAAAAGAACAACTTCGGAATTTTTAAAAGCGAACTTCAGAATTAATAAAAAAATGAACTTCGGAAAATATAAAATAATGAACTTCAGAATATTTTAAAAACTTACCTCGGAATAACTAACAAAAAAAAAACTTCGGAACATAAGAAAATGGACTGAACTTCGCAATATTTAAGAAAGAACTTAGGAATCTTTTTCAGAAAGAACTTCGGAATGCAGAAACCCTCAGGACAACTTCTCAATAATCACAAGAATTCCTAATACCGATCCTAAATTCTAGAAAACCAAAAATAAGCCAAATAATCTAAGAAATAAGCTAATTAAAACACCAAATAAGATCTAACAAACACTAAATCAGCCAAATCAACCAACTTTATTCAATAAAAATCATAAAAACTTTAAACCCACTTAATTAATTAAAACATAAAAACAATTTTTTTATAAAAATTAACTAATAAGCACTTAATTAAAAATTAGAAAATTAACTCAATAAGCACTAAAACACTTTAAGCTATAAAACTCAAACACTAAAAGATCAATAAGCACAATTAAACACAAAGATCAATCAATCAAGAACATGATTAACAAACTACATGATTATCTAAATCAAAACAAGATTAAAAAGATTAAGAAAGGTAGAATGAGATTGATTAATTAAAAAGCTTGAAATTAAGATGATTAAAGATTCAAATTACAAGATTAATGAAAGATCTTGAAACATTAAGAAAAACTAGAGAGAGAAAGTAAAATTAAACTACTCCTAATTACCTTACAAAATTAAAATTAACTAAAATTATCTAACCCCCTCCTAATGACACATTAGGAGGGTATTTATAGGAGGAGTACATGTGATGATGCTTTCTTCATTCTTTCTTCTTGTCTCGACTCGATTTAAATTCTTTGTCTTTCTCGACGTCGTCTCGGGATTTGTCGATATAAATTAAACTCGTCCTATAATTTTCTTCTTTAATTAGACTTGGTTCTTCGACTTCATTAAACTTCCGTCTTTAGACTTTTTCTTTGATAAATCTTCAGAATAGGCCTTCGACTTCCGTTCTTCTTGCACTTTTGATCTTTTGACTTTGTCTTTTGTCTTTTTCTTCGATAAAAGCCCATGAAAGCCCGCGTTTTCTTCCTTTTTCATATTTTTATCTTGAAACACATACCACGCATAATTCCGACTTTTACGACATAAAATACATGTTTTGGTCCTGTTATTATTGGAAATAAGTGGTAAAAGGATAAGTGTTTCCACACTTATTAAATCCCCTACACATGACCATTGCAATGCCCTCATGCAATGCATTAGTTACAAAGCAAGATTTACATTTTTCATCATAATCAATCCACCTTGGCCTTTATTAAAGAGATAGAAAATTATAAAATATTCAAAGGAAGAAAACAAGTAAAAAGATCAAAAACTTACCTTAGGGTTTTGGAATGTCATGAATGATTATCACCCTCAAGTTTCACGTTCCACATATCAAGCTTAAAAACGAGATCATTGTTATTATAAGTTAGCAAACTAACACAAATTCATGTGGCCCAATTATTCACTTAGACTCCCTTATTCCTAGGTGTATCTCTTATATTTTATGATTTTCTTGAATGATCACGAGGATGCATTGTTGACTTATTTCGATAGTTATTTAGGCTAAAAATAAAGTGGGACGATTTAATCAATAGTTAGCTAAAGGACACAATCTTTTAAAACTGCTTCTCGGGACCTCATAAAGTTCATATCTTGGCATAACTTGCGTCACAATTTGAGACCTTTCTCGGACCGATATTTGGCATTGACTTCATACTTCAAATCTTGAGAGACGTTCATGAAATAATGGTCTTCTCTTCATAATAGGAATTTCTTCACTTGAACTTTTTGAGAGATTCTTCATATTTGGACCACGACTTCTTCATTTTTCTCTAATCTTTATTTTGGACTTTGATTTACAACGATCTGCCTCCTTTTAGGACTTGGATCTATTTATCCTCATACCTTGCTAGGGTCTTTCCGGATAGACTTCTTCATGATCTTTAGGGGAGTATTTGCTTTTCGTCGTATGTCTCGATCCTTCATATTGATTTTTGATAAATGATTCTTCACATCACTTGGGATATTTAGCAACAAAATGTAGCCCTCATGTCTTGTTAGGACCTTTTCAGACTCGCCAATCTTCGCTTCCCGCTTCAATAAGTTATGCCTTGGCTATGAACTCTAATTAATACCGAGCAACTTTTAAACGATCTTGGGCTAGAAGCTAAGTAACTATTCAAATCGTACAACCATATTTATTGCAATTAAATTTATTAGCAAGCGACGAGGGAATAAGCTCATAATTAACTCACATAAATTCATGAAAGAATACCAAACTTATAATTGACTCTATCATCTCTCGTTCTCCACAATTTAAAATCTCAAGGAATGAGACTCGTGGATGCTTAGACTATTAAATCAAAGTTTTGGGTTTTCAAGTCATCTATAGGATCTTGCAACTTCTTAGACTTTTTCAAGTTTAGAATTCGCATTTTAAAGTTCCCTTGATAAACGACTTTCTAGGATCAATTATAGGAACTTGCGAAAAGTTCTTGTTCTTAACCCGTAAGAATTAAGACTTTCGTGTTTTAAAGTCCCTTATATAATAGCCTAGCAAAACTTGACTTAAACACGTTAAGGATACTAGCTAGAGTAAACTCGGATAAGTAAACTCGGGTTGAGTCAAAAGATTCATGGCGTTGAAAAATTGAAACCACATTATTAAAACTTATTCTAGCAAAGAAAGTAAATAACGATAATAAAAGAAAATACTACTATACTACTAGGCCAAAATAGATCAAAAATTTTGAAAAATGTCAAAAAACCAATTTTCCGGTTAAAATGAGGACAAATTCATGGAAAAGCCCACTTAACTTCGATAGAAGTTCCCCCTACACTTAATATAAACATTGTCCTTAATGTTTAAGCATTTGGAAGTAAACTCCCCTACACTTAGGACATTGTGCACTTTGTTTAAATCTTGCTAAGGAAAGTACAACTAAAGTGATTCCTATTTCAATCATAACTGATAAAATAATGAACCAAAAGAGTTTAGGATAGAACCGGGAAGACGGGTACACGAAATCACGGGTCGTCAAAAGTCATCAAGAATGGATCTTTGAAAGCTCGAATCCCTAGAAATGATTAGAAAGAAAACATCAAACACATACTAGGGTCTCCCCCTACACTTATTATAAAAACAGAGAAAAGGGATAGATACTGGGGGTTGCCTCCCGAGAAGCGCTTGTTTCTGTTCACCGAGTCGTGAGCCTGACTCGACCTTGATTAGCATAGGAAGAATCTTGAAACACATCCACCGGGATCAAATACATGGTTTTCATCCATCAAATAGCACAAGCTTAAGGCGAACAAGGCAAGCCAAAGAAGAGTAGGAAAGGTTCCCTTAAGCGGAGATTGAGCACGGTGGTAGAAAGTGTGATGAGGTGCAAGCATATCTCCATAAGTTCCAAAAATATTTCCTTTTATTTCATTAGATTGATACTGAGATGGCTTAAAAATTGCAATACCGGGATCGAACACCTTTTCCTTTAGGGGAAAATAAGACTCAGGCTCAGTAAAATTTGAAGAAGATCCGCTCATAAATCTCACAATCTCATCCGACGAAGGTAGATAGAGAGGTTTCAAAACATAAGTACTGCGGATGTTGGTGTCTTTCGGTTTCTTCTCCTTTGAAACGGGTTTCGTAATATCCGAAGGAGGATAAAGACCATAATCAAAGTCCAAAGGAGGAGAATCATTCTCATTGGGGAAGTAAGTATTAAAGAAAGTGGCAAAATCTTCCTCAAATGAGTAATTTTCTAAAGTATGAAGAGTTTTTGGTGGAGGATCTTCATCAAAAGTAGGAGGAAGTTCATCATTTGAAGAATCACTCGAGAGAGTATCAACATCATCAAAATCATCATAAGTTGGCATGTCTGGATACTCTGAAACAAAATCATCATAATCATCCCCAGCGGAACTAGAATCATCATCATAAGCATCATAGATCGATGGAGAATCATAAATTGGTGGGGAACCCAAGGTGGAGAGAGAATCTTCAGAATCAGCCACATCGTCTTGGAAAAGTGGATTATCATAGGAAGACTCGAAAAGAGGATTATCATATACAACAAAATCATCAAGCTTTATACTATCGAAAGTAGTAGTAAGCTCTTCTTGAAGCACATTAATCATTTTCGCCGATTCTTTTCCATTTGTCTTACTTGTAATCTTCCCAATCTTAAAAACTTGAGCATCATTCCCGACCCTTAAGATTAATTCACCTTCGGTAACATTGACTAAAGCATTCTCGATTCTCAAAAATGGCCGTCCAAGTATTAAAGTAATACGAGGGTCCATTTCATAATCAACAACAACAAAATCGATCGGAAAAGTGAAGGTACCAACTTTAATAAACACATCTTCGGCAATACCAACGGGGTAAGCGAGAGTGCGATTTGCTAGCTCAAGAGTCATCTTTGTCGGTGTAAGGTCGGGTAATGATAGCTTTTTCCAAACACTTAAGGGCATCAAATTAATACTTGCCCTAGATCGGCTAAAGTAGTAAATTCTTCATTTTTTGTTAAAAATGCAAGGCAACACAAAACGACCGGGATCTCCAAGTTTTTTCGGAAGTTCTTTAAGAATGACTGTAGAACAGTTTTCATTTAAACGTGTGTTGACAAACTCAGCCATCTTTTCCTTCTTGCTAAGAAATTCCTTGAATGCTTTGACAAATTTCGGCATTTGGACAAGTGCTTCAACAAGGCTGATGTTGAAATTCATTTGAGATATCATCTTCAAATAAGAATTAACTTGAGAATCCTCTTTTGTGAGCAATTTTCACTTGTCTAGCCGAGAAGGATAAAGGATGTTGGGTTTAGGTGGTGTGGGTGTAGCAGGTAAAGGTTGAGATGTTGAAGGGTGAGAAGTAGAAGGTTTAGAGGTGGTAGGTGGGGTTGGTGGAGGGTTTTGCTTGGGTACTTCGTCATTAAGAGGTGGAGACGGTAGTGGAGAACTAGTACTAGGCGTGGAAGTAGGAGGAATAAATAGAGGTGGAGGAGGTGTAGATGGAGTAACTTGAGGAGGGATAGAAGGTCCTAATAGAGTTGCTCCACTTCGTGTAGTAATAGCACTCACATTAGCTCTAGGGTTTGTTTCGGTGGTAGAAGGAAGAGCACCTTGGGGGCGAAGGGTTTGTAACATTTGAACGAATTTCCTATCCGTGGACTCTTGCATTTGTCTTGTAGATTCTTGCATTGCTTGCATTATTTTCTCATGTTCATTCAATATTTGCAAGACCAAGTCCATTGGTGGATGAGGTAAATTGAACCCTTGTTGTTGTAAACCTTGGTTTGGGTATTGGTTATAAGATGGAAAACCTTGAGGATTGAAACCTTGGTTTGGAAAGCCTTGATTTTGCATTTGGTAATTTCCCTGATTTGCGTTTGAGCCCCTCACATTTTCATTTTGTTGAACATTTTCTCTAGGTGGCCCTTGGTTGTTATGGGTGGGTGGTTGAGGTCTTTGCTAAAAACCGGGTGGAGCCAAGTAATTTGTCGAGTTGTAAGACAAGTGATTAACATCTACATTAGGCTTGAAATGAACTTTCTCGGTGTTGTTGTAAGCATACACTTCCCCGTGAGATTGATCATAATCTTTATCACAATTAGCATAAGAGTGTGGCCCACCAAAAGTTTCACAACTTATATTAAGAGCATTGTTGTTTTTGGCATTGTTAACGGCTTGTAAAGCAAGTGCTTCAATAACCGAAGTAAGCTTATCAAGTCTCTTGTTGGTGTCACTAGTACTAGCACTAGCCACATTAGCCCGAACACTCTTAGTTTGCACTGTAGATTTATTCTCAATAATGTCGCACGCGGCATTGGAAGACTTAACCAAAATGTTACCCCCCGAGGCACTATTTAGTAAATATTGGTCATTCATGCTTAAACCATTGTAAAAAGTATTAATTTGATGCACTTTTGTAAAACCATGTTGTGGACACTTTCTTAAAAGTTCTTTAAAACGGTCCCAAGATTCACTAAATGTCTCCCCGTACTTTTGTTCAAAGTTAATGATTTCATTCCGCAAACCGGTAGTACGTGAGGGTGGGAATAAGTAATTGATGAATTTGGTCACTAAATCCGACCACATAAGAATACTTTGTGGCGGTGCCTTATCAAGCCAATGTCGGGCTTGTACCTCTAAGGAGAAAGGGAAAAGTTGCAAGCGAATTACCTCTTGTGAAACCCCATTAAACTTGACCGTATTAGTGAGTTAAAGAAACCTTTTGATATGGTCATGAGGATCATCAATTGTACCCCCTAAGAATGGTTGAGCAGAGACCATTTGAATGAAGCTGGATTTGAGCTCAAAGTTGTGGGCTCCAATCTCGGGTATGACAATAGCATCGGTGTTGCCCTCTACGTGTGATTGCAAAAGCTCGATCATTGGTCGATTGTCCATGGTGACAATAGGTTGAGTTTGTACTTCGGCTTGTGTTTCTTTCTTCTTACGAGCACGGGTACGCATACACAAACGGAAAAGAAAGATAGACAAGAAATATTTTTGGTTTTTTATGTTTTTCTGTTTTTTGGATTTTTGAAAATATTTTATTTTTTAGGAATTTTGAAAAAATTTTAAAATTAAAAAAGAAAAATAACGTTCAAGAGTGAACGGATCCCAAAATCCAACGCGTCTCTCATAGAAAACCGTTAATCTTCACGAAAAGAGCCGGCAGCGGCACCATTTTAATAACTTGTTTTTATTAGGTTCTTTTTCGATTCAATTCGAATTGACTAAGGTTGAAAGTATGACTCAGTCGTTTTTGGTTAACAAAAAGAAGGTTTTGGTTATCTATTTCTATTAGAAAGGTAAATGCGAAAAGTAATAAAAATAAGCCAAAAACAAATAACTAATAATAAAGGAGCGAACAAATAATAAAAAGAAATTTAAAACAAAACAATTAATAAAAATAAAACTAAAAGAAGAAATTAACTTTTGACTGAAAATAAAATTAACCAAATGAAAGAGGAGAAAATAAAATTAAGAGGGTACTTTAAAACTAAACGAGGTAAAAGCTAAAGCGGGCACTAAATAAAAGATAAAACTTAAACTTTAGGAAAAAAAATACTAATACTAAAAATTGATGAGAAATTCAACTAAAAATACGTGACTATCAGAACTAAAATCGGAACAACTTTCAGATTAAACTAAACAATTACGGAACAATACTAAATAATAAACAAGCTAGCAAGCATGCAACCCAAGCTAGCAAGCTAGTAGCTCAAAATTGGCGGGAAAGTGGAAGCAAGCTACCAGGCATGCATGTCAATCTACATCGGAATTTTGTTTGTTGGGTCACTTCGCAATTTGGTTGTAATATGTACTACGCAATATTTTTTTTTTTTGCTGTACTTCGGAATGTTTTGTTTGTTGTCACTTCGCAATATATATATAAAAGAACAACTTCGGAATTTTTAAAAGCAAACTTCGGAACTAATAAAAAAATGAACTTCGGAAAATATAAAACAATGAACTTCAGAATATTTTAAAAACATACCTCGGAATAACTAACAAAAAAAATTACTTCGGAACATAAGAAAATGGACTGAACTTCGAAATATTTAAGAAAAGAATTTAGGAATCTTTTTTAGAAAGAACTTCGGAATGCAGAAACCCTCGGGACAACTTCTCAATAATCACAAAAATTCCTAATCCCGATCCTAAATTCTAGGAAACCAAAAATAAGCCAAATAATCTAAGAAATAAGCTAATTAAAACACCAAATAAGATCTAACAAACACAAAATCAACCAAATCAACCAACTTTATTCAATAAAAATCGTAAAAACTATCAAACCCACTTAATTAATTAAAAATTAAAAACAACTTTTTATAAAAATTAACTAATAAGCACTTAATTAAAAATAAGAAAATTAACTCAATAAGCACTAAAACACTTTAAGCAATAAAAATCAAACACTAAAAGATCAATAAGCACAATTAAACACAAACATCAATCAATCAAGAACATGATTAACAAACTACATGATTATCTAAATCAAAACAAGATTAAAAAGATTAAGAAAGGTAGAATGAGATTGATTAATTAAAAAGCTTGAAATTAAGATGATTAAAGATTCAAATTACAAGATTAATAAAAGATCTTGAAAAAACATTAAGAAAAACTAGAGAGAGAAAGTAATATTAAACTACTCCTAATTACCTTACAAAATTAAAACTAACTAAAATTATCTAACCCCCTCCTAATGACACATTAGGAGGGTATTTATAGAAGGAGTACATGTGATGATGCTTTCTTCATTCTTTCTTCTTGTCTCGACTCGATTTAAATTTTTTGTCTTTCTCGACGTCGTCTCGGGATTTTTCGATATAAATTGAACTCGTCTTATAATTTTCTTCTTTAATTAGACTTGGTTCTTCGACTTCATTAAACTTCCGTCTTTAGACTTTTTCTTTGATAAATCTTTAGAATAGGCATTCGACTTCCGTTCTTCTTGAACTTTTGATCTTTTGACTTTGTCTTTTGTCTTTTTCTTCGATAAAAGCCCGCGTTTTCTTCCTTTTTCATATTTTTATCTTGAAACACAATAAAAACACAAACCACACATAATTCCAACTTTTACGACATAAAATACACGTTTTGGTCCTGTTATTATTGGAAATAAGTGGTAAAAGGATAAGTGTTTTCACACTTATTAAAAGTCAATCGCCTCAGACTTCTAGAATCACTAATAGACGTGTGTCTTTTACTATAGGAGTAGTCCCCACTGCTAGTGTTTGCCGACTCAGCTTAAGACCACTCGAATGAATGAAAAGGTTTGGCAAAACAAGAGTCAAGGAAAGATGAAGAAAGTAGAAGACCACCCTCGGAATTTGAATGTTTCTAAGAATAAAATGTCTGTAATCGCATGTAGTGATGATTTGAATGATTAGACTTTGAATGCTTTCATTGTTAAGTTTGTTTGTGTCAAATTTGGAAAATGTGTTAATGCTAATCATGCTATGTGTGTTTCAAATAATGTCAAAGGCATAGATAACATAACTAAGAAGCAAATTGCGATGCCTATTAGTGCTTGTTAACCCAAACGCAAAGTGAACCATTCTGGTGCAACCCCCCCCCCCCCCCCCCTAAGAAAAGTATTGCATTAGAATACACCACTAAGAACCCTAGAAGCAGAATTAGGGAATTATATGAATCTGCTAGCAAGTCTTGGAAATGGTGGTTTGCTAATAAATGTCCTCAAGGATATAAATGGATGCCTAAGGTTAGGAAAGAAAACGTGACAACAAGCGTTAGTGTGCCTTTAAGTGCTGAGACTAGGGAAACTAATGAATCGGAAATCACAACTAACATGGAATCCAATTTAGAAAATGCTCCATCGTGATCTAATTCTTCTGCAGGTGATCGGAGTAATTATCTTCATACTGGACTCCAGATGCACGAAGCACATGACGAGGAATCTCAAGCTTCTAATTAACTCCGTAGAGAAGTTCCTGGGTACGGTCCGATTCAAATTTGATCAATTTGACCGAACCTAGGATATGGAGATTTGGTTCAAGAGAATATCATGATAAAACGTGTATACTACGTCGAAGGACTCAATCATAATCTTACCTCGGTTGGTCAATTATGTGATGCAGATTTGGAAGTTGCATTTCAAAAGAAGACATGTTTTATTCGTGATTATGATGGGAATGATTTACTCACCGGTTCACAGGGTACAGATCTTTACACAATTTCACTTCAAGACACAACTTCCTCAACTCCTATTTGGTTCATGGCTAAAGCTTCAACGACTCAAGCATGGTTATGGCATCAACTTCTATCTCATCTCAATTTTGATACCATCAATTTACTTTCCAAGAAAGATATTGTGCGAGGCCTTCCAAGCTTGAAATTCATCAAAGATCGTCTTTGTTCTTCTCGTGAGATTTATAAAGCTAAATGATGTAGTTTCAAGACAAAGACTACACCAAGCTCTAAAGGACGGTTAGATCTTCTTCATATGGATTTCTGTGGTCCTATGCGTGTTCAAACTATCAATGAGAAGAAATACATTCTGGTTATTGTCGATGACTACTCAAGCTACACGTGGACTTTCTTCTTGAGATTCAAGGCTGAAACACCCGAATTTCTCATCAATTTCATTACGCGGATATAACGTGATCTTCAAGCTTAGGTAAAAGTGGTACGTACTGACAGAGGCACATAATTCTTGAATTCAACTCTGAAGAATTACTTTGAAGCCGAAGGGATTGAACACAAAACATATATTGCTAGAACACCTAAACAAAACGGCGTTGTTGAAAGATGAAACCGTACTTTAGTTGAGGCTGCTCGAACATTATTATCCGCTTCAAAACTACCACTATTCTTTTTGGCCGAAGCCGTGTCAACCGTATGCTACACACAAAACCGTTCCTTAATTATTCCAAGACGCGAAAAGACACCATACCACATAATTCATGATCGCAAACCTTCACTCAAACACCTTCATGTTTTTGGATGTACGTGTTACATAATCCGAGATGGTGAAAATCTGGATAAGATGAAAGAGAAAGGTAATGCATGTATTCTAGTGGGATATGCAACTCAGTCTAAGGGATATAGAATTTACAACAAGAGAACAAAATTGATAGTCGAAACTATTCATGTTAGATTCGATGAATTGCAAGAAATGGAACTTGAACAAAACAGTTTAAGTCCCGATCCACAACGACAAAATACTTCTGTGCACAACCGCATGGTGCTCGGAACTCAAGACCACAGCAATGAACCGTCAAGTTCAAAGCTAGTTCACAAAAATGTTCCAAGAGCATATATGATTGTCGACACGACAATTGAAGAGTTGCAAATGTTAAATGGACCAATTTTTGATGAATATTTCACTGGGGAGAAACATGTTGTATCAAAGTCTTCCGCTGTCACTCATGATAAGAATGATGATACCGATCATCGTCAACAAAAGGATACAACTTCATCTACTTCAACACGGGTTGCTGCAGATTTACATCCTCAGAATATCACATCAACAACCGCTCTTACAACATACACAACTACTATCATTGCTCTAGAGAACACAAATCAAGCAGACAATGCATTATCTGACGATGATGATTTTCACAATCCATTCGGTACATCGGTACATGAAACTGGAGAGTCGTCTACTCGCCATGTTGATCCGTCAAATATGCATACATTTTACCAGCGACACCCCTCAACACATCATTGGACCCGAGATCAACCTTTGGTTCAAGAAATTGGAAACCCTTCACAGCCTGTTCGTACAAGACGACAATTAGAAACCGATGGCGATGTTTGTATGTTCGCACTCGTCGTGAATACAGCTGAACCGAAAAATATCATAGAAGCCATGGCTGATCATGCTTGGATTTAATCGATGCAAGATGAACTTCTTCAATTTGAAAGACTTAAAGTGTAGGAACTTGTTGACAGACCATACAATTTTATTCTGTTAAATCTTCATTGGATCTAGAAAAACAAGATGGATGAAGAAAACATAATCATCAAGAACAAAGCTAGGCTAGTGGCTAAGGGGTATGGCCAGAAAGAGGGTATTGATTTTAAAGAATCATTTGCACCAGTAGCTCGTATGGAAGTGATCATGATTTTCTTTGCTTATGCTGCACATAAGGGATTCACTGTTTATCAAATGGACGTAAAGACGACATTTCTTAATGGTCCTTTGAAGGAAGAAGTCTATGTCACGTAGCCGGAAGGATTCATTAGTCCACATTATCCCGACAAGGTGTATCGTCTCCACAAAGCACTATATGGACTTAAGCAAGCTCCAACGGCGTGATACGATGAGCTCTCGAAATTTCTGGTATCCAAAGGTTTCTCAAAAGGTTCCATTGATCTAACCTTGTCATATATAAATATTAGGATTACATTTTGCTTGTGCAGATTTACGTTGATGACATTATTTTCAGGTCTACAAACCCAAAATATTCAAAATGGTTTGAAAAACTAATGCACATCAAATTTGAAATGTCAATGATTGGCGAACTAAAATTCTTTCTTGGAATTCAAGTTCACCAATCCCCAAGTGGTATCTTTATTAACCAAGCTAAGTATTGCAAAGAGATAATCAAAAAGCATGGTATGACCTCATGTGACTCCGTTGGGACACCATTATCAACCACATCCCTAGATGCTGACTTGGAGGGAAATACCATAGATCAAACGAGATATCGTTTCATGATGGGCTCCCTCATGTACTTGACAGCAAGCTGACCAGATATTCCACATGCTACATGTTATTGTGCACGATATCAAGCCAGACCTACTGAAAATCACCTTAAGGAGGTTAAACGGATCTTTCGGTACCTCAAGAATAACATTCATTTGGGACTTTAGTATCCGAAGGAAATTGGTTTCTTTCTAACGGCCTATTCAGATTCTGATCATGCAGGGTGTCTTGATACTCGAAAAGGTACTTCTGGTGGTACACAATTTCTAGGACAAGATAATCTCGTGGGATGGTCTTCCAAGAAGCAGGATTGCACGTCACTTTCATCAGCTGAAGCAGAGTATGTGTCTTTATCTGCGTGTTGTGCTCAAGTTCTTTGGATGAGAGCACAACTCACGGGTTATGGCTTCCACTTTAATAAAGTACCTATGTATTGTGACTCAAACTCGGCCATAGCCATCTCGTGCAATCCGGTACAACATTACCGCACGAAGCACATTGATGTCAGATATCACTTCTTAAAGAAACAAGTTGAACGCGGTATCGTTGAATTATACTTTGTTGGAACGGATTACCAATTAGCCGACTTGTTTACGAAAGCTCTGTCAAAAGATAGGTTTGAGTACCTCGTTAGGAAAATTGGTATCAGATGTTTAACTCTAGCTGACCTGGAGATTCTAGCAAAGTTTCCTGCTTGATTCATCTATCAAACATCTACTTGTAAATATCATTGAAAAAGCAAAATATAAAAATATAAAACATATAAAAATAAAACACAAAACTAAAAATGTTTGAAAATCCAAAAATATTCTTCTCAGCATGTCTTTCAGTATCGATAATATAGACGTACTAGAATTATCGCTCAATAATGACACGGGTGTGTACATAAAGCTTGAATGAATGATGTAAATATTTTTCAAAACATGTCATTTCTATTTTTAATAAAAGAAAATGTCTATTTTGGACAATTTTTCCAACAACTGGTAGAGCAATCTATCTAGGGTTGAGCTTGTCACAAAACGTTCAACGTTTTACGCTCAACATAATGCCTTGTAATCACTTTCAGATTGCAACCCGGGTCGATATTCATGGGGGATTGTACGATTTAGTGCTCTTACCCTCAGCAAAAGAAGAGAAATCTTCTTACACTTGAATGGATTCATCAAGACATTCAAAGTCTATGAACTCAAGTTTATGCTTTAGAAAAACCATGTCGCCAAAAAGAAATGGATTTTTTCAAAAAAGCGTTTAACATATTTTTTTTCAAGAATTTCTCAACGATTTCAAAAATTGTGTGGTCAACAACTCATATCCTCAAAAGTTTAGTTTGGATCATATCCTTGTAATGACAATTCAATTGGATCAATTTTTGAGGGGGAGCTTTCCAAATTCATGCTAAGTTACACACATTTTTCTCTTGAAGATTTTCAAGACTATTTTTTCACAATATATTTTAATCAAATTTGGTTTCTCTAATATCAAACGATTTTATATGTTAGAGATAGGGGAGAAAATGTGATTAAAATGTGATCTAAAGACTCAAGCACTTTAACTCTTACCCACATGTGTGAAACACTTTCGATGATTGATGCACATGTGAATGGAGAGCTTTTCTGAAACGACAAAACTAGCAAGGTGTTAAATGTTTTTCAAACACTTTGTTAGAATTTAAAGTGGTTTATGGTTACGATCAAATACCCACAACATCTTTAATCTATGACATTATTGGTGTCAAAAGGGTGGTTAGGGTTAAGTCCTATGATCCAACAAGAACCGAAGAGATCTTCCCAGGGACAATCCAATAGATTATTAGAAGTCCTTAGGAAAGATGGAGTAGAATGTGAACGTAGCTGAATGTCGACTAAGTACTGATGCTAGTACTGGAACAATCACAACAAGGGGCTAGTAATGATGTCTTGGTAAGCATTGAAGGGGTTGAAGAATGAAAAAGAAATGTAAGGATAAAGGGTGAAAAGAAAGAAGCCCTCTATACAACTTAGGCAGAAACCGGGTCAACACATCATGAAGACAACACATCATGGACCCAATGATGTAATGCGCAACCCTTCCCTAGCTGACTCAGACTTCTCTCAAAAGAAGTTTGTTTTATTGTCACGGAGATCAACACAACTTCTATTGACTTTCTCACTCCAAGATAGTTGATATTGAATAGGTGGCATCTGCTCCAGCCCCCGACCACTAAAAGTGCATAAATCGAGTCTAGAGCCAAGAGATCAATAAAATCTCATTAGGACACACATAATGACGAACAAGAGAGTCCTACGCTATATCCTTGCGATATTGCTAGAACAGTCAGAGTGACACTACCTAGTATTCACAATGATGAGTGGAACTCCTTCCGGTGTTAACATCAAACAGCAATGCGGTAGGTCATGTGTAAGATTCTTTATGAATTGAACATGTGTAAACTGAAAAGCAACAGTGGTTTGATTCTGAACTGATTCAAACTCGTTTCAGGTTTCTACGCAATATCTTTATGGTCTTGCCAGAACATTCAGAGTGATATTTATTAATATTCATAGTGACGAATGGAAATCCTTCTAGCATCAACCTCAAACAGCGCTATGGTAGGTAACTTGCAAGATTCTTATGAATCAGGCTTGTGTCAAATGGAAAGCAATAATGGTAAGATTCTTTATGAATAAAACTTGTTCTAGGAATTTGAATTGACGACTTTAATCAAGCGGATATTTATCCAATTGATTCGCTTTTTATGTTCGCAGTCATGCTTTAAGACGATCGAGTAAAGAGAACGGCTAGTACTGCCGCAAAACCCTGTCAAGGAGATTCTTAATTGAATCTACCTAATCACAGGTACGGTATTTAATATCGTATAACGGACTTCACCGACCGGAGGTAAAACACTACCGATTTAGGATGAATGTCAAATTCATTCAATCTGTGTCTATGTTTTGTCTCGAGAAGGTGGCGTTATGGCGTACTCAGCAAAGTAAAAGATTAAAGACATACGATCACAAGATGGCAAAGACAAGTCAAGGATGGTGACCAGCAAGAATGAAGCATTCATTTTGAAGATTGCAATACTAAAGATTAATTATCTCTATAAATACTCGCATGTCTTAGAGGAATGACCTCTCAGTGAGTGAGATATTAGTCTTAAAATATTGTGTCATCAAGAATGATTCGGTCGCATATTTGAAGATCTTAAGATTAAAGACAAAGTCGAAAGACAACAACAAAGGCTCAAAGATCACCGCATGAAGGAACAAGACTAGTATTACACGCTCCAACTCATTTTAGGCGAGATTAGTAATATCTATAAATCTCCAAATGTCATAAAGGAATGACCTCTCACTGGGGGAGATTGTTAGCCTCAAAATATCGTGTCAAACAAGAATGTTCAGTCATAGGATTATTATGTATTATTCTTAGAACATTGTAATAGATAGTAGAAAAGTCGGGAATCACGGGCTTGATAAAATAGCTAATATTCCATGTTTAAGGTTATTTAGTTAATGGATTCAAGCCCAACCCATTATCACATAGCCCATAGGCCACATGTAGGCTTAGCTATAAATACTGCCATCCTAGCATGTCAGAAGGGTGTTGGTTGTATGTTTTCTCTCCTCAATCTAATATTACCCAAGTTTCCAACCATTCTCTCTCTACTTTCTCTCTCTAGTATTCATCTACTTTCTTCTATAATTCGTTCATAATCACCACAAAATATAGGACAACACTTAATGTTGAAGCAAAGAATCATAGGATGAAAACAAACCCCTAAGAGAGAGAAGAAAGCACCCATGCTCCTCAGCTCATCTATAAACAGAGGACTTCATACATTTTTATGTGGAGTTTATCTTATTTTCAACTTATTGTAGCTTTTAATCTTTTAAAAGTTGTAATTTTCTTTTCAAGTATTGTACCCTTTCAAGTTATATTAAACTTTCAGTTTCATTTAAATCCTTGTCTTAATTTACTTTATGCTTTTCAAATGCTTGAAATAGACGAATAAGTTGTTAAATAAGCTAGAATAACCAAATATATGTTTTGTTTACTCAAATAATCTTTTTAAAGCTTATTAGAGCTTGTGCTTTGGAATTGGAGCTTTTTAGGTGGTAATAGTGCTTAATGGTTAAGCTATAGGATTGAATAAGCCTAATAGGGAAGATAAACAAGTTTGGAAGTACATGTAGGGCTTATTTAGCTTATTTATAAGTAGCTTTGTAAACTAAAACTCTATGGAGCATGGTCTTTGGTTTGCTAAGACCTAAGATCAATTTTTTCTCCTTATTCACTTTAGCTTATTTGCTTATTGTTTCTTATTTATGTGTTTATGTTCTTATCTCTACTTAATATTGTTATTTCATCTTACTGTTTGCTTATTTGAATGTTTTGTAGCTTAGATTTACATTTTCAGTAAACAAGTTTGGAAGTGCATATAGGGCTTATTCAGCTTATTTATAAGTAGCTTTGTAAACTAGAACTCTATGGAGCATGGTATTTGTTTGCTAAGACCTAATATCAATTTTCTCTCCTTATTCACATTAGTTTATTTGCTTATTGCTATTGCTTATTTATGTGTTCATGTTTTTATCGCTTCTTAATATTATTGTTTCATCTTACTGTTTGTAGGATATGTAAATCTTGCTTATGTTTTAGAGAGAGAAAGAGATAGAAAGATGGTGGATTACACACAATTCTAGAGAGAGAAACTTAATAAGAACTATGTGAAAAAAATGATTAACCACACACCCTCTCCATCAAAGGAGAGGGTTTATATACCCAAGCCATGTGATGGGCTTGGGCTTACAATGTTGGGCCGGCCTACACATGTTGTAGGCTAGGCTTGATTTTGTTTGTTTAATAAAGATATCTAGACTACGAGCTACTACTTAATATATTGTCGGAGTGACCGAATCTTCCTAAATACGTAAAAACGTATTTCCAACAATCTCCCCCTAAGGGAGGTCACTCCAAACAAGGGCGTTACCCGAGTTACAATAATGAAATAAACCTAGCATACTATGCTTGTCTTGAGCTCGTAGTCTTCGTCTTTCTTTTCTTTTTTTTTCTTTTCTGGTGAACATGCTGATGTGATCTTTGATATCAGTCTTGAGCATTAATCTCTTGCCTTGATCTCGTGCATCCATCACTTGTGATCTTCGCCTCTTCGTGACACCATGTCCACATACTTATACCTTCGTAATTCTTGAAAGCTTCAAAGTTCGATACAGCGGAACACTTAACTTTTAGGCTTTCTTGAATTAAATGAGATATTAAGTGCATAAAGTATAAGCATGCGGGGACGACTTCTTCTTGGATTCCGCAACGCCACCGTCTTCAAATGCCGCAACATAAGTAGACACGAACGAAATGGCTTTGAACATTTCATTCTAAATTGGTAGTATTTTCCCTCCGGTCGGTGAAGACCGTTGGACGATATTAGATATCGTACCCGTGACGGATAGTTTCAATTAAGTAACTTCCTGACAGGATTTCGCGGGTAAACCCGTTCTCTTTATTCGACCGTCCAAAGCTGACTGCGAACATAAAGAGTGAATCATTTGGATAATAATATCCGCATGATTTGAAGCCGTCAATTCATGTTCCTGGAACAAGTGAAATTCAATTAAGAACCGCACCATCGTTGGTTTCCAGTTGTCATGAGCTTGATTCGTATAGAATCTTGCAAGTTACCTACCAAGTGCTGTTTGAGGTTAACACTAGAAGGATTTCCACTCATCACTGTGAACACTAAGGTATCACTCTAAGTGTTCTGGCTAGATCACTAAGATATTGCGTAGAGGCCTGGAACGTGTTTGAATTCAGTTAAGAATTAAACAGCTGTTGCTTTCCAGTTATCACAAGTTTGATTCATAAAGAATCACACAAGTCACCTACCATGAGCTTTTGATAATCGCTCAAGAAGGATTTCCATCTTCGTTGTAAATACTTTCGTATTACTCGGATGTTCAGGCAAGATCATGAAGATTTTGCGTAGGACTCTTAAGATCCTTCTCACTTTTCAAAGTCTGTGAAGAAGTAAGGAAATATGAAAGTGTGTCCTAATGAGATATTTGATGATCTCAAATGGCTCTAGACTCGATCGTGCATTTTGGATTTTAATGATCGGAGGCTGGAGAGGAGTGCCACCTTTTCAATACCAATTTATTCGGAGTAAATAAATCAATAGATAACGTGTTGTCTCCGTGTGATTAAAACAAATACCTTTTGAGAGATATCTAAGTTAGTTGGGATGGGTTGTGCATTGCATCACTGGGTCCATGATGTCTGTCTTCAATATCGAGAATCATTAAAATGATCTCAATAGCATATGTGTTGACCCGGTTTCTGCCTAAAGTTGTAAGGAGGGCTTCTTTCTTTACACCCTTTATCTTTTCAATTCTTTTTCATTATTCAACCCCTTCAATGCTTACCAATACGTCATAACTAGCACCTTGTTGTGATTGTTCCAGTGCTAACTTAAGTACTTGGTCGGCATTCAGCTACGTTCACAATCTTTCTCCATCTTTCCTAAGGACTACTATTTCTAGCTATGGAATGTCCTTGGGAAGATTCCTCCGGTTCTGGAAGAATCATAGGACTTAACCTATCCTACCATCCTTATGTCACCACAATCTTCATCGTCGTGAAATAAATGGGTTTCGGGTAAGTATATGTCACCATGAAAATCCATTTTGATATGCAAATCCGTTTTGCTCCCCCTTAACATATGCCACGATATTCGAAAACATTTCGCACATGTCAGGATGAGCCAGCACATTAAGTCAAACCATTTGTGATAATATCCCATATTAAATCACATTTTCTCCCCCATATTAAAAATATTAACATAATCGATGTTTTTAATATCAATTGATTTAATGAAGTTTTAACAAAGGTTTTGGGAAGAAAAATGAAAGTCCGTTTTATCTTCATGATATCAAACGCATGAGATATGATACCGATTTGTAACATGATCACATATTCACCATATTAGAAAAGAATTGACAAGGTTGGACCTGATAGATGAGAACATCATATGATAAGATCAAATGGTTCTTGTCAGCATATGTTGGTCGCCTCGTCACGTCTGAAGTCATCTCTTGACACCACGTGTACGATTGGTATTGTTGTCTTGACACCAGTTAGTGAGCTTGGCACGTTCGGCATCGAAGATTCTGAATGCTTGACAATTGCTCCCCCTCAATTGTTGACCCGTGTTCTATTGAAAGAGCTATAGTCGTCGGTTGAGTAGTCGCATCATCGAGTATGTAGATACCAATTGTAGATTGCTATGGTTGTAGAGATGATAGCTTCATAAAAACAAGACTTCTCTTGTTTTAACAAATAAATGCACTGAAACGTACATAGATTTGTGTTAGACCAAGTTATAAAGTAAACTTGATCCCTTACAAGGTTTTAAAGTAAACCTTGTCCGAGAAAATTAATTCCCGTTGTGAGCCAAAGCTTTCATAAGAAATACTTGACTTTAATGTGAAAACCGGGTTGCAGTCTGAAATAACTACAAGCCATTTTGGCATGTTTTATGAAATATTTACAACTTTTGTACGAACTCTATTTATGGCGCCGTGTCAATATTAATCGACATTTCTAAGGCCGTAAATATTATCGTACCAAAAGACATGCCTTTGAAAAATAAAGTAAAAATATTTTTGGATTTTTCTAGATTTTTCAATTTTTATGGTTTTTATTTGGTTTTATATTTTTGTATTTTGCTTTTGTGGATAGAAATATAAACAATATATACAAATGATCACCAAGGATACGGAGAATAGTTTTACCACCACTATTCTTTCGCTTCATCTGCGAGTTCCTTTAGAGTCTCAGGCGAGAAAGTTCTCATTCCTAGCTTGTCGGCCAAAAATTCAATTCGAGCGTGATCTAAAGCCTTTGTAAAAATATCCGCCAATTGATACTCAGATCGAACAAAGTAAAGCTCTATTACTCCATTTTCCACTTGCTCCTTGATGAAATGGTAGCGAATGTCAATATGCTTCGACCGGGAGAATTGAACATTGTTGCAGCATAAGGCAATTGCACTCTTGTTGTCGCAGTACATCGGAATTTTGTTGAAACCTAGACCATAGTCGGTTAATTGCGATCTCATCCAAAGAATTTGAGCACAGCAACCGGACATAGCTATGTATTCTGCTTCCGTACTTGAAATTGCAGCGCTTTTCTGCCTTTTCGATGCCCAACTGATTAATCGATCTCCTAGTAGGTGCAAAGTTCCACTCGTGCACGCCTGGTATCTTGACAACCCGCGTGATCCGCATCTGCATATGCCATTAGTGCAATAGAAGAGTCCTTCGAATACCAAAGTCCCCGATTAATGGTTCCTTTAAGATATCGAAAGATCCTTTTAACAGTAGCTAAGTGTAATTCAGTAGGCCTAGTTTGATACCTGGCACACATACATATAGCAAATTGAAGATCAGGTCGACTAGCTGTGATATACAGAAGAGTACCGATCATTCCACGATAAAGTGTCGGATCAACCGCAACTCCATGTGGATCTGCATCAAGCTTAGTTCGTTCCACCATTGGAGTATCCACGGGGTCGCAAGATTCCATCTTATATTTCTTAAGCGATTCAAGGGCATACTTGGATTGATTGATAAAGATGCCTCTAGGACTCTGAGATATCTGAAGACCTAAGAAGAATGATACCTTGCCCATCATTGACATCTTAAACTTGGAAGACATGAGTGTCCCAAACTCATCCGATAAGGTTTGGGTCGAGGCTGCAAATATAATATCATCAACATATATTTGTACCATAATCATATCTTTACCTCGTTTCTGAATGAACGGCGTGGGATCCACCTTGCCTTTAGTGAAGCCTTGCGTAATGAGGAATTGTGACAATAGATCATACCATGCGCGTGGAGCTTGCTTCAACCCATAGAGAGCCTTCTTAAGCTTGTACACATGATTAGGATAATTAGGATTCACAAAACCATCCGGTTGTTGAACATAGACCTCTTCCTTGAGTTCACCATTAAGAAATTCCGTCTTCACATCCATCTGATAGACGATCATATTCATATGGGCTGCATAAGCGAGGAATAGTCTAATAGCTTCCAAACGGGCAACAGGTGCAAAGGATTCCATAAAGTCGATGCCCAATAATTGCTTGTATCCGCGAGCTACTAGTCGAGCTTTGTTCTTCAATATTCCGCCTAACTCATCGAGTTTCACCTTGTAAACCCATTTCAAGGTGAGTAACTGCACTTGATCCGGGCATGGGACAAGTTCCCATACTTCAAGACGTATAAATTCATTAAGTTCTTCTTGCATAGCTTCTATCCAACATGATTGAGTAAAAGCTTGTTGCCATGTCTTAGGTTCAACTTCAGTGAGAAAAGCATCAAAGTGACAAAACATTGCACTTTCTTGTAACTGACTTCGTGTGGATACCGGACGATTAGGGTCACCAATAATAGAATCTATAGGATGATCCTTTGTCCACTTGCTGTCATGTTCACGAATCCGTGGATTGGAGTAAACTGTAGAAGGAGCTTCCTCTGAGGTGGACGACCCGGCTTGATTAGGGTCGGGAATTGGTACACCAAAGAATGGAAGTTCACGCATTTGAGCGAATTCCAAATCGTGATCATCATCATCATCCTCTTCATCATCAATAGGCATGACATGGGTAGTTGATTCAGGTGTTGGTTGAGAATTACTTGTTGATGGTATATCTTGACCAATTGTAGGTGCAGACGTATCTGATTGTGCAACGGTTGCTGGAGCGACAACTTCGGTTACCGGAGCTATTACCTCAGGTTCTGGAGCAACGATACTTGGAGGAGTAAAGAATTCATCAAAGAACGGTTGAAACAACGTATCCCATTCATTCCTAGTAGGTGGTATAAATGATGAAGTAGGGTTGTTTGGGACGAGACCAGAACTAATGTTACTGGGTCCCATTTCATGAAGTGCGGGTTCAGAGCTGCTTTGCTCAGAAGCCATTGCTGTCAGCTCATCAAAATCAACATTCATAGTTTCGAGGATCTTGCGAGAGTTACGGTTGTAGATTCGGAATGCCTTCTTTGCGGGGGCGTAACCAATGAAAATACCAATATCAGCCTTTGGTTGAAGTTTTCCCAAATTGTCACCATCATTATTTGGATAGCAAAGAGAACCAAATACATGAAGATATGATAAATCTGGTACTTTTCCATGGAGAAGCTCATAAGGTGTTTTACCATGGCGTTTACGAATTAGAGACCGGTTTTGGGTGTACACTGCTGTAGATACTGCTTCTGCCCATAAAAACAATGGAGCCTTTGCGTAAATTAACATCGTTCGAGCAGCTTCCATAAGTGTGCGATTTCGCCTTTTAACGACACCGTTTTGTTGTGGAGTGCGTGCAACGGATGTTTCATGAGATATGCCAACTACTTCATAGTAATCACGCAAAATTTTATTCACAAATTCGGTTCCATTATCTGTACGAATGCGTCGAACAATAGTGTTGAGACGCACTTGAATCATCTTGAGAAATCCGATGATGAATTTAGGTGCCTCATTTTTTGCTTTAAGAAATTTCACCCATGTAAACCGAGAGTAATCATCGACAATGACGAGGATGTACTTTTTGCCACTAAGACTTTCAACACGCATTGGTCCACAAAGATCCATATGCAACAGATAAAGTTTCTCTTGGTTGGTGTCTTCCGTCTTGGGTTTGTATGATTTCTTAGTGCTTTTCCCCATTGTACACGCGGAACACAAATGATCCTTGTGAAATGATAGTTTAGGAAGACCACGAACAAGTTCGTTTTTCGCCAAGTGATTAATAGCGTCAAAGTTAAGATGAGATAACCGTCGATGCCATAACCATAACTTAGTCTTTGATGCTTTGGAGAGAAGACATACGGGAGAAGCGGCCATCATATCTTGTAGAGACAAAGTATACAAATTATTCCCTCGAGTACCTTTCAATAAATCAACCCCTTCCAAATTACGAATGAAGCAGGTATGCTCTCAAAAAGCAACTTCTAGGTTTGCATCACAAAATTGTCCCACAGAAAATAAGTTGTGACCGAGACCTTCCACGTAATACACTCTTGAAATTATAACATTCCCAATATGATATTCACCATAACCCATTATCTTTGCAATATGATCATTACCAAATCGAACCGTACCAAGAAACTTGCTGACGAAATTTCTGAGCTGACAGCGATCTCCGGTCATATGCTTGGAGCAACCAGAGTCCAAATACCAGAGAACAATTTGGACCACCTGTTTTCAACAACAACAGTAGACAATGCATTGGAAACTATTGGTTCCAGAGTGTTAGCAGATACAGATATAGAATTATCAAAATTGCTAACATTTTTGAGACCCTTCGATTTCTTGCGTTTTCTAATGATAGTTTTAGCACTAACAGGTTTTACTGTTCCAACTTTCTTAGGTTTTGGATTATTCGCGGGCACTACAGTGGGAGTAGACCTATTTAAAGGGCACTTAGTTCCTACAGTAGTGTCGGTGTTCCTAGTTAAAGGACACGCTTGTGTTTTGGTAGCCTTGGTACTCCTAGTTAAAGGGCACGCTTTCTTCGCTTTATTGGGAGTGATCCTAGTCAAAGGGCACATATTTCCTACTATAGTGAAAGTTCTACCAGTGGGGCGCCACATCCAGCCAACTTGGGTTAACACTTTCCCAGTCGGTTTCCATTCTAATCCATTTTTCCGGGCATACATCTTATTCACATGGTCAATAAGGCAAGAATCATGACGACTAGAAAACATACATTCATTGCAATTCCAACATTTTAAATTTGAATTCACAGTAGGCTTAGAACGCTGCACAACCGCAGAGCCTTTAGGTTTAGCTACATGATTCTTTTTATTCAAAACAGAAATAACATTCCTAGGATGGGCTTCTACTTTCTTCTTCACTTGACTACTAGATGGGGGTAAGATCCTATCATTCTTCTTGTTTCGCTTAAGCTTAGATATTTGAGCCTTAGTAGTGGTGCTTACTCCTGTAGAAGGCAACACGGGAATATTAGAAGCCTGTTTTGATTCCGCCTTATCTTTAGTGACCAAAGTTTGAGATTGTTTAGTCCTAGGGCCCTTGTTAAGTGGTGTGACGGCTATAAGGTTCCTTTTGATTGCACTAGAGGACGATGCTGAGACAGTGGTTGCGTTATCCACAACATTCTTACCTTTTAGAGTACGAAGTGTTTCCTTTAACTCAGCCAAGACCAGATTCTTATCACAAATTTGTTCCCTCAAATCAGATATTTCCACCGACTTTCGATTCAATTGTTCAATCAATGATTGATTCTGTGCAGTGGTATTAGCACATGCGGGCTTTACTGAATCGAAGAGTCGTGTATTTTTCTGTTTTAAGTTATCAACTTTGGACAAAATCTTGGAAACTCGATTATCTAGATCAAGTTTAAGATTCTCAGCGGCCTCAAGTACGTTCACACAGTTAAGCTTCTTAGATTTCTCTGTTTCTATCGGCAACGATGTAGCAACTTTGTCACTTGGCTGACGCTGTTTTGATTGTAAATTCAATCGAAAATTCTTTTCAAAATTTGCATCATCGATATTAACACCTTCGAATGACGTTTCAAAGATTTCTTGAATAAATTGTTGCTTGCATTCGAGCGAAATACAATGTGTTTGAATCTCATCAAAACGTTTTGAAAGCGATGAATATGAATCTTGAAGCTTTAAAAATTCAGCGTCAGATTCGTGACAAGTACTATCTACCACAGTATCCACAGATTTAACATTATGCACAATAGAATCATTATCAACACTTTTATTCACACGGACGGAAACTATATCATGAGACATCACTTGCTTCAGAAGCTGATCATTTTGGCGTGAAACCCGTTCTATTTCAAGTAAACTGTTTTCATAAGCATCATCCATTTCATTGAAAACACGTCTAATTTCTTCTATTTCCAAAAGCAAATCTTGATCAAGATTACGAAGACAAGCTTTAACATTCTTTACAAAAGGAACAATTTCATCTCGAAACGCAGCTCTCGTGTGCTCAAAATTCCATTCACCTTCCGTTATGGCCGAAGCCGTCGTACGTTCCAAAATGACCTTGTCAAAATCGGCTAAGTGTTGGTGAACCGCATTTAAGTTAACGGACGCCTTGCTTACCGGTGGAATTAACTGTGTTAAATCCGTTTTGACAAGTGTAGGAGACGTACTAGGAAGGTTTTCATTTGAAAATTTTTGGGGCACAAGAACTGTCAATTCTTCTAATTCCTTTTGTAAACGAATGCGTGTCTTTTTCGAAAATTGATCTTTGTTATGTTGATCATAATCAATTGTATGGAACTTTGAAAGCATTTTAGAATGAGTTTCATCCGCAAGTGATTGTGTCTCCTCAGTACTACGAACAAAAGGTGCTTCTTTCGATTTGCCAATTATGGTCATATCATAAAGACCGGGAATATATTCCTGAGCTTGTTTTGCATAACCGGGATTAGGTGGTAAATCTTGAAGACGTTTAAGTTCGAGTTCTTTAAATGATTTAGTTAAAAGATGAACCTTTTCTATGGAAGCGTATTGTTTTAAAAGCTGTTGTTCCTTGAATTTAAGAAGTTTGGTAGCATTAATTTCTGATTCAACCTTTTTAGAATCGAGAGTTTCGAAATCCATTTTAAGTTTCTGAAAATCATTGACAACCGACTCCTTTTCTTTTAATTCATTAGAAAGATTAGCTTTTAATGATTCTATTTCTTTCAAGTGTTCAATCTTTTCAAAACGAAATTGGTCAAATTCAGAACATGTTATTTTCTCTTCTTGAGGGACCATTTCAAAAGCTTTGACCTTTTCTTTATGCAACGCAAGCTCAGCAGTTAGGGTGGAATTGGTATCTACGGATTGTCTGAGGGCCATATGCATTTGATCAATAATATGTTTAGGCACCATGACCAAATCATGTTGAGCATAAGATTCCATACCCGTCGTAGCATTTGGTTGAGGTTCACTCAAATGTGTAGGATTGGGTACCACATCATTTGAGTTACTAGTTCCCGAATGCTGTTCGAGGTTGTCATTTTCATGCCCAACTTGTTGTTGGTTAGCATCAATATTATTAGATGTGGTTGGTACCTCACTGACGACATCAGAACTATAGTGAGAGAGATTAGCAACGAGAGCAGCTTGGGCAGAGTGAATGTCATCACAATCCGAATCATATGCGGCAAGATCATCAGCTTGATAAGCTGCATTAGAAGTGGAAATGACTGTAATGCCTTCAGTATCTGCTGCCCCTGGGTCTGCAAGAAATGCTAACTCCTCTGAATCCAAAATCTTCCCCTTAGACTGAGCATCAACCAAATACATCTTCTCACGAAACCATGCATCATCCCTTCTCCTTTTCGGCTGAGTGCATTCCCTAGCCATATGACCCTGTCCTCGACAATTGTAGCAAGTCACAACCTTCTTAGGACCAATAGAACTCCCATTTCCACTAGCTTGATAATTCACAACTTGATTGTTCCCAGTCCTTGTAGGAGGTCCATATGAATTTTGCCTTCCCTGAATTGGTTGCACCGTCACTTGACCATCTTGAACAGTGGCTTGTTGTCGAGGATTTGATGAGGTGCGGAGCTGATTGTTTGTTGGTGGAAATCCTCTAGTTGCAACAAGTTTTGACAAATAGGCTGTGAGATGGTTTAGAACATCAGCTGGCGTATCATTTGGAGTAAAGACCGGTGCTTGGATTGGTGGAAGTTCATTAGAGTAGAAAGCTTGTGCTGGTTGTGCTTCTATTGGAAAATATCCTTGCTGAGGAGTATAGCCCAATGGAGAAGTGTTGGCTTGTGATGGTGATGTCTGATATGGTGGTTGTTGTTGAAAAGATTGTTGATGAACACTTTTTTGATATTCTTGCTGTGGCATCATTGGTGGTTGATAAGATGGTTGTTGTGGTTGCTGATAGATGTGTGGTGGTGGCTGCTGCAAGTATGATGGTTGTTGATAAGTATAAGCCATGTTTTGTTGAGAAGCATACATTGCAAGTGGATCATGAACTTGAGGTGTAGACAACCGAGCCTCGATCACATGGCATTCGTGTTGTTGAAGAAAAGCTTGAAGTTGATCCACATTGGTGTTATGCAAGTCCTTAGCCAATTTAACATCCGTCACGTATTTTTTCCATTATGAAGGAAGAGTGTTCAAATACTTGGTGTTCAATTAAAAGGTAGGAATTGTCATGCCATAGATATTGAGCTCATTCAACAATAGGGTAAATCTCAGATAGTAATCATTGAGAGTCTCCCCTGGCACATAGGCAAACTTATCAAAAGTATCATAAAGCTTACACTCTCGTTCTTGTTTAGTTAACGAGGTGCCTTGCATGAGAACACGAATTCTATCCCATAACTCTTTGGCAACTTTATGTTTGCTGACGAGTTTGTAGACATCTGGAGGAAGGGCTTGGAGAATGATGTTTGTAGCATACTTATCACATTTGTCTTGAATCTTCATATCTCCAGTCAATTCACCTGTTGTGCGAGGACGAGTAGTTGTACCTTCCGTCACTGTACCATAATCTAATGGTCCATTGAGCACCGATGCCCAAATGAGATGTCCATTTTCCTTGTTCAACATATAAAGTTCCATTCGGGAACCCCATTCCTCATACATAGTCTTCACCAACATTGGTGGACGATTATGCGTACCTGAGAGGATGGACTTATCCGTAAGAGATGTGTACTCCATTTCAATAAGTTAAGATTTACAAACGTTGATCGATCAATGAAAGAAAGTAAATGTGTTTGTTGTTGTGAGTTGAAGTCGAGAAACAATGTTAAAATCCCCTAAAATATGTCCTCGAAATTTTTTAAGGAATAATTTTTGTTATCGGAATGTTGATCGGAATAGTGATCGGAATATCAGTCGGAATAAGCCCTATCGGAATAACCTTGATCGGAATGTACCTAATCGGAATAAACCAGATCGAAATACCTTGATCGGAATGTACTTAATCGGAATCCCTAAACCCTATTCCGATTACACTGATCGGAATGTCCTATAAGCCCTTTTCTGATGACCTGATCGGAATAATTCCCACTTTTCTCGGACAAAACTCAACCAATTCGTGATTTTAAGCCAAAAAATGATCAAAACACCCAAAAATTTTGTGTTTTTAGCCAAAGTAACTACACCAAATCCCTACCACAACTATGTAGAAGATTTGTATCAAGAAAAAACCATCAAAAACACACAAAAAATTTGGACGTGTGAAAATGGATCAAAAATGGCGTATGAATCAAGAACACAAACACATGAACAATACAATCATCCCATGGCTCTTGATACCATTTGTAGGATATGTAAATCTTGCTTATGTTTTAGAGAGAGAAAGAGATAGAAAGATGGTGGATTACACACAATTCTAGAGAGAGAAACTTAATAAGAACTATGTGAAAAAAATGATTAACCACACACCCTCTCCATCAAAGGAGAGGGTTTATATACCCAAGCCTTGTGATGGGCTTGGGCTTACAATGTTGGGCCGGCCTACACATGTTGTAGGCTAGGCTATTTTTTCTTTGTTTAATAAAGATATCTAGACTACGAACTACTACTTAATATATTGTCGGAGTGACCGAATCTTCCTAAATACGTAAAAACGTATTTCCAACACTGTTTTCTTATTTGAAAGTTTTATAGCTTAGATTTAAATTTTCAGTAATAAAATCATAAAAACCAAAAATATAAGTAGCATAATCATTAGATCTACCATTCTATCTTAGTTGTGTTTATAGATCTGCTTATTAGGAGTTAATATAGCTTATTATCATCTAGATTTAGGTAATTGTTGGCTTAAATCTCTTTGTCAGAAGCTTAAATTGCCTCTGAGTAACTTTTAAGGGGTGTTAGTATTAAGCAGTTTTGCATACGCTAAACGGATCTAGATTTTGAAAGAAGTTTAGTAGTGTCACACCCCACCATGGCGGAATATGAGGCGTGACGTATGGATATCATCACAACAAGGCGTGTCTATAGAGATAACTACATGAAATAAAAAATGTCATAAAATGGTGACACAAAAGTCATGACAATATCTCATCAAATGCAGGAGTCTAGGTAAGTAGGTAACAGTCCTACCACTTACCCAAGACAAACAATAAACATAAACCAAACAAACATATAGGTGCCAACATGTATCACTTATAAAAAAACATAAAGGTAAACTAAGAAGGAACGGGGATCTCCTTCTATATGCAATCCTAAGGCATCCAAGTCTAGCCACTTCTATCCTCAAGCTTAAACACATTCACACCTGAAAGAGACACTAAAACACGTCAACATAAAGTTGGTGAGAGTCATAGGTTTAGACTCCAACGCCAAAACAATTATAAGCTGTGAATAACAAACACCAACACAATAACATATGGACAATGCGCTACAATTATGTATTAACAACTAGCATTCAAGTTCAATCAATCATCACAATTCCAAGGCATCACGCCTTACCAACAACCACAATTACCAAGGCATCACGCCTTACCAACAACCATAATTTCCAAGGCATCACGCCTTACCAACAACCATAATTTCCAAGGCATCACGCCTTACCAACAACCATGGTACCATAGGCGCACATACACCTATGTACCTTTCCCATCCAAATCATACACAAACAAGAACCACATAGCAATTAATCACATAATGTACACACAAGTCCATCTCAAATCACAAAAACATTCACAGCATCAATTTAGAAAATAACTCCACACAGTGTCTCTTCCATCCCATCTGGAAGTCAAAATCAATAATAAACATGGGACTATGAAACTCACCTGATTGCTTCTTCACAAGTCCTCGCACTAGCAACAAGCTAACAAACCAAAAACACGCAATCAATACATGAACCAATCACTAAGATGGCTCATCAACCTATGATGGACATCTAGACTATTCCCATATAAATCCCGCATTCATAAGCTCTAACCACCCCATTACCCTTTCTTAACAAGTCCTTAACTTGGTTAAGTTTAATAACTATCCCGTTCATATTTTACACAAAATAGTCCCAAATTTTAGGTCTCAAAACTTTAAGTCAAACGTCCACTTAAACATACCCATGGTTTCTGTAAAAGGAATATTCATACTTTTACATATATTAGCTAAAACCTCCCACTTGCCCTAATCTTAAATCTACTGTTAAGGCCCCGATATATGTATATATATTGCTACCTATCCAGAATTTACTGATTTTAAACGTATGAAAAGTTTGTTACCATTAGAGTGTCTTACCCTAAACCAAAATCTTATCCCAAGTGCAGATACTTACTACAATATATAAACCATCTCTCATGTTCGTGAGAAGATCCCAATGCAACCCTAAGTACCCCAAACAACCCAAAACTTAAAAAGAAAACATGCTGACTTCAAAACTGTTTTGACCTCCGACTGTTGTAACCTGTTTTTGACCCACTTCCTGACCTCCAATTTAGTTCTAGTTTCTTGCATTGGAAAGCCACTTCAATTAAATTTTCAGGGGTATGTGGATCGTAAAATAAGAGTTTGTAGAACTCCCAATATGACCAAAACAATTGACTCAAAATTCTGCCCAGTTTTTAAAAACGGGTTTAACAAAATCAACCTTATTAATTAACCATAATCCCTCTAATTACAAGCCCTAATCTATGTAATCATTATAACACTATTAATATAAAATTAATTTACTGTTTTAATATAAACTCTAACCTAAGTCCATCATAAGATGAATGAGAAAGAATTAAAAACAATTAAATTGGAAAGGGATTTGAAGATTTTACCTTAGAATTTTTGAAAGAAGAAAAATTAATGAAGAACCTTAAATTCCTCCATAGATGTCGACCCATACTTGATCTCCAGGGATTTTATGGAGTGTTTTGATAAAAATAAGGCTTTATATACTTTCCTAACAAGTCCTTGGCCCATTACAAAAGCCCGGTTCCCCTTTTTCCTTTTTTCCCCTTTTCTTTTTCTTCCTTGCGTCCCAAAACCGACTTAAACATATATTTTTTAGTTTTTTTTTCTTTTTATTATTAATATATGTATTAATAATATTACCTTAATTTCCTTAATTTATTTCAGCTCCTAAAGCCTCCAAAACCTCAAAACCGTAAAACTAGTCAAATTTACGCGTTTTACCGTAAAAGACGTAAAATATACACTTTTATAAAAAAATCTCAAATTTTGAGATAAACTTTATAACTAAGTCCTAAATGATTTAAAACCATCCCAAAAAATATTCATATGACTAATTACCTCATCCGAGACCTCTAAATGCTAAACCGTAAATCGTAAAAATACGATTTTCTATAATACATATACGTATACGTAAAACCACTAAATAACATCATCTCACTTCATAGTCACTACCATGTGAACACATGAACATGAAATCATCACACATCGTTTCACTCACAAGGTACCCCGTACCAGAAACGATAACCAAACCACAATCTATACACACCAATAAGCACATACACACGTAAAGACACGTAACTAGCACAAAATAAAACTAAGTGACGAACCTCAAAACCAGGGTTTTCACATCACTCCCTCCTAATAGAAATCTCGTCCCGAGATTTACTCCTTAGGATCAAACACACAAACAACAAATCACACGAGGATACTTGTTCTAAATGAACTCCCCTCATTTCCACCTGAACTTTAGTTCAAGTTGCAAAATACCACATATACAAACCAAAAATAATTAAACTCATTGCCAAACTCTTGACCTCACAGTCAATAAATCTCACAAATGAGTCTTTGATAAAACAAAGACTCTTATTAGCACAAATCCCGAGTAACCGGACATGCAAATATGCATTCCCAAACAACCTTTACCAATCTCAATACATGAAATGTATCATGTATACAACTCATTTCCCCCCAGGTAATTCTATGCTCATAAGCTAATGGTCCGATCTTTCCAAAGATCAAAAATGGACTTACA
Source organism: Glebionis coronaria (assembly GCA_025667525.1). NCBI lineage: Eukaryota > Viridiplantae > Streptophyta > Magnoliopsida > Asterales > Asteraceae > Glebionis > Glebionis coronaria. Next base: position 466,736,324 of record CM046881.1, read on the forward strand.
AAACTCTACATCAACTCTTCCATTTTACAAAAAACATACCACCCGTTACTATGGGTGAAACTTCATACATAACTTTGTCACTAACTCTAGTGGTTTCCTCCTTCTCTACATAGCATCCCTTGTTGCTCTCATTCTGTCCACAAACACCATTACCACATTAGTAGCCTCTTTTACCAATTCTAGTCCACAATGGGGACAACTCACCCTATCCTTTCATATAGTGCCTCAAATGGTATTTATCGACTTCTAGTATGATAATCATCATTATATGAAAACTCAGCCATCGCTAATGAGTTTCCTAACTCCCTACCATACATCACAATGTGATGCTTCCCCTCGTTTCTTCCCTTGCCAGAATCCTTCATAAGGCACTCCATACATATTAGGCTAACCTTTACGCAAAACCCTTGATTCCCTCACATCCGTACGCAATTCTTCCAACTTCCCAACTACGTGACTTCTCATTCCTCTTGAAATAGGTGATGAATTAGTCAGTCTATCGACTATCACCCAACTCTCATCGTACTTAATCCTCCACTATTATGTATTCCTTCCACCAACTTTGTCCTTACATCGCCCTTTCTAAGCTACTCCTATCTATGTAGGAAGTATAGTCTACGTCCCTTTCCTCCCTACGATTGTCCAAGCCACGCAACATAAATGTTGACGCGTTCTCTGCTTTAGACAACTCAACTTGTGCACCCTACATCCTTTATCCAAACCGCCCTAATACGTCATCCCTATAGTTCAAGTTCATCTCAGCTTCACCTCATCCTTCTTATTCCATGTCTCATCGACCATACTTGCCTTTCCCAGATGGTACTTAACCTTGCAATTTTCTTTCATCACTTAACTCCACCCATCACCTTTGTCAAATGTTCAATCAAGATGATTGAGTATGTGTTGGAGAAGTTCATGATCCGTATAGATCATTCTCTACGTCTCGTACACCAAATGACTCTAGCATTCTAGGCAGATATAACAATCCAGCTCCACTAATTAAGTCATATCTAGTTCTTCCAAATCTTCAGTTCTTGCAACATATAAGCAATCGCCTTTTTTTGTCGTTCTCGTGCACATCCAAATCCTTGCTCCACGTATCGTCATGCTTCGCGAACTCATCCAGTCCTTCCGATAATGCCAAGATCGGCTCATTATCCAATCCACCTCTTCAGCCTCCAAAATGCTTCCTCATCCTTCTTCATTTCGCCCCTTGCTGGTTCCATGATATGCCATCATCTCTAACTACTCATCATGGTAAACTTAATACTAAAAAGTCACACTCGAAAATCTCACGTATAACTCCACTCCAAAACCAACACATAATTCGCCTCACTCTCCTTCTCAGATTTGAGTAGTTCAAGATGTCGTCGACGCTCCCGATGACAACTCGTTTATACACGTTCATGCACACTTGGTTCATTGACACCATGAAAACCGCTAGTGCTTTGGCGAAGCCAAATGCATAACCGTAAACCCAAAGCGTTCATACAACATCCTTAGCAGTTTCAACTATGTCCTCCTTGCACCCTCTCTTAGCGGCAATACAAATAAAATCCTACCTCGTTCTACTTGCAAAATTCTACACGCATCTTAAAAGACCGGTACTTCCTTTCATCAGACCACTCAACCTCTTTCCACATCCAATCTACTACTAAGAAACTCAACTTTTATCCGGCATTCCTTGCAATCTCTAACAGCTCTTGTTTTTAAATCACTCCATCAACGATTTGCCTTGGAAGGGCACTAACTACAACTCCTCTCACTTCTCCTACTTGCTCTATTTATGGTTCTACCTCACAGTAATAGGCAAACCTACTAAATTTCAGGAAATTTTCGGAAAACTTACATGCCCTACGAACAATCATAAATACCTTTGAGGTATTACATCCCCTTTCAACACTCTCTATGGCGCATTACTTGTGCTAATATCCCACTAATCTCTATTCATCTCCTTGGTACTCCTAAGAGACCTCATGACCACACTAGTTCGTCTACGAACTTCTTTCATCCCCACTAAGGTTATTCCGACCGTTCTCTTATGGTCACTTACTTAAGCGTGTAGGCGCGACCAAGTCTTTCATATGACTACCTCAACGCTCCCGAACAATACGAAACCAAAACTACATCCTGAATGAATCAAACCAACGGATAACTAACGACATTTCACGTGCACCAGTTAAAACAAGTCAAAGACCATGAGACTCAAAAGAAAACTCAAACCCAAAACGTGTATCAATTCAAAATGACCCATCACAACGAAAAATAATCCAAGAAACACCCAATGGCAACCAAACATATTACGCCCCGCGACATATTATTTAAACCGTGCAAAAGATAGACTTTTCCAAAAGAATATATATCTTCTTTTTTTATCTATTTATTATTACCTCCCACATCTATGTGACTCAAACAATCTACAAACAACCCTCTTGACGAACTCAAAACTCAACTCAAAAACTAGGTATCCCGTGCATTTCAAATCATAAAAATAAACTACTATTCAAACTCAACCTTTAACCCGACACTTGTACAATAATTCTGGCCAAGATACTGACCTCGCATGACTATACATTCTAAATATTTGAAAAGTACGTTCCGAGTACATAATTTTTGGCTTTTGAATCACTCAAAAAGCTCTAAAAACGAATAAGTTACGACCAAAACAATTTTATACTAGTTGTTTTAAAAACTAAAGAATAAACTTAGTGATTAATGCAATCCTTTTAAATGAAAGATATAATTGTATGTGTAACCTTCATAAACTCAATTTAACCTCGTATTAATAATTATAAATGATGTGAATCGGTTAAACCCAATTATATAAACTATGTAAGTAGAAATAAATTTTACTTCGCTTTATTTTAAAGAAAGTCTTTTAGAATTTGAAATATATAAGTGTTGATTAAAAAGAAATCTTATGTTACATCTTGTTTCAAACACGACTCCAACACCTTACCCTTACTCCGAATAGAACCAACCATCTAACTCAATATATACCGACCAAAAGAAATGCAAGACCCAACACAAAAGATTTCATTATCTCAAAAGAAATCCCAAGTTATTTCAATAGACTTGAAACCAAAAACACCATTTTAAAACGTACACGTGAAATACGAAACTCAAAGAATACGCTACAAGACACACTTCAAAAGATTCAAAACGTCGTTGGAACTCCAACAAACTCTAGCACCATAAAACACGAACAAACACAAGGTACGTTCAAGTTATAATAACTAGTGAACGACCATATACCATAACCTAACACGTAGTAGTATATATACATCCGCATATATATACCTATTAAAGCTCCCAAAACATACTCGTTAACATACATATCAAGTCGATCGCGTCATACAATCGTTTTTCCATACGAGTAATCACCTTTTCACCATCTCACCATGCCACAACAAGGCACAAAACCCATATATTATAAATATACCCAAAATCCACATCTCATCATATACAAGCATGTACTAACCCTCTTTCATGCAATCATACTTGAGAACCCATTGAAGTTGTGGTACTTGTATAACTATATTGGCCACCATACTTATACAATTACCCTTTCCCCAATGCACTCCCTCCTATGATGACACTTATAAGAATCAATACAACATATAACACATAAATTCATCTACTCACGTAAGCTCATAACCACATAACCAATAAGGTCCAAAACTCCATCTATTAAAATAACATATTAATACTCTTGAAATACATAAATCCATAGTCTAGCTAAAACAACATAGACTAAATCCAAAACGAAAACATAATCAGTTATAAGTCATGTCGCCCGTAAGAGTGGAAACAGCTTAAAACCCTTCCTATCCACCTACTCCTAGTAACTCGAACCACCACACGATTCTTAGGGAACATGACTTAAACATCAAAGAAAAATAACATACCTCAGGTATGTAAAATAACTCGATAAAAGATAGAAACTGCCTTGTACTAAATTATGTACTATAATGTACAATTTAAGCAAAATACAACAATGACTAGCGTGGGTGATTATGGTTCAACCCGCACTAGTCACAACCCGAAAAGAAAATAGCATGTGGCTAAGTATGAAATTACTATGGTTCAATTCATACTAGTCAAAACATCGCAATAAATAACATCCAAACACATCGATTATTATAAAATGCACACATACTCCTAAGACGCCTATATGCAGGGACCTTTAAGCTATAGACTAGGCTACGCGACTAGGCAACCTAATTCTCTATAACCATTGGCTCTGATACCATTCTATCACACACCACCATGGCAGAATATGAGGCGCGACGTATGGACATCATCACAACATGGCGTGTCTTTAGAGATAACTATATGAAATAAGAAATGTCATAAAAGGGTGACACAAAAGTAATGACAATATCTCATCAAATGCAGGAGTCTAGGTAAGTAGGTAACAGTCCTACCACTTACCCAAGACAAACAATAAACATAAACCAAACAAACATATAGGTTCCAACATGTATCACTTATAAAAAAAACATAAAGGTAAACTAAGAAGGAACGGGGATCTCCTTCTATATGCAATCCTAAGGCATCCAAGTCTAGCCACTTCTATCCTCAAGCTTAAACACATTCACACCTGAAAGAGACACTAAAACACGTCAACATAAAGTTGGTGAGAGTCATAGGTTTAGACTCCAACGCCAAAACAGTTATAAGCTGTGAATAACAAACACCAACACAATAACATATGGACAATGCGCTACAATTATGTATTAACAACTAGCATTCAAGTTCAATCAATCATCACAATTCCAAGGCATCACGCCTTACCAACAACCACAATTACCAAGGCATCACGCCTTACCAACAACCATAATTTCCAAGGCATCACGCCTTACCAACAACCATAATTTCCAAGGCATCACGCCTTACCAACAACCATGGTACCATAGGCGCCCATACACCTATGTACCTTTCCCATCCAAATCATACACAAACAAGAACCACATAGCAGTTAATCACATAATGTACACACAAGTCCATCTCAAATCACAAAAACATTCACATCATCAATTTAGAAAATAACTCAACACAGTGTCTCTTCCATCCCATCTGGAAGTCAAAATCAATAATAAACATGGGACTATGAAACTCACCTGATTGCTTCTTCACAAGTCCTCGCACTAGCAACAAGCTAACAAACCAAAAACACGCAATCAATACATGAACCAATCACTAAGATGGCTCATCAACCTATGATGGACATCTATCCTATTCCCATATAAATCCCGCATTGATAAGCTCTAACCATCCCATTACCTTTCCTTAACAAGTCCTTAACTTGGTTAAGTTTAATAACTATCCCGTTTATATTTTGCACAAAACAGTCCCAAATTTTAGGTCTCAAAACTTTAAGTCAAACGTCTACTTAAACATACCCATGGTTTCTGTAAAAGGAATATTCATACTTTTACATATGTTAGATAAAACCTCCCACTTGCCCTAACCTTAAAGCTACTGTTAAGGCTCCGATATATGTATATATATTGCTACCTATCCAGAATTCACTGATTTTAAACGTATGAAAAGTTTGTTACCATTAGAGGGTCTTACCCTAAACCACAATCTTAGCCCAAGTTCAGATACTTACTATAATATATAAACCATCTCTCATGTTCGTGAGAAGATCCCAATGCAACCCTAAGTACCCCAAACAACCTAAAACTTAAAAAGAAAACAGGCTGACTTCAAAACTGTTTTGACCTCCGACTGTTGTAACCTGTTTTTGACCCACTTCCTGACCTCCAATTTAGTTCTCGTTTCTTGCATTGGAAAGCCACTTCAATTACCTTTTCAGGGGTATGTGGATCGTAAAATAAGAGTTTGTAGAACTCCCAATATGACCAAAATAATTGACTCAAAATTCTGCCCAGTTTTTAAAAATGGGTTTAACAAAATCAACCTCATTAATTAACCCTAATCTCTCTAATTACAAGCCCTAATCTATGTAATCATTATAACACCATTAATATAACATTAATTTACTGTTTTAATATAAACCCTAACGTAAATCCATCATAAGATGAATGAGAAAGAATTAAAAACAATTAAATTGAAAAGGGATTTGAAGATTTTACCTTAGAATTTTTGAAAGAAGAAAAATTAATGAAGAACCCTAAATTCCTCCATAGATGTCGACCCATACTTGATCTCCAGGGATTTTATGGAGTGTTTTGATAAAAATAAGGCTTTATATACTTTCCTAACAAGTCCTTGGCCCATTACAAAAGCCCGGTTCCCCTTTTTCATGTTTTCCCCTTTTCTTTTTCTTCCTTGCGTCCCAAAACCGACTTACACATATATTTTTTATTTTTTTTTCTTTTTATTATTAATATATGTATTAATAATATTACCTTAATTTTTCTTAATTTATTTCAGCTCCTAAAGCCTCCAAAACCTCAAAACCGTAAAACTAGTCAAATTTACGCGTTTTACCGTAAAAGACGTAAAATATACACTTTTATAAAAAAATCTCAAATTTTGAAATAAACTTTATAACTAAGTCCTAAATGACTTAAAACCATCCCGAAAAATATTCATATGACTTATTACCTCATCCGAGACCTCTAAATGCTAAACCGTAAATCATAAAAATACGATTTTCTATAATACATATACGTATACGTAAAACCACTAAATAACACCATCTCACTTCATAGTCACTACCATGTGAACTCATGAACATGAAATCATCACACATCGTTTCACTCACAAGGTACCCCGTACCGGAAACGATAACCAAACCACAATCTATACACACCAATAAGCACATAAACACGTAAAGACACGTAACTAGCACAAAATAAAACTAAGTGACGAACCTCAAAACCAGGGTTGTCACAAGTAGCATAACATAGGTTAATTTGTAGCTTAAATGTCTTTTTCATAAGCTTAAATTGCCTCTAAGTTACTTTTAAGGGGTGTTTGGGTTAAGATGTTTTTGCATTAGCTAATTGGATCTAAGTTTTGAAAAAAGTTTAGTTGTAACACCCTATTTTGGTAAATGGAACGTCACGCGTGATTATGGCGTGTCATCAAAGCATGCAAGGTAATTTGTAGTAAAACATACATGACCATAGGGAAAACCGGAATCAAACATCGGTTCCCAAACAAAAGCCCAAAACATAATAAAGTAAATGAACTAGGAAAGACTAAACAAGCATAAGTGTATGGGGACAAAAAGGAGAAGAAGTCTATGGCAGCTTCCACCCCATGCACTTCCTCCAAATGCTCGAGTCCGTCCTTGGGTACCTGCTGTTTTGGGACATGGAAAGGAAAGTAACGGCTGAGCATAACGCTCAGTGCACGGATATACGACATAGTATAAATGGCTGAAACATAACCAAGACTAAATAGCAGCAGAATAATTTAAGTTCTAAGTAACTTGGATTCATGTTCATAAAACTATTTTTATAGTTTAAAAAGACTTATGTTTCTATGAAAATCTGTTTAATTAGCCAAATAGCCTATATAGGTCATGAGGTTCCACCGTGCATGAATACTTGGAGGGGAGACCTCGTCATGGAATTAGAGGGGTTGCCTCTAATTAATTAGTTTGGGTAGGAGGGATCAACTCCTAGTGAAGGATGCAAGGCACACATCGCATTCACTCTGATAATACTGCTAAACATTTAACTAGGATGCACCCATACGCCACACATGATAATATAATATAATGGCCAAAACTGAAAAGGGACGGCACAAGCAATCACTTCACCGTGGGGAAGTCATAACACTAGTGCCTCCAGTGTTATGGTTATTGTACCTCCATAAGTAGGTGACACTGGTCATGCATGTATATGGCTTAGGCTCTTAATCTAACATAAGTATCAAACATATAAATCAAATACTGGGAAAACAGTTGGCTGCAGACCAGGAATCCTAATAAGGAAAGAATGTCCATACTGAAAGGATGGGAAATCCGTACCTTATGTCCAGTGAACGAAGAAGACGAACGGAAGAGAGTCCTACTTCGATCTCACTAATGCTACATAAATAGTACACGTGTATAAGTATTCTGATTACTGAGTACGTAACTGGTTTTATATCATGTTCTAGCTTGTTTTATATGTTCATGTCTTGTTTTACTGATTTTGACGTTATATTATGTTTATCATCTATTCTGTATATTCTGATTAAGTATTACTTGTATTTCTTGTTTATTATACTTGTTGTGTAATAATAACTAACTTACCAAAAATAGCAGGTTTCCTGAAATAGAAAGTTTCCAAAATAGATTAACTGCTTAAAATAGATTAGTTTCTAAAAATAGAAAGTTTACAAAAAAATAGTAAGTTTTCTGAATTAGAAAGTTTCCATATTTAGAATTAAGCTGAATTAACACCATAAGTCATGTAGTTATAGTATAGTTTATTAGTAATAACATGTTAGTTAAATAAACTATATGTTATACGATTTAATTAAATATAAGCATGATTTAATTAAATTAAAGTGTATAAAAATACTTAGGTTAAAACATGTATTAATACTATATTAATATTAACCTAAGTCATGATTATTAATTAATTATATTTCATGTTCTAATAATTAATTAATACTATAGTCTTATTTAAGTAGATAAATACTTAGGTTAAAACATGTATTATTAAATAAATAATAATTAACCTAAGTTCATGTTTTAGTTACAATAATTATATGCCATGTTAAATTAATTTAATTAACTTGTAAAATAATATACTTGTAAAATTAATTAGACTTGTAAAAATTAATCATGAACCGAACCCGTGTATTATTACTTTAACATGTCATGAACCGGACCCGTGAAAACCCGTGAACCGGTCCGAACCAAACACCCCTAAAAACAGTGGCAAACCGGCTGAGCCGGTTGCCCCTTCTTTCGGTATGTTGCCACCGGCTTAAGCCGGTGGTCTTTGTTTCCCCTACTCTCGGCTAGCCACTGACCACAAGGGGTTCCCACCGGCTGTGTGCCGGTGGCCCCTGCTGTGCTGCCTGTGGTTCTCCCTGCTTGACCCACAACTACCACCGACTGTGTGCCGGTGGTGGTGGCCGCTGCCACCGAGACCCATAAACCACAAGGACACCCCTGGCGCATGTCGGGGTGCCTTGTCCCTGCTCTCCACCGAACACCCACACCCCCGAGACATAGATCTCGGTTGGTGGTCGTGACAAAAACACGACGAGAGCCATGGGGCTCTCGGTTTGTGTGTCGGATGAAACAACCAACCCGAAAACACCCTTAATTTTACCCCTTGATCCCATGACATGTTTTATCCATTTTTTATTTAATTACATGTTCATGTTTCAATAATTAAATAAAAGAAAAAAAAACAAAAGGGTTTAAGGATTACCAAACACGTGAAATAAATGGACAATGATTACACGAACACACTCCTATGATTTCTTTAATAAAGATCAAACAAACACCCCTTGTGGTGTTGTGATGCCGCCGGCCAAAGAGAGAGACAAAGAGATTAGGGTTATTGATTTTTCTATAAAATTCTGTAAAGTGAAAATAAATGTTTCCCTTATTTGTTATTTAGTAAAAATCAAATGGGTTGGGCCCCTCTCTTCCTCTTGTACCACGGCTTGTAGGGCCACCAAGGGAAACCCGAAACCTTTCTCGTGTCTAATTATTACGTGTTCGTGTGTTCGTGTTTACGTGTTACGTTATTATTAATTATTCGTGTTATTATAAATACTTGTACGTAACGATATTAATCGTATTAATAATATACGTAAATACATAATTATATGTTCGTGATTCTTACGTTCATGATTTCATGTTCGTGAATATAATTATTATTGATAATAATTATCGTGTCCTAACACGTACTTAATACTTGTCGTAATAATAATACGTACATAACTTCTATAATTACCAATCGTGACACGTGTTCATGCTATAAATGGAAATTTTTAATATGTACGTATGCTTACTAAGGGTACTATTTATGGTAAAAGCATGCGGGTTTTACATTAGTAGCTTACTATAGGTTAATAAGTAGCTGAATTTACTAGTTTGAAACCTTAATTTGGCAAACAAAAGATAGAAGTTTAATACCTTTAGACTTAAATTTAGAATTGTTAGTGTAGTTGTTTGATTTAGGTATGAATTTATGTTTTGATTGGTGTTAAAACTAGTCTTAACTAGTTAGTTGAAGTTTACAAGTAGTGGCATAGGTTTTAAAACTGATTTTTTTAAATCAGTTGGATAATTTTACAAGTTTTTGGTCTATATGTTCATCAGTCACTAGCAGATCAATTGAAGATTCAATAGTTCTTCTTAGGAGTTGTAATTTGAAATACAAGTAGTTTTAACATAGATCTAGTGTTTTTTTAGTTAGTTTTAGTTTTAGAGCGTTTATTGTGGATTATGCAGCTTATTGAATTTGAGCACAATAGTTGCTATTTGCACTTTATTGTTTTATGCTTGCTGTGACAAAGGACAATCAATTTGGATTATTTGATTGTTATCTATTACTTGTATTGTGTTTATAATTTTTTTTCTAAAGCTTATTCTTAAGATATAAATGGAATGGCAAAGAGTGAGCCAACTAGTAGAAACTAGATTTCTAAGAAACAACATAACAACCAACATACTGTACAATATCCAAATCCCTCCATTCATTTTTTCTTGCCATGCAAATGTTAGTCCAAACCAAGAAAATACACGCCTAGAACATTTTCTTATTATAATTGAAGAATCAGGGCCAACAACATTAAATTTGGATTACCAGAATTTATGTTCACACTAGTAGAATTAATTTGTCTAGTTTGTCCCAAATGATACAGAGCTTTACAAAATTGTACAACACACAAGAACAAATTAGTTCTCTTTAGGAACCCAAGACACATTAGGATTGAGTTTGGTTGGACCAGTAACCTTATATGTCTTGAAAGATCTTTTCCCATCTATGTTCCTGGATTCATAAGTGATAGACTTCTTTAATAACTCCCAAGTGAAGTATGACTTATTTTCATCATAACCCACTGTTTTGACAACTTCTTTTCCTTTAATAGAACTGTCATGACTTATGTTTGAAGGATTTTATTTGGGTCTCCAAACCATGTTACTGGAAACTGTTTTATTAGATTGGTTTAAAGCCTCTTTCAAATTAGTTGTGGGTTTTGACTAAGACTTATCAAACCTAGGCCTAACAGCTTTATTCATTAAATGATAGATTTGATGGTCTAAAGCTGTTTTTCTCTAAAAAAGAAGGTGTGCCGTGACATTTGGTTGTACTAGAAAAGGTCTTGGTCTAACATTACCAAAACGTGGCGTTGGATGAAAAATATTAGATGGCCTACCAAAATTAACTAGTTTTGGTCTAGCATTACCAAAATGTGTTGTTTGGGGGAAACCATTAATAGCTGTACTAGAATTAACTAACAGTTGTACCAGAATTAACTAGTTTTGGTATATCAGAATCAAAATGACTAGCATTATCAATTGGTTTTAGACCATCTCAGTGTAATACTAATTTAGGAATCATCCTATTATTAGGATTTGGGTTGGTCCTTTTGGTATGATAGTTGTTATCAACTGTGTTAAGATTATTCTAATTTCTTTAATTTCCCCTATGTTTGCTAGTTCTGTACATCTCAACATACTTGACAGATTTTCTAATTGGTTTGTATTTAAGGACATTAGGGTTCAACTTATTAGCATTCTTAAAAACATCTTTTTCTTCTAACTTTGTAGTAGATTGAGAGTTTGTGCTATCTGAAATACTAATATCAGATGTCCAATCCTCAGTTTGAGGAACACCAGTACTAGTCTAGAAAGTGGTGCATCTTATGGAATGTCATCACAAGATTTTCAAGGATAGTAGAATCACCAATCTCCTTCTTGTGCTCTAATCTAATTGGCACAACCTCAGGTGTTTGGCAAACCAGTGAATGAAAAATCTTTCTTAGGTGGAAAGTACACAAGGGGGCTTAATAGCATGGTAATTATCGTCATATCCTAGACCGTACTTGTATTGATAGGGACCTCCCCTTGACTATCAATCATCTTTTCCAAAATTTTAGTGGCACTATCAAAAATCTTGTACTTCACTTCATTATGATTTTTATTAAGCTCACTAGTTTCTAGTTTCTAGTTTTTTAAGCTCAGTGATTTTAAAGCCGGACCCGCTATTGATCTTTTAAGAAGAATGATAGAATATTTAAAAGTTATTTCCTGTTACTTATAACTTTCTATCTGTTCTTCTAGCATAACAATACCTTTCCTATAATAAGACACATTACATTCATAGGCGTCATAATTTCTCCATGTATCATCACTATATTTTTGTAGTTCTTCATAGGTTTTCAATAGAGAAGATTTAGTACAATTTTTATCAAGAATTACCTCAGAGTCTAAAAATGCCATGAAAGCCATATTGACAACCGATTCATCACCCTCCATGAATCCCAGACAGTACCAACCCCATCAACAGCCATCAATACCTTTGTAGAAGTCTCTTTAACAATCACCTTCCTTTCCTAAGGTTTGAGCCTGTTCTCTTGATTTCTTGGACTTTTGAACTCCTTTGCAAAATGTCTTCTATTGTGGAAATTGTAGCATCCCACATTTGACTTATCTAACCCAACCTCATCAACAACATTAAGAGTAGTCTGATTCCTTGTCCACTTGAGGAATCTTCTTGCTCTCATGCTTAGAAAGGCCAATTAGTTCTTGATTTCTTGCTCTTCTATGTCATCATCATTTACTGTTGAAGATCATCAACAACTATCTTTTCAACATTCTCATAGTTTGACAAGAATGCATAGATGGTCCCACCACTTAATCCAACAATACTGACACAAGCACTACCAGAACCAAAAGATGTACTAGTAGCATTAAGAAGCTACCAGTATTGACCCAGCATTTCTCTTGAGTTTCTGTTCAACCACTTTAAGGTGATAGTAAATATCATCAACATTAACTTTGTGAATGTTATCTTTATTTTCTAAATAGATACCTCAGTTTACATCTATTCAACGTAGCATTAATTTCCTATTGTTCCAACACTTCCTTCCAATGTTATGAGTCTGATCACAATCCCTTGAAGTCTATTTTATATACAATGAAGTGATTCTAAGCCATTATCATGGAATTTTTCAAACATTGAGTAAATCAATGTCTTCTTGTCCTTCTTGGTGGAAACATTACCACCAAACTTCTATTCTAATGCATCAAACATAGATTTTGAATCTTTGCACTGTTGAAAAGCAAGAATATGCTCATTAGGTAGAGCTATTATAACTATACTTCTGGATTTCATGTCATTTGTCCTTCTCTTCTTCTCATCATTGGTTATCTCTAGTGGTTTGTCCTCAGATGTTGTAGCAACATGTTTGGTATAAGTGTTCCCATTGGCAATAACTTCCCATAGATCCCATTTATACATCTAGAAAAACTAAGTAAACCTAAACTTCCATTTTTTTAACTCTTCTTGTATGAAGTCATCAACTTTTTTTATAGTGTTAGGTTGTCCTAGTTCTGAATCCATCTCGCTTGTTAGTTTAAAAGAGTCTTCATTAATCTTCAAGATCAAAGCTTCTCAACAAGCTTTGATGCCACTTGTTGATCCCATTTGATCGTTTTAATCTAGCTTGTAGATTATACTAACTAGAGTATGCTATATTTAGCCTTAGTAAAAGCCTCCTATGAAAATGAAATAGTATGCGAAATCTAATTTTTGATATGAGGAAGATTAAATGAAAAGTATATGAATGAACAAAACAGATTCTATGCACCAAACACTTTAATATTATTAAGAACCATACGAGTACTCTGAACAAGTACTACGGTTACAAATACCTTAAACTTTAGAATGAAACGTATGAAATTAATATCTAACATCTAACCTTATGACCTCCTTTTATATCAAAAGGAGTTCTTTACAAGATAAGAACATATACGATGTTTTTAAACATAAGAAGATATACGCATAATATCTTCTGTAGATAACAAACGCGTCTTTAGTCTTTATCTCTTCACTAGCATTAATATCTCCTACAACATTAAATTTTACCATGGCCACGTTGTCCACATTTGACCAAAATTTACCAGCACTACTATTATACTATTAGCACTAATTCCATTAGTACTGGTAGTGCAAAACAAACAACACTAATTTTTATTCCCAATAATAAAGTTGGTGAGCTCGTAAGTTTAATTAAAATGACTATAGCAATTTAAAAGTTTATCAATAATACTATTAAAAGTAGTATCTCAAAAGCGTTTAGAAATGTAGAGTTTCGCAACAAAAGCAACGGTTCACATTCATTTCATAACCATGTTCTAGCTCTCATTAACATTCACATTCAAAATTATATTCAGTCTCAAGTTAAATTCAAGATCAATTTAAGATTAACATCAAGGTTGCATTCAAGATTCATTTTAAGATCAATACAAGATCACATTCAAGTTTCATTTCAGGATCACATTCAAGATTCATATCAAAATGAATACAAGATCAAATTTAAGATTCATACTAAGACCAACACAAGATAACATTTAAGATTAGTATCAAGATCATATTCAATATTCAAATTTAATTGGACCATAAACAAAATGTTTAAAACATATGAATCCATTATATGAGATATAATGTAAAGCATATAGTTAATAAGAATATGAATCCATAATATAAGTTATAATGATATGCATATAGGGTAAAGCTTACCTAATTATGATAGCAATAAGCTCATGATACCGTTGTTAATGACTAAGATGAAACAATAATAAGTACATGCTAGGTGTCCTATCACAAGATTAACTCTCTGAAGTGACCATAAGTATACGTTCGTTTGGAAATCGTGACAACGAACATCGAGACAGGAGTGGAAAATCCAATAGATCTATCTGTAACATATATGCTTACTTGACCGGTCATACAGAAGTAACTAACGGTTCATGATATGGGAAAGTGGGATAACGGTACTTAGGGATATCCATAAACATAACTTCAGCGAAGTAATAAATATAACATATTTTGTGTCCATAAGCAAGAAACAAGCATTATCTCCGTAGAAATAACTTCAACGGAGTATTCAAGAAAACTATACTTTTATGTACATAAAAGATGTTACAAGCATTATGTCACCCCAAATAGATTAATAATGTTGGAAATACGTTTTACGTATTTAGGAAGATTCGGTCACTCCGACAATATATTAGGTAGTAGCTCGTAGTTTAGTTATCTTACATTAAGTAAACATGGAAAGGCATAGTCCATGGAATGTATGGACGACCCAATATGTAAGCCCAATCCCATCACAAGGCTTGGGTATATAAACCCTCTCCTTGGATGGAGAGGGTGTGGTTTTCACTCATTTTACACATAGTGATTAAGGTGTTTTCTTATGTTTTCTCTCTCAAGTGTGTGTGTGATTCTACCAACTCTCTCTCTCTCTCTTTATCTCTATAGAATATACATAGATTTACAATATCCTACAAATGGTATCAAAATCCATGGGATGATTGTATTGTTTATGTGTTTGTTCTTATAGTGTTCGTGTGTTTTTTGATCATAAATCCCTCGTTCCAATTTTTTTGTGTTTTTGCGGTTTGATATTCACCAATATCATCTACATAGCCATGGTAGCGATTTGGGTTAATTGGATCGCTCAAAAACGCAATTTTTTTTGGTGTTTGGCTTCATTTTTAGCTTCAAAGTTCGTCAATCTAAAAGTACAAGCAAGCTCCACTTTTTTAGCTAAATTTCGCAATATCAGACAACATTGCCAAATTGAATCTGTGTGATATATTACGGATTTGAATCCATTTGCGTATTGCGGATTTGAATCAACCCTGAGCATTGCGGAATTGATTCATTAATTGGATTGCGGAATTGATTCATTAATTGGATTGCGGAATTGAATCTTGAGTATTGATTGCGGAATCGAATCATAAATCTTGATTGCGGAATTGTGGTCTTTTAGTATTGCGGAATTGTGACTTTGAGCATTGCGGAATTATTACATTTCAAAGTATTGCGGAATTGTGGTTTTTTCGTATTACTGAATTGTGACTTTAGCATATTGCGGAATTGTGTTATACTCACTTTGCGGAATTATAGAACTTTAAGTGATTGCGACATTGAATCCCTTCACTCATTGCGTAATCATACGCTTCTTCATATTGCGAAATCTTTGGAATTTTTCAAGATTTTTGATAAACGTAATTTAGAAAATTTCGTACATTCGTGATAATTTTTGCAGTGGAATTTTTGGTTTCTCAAGAAGACAATTTTAGGGGATTTTAACATAGTTTCTCGACTTCTACACATGACAACAAGCACATTTACTTTCTCTTATTGTTTGATCAACGTTTGTAAATCTTAACTTATCTTAATGGAGTACACATCTCTTACGGATAAGTCCATCCTCTCGGGTACGGATAATCGTCCACCAATGTTGGTGAAGACTATGTACGAGGATTGGGCTTCCCGCATGGAACTTTATATGTTGAATAAAGAGAACGGACATCTCCTTTGGGTGTCGGTGATCAATGGACCATTGACGTATGGTACGATGACGGAATGTGCAGTTACTCGTCCGCGCACAACGGATGAATTAACAGGAGATGATAAGATTCAAGACAAGTGTGATAAATATGCTACAAACATCATTCTCCAAGCCCTTCCTCCAGATGTCTACAAACTTGTCAGCAAACATAAAGTTGCTAAAGAGTTATGGGAAATAATTCATGTTCTAATGCAAGGCACTTCGTTAACTAAACAAGAACGAGAGTGCAAGCTATATGATACGTTTGATAAGTTTGTCTATATTCCCGGAGAGACTCTTAATGATTACTATTTGAGATTCAATCTTTTGATGAATGAGGTCAACATCTATGGCCTGTCAATTCCTACGTTTCAATTAAACACCAAGTATTTGAACACTCTCCCTTCTGAATGGAACAAGTATGTGACGACTGTTGAATTGGCTAAGGATTTGCATCAAACAAACGTGGATCGACTTCAAGCTTTTCTTCAACAACATGAATGCCACATGATCGAGGCTCGGTTGTCTACACCACATGTTCATGATCCACTTGCCATGTATGCTTCTCAACAAATGACCCCCCAACAAAACATGGCTTTCACTTATCAACAACCATCATACTTGCAGCAGCCACAACAACACACCTATCAGCAACCACAACAACCATCTTATCAACCACTAATGATGCCACAGCAAGCATTTCAACAAAGTGTTCATCAACAGTCTTTTCCACAGCAACCAACACATCAGGCATCTCCATCACAAGCTATCATTTCTCTAATTGGCTATACTCCTCAGCAAGGATATTTTCCAATTGAAGCACCACAAGCACAAGCCCTCTACTCCAATGAACTTCCACCAATTGAAGCACCGGTCTTTACTCCAAATTATATGCCAACTAATGTTCTAAACCATCTCACTGCCTACTTGTCAAAACTTGTTGCAACTAGAGGATTTCCACCAACAAACAATCAGCTCCGCACCTCTTCAAATCCTCGATAACAAGCCACTATTCAAGATGGTCAAGTGACGGTGCAATCCATTCAGGGTAGGCAAAATTCATATGGACCTCCTACAAGTACCATGAACGCTCAAGCCATGACTTCTCATGCTATTGGAAATGGAAGCTCTATTGGTCCTTAAAAGTTTGTGACTTGCTACAATTGCCGAGGAAAAGGTCATATGGTTAGGGAATGCACTTAGTCGAAAAGGAGAAGGGATGCAACGTGGTTTCGTGAGAAGATGTATTTGGTCGATGCTCAATCTAAAGGAAATATCTTGGATTCAAAGGAGTTAGTATTTCTTGCATACCCAAGGGCAGCATATAATGAAGGCATTGCAGTCGTCTCTACTTCTAATGCAGCATATCAAGCAGATGATCTTGACGCATATGATTAGGATTGTGATGACATTCACTCTGCCCAAGCTGCTTTGGTTGTTAATCTCTCTCACTACCGTTCTGATGTCATCAGTGAGGTACCAACCACATTAATTATATTCATGATAATCCACATCAAGTTAACCATGAAAATGACAACCTCGAACAGCATTCGGGAACTAGTAACTCAAATGATGTGGTATCCAATTCAACACATTTGAGTAAACCTCAACCAAATGCTACGACGGGTATGGAATCTTATGATCAACGTGATTTGGTAATGGTGCCTAAACATATTATTGATAACATGAATGTGGTTGTTCGACAAACAATAGATATGAATGCCAACCTAACCGCTGAGCTTGCGCTGTATAAGGAAAGGGTTAAAACTTTTGAAATGGTCCCTCAAGCAGAAAAAATAACTTATTCTGAATTTGACCAATTTTTTGTGAAAAGATTGAACACTTAAAAGAAATAGAATCATTAAAAGCTAATCTTTCCAATGAATTAAAAGAAAAAGAGTTGGTTGTAAATGATTTTAGAAACTTAAAATGGATTTCGAAACTCTCGAGTCTAAAAAGTATGAATCAGAAATCAATGCTACCAAACTTCTTAAATTCAAAGAACAACAACTTTTAAAACAATACGCTTCCACAGAAAAGGTTCATATTTTAACTAAATTGTTTAAAGAACTCGAACTTAAGAGTCTTCAAGATTTACCACCTAATCCCGGTTATGTAAAACAAGCTCAGGAATATATTCCTTGTCTTTATGATGTGACCATAATTGGCAAATCGAAAGAAGCATCTTATGTTCGTAGTACTGAGGAGACACAGTCACTTGCGGAAGAAACTCAATCTAAAATGCTTTCAAAATTCCATAAGCTTGATTATGTTCAACATTATAAAAATCAATTTAACAAAAAGACACGTATTCGTTTACAAAAGGAATTAGCTCAATTATCAGCTGTTGTGCCCCAAAGTTTGTCAAATGAAAACCTTCCTAGTACGTCTCCTACACTTGTCAAAAAGGATTTAACTAAGGTAATTCCACCGACAAGTAGGGTGTCAGACAGCTCAAATGCATTGCACCAACACTTTGCCGATTTTGACAAGGTCATTAAGGAACGTACGACGGCTTCGGCCATAACGGAAGGTGAATGGAATTTTGAGCACACTAGAGTTGCGTTTCGAGATGAAATTATTCCGTTTGTAAACAATATTAAAGTTTTTTTAACAATATTGATCAAGATTTGGTTTTGGAAATTGATGAAGTTAAACGTATTTTCATTGAAATGGATGATGCTTATGAAAACGGTTTAATTGAAATAGAACGAAGTTCACGTCAAAATGATCAGCTTCTGAAGCAAGTGATGTCGCATGATATTGTTTCCGTCTGTGTGAATAATAGTGTTGATAATGATTCTATTATGCATAATGTTGAATCTGTGGATAATGTGATAGATAGTATTTGTCATAAATCTGACGCTGATTTTTTAAAGCTTCTTATACTTCGCTTTCAAAACGTTTTGATGAGATTCAAAAACATTGTATTTCGCTTGAATGTAAGCAACAATTTATTCAAGAGATCTTTGAAACGTCATTTGAAGGTATTATCATAGATTATTCAAATTTTCAAAAGAATTTTCTATTGAATTTACAATCAAAACAACGTCAGCCAAGTGACAGGGTTACTAAATCATTGCTGATAGACATAGAGACATCTAAGGAGATTCACTGTGTGAATGTTCTTGAGGCTGCTGAGATTTTTAAATTTGATCTAGATAATCTAGTTTCCCAGATTTTGTCCAAAGTTGACAACTTAAAACATAAAAATACACAACTCTTCGATTCAGTAAAGCCCGCATATGATAATACCACTACACAGAATCAATCATTGATTGAACGCTTGAATCAAAAGTCGGTGGAAATATTTGATTTGAGGGAACAAATTTGTGATAAAAATTTGGCTTTGGCTGAGTTAAAGGAAACACTTCGTACCCTAAAAGGTAAGAATGTTGTGGATAACGCAGCCACTGTCTCAGCACCGTCCTCTAGTGCAATCAAGACGAACCTCATCGCCCTCACACCACTTAACAAGGGCCCTAGGTCTAAACCATCTCAAACATTGGTCACTAAAGATAAGGCAAAATGTAAAGCAGATTCTAATATTCCCGTGTTGCCTTCTACAGGAGTAAGCACCACTACTCAGGCTCAAAGATCTAAGCTTAAAAGAAACAAGAAGAATGATAGGATCTTGCCCCCATCTAGTAGTCAAGTGAAGAAGAAAGTAGAAGTCCATCCTAGGAATGTTATTTCTATTTTGAATAAAAAGAATCATGTAGCTAAACCTAAAGGCTCTGCGGTTGTGTAGCGTTCTAAGCCTAGTGTGAATTCTAATTTGAAATGTCGGAATTGCAATGAATGTATGTTTTCTAGTTGTCATGATTCTTGCCTTATTGACCATGTGAATGAGATGAATGCCCGTAAAAATGGTTTAGAATGGAAACCGATTGGGAAAGTGTTAAGCCAAGTTGGTTGGATGTGGCGTCCCACTGGTAGAACTTTCACTATAGTAGGAAATGCGTGCCCTTTAACTAGGATCACTCCCACTAAAGCGTAGAAAGCGTTCCCTTTAATTAGGAGTACCAAGGCTACCAAAACACAAGCGTGTCCTTTAACTAGGAACACCGACACTATTGTAGGAATAAAGTGCCCTTTAAATAGGTCTACTCCCACTGTAGTGCCCGCTAATACTCCAAAACCTCCAAAAGTTGGAACAGTAAAACCTGTTAGTGGAAAAAATCACATTAGAAAATGCAGGAAATCTAAGGGCCACACAAATGTTAGCAATTCTGATAATATTATATTTGTATCTGCTAACACTCCGGAACCAATAGTTTCCAATGTATTGTCTACTGTTGTTGTTGAAAACAGGTGGTCCAAATTGTTCTCTGTTATTTGGGCTCTGGTTGCTCTAAACATATGACCAGAGATCGCTCTCAGCTCAGAAATTTCATCAGCAAGTTTCATGGTACGGTTCGATTTGGAAATGATCATATTGCAAAGATAATGGGTTACGGTGAATATCATATTGGGAATGTTACAATTTCAAGAGTGTATTATGTGGAGGGTCTCGGTCACAATTTATTTTCTGTGGGACAATTTTGTGATGCAAACCTAGAAGTTGCTTTTCGAGAGCATACCTGCTTCATTCGTAATTTGGAAGGGGTTGATTTATTGAAAGGTACTCGAGGGAATAATTTGTACACTTTGTCTCTACAAGATATGATGGCCGCTTCTCCCGTATGCCTTCTCTCCAAAGCATCAAAGACTAAGTCATGGTTATGGCATCGAAGGTTATCTCATCTTAACTTTGACGCTATAAATCATTTGGCGATAAACTAACTTGTTCGTGGTCTTCCTAAACTTACATTTCACAAGGATCATTTGTGTTCCGCGTGTACAATGGGGAAAAGCAGTAAGAAATCATACAAAACCAAGACTGAAGACACCAACCAAGAGAAACCTTATTTGTTGCATATGGATCTTTGTGGGCCAATGCGTGTTGAGTCTTGGTGGTAAAAAGTACATCCTCGTCATAGTGGATGATTACTCTTGGTTTACATGGGTAAAATTTCTTGCAACAAAAGACGAGGCACCTAAAGTCATTATCGGTTTTCTCAAGATGATTCAAGTGTGTCTCAACACTACTGTCCGACGCATTTGTACAGATAATGGAACCGAATTTGTGAATCAAACTTTGCGTAAGTATTATGAAGAAGTTGGCATATCTCATGAAACATTCGTTGCTCGCACTCCACAACAAAATGGCGTCGTTGAAAGACGAAATCGCACCCTTATGGAAGCAGCTCGAACGATGTTAATTTACGCAAAGTCTCCATTATTTTTATGGGCAGAAGCAGTAACTACAACAGTGTACACCCAAAACCGGTCACTAATTCGTAAACGCCATGGTAAAACACCTTATGAGCTTATCCATGGAAAAGTACCAGATTTATCATATCTTCATGTATTTGGCTCTCTTTGCTATCCAAATAATGACGGTGACAATTTGGGAAAACTTCAACCAAAGGCTGATATTGGTATTTTCATTGGTTATGCACCCGCAAAGAAAGCATACCGAATCTACAACTGTAACTCTCGCAAGATCCTCGAAACTATGAATGTTGATTTTGATGAGCTGACGGCAATGGCTTCTGAGCAAAGCAGCTTTGAACCCGCACTTCATGAAATGGGACCCAGTAACATTAGCTCTAGTCTTGTCCCAAACAACCCCACTTCATCATCATTTACACCACCTTCTAGGAATGAATGGGATACGTTGTTTCAATCGTTCTTTGATGAATTCTTTAGTCCTCCAAGTATTGTTGCTCCAGAACCTGAAGTATTAGCTCCGGTTACCAAAGTTGTAGCTCCAACAACCGAAGCACAATCTAATACGTCTACCCCTATAATTGGTCAAGATATACCTTCAACAAGTAAATCTCAACCAACACCCGTATCAACTATCCATGTCATGCATGTTGATGATGAAGAGAATGATGATGATCACGACTTGGAATTCACTCAAATGCATGAACTTTCATTCCTTGGTGTACCAATTCCCGACCATAATCAAGCCAGGTCGTCCACCTCAGAGGAAGCTCCTACTACAGTTACTCCAATCCACGGATTCGTGAACATGACAGCAAGTGGACAAAGGATCATCCTATAGATTCTATTATTGGTGACCCTAATCGCCCGGTATCCACACGAAGTCAGTTACAAGAAAGTGCAATGTTTTATCATTTTGATGCTTTTCTCAGTGAAGTTGAACCTAAGACGTGGCAACAAGCATTTACCCAATCTTGTTGGATCGAAGCTATGCAAGAAGAACTTAATGAATTTATACGTCTTGATGTATGGGAACTTGTCCCATGCCCGTATCAAGTGCAGTTACTCACTTGAAATTGGTTTACAAGGTGTAACTCGACGAGTTAGGCGGAATATTGAAGAACAAAGCTCGACTAGTAGCTCGTGGATACAAGCGAATTATTAGGCATCGAATTTATGGAAGCGTTTGTACTTGTTACCCGTTTGGAAGCTATAGACTATTCCTTGCTTATGCAGCCCACATGAATATGATCATCTATCAAATGGATGTGAAGACGGCATTTCTTAATGGTGAAATCAAGGAAGAGGTCTATGTTCAACAGCCGGATGGTTTTGTGAATTCTAAATATCCTAACCACGTGTACAAGCTTAAGAAGGTTCTCCATGGGTTGAAGCAATCTCCACGCGTGTGGTATGATCTATTGTCACAATTCCTCATTACGCAAGGCTTCGCTAAAGTCAAGGTGGATCCCACGCTGTTCATTCAGAAACGAGGTAAAGATATGATTATGGTACAAATATATGTTGATGATATTATATTTGCTGCCTCAACCCAAACCTTATCCAATGAGTTTGGGACACTTATGTCTTCCAAGTTTATGATGTCAATGATGGGCAAGGTATCATTCTTCTTAGGACTTCCGATATCTCAGAGTCCCAGAGGCATCTTTATCAATCAATCCAAGTATGCCCTTGAATCTCTTAAGAAATATAAGATGGAATCTTACGACCCCGTGGATACTCCAATGGTGGAACGAACTAAGCTTGATGCAGATACACATGGAGTTGCTGTTGATCCGACACTTTATCGTGAAATGATCGGTACCCTTCTGTATATCATAGCCAGTCGACCTGATCTTCAGTTTGCTATATGTATGTGTGCTCGGTATCAAACTCGGCCTACTGAATTACACTTAGCTACTGTTAAGCGGATCTTTCGGTACCTTAAAGGAACCATTAATTGGGGACTTTGGTATTAGAAGCACTCTTCGATTGCACTTATGGCATATGTAGATGCGGATCACGCGGGTTGTCAAGATACAAGGCATAGCACGAGTGGAACTTTGCAACTACTAGGAGATCGACTAATCAGTTGGGCATCTAAAAGGCAGAAAAGCGCTACAATTTCCAGTACGGAAGCAGAATACATAGCTATGTCCGGTTGCTGTGCTCAAATTCTTTGGATGAGATCACAATTAACCGACTATGGTCTAGGTTTCAACAAAATTCCGATGTACTACGACAACAAGAGTGCAATTGCCTTATGCTGCAACAATGTTCAATTCTCCCGGTCGAAGCATATTGACATTCGCTACCACTTTATCAAGGAGCAAGTGTAAAATGGAGTGATCGAGCTTTACTTTGTCCGATCTGAGTATAAATTGGCGGATATTTTCACGAAGGCTTTAGATCGCACTCGAATTGACTTTTTGGCCGACAAGCAAGGATTGAGAACCTTATCGCCTGAGACTCTAAAGGAATTGGCAGATGAAGCGAAAGAATAGTGGTGGTAAACTATTCTCCGTATCCTTGGTGATCATCTGTACATATTGTTTATATTTTTATCCACAAAAGCAAAATACAAAAATATAAAACCATATGAAAACCATAAAAATTCAAAAATTCAAAAAATCCAAAAATATTTTACTTATTTTTCAAAGGCATGTCTTTTGGGACGATAATATTTACGGCCATAGAAATGTTGATTAATATTGACACGGCGCCATAAATAGAGTTCGTACAAAAGTTGTAAATATTTCATAAAACATGCCTATATGGTTTGCTATTATTTCAGATAGTAACCCGCTTTTCATATTAAAGTCAAGTATTTCTTATGAAAGCTTTGGCTCACAGCGGGAATTAATTTTCTCGGGCATGGTTTACTTTATAACCATGTAAGGGATTGTGTTTACGTTATAACACAATCTAATGCGGATATATGTACGCATCAGTGCATTTATTTGTTAAAACGAGAGAAATCTTGCTTTTATGAAGCTAACATCTCTACAACCATAGAAATTTACAATTGGTATCTACATACTCGACGATGCGACTACTCAAACGACGACTACAACTCTTTCAATAGGACACGGGTCAACAATTGAGGGGGAGCAATTGTCAAGCATTCAGAATCTTTGATGCAGAAAGTGCCAAGTTCACTAATTGGTGTTAAGACAACAATACCAATCGTACATGTGGTGTCAACAGATGACTTCAGACGTGACGAGGCGACCAACATTTGCCGACAAGAACCATGTGATCTTCTTATATGATGTTCTCATCAATCAGGTCCAACCTTGTCAATTCATTCTTATATGGTGAATATGTGATCATGTTACAAATCGGTATCATATCTCACAAATTGGTCTCATAAAGATTAAACAGACTTGCATTTTTCTTCCCAAAACCTTTGTTAAAACTTCATTAAATCAATTGATATCAAAAATATCGGTTGGGTTAATATTTTTAATATGGGGGAGAAAATGTGATTTAATATGGGAAATGATTAATCAAAAATGGTTTGACTTCACATGATAGCTCATCCCAACATGTGCGAAATGTTTTCGAATATCGTGGCATTGTTAAGGGGGAGCAAAATGGATTTGCTATACCAAATGGATTTCATTGTGAAATATACTTACCCTAAACCCATTTATTTCACGACGATGAAGATTGTGGTGACATAAGGATGGTAGGATAGGTTAAGTCTAATGATTCTTCCAAAACCGGAGGAATCTTCCCAAGGAAATTCCATAGCTAGAAATAGTAGTCCTTAGGAAAGATGGAGAAAGATTGTGAATGGAGCTGAATGCCGAACAAGTACTTAAGTTAGCACTGGAACAATCACAACAAGGTGCTAGTTATGACGTATTGGTAAGCATTGAAGGGGTTGGAGAATGAAAAAGAATTGTAAAGATAAAGGGTCTAAAGAAAGAAGCCCTCCTTACAACCTTAGGTAGAAACCGGGTCAACACATATGCTATTGAGATAATTTTAATGATGATTGATATTGAAGATAGACATCATGGACCCAGTGATGCAATGCACAACCCATCCCAGCTAACTAAAATGTAACACCCCCAAATATTCATATTTCAATTCAGTGGAAGAGTCGTTGGTGTTACGGGATAGCGCATTACTCAAATCATAGACAACACATAAAAATCGCGTCGTTTAATAATAAAGCATTTTCCATTCATAAATATCAAATTACATAGGTCCTCGGATCAAATATATCTTACAAATTTACAAAATATTTGAATGGAAATTTTTATTTAAATGCGGGTCATAGACTCTTGTCATCTTCCCGAGAATTACCTTCAAGGACCTGAGATAAAACATGTTAAAAGTAAGCGAAACGCTGAGCGACTCCATAGAGTTTAATAATGACCATTAATCATAAAACTGGTATATAATCATTACCGAAAAACATTTTTGTACAATTCTTTGTCATAGACCATAACATAGGCCACAAACATTTTATACGAATCATTGCCATAAATCATAACATAGGCCTTAAGGATTTGATACGAATCATTTTCGTAAATCATAACTTAGGCCAAAAACATTTTATAAGAATCATTTTCGTAACAACAACATTCAATACATTTTATAACGTTGTTTATAAAATAATAAAAACCGTTATATAAAATAGTTATGTAAAACCAGAACACGGGTATAATCATAAATAAGACCCCATATTGCTAGTCAGACAATATATTATAATTCAAATCACATATCATACGTTATTCCTGAGACCGCAGCCTCAGTATTACCATTATCAGTATTATTGTTATCGGATTATTATAAGCCGCATGACATTGTTACCTTTCTATAATATATATCGGGTAGCCAGCCCGGAATTCCTTTGCCCATTTAAAAAAGCGTGTCGTCACAATAATCACGCTAAATATACCACACTCATACATAAATTCGCTTACCAATCAATGTGGCACGACGGGGATCAACCGTCAAGACGCGAACTGGGGTGATCTTCCCCAAATAGTACTATTATATGCATAAGCGTCTACCAACTCCCGGTAGTTCACAATTCATGCTAATGGGACTTATAGTGACATAACCTAACTAATAATAATCCATTTCAATCATCCATTGGGTCATCAAATCAATCGGGTCTATATCAATAAACATACAATCAGGACCACTCGAGTTCTATTTTTATTTAAAACTAGCATGTTATCTCCCTCACGGGTTTATAAAACATTTCATAAAACATTTAAAAGAGTGCGAGGCTATGAACTCACATTGGTGTGGGAAGGCGGGTTATCGTCAATTATGATGTATGATACGTGCCTCGATCACGAAAACCTAAACATATAATACTCGATCTTAGTCTATGCCAAATAAATTTATAAAAAGTTGTTATGTATATATAACGATGTCATAACATGATGATCAAGTGGGGTTTTATCACCTTACAACATTATTAATTGTTAAGTATTAGTTAACTTAGGCTTATTATACTAGTTTTAGCCCATTTACATATTAAGGCCGAATAGTCCCATTAAGAGTCTAATACATTATATTAGTCCATTTATCTTTTTAAGATCAGGACCATACTCATATGTTGGGCCCTAGTGGGTTAAGCCCATGAGTACGTCCAATAATATTAAACCAAACTAGTTGGGCCTAGTGGTCCAACAAGGCTAATTTGGCCCATTATGATCCATATGTTACAAAACTCGGTTTTGTCGATTTTTACTTGTCAAGTGTGTTTACATATCAGTATATGATTTATAAAAATGTTACATTAGACGGGTCCGACCATCTATGTTTTATTTGGCGAAAACGTTATTCTTTTGGTTTTAGCCGAAAAGACGTAAAAGTTTTATATATAGTTTGTAGTTAAGAAAAAATTTTAGTTTTATGTTTATAAAATGTAATATTTATTTATTATAGTATATAAACTTATTTTATAATAGTTATTATTATTTATCAACTTTTATATACTTATTATATATAATATTTCACTTTGAGTGACTTTTTAATAATAAATACTTTAGTCAAATCTGATGTGAAATTTCAAGTCCACCATTTTGATCATATCTTGAGTTCTACAACGAGTTGAGACCCCAAATTTTTACTGTATAAACTACATGATATGTGCTACAAATAACTCTGGTGTAGATCCTGCTCAAACAGCTTCTAAGTATTTTTAATAATTCATCCAAAACAGACCAGACAGATTAGTATCACAAAAGTGTTTTGGCCATATCTTGCTCATTTTTAACATTCTATTGTATGACCAATTCACCACTTATGTAAAAATCAAATATCTATCATTATATCAAGTATAATAATCCATTTAACCAAGTAAAAATATTGAAACCTACTGTTTATTACAGGCTACTAATCAAGTCAAGATTTTAACAACTTTTACTTGTAGTTTTAGCCTTTTTAACCTAATCTAATGACATAAAATCCCCATGCAATCACTTGATCATCATTCATAGATCTCTTACATATACATTTGGAAGTAAATAGACAAACACATTTACAAAAATAGTAGGATGATAGTAGGAAGACAATCTTTATACCAACCAATGTGATGGAATAGGTTGAGATTTTGATGAACAAGGCTTCAACTTGTAACCAAATCTTTAGCGTTTTGAAACAACTTATTGTGATCTTCAAATATATCTACTCCTTCTTGAAAATAAGCCCTTTGACTCCATGAAAACTCCTTTTCACAAGTTATAACCACCTAAAATCATCATCTTTTTAAATGGTTATCAACATATGTTGAATATAAATTTAGTTGTAGGGTATAACTTGATGATGATGGTGAATTGGTGGTGGTTATGGGATGACCAAAATGAGAGAGGAAGAGAGATTTGGAAAATTTTTATTAAACTTTGCATGTGTGTGTGAAGTGTGAAAGAAGATTTGAGGTTTTGTGGTTTTGCAAATGCATGTATGAGACAAGTGTCTCATACAAACTCATGGTTTTGAGAATAAGGGTGGTGGTGGGACAAGTGTCCCACTTGTCTCATCTCTACTAATTTACGGGTACTCCTCGATTCTAATTTCCTAGATTTACGTGCCCTCGGGTCGATTTATGAAAAACGTTTTTATAAATTATGAATCTACGGCACAAAACGATTCTAATAAATATTGTCTCATAAAAAACGGAGCACAAAAACGTAAATATGTAAACCTAGGGTTCCCGGTTTAATCGTAAAAGACGTTAAATTATGCACGTAAGCCCTAATTTCATCCCGTAAGTTTGTGTTTTCAAAATAATATACGATATTGAATTTATTATCTGAAAATGTCAGACTGTCACAAAACGGAATATGTAAACGTAAACACGTAACGTAGAGCTCTCCGGTTTAGACATAGACGATGCTAATTTAAGACCTACACCCAAATTTCTTCCCAAAAGTGAGTGAGTTCATAATCTAACAATAAAATAATGATTATAAATAATACTTAAGAATAAAATAACGACCTCAAATTGACGGATTGTCACAGTAGTTCCCCCTAAAGAGGATCTTTGTCCTCAAGATCAATTCATCTTACTACTCGCTTCTTATAGAGTTAAAGACACGTGGGTATTTCCTCCATATTCAGTCTTTTCTCTCAAGTATAATTTATTACAATACACGAGTTTCATCAAACATAACTATGGGAATACGATCAAGCTTAAGTTGACTTACTTTCTCTTTCCATGATGTCCACGGGTTTTCGATGAATGCAACTTTTCGCCGACCCAAACTTCATTAAGAAATTATCAGATTTTCACTTGATAGATATTTTATCAAGTTCGATATACGGAACATATTCCATGCAGCCCTTGAAGTCCTAGTGTAGTCTAGCTTATATGCCTCTCGGACCAAATCCTTTACATTATCTCAATGGTCCTATACAACGGGGACTTAACTTCCCACGATCTTTCAGATCATTAATTCACCTTTTCACGATGAAAATTCTCGGCATAACTTTGTTACCCATCCTCCACTTCAAGATCTACATCTCACGTTCACATAACCTCCTGCCCACTACTGGCAGTCAATAATCGGATCCTAATTTCCACAATCATTTCAGGTCTCGCGGGTCGGGTATCTCCATCCCAACTCCCACCTATAGATGCTCTTAAAAGATTCTTTATATATAGATCCTCGCAAGGTTTGGTCTCAATCGTAAACGAAAATTATCAATGATAACCTATCCAAAGGAAAGTACTTATCCTGTTCATTACCAAAGGTCAATCATACAAGCATAAACAAGCCTTCTAGTGTCTGTATCGTTCCTTCACCTTGTTCCTCCGATTGGGGGTGGTAAGCAATACTCTTATCAAGATTCGTTCCCAATGACTTCTGAGGGGATTTCCAGAAATTCGATGACGAGTGAGGATCTTGATAGAGAAGATCGATACATGCACACTATGCTTACACAACTCCAGTCGAGTCAGCTTCTCCATCGAGAACCTATCATTAATTAGGATGATATGAGCAGATTTGGTCAGTCTGTAGACGATGACCCAAATCGAATCATATCCAAATGATGACCTTGTAAGATTTGCGATAAAATACATGGTGATTCTATCCCACTTCCAAACAGGAATAATAAGTTGTAAAAGCAATCTTGATGGATTTTGGTGTTCAGCCTTGACTTCGCAAAAGTTAGATATTTACTAACGTATGTGGCGATGTCTGCTTTCATATTTGGCCATCAGTAAAACTTTTTCAGATAAAGATACATTTTATCAGAAATGGCATGAATGGAATACTTAAACTTATGAGATTCCAACATGACTAAATCTCGAAATCCTCCATATTTAGGCAACCACAAACGATCTTTTAACACTTAACGCCATCGGCTCCCATCTCTAAGGGTTCTCATTAGCCGCGATTCATCATCATATTTTCCTTCTTACATGCACCGGCTATTTCTAAATTACTCGGGCAAATTATTCTGCACGATCATTACTAAGGAACACATCTTAAGTGGTTCTTTATTCGTTCTACATAACGTGTCAGTAACTATATTTACCTTCCCCGATGAAATAAATATCATGACCATAATCACTCATAAATTCTTTCTTCGTGTTTTCTAAGTTTTGTTTCGTCTCAACTATTATCTTTATTAGTTTTTCCCAGTCCGACGTTTAAAACGTCGATAAATATTACAAGTAATTAAATAATAAATATTTAATTTATGAAACGTAAACGTAAAATTTTAAATTTCCCAGTTCGTCCAGTTATAGTCATATTTCAAAATAAATTTGAATTTAGTTAACACAATCTTTGTTGATTTATCGAAAATAATTAACAAGATCCGTAAATGTTCGAAAAAATCTTTGTTTAAACTTTGGTCAAAATTTTCTTAGTTGAATAGCAAAAACTGTCGCTCCAAATTCCAAGTCATGGGTTATATGGTTTCCCCTAATCCTCCTAGGTTGTATTGAGGTATACACAAACATCTACTCCTAAGGGAGTTTAGTTAAATGATCTGGGTATAAGGGAATAATTGCTTAAAAATCCTTCGATAAATATCTGTCAAAATCTCTCCGCACTTCCTTTTGGGTATAACCCAAAGCCTTAATGGATCCGATCTTTGAAGAGTCAACCTAGATTCCACTACCATTAATCACATGGTCAAAGGATGTAAGGAATCAAGCCTAACATCCCACTTTAAATATTTAATGCATAATGTTTCACATCTCAGCTAGATCAAGGTAGTCTACAAATGATTACTAAGCTCCTTCTTATTCTTGGAAATAACCAGATGGTCCTTAATGGTCATAAGCATGAACTTATCAAAATACAGCTTACACACGTGATTCATCAAATTCATGAATGCGACCAGTATGTTGGTCAATCCAAACGACGTCACAAGAAACTCACAATGTTCATTACGAGTTCTGGATGTAGTGATTGCAATAGATAATCTTCTTTGCGGACGCAAAGTTGATGATAACCATGTTGTAGATAAAATTTTTGAATATACGCTAGAACCTTGTAAATGATCGAACAAATATTTCATCTTGGGTAATGGATATTA
The DNA here is from genome assembly GCA_025667525.1 of Glebionis coronaria. Lineage (NCBI taxonomy): Eukaryota > Viridiplantae > Streptophyta > Magnoliopsida > Asterales > Asteraceae > Glebionis > Glebionis coronaria. Next base: position 466,768,130 of record CM046881.1, read on the forward strand.
ATTTTGATCGTCAATTTACTTAGTTCACGGTAATCAATAAATATAAGGAATGATAACACCATAGCTCTTCATGATGATGAGCCCGGTAGAATAAAACCTTTCTCCGACAACTCTCATAGTTGCACGGTAACTCTTTTGATTCAGATGGTGCTGACGTATAGTGCACATGCCACACGTGCAGCACCGGGAATATAATCAATACCAAATTCAACTTGCCTTATTGGCGGAAGTCTAGGTAATTCATCAGAAAATACCTCAGAAAGTCTTAGATAGGAGGAACATCTTTTAATAAATTCACTTTAGGTTCTTTCTAGATCGTTAGATCTATGACTAGTTCACCATCATTCATGGTAGAATTTCAAGTCTAAATGCAGGATACGATCATCCATCGGGGATTACTCAGATCACCCTTGATAATCAACATCTTATCTTTTAGGGGAATTCTACTCGTGTTCCCATCAATTAAGACAATGACATCATGTCATAATCAACCAATCCATCCTAATGGCACTACCAACTTTCCAGTTTTATTACCGTTGATAAGACAAGAACTACTTAGAAGGCCAAATATACGTCCTTTTTAAATTTTATTAATAATCACTACTTCTCCATGAGCCAATTTGATCTCATAGATAGTGGTAACTCATAATATTCTTGAATCAGGGAATCTATAGACATAGCTATTAGTAAAAGATTAAGGTCAACGCACGATTTACGCGAGAGAATTTCGAATCAGATAAAGACGAAAATATTAACGAATATGGATATATTCCATGTTTTCATGATTTGTTTACGCATCCCAAGGCACCTGGGATCGTTACCCACGTTACTCAATGGTAGCCTATTTTTAAAGAGAATATAGGAATGTTGAAACTCCAAGCCGGATATCAACAACCGATAATTGGATAAGTTTCCAAGGAATCTTTTCATGAAAGAAATGAACAAGAAGTGGATGTTAATTGTCAAATAAGACAATATCCACAGATGAGTAAATTTGATTTGGAAAATGGTACGGGCACATATGTAGGTGTTCCTAACAATATGTCCCTATTTTGCACTTCTTGTAGATCTCACAAAGAAAATTTAATCTTTCACAATTACAAAGAAAAATGTAGTGTTTATTAATAATTTCATGGTGACTACTAATCAGCCTTGCATGGTCCCTTCCAAATTGTACGTAGGTGCGCTTCTATGTACAACTTAGGATTAACGATGCAATACTCGGTTCGTAAAAATTTTGTCATCATGTTTAAAATATATATTCATGTTTAATTAGGAAATAAAAATAAAAATGATTTTACCGAAATGTTCATCATTATGAAAGCATTTCAATTTGCAAGATGTTTAATAAAAACTTTATTTCGACCGTAATTACTAGTAGTATCGATTTAAATAACTCATATGAAAGTAAGAATTTCATATTTTCCCCATGTGATATTATATTACTTATAAAAAAACAATGAGTGATCTGCAAAAGAGTGATGAGGAGTTGTTCACCAAGAACTAATTATGATATGATAGGAAATGAGCTTAGCCAAATAATCATGAGGTTCATGACATTGATGGCACTCATGAATACGAAAGAATAATCTACAACGCAACTCTATCCGAAATGAGTACTTGTTTAATGGTTGCATCACTAATGCGAACATTAGGAAGAAGTAAGAAAAGATAGATAACATCGATACATGTAGGATTTAGCAATCAAAGGTAGTCTTTTCATTAATCACAAACAAGTCAAAAATTGTACTGTAACACATTACATGTCGCCATGTCATACAATTCCAAGGACTCATCCTACCAACTGATGTCTCATTTAAGTTAGGGATTTTAAAAGATAATACAATGAATACTAATCTACAAGAGTCATTAGGTGTTCCACCTGTCCCGGAAGATCCATCGGTCCCAATTCAGAAGAAGATTTCTTCAAATTATTTCTTGGACACTGGACATCCTCTTCATTGGATAATGGCCTAGGAACAACCCTTAACACGAACCAACAATCAATTAAAACCTTATAATTCACCACAGGACTTAACGACTTCCTCTTAACAATCTCGTATTCCATACGAGTTAAATTTGACTTTATTCAAGTTTCAACCAACTTATACTTAATGCGACATCCTACCTCATTCTCCATTACTTACAACCTTATTCTTCGGCTTTGGAAAGGCAATAAAAGCTCGACATGAACAACACTTAATTTCCAATTCTATAGCTCTTATAACAATAATTATCAAATGAGTCACGAGTAGGAAATGACTCACACATTCAATTAGACTTCTCGGAAAGGTACTGGTGGCATGAGGCTTTTGGGTAATGGTTCCAATGACAGCCTTAGGTGCAACATTTACCTTTTCGATTTAAATTTTAAGAACTGGGTGACACCGAATCAGATGACACATTACCAGGTGGTGAGGTTTGGTCAAACTTCACTCTATATTGAAAGATCGTCATGACATCGATATCATATTTAATCTCGACAAGTCATCTTCAATATCACAATCAATCTAATATCAACATTTCTTGGAGTATCAACCATTTCGTTAGGATCATAAGCATCCACAACTTGGTTTAGATCTAGAATAGCTAGATTTCTTACAGAAATAGCTTCGATTAATTTGCTAGAAGAGTTAGGGTTCCTTATGACAATCTACGTCGTATAAATATCTCGTATAAGTATTAGAATAATCATTAAACAATCATGTAATCAAATTACAAGATTATATATAATCCAAGTTATATATATCTTAAAATAATACTTATCAGTCTAGCCTTCTCGGTAACTCGGAAATTCTCCGGCATCGTTATAGTCAAAAGATTTTTAAACATTTTCAAAATATTGATTTAAAAATATTTATAGTTAAAAGGTTTTTGAAATGTTTTATTCGAAACATTGGTTTTAAAAAATCTTTCGTTCTCTATAACGAGAGCTCTGATACCAAACTGTAACACCCCCAAATATTCATATTTGAATTCAGCGGAAGAGTCGTTGGTGTTACGGGATAGCACATTACTCAAATCATAGACAACGCTTAAAAATCGCACCGTTTAATAATAAAGCATTTTCCTTTCATAAATATCAAATTACATAGGTCCTCAGGTCAAATATATCTTACAAATTTACAAAACATTTGAATGGAAATTTTTATTTAAATGCGGGCCATAAACTCTTGTCATCTTTCCGAGAATTACCTTCAAGTACCTGAGATAAAACATGTTAAAAGTCAGCGAAACGCTGAGCGAGTCCATAGAGTTTAATAATAAGCATTAATCATAAAACCGGTATATAATCATTACCGAAAAACATTTTTGTAAAATTCTTTGTCGTAGACCATAACATAGGCCAAAAACATTTTATACGAATCATTGTCGTAAATCATAACATAAGCCTTAAGCATTTGATACGAATCATTTTCGTAAATCATAACTTAGGCCAAAAACATTTTATAAGAATCATTGTCGTAACAACACCATTCAATACGTTTTATAAAGTTCTTTATAAAATAATAAAAACCGTTATATAAAACAGTTATGTAAAACCAGAACACGGATATAATCATTAATAAGACCTCATATTGCTAGTCAGGCAATATATTATAATTCAAATCACATATCATACGTTATTCCTGAGACCGCAGCCTCAGTATTACCATTATCAAGTATTATTATTATCGGATTATTATAAGCCGTGTGGCATTGTTACCTTTCTATAATATATATCGTGTACCTAGCCCGGAATTCCTTTGCCCATTTAAAACAGGGTTTCGTCACAATAATCACGCTAAATATACCACTCTCATACATAAATTCGCTTACCAATCAATGTGGCACGACGGAGATCAACCGTCAAGACGCGAACTGGGGGATCTTCCCCAAATAGTACTATTATATGCATAAGCGTCTACCAACTCCTGGTAGTTCACAATTCACGCTAATGGGACTTATAGTGACATAACCTAACTAATAATAATCCATTTCAATCATCCATTGGGTCATCAAATCAATCGGGTCCATATCAATAAACATACAATCAGGACCACTCGAGTTCTATTTTTATTTAAAACTAGCACGTTATCTCCCTCGCGGGTTTATAAAATATTTCATAAAACATTTAAAAGATTGTGAGGCTATGAACTCACATTAGTGTGGGAAGGCGGGTTATCAGCAATTAGGATGTATGGTACGTGCCTCGATCACGGAAACCTAAACATATAATACTCGATCTTAGACTATACCAAATAACTTTATAAAAGGTTGTTATGTATATGTAATGATGTCATAACATGATGATCAAGTGGGGTTTTATCACTTTATAACATTATTAGTTGTTAAGTATTAGTTAACTTAGGCTTATTATACTAATTTTAGCCCATTTACATATTAAGGCCCAATAGGCCCATTAAGAGTCCAATACATTATATTAGTCCATTTATCTTTTTAAGATCAGGCCCATACTTATATGTTGGGCCCAAGTGGGTTAAATTCATGAGTAAGTCCAATAATATTAAACCAAACTAGTTGGGCCTAGTGGTCCAACAAGGCTAATTTGGCCCATTATAGTCTATATGTTACAAAACTTGGTTTTGTCGACTTTTACTTGTCAAGTGTTTTTACATATCAGTATATGATTTATAAAAATGTTACATTAGACGGTTCCGACCATCAAAGTTTTATTTGACGAAAACGTAATTCTGTTGGTTTTAACATAAAAGACGTAAAAGTTTTATATATAGTTTGTAGTTTAGAAAACATTTGAGTTTTATGTTTATATAATGTAATATTTGTTTATTATAGTATATAAACTTATTTTATAATAGTTATTATTATTTATCAACTTTTATATACTTATTATATATAATATTTTACTTTGAGTGCCTTTTTAATAATATATACTTTAGTCAAATATGATGTGAAATTTCATGTCTACAATTTTGATCATATCTTGAGTTCTACAAGGAGTTGAGACCCCAAATTTTTATTGTATAAACTACATGATATGTGCTACAATTAACTCTACTGTAGCTCCTGCTCAAACAGCATCTAAGTATTTTTAATAATTCGTCCAAAACAAACTAGACAGATTAGTATCACGAAAGTATTTTGGTCATATCTTGCTCATTTTTAACATTCCATTTTATGGCCAATTCACCAATTATGTAAAAATCAATTATCTATCATTATATCAAATAATATAATCCATTTAACCATGTAAAAATATTGAAACCTACTGTTTATTACAGCCTACTAATCAAGTCAAGATTTTAACAACTTTTACTTGTAGTTTTACCCTTTTTAACCTAATCTAATGACATAAAATCCCCATGCAATCACTTGATCATCACTCATAGATCTTTTACATATACATTTGGAAGTAAATAGACAAATACATTTACAAAAATAGTAGGATGATGGTAGGAAGACAATCTTTATACCAACCAAAGTGATAGAATAGGTTGAGATTTTGATGAACAAGGCTTCAACTTGTAACCAAATCTTTAGCTTTTTGAAACAACTTATTGTGATCTTCAAATATATCTACTCCTTCTTGAAAATCAACCCTTTGACTCCATGAAAACTCCTTTTCACAAGTTATAACCACCTCAAATCATCATCTTTTTAAATGGTTATCAACATATGTTGAATATAGATTTAGTTGTATGGTAAAAATTGATGATGATGGTGAATTGGTAGTGGTTATGGGACGGTCAAAATGAGAGAGGAAGATAGATTTGGAAAACTTTTATTAAACTTTGCATGTGTGTGTGAATTGTGAAAAAAGATTTGAGGTTTTGTGGTTTTGCAAATGCATGTATGAGACAAGTGTCTGATACAAGCTCATGGTTTTGACAACAAGGGTGGTGGTGGGACAAGTGTCCCACTTGTCTCATCTTTACTAATTTACGGGTACTCCTCGATTCTAGTTTCCTCGATTTACGTGCCCTCGGGTCGATTTACGAAAAACGTTTTTATAAATTATGAATCTATGGCACAAAACGATTCTAATAAAAATTGTCTCATCAAAAATGGAGCACAAAAGCGTAAATACGTAAATCTAGGGTTCCCGGTTTAATCGCAAAAGACGTTAAATTATGTACGTAAGACCTAATTTCATCCCGTAAATATGTGTTTTCATGAACCCACATAAAATAAATTTTAAAATAATATACGAGATTGAATTTATTATCTGAAAATGTCAGATTGTCACAAAAACGGATTATGTAAACGTAAACACGTAACGTAGAGCACTCCGGTTTAGACGTAGACGATGCTACTTTAAGACATAAACCCCAATTTCTTCCCAAAAGTGAGTGAGTTCATAATCTAAAAATAAAATAATGATTATAAATAATACTTGAGAATAATATAACGACCTCAAATTGACGGATTGTCACATCAGATATCTCTCAAAAGATATTTGTTTTAATCACACGGAGATAAACACGTTATCTATCCATTTATTCACTCGGAGTAAATTGGTATTGAAAAGGTGGCACTCCTCTCCAGCCTCCGACCACTAAAATCCAAAGTGCACTATCGAGTCTAGAGCCATTTGAGATCATCAAATATCTCATTAGGACACGCTTCCATATTTCCTTGCTTCTTTACAAACTATGAAAAGTAAGAAACATTTTAAGAGTCCTACGCAATATCTTCATGATCTTGCCTGAACATCCGAGTAATACGTAAGTATTTACAATGAAGATGGAAATCCTTCTTGAGCGAACATTAAAAAGCTCATGGTAGGTGACTTGTGCGATTCTTTATGAATCAAACTTGTGATAACTGGAAAGCAACAGTTGTTTAATTCTTAATCGAATCTAAACACGTTCCAGGCCTCTACGCAATATCTCAGTGATCTTGCCAGAACACTCAGAGTGACACCCTAGTGTTTACAGTGATTAGTGGAAATCCTTCTAGTGTTAACCTCAAACAGCACTTGGTAGGTAACTTGCAGGATTCAATATGAATCAAGCTCGTGACAACTGGAAAGCGACGATGGTGCGATTCTTTAATGAATCAAACTTGTACCAGGAATCAGAATTCACGGCTTAAATCATGCAGATAGTTTTATCCAAATTATTCACTCTTTACGTTCACAGTCAGCTTTGGACGGTCGAGTAAAGAGAACGGGTTAACCCGCGAAATCTTGTCAAGGAGATTTTTAAATAAATCTACATGCCACGAGTACGATATTTAATATCGTCCAACGGTCTTCATCGATCGGAGGTAAAATGCTACCGAATTAGAATGAAATGTTCAAAGCCATTTCGTTCGTGTCTACTTATGTTACTACATTTGAAGACGGTGGCGTCGCGGTGTCCCAGAAGAAGTCGTCCCTGCATGCTTATACTTTATGCACTTAATACTTAATATAATTCAAGAAAGCCTAAAAGTCAAGTCTTCCGCTGTATCAAAATCTAAAGCTTTCAAGAATTACGAAGGTATAAGTATGTGGGACATGAAGTCACGAAGAGGCGAATATCACAAGTGATGATACACAAGATCAATGCCAGAGATTAATGCTCAAGATTGATATCAATGATCACATCAACATGTTCACCAGAAAAGAAAAAGAAAAGAAAGACGAAGACTACGAGCTCAAGACAAGCATAGTTTGCTAGGTCTATTTTATTATTGTAACTTGGGTAACGCCCTTGTTTGGAGTGACCTCCCTTTGGGGAGATTGTTGGAAATACGTTTTACGTATTTAGGGAGATTCGGTCACTCCGGCAATATATTAAGTAGTAGCTCGTAGTTTAGTTATCTTACATTAAGTAAACATGGAAAGGCCCAGTCCATGGAATGTATGGACGGCCCAATATGTAAGCCCAAGCCCATCATAAGGCTTGGGTATATAAACCCACTCCTTAGATGGAGAGGGTGTGGTTTTCACTCATTTTACACATAGTGATTAAGGTGTTTTCTTATTATTCTCTCTCAAGTGTGTGTGTGATTCTACCAACTCCCTCTCTCTCTTTCTCTCTATAGAATATACATTTACAATATCCTACAAATAGTATAAAGAAGATTAAAAGGAGATATGACTCGCTCACATATTCACACGTATGTAACATAACAACGAATATAACATCAACAAGCATATCCCCCCAAAAGAGATTTAGAACATTTATAAAATGATTTAGAAAATAGAAAGAGGGGTATGAAGTCACCTCGACGTTGTAGAGCAATTAGAAGAAATGAAAATATAAAGAACCGCTTAATACAAGAAGTCGAAGTCTATCTTGATGACTATTTCCCCTTTAGATCAACTCGATGCATCTGGGTTTTCCTGATGAAAGGTTTCATTAATACCACCAGTTGATAATTTGTTTAAATCATATGTCGAAATCGTTTGGTGGTTCGCTTATGTAAAATTAAGCGAAAGACACCAGCAATATATGTAAGATGTACACTAATTACTCGAAGTATACATGACACGGGGCATGCATTAAACCAAAAAAAAATGACAACAACAAGAATAAAATATTCAAAGTATATAATCAAAGTAATTCAACAAGCATTTGAAATCACCATTAAATAAATAAAGAGCCTTTTTATAAAATCAAATACACATTTTAAAGTTTTGAATGGAGTTTTAAAAATATTTATAATAGTCATGATTTCATAAAATAATATTTTATAATTAATTATTTCTTTACTTGACAACTTGATAATTCTTAAGGCCTTTTAATTTCTAAATAACATTTATGAAAATTACTATATATAAAATTTATAAATTTTTTGACATGAACTAATTGTTTATATAACCTTTCCCATATTTACAAAATCTAACTTTTTTCTTTTTTAAATGAACCCATGTTGCAATATCAGTCTGTGCTGCAATGTCCTCATGTTTTAAAATTTATATATATAATTAACCGGTATTAATCATATAAAAAATAATTAGACAAAATCAATAATCATTCAAACAGCATGTCAAATAATCAAGAAAACAAACACTTCCAACTCTTCTTATCCACAAATCCACATATCAGAACCATACACCCCTTTTTGGAAAATAAACCCATATCCAAACACTCTTTATAATAGTTTTAAACTCAAAACCAAAGACACTCTTAAAAGATTTTATACCTACAAACAAACACACCCTTACGGGTTGTTAAACACGCATCAAATCACCCCTATAGGGTCAGGTTTACATTCAGACATACACGAGACATAACTGAGAATAAGAGCTGCTCGACTGATGAGATGGCATTTATACATGATCTCATTGTTCTTTTCGGGTTTTAATACATAAAATGTCATAAAAATACCATATATATGCTTGTGTTTGTTTACTTGTGTATTTTAGGTATGGATATCGTGAAAAAGATAAAAGATCACAAGTTACAAAGAAAAACGGACACGAGAAACGAAGCCGTACAAAGAACCGGGCCTTAATCATGGAATTCTCAACAAATACCCTTGAAGACTTGAAGACAAACAAGATTGATCCTTATTTATTGAAGAAATGACACTTAAAACCCTTGATATTCATAATTACAAGTTTGGTCCCTTAAGTTTGTCAAAATTACACAAAAGGTCCTTCAACTTTGAAGAAATCGCAAGATTAGTCCCTCAACAATTTCAAATTGTCAATTATGGTCCCTCATCAAGCCAAAGATACATTGAAGACCTTTGAAGATCAAAAATGTCCAAGATCAGCCCTTGAAATATGCAAAAGTGTCAAAAATAACCCTTGATAACCTTTTTCCAAAGTTTGGTGCCAAAAGTGACAAATGGTGAAAGTTAATATAAAGGGAAATACGTTTTCTAGGCTGAAATACCTTATTTACCAAAAATCCCAAAGAACAAAGACCAAAGGTGTCTATTTGAAACATTCAAACTGAAAATGCGCCAAACAAACACCTTTCCCCCAAAATCGGATCAAAATCCTTACTGTTCATCTTTTACCCCACCCAGAATTTACACCACTTAAACTTAGGGTAAAATACAATTACCTTTGCACATGAGTGATTCACATGTGCAGAAACTCATCCAAACCATAAAACCCTTATTCCCACTCACAAAGGACCCCACCCCCAATTCCCTTTCCACCAATCAGAATGCAACTTAGCCTCCAAGTTATGTGACGTGTCCAAATCAACAGCTATGATTCATTGCTTCATCACAATGCTAAAATGAACATCCAGGATCAATTTGGACAGCTCAAAATTAGAAAACGTCTAGAAGACTCAAGGGCATAATAGGGAATTCAGTTCTAGGGTTTGTGAATAGTGTTTAGCCAGGCATTTGCCTATAAAAGGAGACCTCAACATGTGAGAGTCCCTTTGTTCCAGTTTTAGGCTATCAATCTTTGTAATTCCTTTTTAAGTTAAATAAAATTTGAATTTCTGAATTTTGAAATCTCTTTTTGATTTAGTTAAAAGTTTGGTGTTTGAGTAGCCTAATTCTGAGTTCCATTTGTTTGATTAGACCTTCCTTAACCTTGTGGTTAAGGCACGTCTAGGTTTGAAAGGTTTTCAAGGTTCAAAAGCATTGAAGTCCTTGTTTCTGAATTTGGCTATTATTTGTGTACTAACCCTTAGCCTTAAGCCTTGAGTTCTTTCAAGCTTGTTGACACCAAGCCTAAGAAGGATTCTAAGCCTTTGGTTGAGTTTGTTTGTTGCTTGTGTTGAAGAAATATCATAATCAAAGCCTTGTTCTGCTTTGAACATCAGCAGGCTTTGATCATCCTTGTTGAACTACCTTGGTCTTGTTCTAGTTGTTGAACAAGGTCCAAGGAGCATAGCTGGCCTTCCTAGGATGTTATGGAAGGCAGGTATAATCTCTTGGTTAAGATTCCCCTAAAAATTTCATGTTTATGGCTGTTTTGAATTTGGTACTTTGATTTTGAGTATTGTTGTTTGTGCTGGTGATTTTTGAGTTTGATTGTGTTAGTTGCTATTGTTTAAGTGTATTTGATCATTAAAATCAGTAGGTTATTAGTTAAAATCACAAGTTCCTTTGTTAAGTGGTAGATTAAGGAGTGTTTGGGTCTACTGCTTGGATTGGTTTTGTGGTTTGCTAAGTGGTTGTTTTGTGTAAGCAAGTATTGGTATCTGTTATTTAGGTGCTTGTGTTCATCTGTTTGCAGGTTTTGTGGTTTTGATCACATAGATTCTTGATTTGGCTATAAAATCTTAAAAACTTGGTAAAATTGGCTAGGATTTTGAGGACACCTAGATCTAAGCATAGGCTAGGGCTAACAAGTGCTAAATCATAGTTAATCACACCAGGGAATAAGGATTTGAGGCTTGAAATTGGATCAAGTGTCAAGTATATCAGCAAAACTTGTCTGCATATTGTTCATTGTTCATCAGAAACATTTTGTGCATTGATCTTGTTGATTACTTTGATTCAGTGTTTGATTCTTGTTTCTTTATGTTTGTTCTTAGTTTATATAGCTTATATATGCATCCTGTTAAGTTTGGTTGGCTTATTGTGGCTTAATCTGCTTATTAAGTGCTTAACTGCTTATTTCCCTATTTGGTGCATATCTGGTAACTGTTTGGCTTATTGTGGCTTATTGTGTGAACCATTTTGTGATTTTATTGTTGCTATTGACTCCTTGTGATTCACTAATCACAAGGGTGCCTTTATTTCCAATTGAATCAAACCAGAACTCTCATATAAGCTTGGTCAAATAGTCAAAGCAGTGGGAACTCCTTTCCCCTGCTAGTTGGCACTGATAGTGTTAAATTGGGTTCAGCTTATCAATAAGCTATAATAGCTTATTCCAACCTGCAACAACTTTGTTTTTGTAATAGGTGCTCATATTTTGACCCACTTGTTCATACTGGAGCATTTGGGTTGTTGACTTTAGAGTTTGACTAGAAAACCAACTCCTTTGACTTTTACATAAGTTCATTTGTGCTTATTCTGGCTTATTGGTTGTGCTTATTGGATTTTTGTTGATTGATATTGCTTATTGAGTCCATTTGAAAGCTTTTGCAAGTTGAATCAAGTCCTGAGGTGCATTATTTCTCAAAAACGACTATTTTGTCGTTTTGTGGATTTTTGCTTTTCTATTTTCTGGCTTATTGAGTGAGCTTTTTCAAAAATTCTTTTTACAGATCTCATAAGCATCCCAAAAGAAGGTTGTGTGTCAAATTAGAGCTTATGGCATTAGCTTATGGCTTAATGGGTTGAAAAGCCCAATAAGAATAAGCTTTGTGTTTAATAAGCTGTGATAAGCTCATATTCAGCTTTTGGGCATTTAGAGTTTTGTTCTTAGAATTGAATTTTAAGTCAGATAGGGCTTTTCCAAGTCAATTGGGCCAAGTTTGACTTTTTCGGCCCAAAAGCCAATTTGTGTTGACTGATTTTGGATTTGGCCCATTTGAGGGCCCAATAGGGATATTCTGGTAATTTCACTTTGATTTTCTGATTATTTAGGTTAAGATAAACTAGTTTGCAAGTTTTTAGAATTTTTTATAATTTTTGGATTTTTAATATTATTTTATTATTATTTTATTATTATTTTTAAAATTTCACATTTTCTAACTTTTTACATTTTTCTTAGGTTAATTACATTAAAATAGGAATTTAGCAACTTTTAGAATAATTTTATCACTTATAGATTAAATTTTATAATTATTTTAAGTTTTAATAGTTTTTAAATCATTTTAAATAGTTTTTATTAGTTTTAAAATTTCTAAAAATAGTTTTTAAACTTTTTAGGTCATTTTAGAGGTTTACCAATTGAAAAATATTTATTTGGGCTTTTTGATAATTTATTTGATTTTTAGGGCTTTAATTAGCATTTAAAAATTGAATATTTAATTATTTAAAAGGTTTGAAAAAGTTTTGATCATTGGTAAACTCTTAGTTTATTATTTTTTATTTTTGGTGAATTTTTGGTAATTTTTAGAATTTATTTTTATTTTGGTGATTTTTAAGGTTCTACGTTTTAACTTTCTAGTAGTGATTTTTTTGTTGATTTTTATTTTTACGTTTTCGTCATTTTCTTTTCTCATCCCCTTCTAAACCAATCATTAATCACAAACTTTTACAAGTTTTTCATAACACATATACCTCCTTGGGAAACGAACTTTCATACCATTAAGGGTCATTAGTGTTGATTTTCCTAAATCATCACTCGATACTTACCGCTTTTACGCCTTTTCCCTAAAAGGTCGTATCATACCACAATCACTTTGGCGCCGCTGCCGGGGAGGTGTGTCGTGATTAATTTGCATTGTTGTTTTTAATATTAACCATATATAGTATTTGTGTTAGTGGAACTCTACTAATACGTATTATCGGTTTTCTTGGTTTTTCTTGTACAAATATTATTAATATATTGTATTAAGTATCACAATAAATTCACAATATCTCCAAAAGTGTGAAAACACAACCTTAATTGGGATTTCATCACTCAATTATTGTATTCGAATCTCAAACAAAAAGAAAAAGGCAAAAATAGATAAATACTTTCGTGAAGCTCGATTTTGAAAGATACAAACTATAAGGTGGGTATAAGGAGGGTATTATAAAATATACCCTAAGGAAAAAGGCTCTTAAGTGCTTTGTGCCGCCTCGTTTCCCCGCTTGCTTGTGAGTATTTTGAGATTGAAGGCTAATCGAGGGTTTTGCCGCCCAAAGTATTATTACGTATAATATATTTGCTTGGTTTCTTTGTGATTAAACCCTCTTGAACAATTTGGTTTTCACCAAAGTTCTAAAGTCATTCGAAGGCGTTCACTCCACGTGATCGTTTTCATTCCTTTGAGGCTTCTTTAATCAAGAGTTTGATTCGAGGAGAGATTTTGTAGATTGTTGTCTACAAAGATACACCAAAATCCAAAAAAATTAAATATCATCAAAAACACAAAAAAAAAATTGAAAATTCACAAAACACCCAAAAAGAATCTTCTTTGCTCACCTCCCATTCTTCGTGAAGTTTATGATCACTCGTAATCAAGCAAAACGAGCTCGTAAACGACTTCAAAAGCAAGCCAATCAAGAGACGTTGATTGTTGAACAACCTCCAATTGTAGAACCTATTGTAGAACAAGAAGTCGTCATGGCTAATCGTACTATGATGGAGTTGCTACAAGCACCCACCGAGGGTTTTGGAGAGGCTATTGTGATTCCCGCCATCCTTGCGGAGAATTTCGAAATTAAGACGGGTTTAATGTCGATGTTGCAAGCAAATAAGTTTAGAGGTCACGAGAAAGACAACCCGCATTACCACATTAGGAATTTTAACCGTCTCACCGCCACTAGCAAATTTAAGGATGTTCCACATGACGCCATTAAGATGATGTTGTTTCCATACTCGTTGGATGGACCCGCAAAAATTTGGCTTGAGAAAGAACCGCCAAATTCGATTTTGACATGGGCCGATCTCGTTTCTAAGTTTGTGAACAAGTTTTTTCCACCATCTAAAACAACACATTTGAAAAATGAGATTTCACGATTTGTTCAAAGAAATAATGAAAGTTTTTCAATGGCATGGGAACGATTTAAAGAAATGTTACATGAATGTCCACACCATGATTTTACGGAATTGCATCAAGTGGATACTTTTTATAATGGGCTTAATGATCATGAACGAGATTATTTGAATGCCGCCGCGGGTGGTAATTTTTTGTGCAAGACGACTAATGAGGCTTTACAAATCATTGAGAATCGATCTAAGGTTTATAACCCTCGTAACACACCGAGTGTTGCCAATATGGGTTCGTCATCTTCGTCACAATCGTCTCGTAGCATTAACGCCTTACATGATGAAGCTAATGAGGAAAATCGGTTTTTTGATAGATTTGCTAATCTAATGTCCCATTGGAAGGCTCAAGAAGCTTCCAATTCCGCTTCGGTAAAAGCGGTTGCTAAGAGTTGTTTATCTTGTGGGGGAGCTCATGATCTTTCCGAGTGCATTACCGCGGATGGTAACACTTCGAGTGCTTATGTAGCAACGGGAACTTACAACCAAAACGGCCAAGGTTCACGCCAAAATCAAGCTCCACCAAACCAAAATGTTAACAATTATCGAAACAACAACCAAGGTAATTACCAAGGCAATTCACGCAATTACAACAAAGGGAATTATCAAAGTGGGAATGGACAAATTTCTAATCAAAACCAAAACCGTGATTTTCAAAACACTACACAAGGTTTTCAAAATGCTCACACTAAAAATTTGCAAGGAGAATTTTTGGATTATGCTAAAGCAAATGATGCTAAATTTGATAACATGCAACGTGAGATGATTAGCTTAAGATCCGAGTTGAAAAACGAGCTAAAAAATGAACTTGCTAATGAACTTAAAACTCACGCAAACAAAATGGAGGGAAATGTCCAACGTCTACAACAAAATCAACAAAAGATGGAATTAGGACAACATGAGATTAAGCAAGAGTTATTAAAAGCGGATGCTAGGCAATCAAAATTTGAGGACCGAATGGCTAAGATGTTTGAAGCAATCATGTGTAAACCCTCTTCCTCGGGTGGTCTTCCTAGTGATACCATTGCAAACCCGAAGGGAGAAATGAAGGTTATTACTACACGAAGTGGTAAAACTTTCAAGGAACCAATCTCTCGTGCAAGTACTTCTACGGAGAAGGAAATCGAGAAAGAACCCGAGGTGATGGTCGAAAAGGAGCACATTACAATCCCACGAAGTACCGCTCATACCACACCTACGGTTGAACCAATACCAATTGTGGAACCCGAGTTTCCAAGGCCGTTGCCTAATGCCCAACCCACACCACCTTTACCCTACCCTTCAAGACGAAACAAAGAGAAATTGCAAGAACGTAACAAACAACAAATCGAGCTTTTTATAAAAATGTTTCAACAAGTGCATTTTGATGTGAGTTTAGCCGACGCGTTGTTATATATGCCTCGTTTCGCTTCTACTTTTAAAAGTATGATGAGCGATAAGGAAAAGCTTTCAAAGCTTGCTAATTGTTCTTCGGTTTATCTTAACCGCATACCGGAAAAAGTTGGTGATCCCGGAAAGTTTCTCATTCCTTGTGACATACAAGATATGAAAGAATGTCTCGCCTTGGCCGATCTTGGTGCGAGCATTAATTTGATGCCATTTTCCATTTGGAAATCACTTTCGCTTCCGGCTCTCATTCCTTCGAACATGTCCATCGAGATGGACGATCATTCTACGATTATGGCATGTGGAGGAACCGAAGATGTTTTCGTGAAAGTGGGGAAGTTCTACTATCCCGTTGATTTTATAGTAGTTGACATCCCCGCGGATCCTCAAGTTCCTCTAATTTTAGGTCGATCATTTTTAGATACTTCGAGATCGCTTATCGATGTTCATGCGAGAACAATCACTTTGAGATTCAATGAAGAGGAACTTGTTATAAACGCTACTCAAAACTCGAAACCTTCTCATGTTTATGCAATCGCTACAATCAATCACATTGACATCGTTGATGTGGTTTGCGATGAGTTTTCACAAGAAGTGTTAGGTTTTTCCGATAGCTCGTCTAGTGGCAATCCCACTATTTTGGATCCGATTCTCGCTAATTCCACACCAAATCTCACTCCATTCCAAGGAGGCGATCTCACTTCAAATGAGATCGACAATGAAGATGAGGTGTTGATTAGTGATGAAATTTCTATTCCACCATTTCTTTCGCCGATGGAAGTTATGAGTGTTGAACCAAAATCTTCAATCGAGGAACCACCTATCCTTGAATTGAAAGATCTTCCTTCTCACCTTGAATACGCATTCTTGGAAGGTGATGACAAGTTGCCGGTTATTATTGCAAAAGGTCTTGCTAATGATGAAAAAACCGAGCTCTTGAAAGTTCTTAAGGCTCATAAAGGGGCAATTGCGTGGAAAATATCCGACATTAAGGGTATTCACCCAAAATTTTGTACTCACAAGATTTTAATGGAGGAGGACTACAAACCCGCAATTCAAAGTCAAAGAAGGGTGAATCCTAAAATTCACGATGTCATTAAAAAGGAGGTCTTAAACTCCTTGACGCGGGAATGATTTATCCTATATCCGATAGCCCATGGGTGAGCCCAATCCATTGTGTCCCTAAAAAGGGAGGAATGACCGTTGTACCCAATGAAAACAACGAGTTAATTCCCACTCGTGTTGTGACCGGTTGGAGGGTGTGTATTGACTACCGAAAGTTAAATGACGCCACTCGTAAAGACCACTTTCCTTTGCCCTTCATGGATCAAATGTTGGAGCAACTTGCGGGAAATGAATTCTATTGCTTTTTAGATGGTTTTTCCGGTTACTTTCAAATCCCTATCGACCCTCGTGATCAAGAGAAGACTATGTTTACGTGTCCTTATGGAACGTTCGTTTATCGTAGGATACCTTTCGGACTTTGTAATGCACTCGGTATGTTTCAACGGTGCATGATGGCAATTTTTCACGATATGATCGAGAAGTCGATGGAAGTGTTTATGGATGACTTCTCGGTGTTTGGTAATTCATTTACGTCATGTTTATCTAATCTCAAGCAAATGTTAAAACGTTGTGAAGAAACCAATCTTGTGCTTAATTGGGAAAAATGTCATTTTATGTGTAAACAAGGAATCGTCTTAGGACATAAGGTGTCGAAGGTGGGGATTGAGGTCGATAAAGCTAAGGTAGACGTCATCGCCAAGTTACCTCATCCCAAAACCATTAAGGGTGTTAGGAGTTTCCTAGGCCACGCGGGCTTTTATCGTCGTTTCATCAAGGACTTTTCGAAAATCTCTCGTCCTATGACACACCTTCTCGAGAAGGATGCTCCTTTTAACTTTAATGAAAATTGTGTTAAGGCTTTCGAAACTCTCAAAAGGAAACTTACCGAAGCTCCCATTCTTGTTGCTCCTAATTGGGAATTACCCTTTGAAATCATGTGCGATGCAAGTGATTATGCTATAGGGGCCGTCTTAGGGCAACGTTATGACAAGCATTTCCGTCCTATCCACTATGCTAGTAAGACGATGACCGAGGCTCAATTAAAGTACACCACAACGGAAAAGGAATTCCTTGCCGTGGTCTATTCTTTTGAGAAATTCCGACCTTATCTCGTCTTGACTAAAAGCATCGTGTATACCGACCATTCGGCTATCAAGTATCTCTTAGCTAAGCAAGATGCTAAGCCGAGATTGCTTCGTTGGATGCTCCTCCTCCAAGAATTTGATGTCACCGTGCTTGACAAAAAAGGAGCCGAGAATCTAGCGGCCGATCATCTCTCTCGTCTAGAAGATCCTCACAAAGATGTTTTCGAGAACAAGGAAATCACTGAAACATTTCCTCTTGAGACTCTCGGTGTAGTGAATTCTAAAGACACCACCCCATGGTTTGCTGACATTGCAAATTACCATGCGGGCAGTTTCATAATCAAGGGTATGACGACACAACAAAAACGAAAATTCTTTCGTGACTTCAAGTTCTATTTTTGGGACGACCCTTATCTCTTTCGGATTTGTGCGGATCAACTCGTTCGACGTTGTGTGTTTAGTGCCGAAGCTTCTAATATCCTTAGAGCTTGTCACGAGGGACCCACGGGTGGTCACCACGGTGCTAATCTCACGGCTAAGAAAGTGTTCGATGCCGGTTTCTTTTGGCCTTCTATCTATCGTGATGCACACGCACTTGTGAAGTCGTGTGATTCGTGCCAACGTCAAGGAAAATCGTCTCAACGTGATGAAATGCCGCAAAACATAATTCAAGTGTGTGAGATTTTCGACATATGGGGAATAGACTTTATGGGGCCGTTCTCATCGTCTCATGGAAACAAATATATCCTCGTCGCGGTGGACTACCTTTCTAAGTGGGTGGAAGCTAAGGCTTTGCCTACTAATGATGCTCGTGTGGTAGTGAAGTTTTTGAAGCAACTATTCTCTCGGTTCGGAACCCCTCGTGCTATTATAAGCGATCGAGGAACCCATTTTTGTAATGACCAATTCGAAAAGGTTCTAAAGAAATATGGAGTTACTCATCGTCTTTCTACGGCTTATCACCCACAAACGAGTGGGCAAGTCGAGGTTTCAAACCGAGCTTTGAAGAGGATTTTAGAGAGGTCAATTGGAGAAAACCGTGCTTCATGGTCCGACAAACTCGATGACGCTTTATGGGCCTTTAGGACCGCTTATAAGACACCTATCGGTTGCACTCCTTATAAGTTAGTCTATGGGAAGAATTGTGATTTGCCCATTGAGTTGGAGCATAAGGCATATTGGGCCCTTAAGCATGCAAATTTTGACTTGAAGACCGCGGGAGATCACCAGAAAATACAATTGAATGAATTGGATGAATTAAGAGATAATGCTTATGAAAATTCATTAATTTTTAAAGAAAAGACTAAAAAGTTTCATGATTCAAAGATTAAAAACCGGGTTTTTAACGTTGGTGATCAAGTGTTGATTTTTAACTCTCGTCTTAAGATATTTTCCGGGAAATTGAAATCTCGTTGGTCGGGTCCGTTCACCATTACACAAGTGTTTCCATATGGGACCATTGAGCTAGCTCAAGATGATGGTCCTAATTTCAAGGTGAATGGACATAGGCTTAAGCACTACTTTGGTGGGGAAATTCCTTCAATAGTTGCCCTCGACCAAGTCACCTTCCCCAATGATAATTAGCATTGAGGGGATCGAGTCGAGCTCATGACTCAGTAATCAAAAACGAGGTGCCTCGTGGGGGAGATCCCATGCTTATCTTTTATGCTCACTATTCACTAATAAGGGGACTTGTACCCTTTCAACTCGTTGACTCGTGGTTGTTTGTGATTGTGTTATCTAGATCATCATCATTATCTACGATTGAAGACTCTCGTGTTCGTTTACGTGAGCCTCCATCGTTCGTTTGAAGAAGTTTTTCACGATTCCATGACATATCCTTTATTGTTCTAACAATTATCTTTTAGCATACTTAATAAACGGATTTAGATATATTGTTGATCACCCTTCCCATGCTAGATCCTAAGCATTCGACTCTTCGTCTCTAGTATAGGGGTGCTCCACCTTTAGACTCGAAACATTGAGGACAATGTTTACTTTTAGTATGGGGGGTGAATAGGTACTTGCTTTGCTACGCCCTCACGCTTTCCAACTTTCAATGTTTTGTTTTGCTAATAAGGCTAAAAATGGCCAAATTTTAAAAAATTTCTTAGTTTTAATAAGTGTTTTTAAGACACGAATGTATATTTTACGATGGGTAGAATAAGAGTTAATTTTTGACTTGATGGCCATTTAGAGCCATTTACATTCCTTAACCCGCTCAATTCAAGTTTTGCTAGACTTTTATATAGGGAGCTTTAAAACGCGAAAGTCTTAATTCATTCGGGTTAAGAACAAGAACTTTTCGCAAGTTCCTATAATTGATCCTAGAAAGTCACTTATCAAGGGAACTATAAAACGCATTCTCTAAACTTGAAAAAGTCCAAGAAAGTGCAAGATCCTATAGGTGGCTTGAAAACCCAAAACTTTGATTTGATATAGTCTTAATGAAAGCTAATCCAAATTTGGCTTAATTTTGACTTGCATGGCTAAGTATTCACGAGTCTCTTTAATTAGAGGTCTTTATATAGTGAAGAACAAGAAATGATAGAGTTAGACAAGTGATCATGCTAAACGTAGAACACGAAAGTGTTCTTTCAAAAACTCATATGTTTTTAATTGTGGCTTTTTCTTCCCATAAGATCAATGCATTAGGAATAAATCATAATTGCAATAAGTAAGGTCGTACGATTTGAAAGGTTACTTAGCCTCTAGCGCAAGATCGTTTAAAAGTTGCTCGGGGTTGAATAGAGTTCATAGCCAAGGCATAACTTATTGAAGCGGGACGCGAAAATTGGCGATTATCCAAAAAGGCCCTAACAAGGCATGAGGAGCTCTATTTTTTGCTAAAGATCCAAAGATGATGTGAAGTATCATTATTCCTGAATCAATATGAAGGATCGAGACACACGACGAAAAGCAATTACTCCCCTAAAGATCATGGAGAAAGTCTATCCAAAAAGACCCTAACAAGGTATGAGGATAAATATATCCAAGTCCGAAAAGGAGGCGGATCGTTGTATATCAAAATCCAAAGTATAGATTGAAGAAAAATGATGAAGTCGTGGTCCAATATGAAGAATCTCTCAAAAACGTCAAGTGAAGAAATTCCAAATATATGAAGAGAAGACCATAATTTCAAGAACGTCTTCCCAAGATTTGAAGTATGAAGTACATGCCAAATATCGGTCCGAGAAAGGTCTCAAATCATGAAACGAGTTATGCCAAGATATGAACTTAAGGAGATACACGAGAAGCCGTTTTAAAAGATTTTTTCCTTCGGCTAACTATTGATCAAATCGTGCTACTTTGCTTTCGGACTAATAACTACTCAAATAAGTCAATATGAATCACTTGTGATCTATGACAAATAGATAAAAAATGCTAGTAACCCATTTCTTTTTATAATAACTAGGATTGCGGGGAGAAAAAGTATTACACAATTTTGACGTATGAGTAGTGTTAGCATTGTGACTTGTACCAACAATGATCTTGTTTTTGCACTTAGCATGGAATGTATGACAATCAAGGATGACGAAGTTTACTCTAAGGGACATTTACTTGTTTCTATTCTTTGACCCTAAAAGTCACTTTTCGTGATGAAAATCATATGTTATGTCTTTACACATCATCGTAGTATGTTGCAAGTATTTTTACTTTTTAAATAAAGGTTAATAAAATTGAACTTTGGTGATGCTTAGATACTTTATTCTAGCATTGCGTGAGGGCACGGCAATGGCTTAGTATGGGGGAGTGATGAGATGGCATTTATACATGATCTCATCGTTCTTTTCGGGCTTTAAATACATAAAATGTCATAAAAATACCATATATATGCTTGTGTTTGTTTACTTGTGTATTTTAGGTATGGATATCGTGAAAAAGACAAAAGATAACAAGTTACAAGGAAAACCGGACACGAGAAACGAAGCCGTACAAAGAACCGGGCCTTAATCATGGAATTCTCAACAAATACCCTTGAAGACTTGAAGACAAACAAGATTGATCCTCATTTATTGAAGAAATGACACTTAAAACCCTTGTATATTCATAATTACAAGTTTGGTCCGTTAAGTTTGTCAAAATTACACAAAAGGTCCTTCAACTTTGAAGAAATGGCAAGATTAGTCCCTCAACAATTTCAAATTGTCAATTATGGTCCCTCATCAAGCCAAAGATACATTGATGACCTTTGAAGATCAAAAATGTCCAAGATCAGCCCTTGAAATATGCAAAAGTGTCAAAAATAACCCTTGATAACCTTTTTCCAAAGTTTGGTGCCAAAAGTGACAAATGGTGAAAGTTAATATAAAGGGAAATACGTTTTCTAGGCTGAAATACCTTATTTACCAAAAATCCCAAAGAACAAGGACCAAAGGTGTCTATTTGAAACATTCAAACTGAAAATGCGCCAAACAAACACCTTTCCCCCAAAATCGGATCAAAATCCTTACTGTTCATCTTTTACCCCACCCAGAATTTACACCACTTAAACTTAGGGTAAAATACAATTACCTTTGCACATGAGTGATTCACATGTGCAGAAACTCATCCAAACCATAAAACCCTTATTCCCACTCACAAAGGACCCCACCCCCAATTCCCTTTCCACCAATCAGAATGCAACTTAGCCTCCAAGTTATGTGACGTGTCCAAATCAACAGCTATGATTCATTGCTTCATCACAAAGCTAAAATGAACATCCAGGATCAATTTGGACAGCTCAAAATCAGAAAACGTCTAGAAGACTCAAGGGCATAATAAGGAATTCAGTTCTAGGGTTTGTGAATAGTGTTTAGCCAGGCATTTGCCTATAAAAGGAGACCTCAACATGTGAGAGTCCCTTTGTTCCAGTTTTAGGCTATCAATCTTTGTAATTCCTTTTTAAGTTAAATAAAATTTGAATTTCTGAATTTTGAAATCTCTTTTTGATTTAGTTAAAAGTTTGGTGTTTGAGTAGCCTAATTCTAAGTTCCAATTGTTTGATTAGACCTTCCTTAACCTTGTGGTTAAGGCACGTCTAGGTTTGAAAGGTTTTCAAGGTTCAAAAGCCTTGAAGTCCTTGTTTTTGAATTTGGCTATTATTTGTGTACTAACCCTTAGCCTTAAGCCTTGAGTTCTTTCAAGCTTGTTGACACCAAGCCTGAGAAGGATTCTAAGCCTTTGGTTGAGTTTGTTTGTTGCTTGTGTTGAAGAAATATCATAATCAAAGCCTTGTTCTGCTTTGAACATCAGCAGGCTTTGATCATCCTTGTTGAACTACCTTGGTCTTGTTCTAGTTGTTGAACAAGGTCCAAGGAGCATAGCTGGCCTTCCTAGGATGTTATGGAAGGCAGGTATAATCTCTTGGTTAAGATTCCCCTAAAAATTTCATGTTTATGGCTGTTTTGAATTTGGTACTTTGATTTTGAGTATTGTTGTTTGTGCTGGTGATTTTTGAGTTTGATTGTGTTAGTTGCTATTGTTTAAGTGTATTTGATCATTAAAATCAGTAGGTTATTAGTTAAAATCACAAGTTCCTTTGTTAAGTGGTAGATTAAGGAGTGTTTGGGTCTACTGCTTGGATTGGTTTTGTGGTTTGCTAAGTGGTTGTTTTGTGTAAGCAAGTATTGGTATCTGTTATTTAGGTGCATGTGTTCATCTGTTTGCAGGTTTTGTGGTTTTGATCACATAGATTCTTGATTTGGCTATAAAATCTTAAAAACTTGGTAAAATTGGCTAGGATTTTGAGGACACCTAGATCTAAGCATAGGCTAGGGCTAACAAGTGCTAAATCATAGTTAATCACACCAGGGAAGAAGGATTTGAGGCTTGAAATTAGATCAAGTGTCAAGTATATCAGCAAAACTTGTCTGCATATTGTTCATTGTTCATCAGAAACATTTTGTGCTTTGATCTTGTTGATTACTTTGATTCAGTGTTTGATTCTTGTTGCTTTGTGTATGTTCTTAGTTTATATAGCTTGTGTATGCATCCTGTTAAGTTTGGTTGGCTTATTGTGGCTTAATCTGCTTATTAAGTGCTTAACTGCTTATTTCCCTATCTGGTGCATATCTGGTAACTGTTTGGCTTATTGTGGCTTATTGTGTGAACCATTTTGTGATTTTATTGTTGCTATTGACTCCTTGTGATTCACTGATCACAAGGGTGCCTTTGTTTCCAATTGAATCAAACCAGAACTCTCATATAAGCTTGGTCAAATAGTCAAAGCAGTGGGAACTCCTTTCCCCTGCTAGTTGCCACTGATAGTGTTAAATTGGGTTCAGCTTATCAATAAGCTATAATAGCTTATTTCAACCTGCAACAACTTTGTTTTTGTAATAGGTGCTCATATTTTGACCCACTTGTTCATACTGGAGCATTTGGGTTGTTGACTTTAGGGTTTGACTAGAAAACCAACTCCTTTGACTTTTACATAAGTTCATTTGTGCTTATTCTGGCTTATTGGTTGTGCTTATTGGATTTTTGTTGATTGATATTGCTTATTGAGTCCATTTGAAAGCTTTTGCAAGTTGAATCAAGTCCTGAGGTGCATTATTTCTCAAAAACGACTATTTTGTCGTTTTGTGGATTTTTGCTTTTCTATTTTCTGGCTTATTGAGTGAGCTTTTTCAAAAATTCTTTTTACAGATCTCATAAGCATCCCAAAAGAAGGTTGTGTGTCAAATTAGAGCTTATGGCATTAGCTTATGGCTTAATGGGCTGAAAAGCCCAATAAGAATAAGCTTTGTGTTTAATAAGCTGTGATAAGCTCATATTCAGCTTTTGGGCCTTTAGAGTTTTGTTCTTAGAATTGAATTTTAAGTCAGATAGGGCTTTTCCAAGTCAATTGGGCCAAGTTTGACTTTTTGGGCCGAAAAGCCCATTTGTGTTGACTGATTTTGGATTTGGCCCATTTGAGGGCCCAATAAGGGTATTCTGGTAATTTCACTTTGATTTTCTGATTATTTAGGTTAAGATAAACTAGTTTGCAAGTTTTTAGAATTTTTTATAATATTTGGATTTTTAATATTATTTTATTATTATTTTTAAAATTTCACATTTTCCAACTTTTTACATTTTTCTTAGGTTAATTACATTAAAATAGGAATTTAGCAACTTTTAGAATAATTTTATCACTTATAGATTAATTTTTATAATTATTTTAAGTTTTAATAATTTTTAAATCATTTTGAATAGTTTTTATTAGTTTTAAAATTTCTAAAAATAGTTTTTAAACTTTTTAGCTCATTTTAGAGGTTTACCAATTGAAAAATCTTTATTTGGGCTTTTTGATAAGTTATTTGATTTTTAGGGCTTTAATTAGCATTTAAAAATTGAATATTTAATTATTTAAAAGGTTTGAAAAAGTTTTTATCATTGGTAAACTCTTAGTTTATTATTTTTTATTCTTGGTGAATTTTTGGTAATTTTTAGAATTTATTTTTATTTTGGTGATTTTTAAGGTTCTACGTTTTAACTTTCTAGTAGTGATTTTTTTTGTTGATTTTTTGAAAGTCCCTAAACAATGCAAGAAACCCTAATCTTATCTTAATCAACACAAGGTATTACTTTTCAAACGTAATCTTATTATTATATAATAAAGAATTACAATTGTTATGGATAACACAGTTTGATGACAATGTTTTGTGCACACTTTGAACAACAATAAACCCTAACTTATGAATACAGTCGTAGCTGTTTGATTCACTAAGTTATATGCACTAATGTTCTTAATATCTCAAAGTGTTAAACATTAATGCATGGATACACATCCTATTTATAGTGTTACGAGTTTGACTTAAACAGTACTTGATGTCGACTACACAATCTTTTACAAGTTCCCACATCAGTCACATGATGTCCTTCTATTCTTGGTAGTCTTCCATTATGCTTTAAGGAACAGTTGTCAAAAACAGTTTCCTTATTCTTCATAGTCTCGAACACACAAATGGCATGTCCAAAGTGTGTTGAGAGTTATCAGGGTATTGCCACCCCTGTTAACTCTCAACCCCTCAGAGTCCCTGATACATCTTGGCTGTTATCCATCACAGCCAATGAGTATGTCTTCAGGTAATCTTCGACTTCCCTGACAATGTCTCTGACATGGACTCCTCTGAGGTTGCTCACAGAGACTTGGATCTCTGTGAGTCTTGCGAAACTTGCCTGCCTCCTAGGCACAGGCAAGGGACTATCTAACAGCCTAATTATGTTTAAATCAATGATCAGGGAATCTAACAAGTTTAGATTCCCAACAATCTCCCCCTATTTAAACATAAATAATGCTAGATCTAACTATGTTAAGGTAAGTGAGTTTAACAGCTTCTTCTTACACATAACAGATCTAAACAAACATACCTCATAATTTTATTAAAACTTAAAGAAAATTACAAGTGCATTACATAAGTAAAATAAAAGATGAAGGTAAAAGGGCTGTGAATCAACTTCAATAGTCATCATTTTTTATTCTTTCTTCAGCTTCGGCCAAGTCTAATCTGTTATCAATTTCATCCTGCAAAGTCTTTGCAAACTTCTTGGAATACTCTGTGTTGATCTTGAGACACTTTTTGTGACAGAGTAGCTGAATAGTTGAAGCTAAGCACAGCTCATCTTCCCTTTGAAAGGCATACTGGCAAGCCTTGTTCATAAATGCCATTCCTCTTTCAGGCTCTGTGTATGTCTGACCATCAACAGGGCCAACAATACCATTTGGGAGGATCAAATCCCTGTGCATGCCATCCACATGAACATCTTCAGTAACAAAAGTTTCATTAATAATTTGTGAAATTCTTCTCCTTTTGTTGCCTGTCTTTGGGGGTTCTTGTTCAAAAAGCTGTGGTGGGGGATCAATCCTAAGTTTGGCTGCTATTTCCTTGATCCAGTTAAACTTAGCCTTAAGAGTCTTCAGCAGAAGAAAATTAGCTTGTCCAGACTTTTTGGCAGCTAAGGCTTCGAGTTCGAACCATTCTGATAACCCAAGTGTCTTTAACCTGAAGTTGTCAAACACATCTATATTTCTCTGTTGGTTTTCCCTCCATAAGATCATCTGTGGGGTGTTTGTGGATTTATGAATGGTTTATTTGAACTTGGTTATCTTGCCAGCAGCATATCTGTTGTTCACGCAGGCATCATAGTCAGCTTTGACTTTCCTTAAAGCCTCAGCGCGTTTTGTTTCCATTTCCCTCAACCTTTGTTTTTGTTTTTCCCTTTCAGGTGGTGTCATCTTCCTCAGAGTAGCTTCATTCAATTCTTTGGCTGTCTTGAGTTCATTTAATCTTTTGAATTCTTCAGCCTGTTGCTCTATTTCTTCAGGGGTCAAAGGAATCTCATCGGAAGGTGTAAAGGTTGAGAATTGGGAAAGGTCTGTTGTGGATCCTCCTGTCTCTAGCATCGCAACTATCTTCTTAAGTTTGGTGTCAGTATCAACCAAAACTATCTCCTTTCCTTTCTTCGAGACAGAGGACTCCACACTTATGTTTTTCAAAACATCAGCTCTTTTGATAAACGCTGTCTGAGCCTGAGTTTGAATAGCTTTGGGGAGAGAGCTAACAGTGAATTTTAATTTCTTGGCCGCTGGCTCATCATCATCCTCAGGCTTACTGATGTTAACCAAGATCAGAGACTTTGATGAGTCAGCTCCATCTTGAGTTTGTTGCTCCCCCTGAGTATCATCCTCATCATCAGGTATTATAACAGGTGTGATGACTTGGAGAGGAACAGGTGTAGTTGAGGGATTAGCTGATGATGAGCCTTGTTCAGCAGATGCAAGGCTGAGTGTAGTATTCTTCTCCCCCTCACATTTATCCTTACTTCGTAGATGCCTGGATGAAAGTTCCTGAAAACATCTTGCAATCTGCTCCACAGAGGCAGCCATAGAACGTTGTCTTTTTCTTGAAGCCCTGGCAATCTTCAGTAGGAGGTTGGCATTTGCATTAGTATTTGCCTGAACAGGACTGACAATAAAGTTAGCATGGTTGTATTGTCTGGTGCGAACAGCATTAAAGTGCCTGTGCATGGTGTCTTCATGTTCATGGAACATAGCAGGGACGGCTGAGTCAATGGCATCCTTGATTCTTGTTGAAAGATGACCGAGTCCCTGGGCTACACCTTTTCTTGCACCATCCTGAATTGGCTCAGTGACAGCCTCAGTCACAGCCTTTTTAATGATGCCTGGAAATGTCACAGTAAAGTTGTGCATCTCAGACTTGATCACATCCAGCTTCCTTGATAAGCGCTCAATATCAGATTGATGATGGACTGGCTGAAGATTCTTGATATTGAGGCTTTGCTGAGCATAGTTATCCCCCCTTGGTATTAAGTCAAAGTTGGTCTGGGCAGGATGATCAAACATTAGAAATTCTGTTGTTGGATCATAAGTTGGTCTTTGGAAGACTGTTGTTGCTGAGGTAGCAGAGTTTGGAGTATCAACAGCTTCCTTGAGAGGAGAAGTCTTGTCACCAGCTGGTGTAGACACAGCTATTTCTTTAGGAGGAGAGACAGACAGCTGGTCTTCCTCATCTTCTTCATCCTCTTCATCGAACATTCCCTCAGGGAATTCATCTTCAGGCATTTGCTCAATATCAGAGACATAATCCTCTAATGAGAGCATTTCTTCATCAGCATTTATCACAGGCTCTTCATCATTTGGTTTGTCCTGAGTAATTGTATCAGCCTCCTTTTCTTGTTGTACCTGAGACTCGATGACTGGCTGTACAATTTCAGCCTGCAAATTTGTTGTAATTAGTAACAGGGAAAAATATAAGGGGAATGGTCGCCATTTCGCTGTCCCAGAGAGGCTGAGGGTGATTGCTCAGCCACTCCAAAGGATAAATCCTTGGGATTCTTTTAAGTGTGAATAAAATGTGGTTAATGATCGCCATTCGCTGCCCCTAGGAAAGCTGAGTGTGATTATTCAGCCCCCCCAAAAAGGTAAAAAAACCTTTGGGACTCTTTTGATTGTGAGACATATGTTGTTTATGGATCGCCAGTCGCTGCCCCTAGGAAATCTGAGTGTGATTATTCAGCCCCCCCCCCCCCCCCCAAAATGTTAAAACCTTTGGGACTCTTTTAAGAGTGAAACATATGTGGTTGTAGGTCGCCTGTTACGCTGCCCCTAGGAAAGCTAAGGGTGATGATTCAGCTCCCCCTGAAAGGATAAATCCTTTGGGACTCTTTTAAGGAGGGAACCAAGAGACTGTGTGAAGTACAGCTGATCAAGGTTGAGACATTAGTGTATTCAGGTTGTCGTTAGCCTGAATACTGTCTAGAGGGTGCAGGGTCATCGGGGTGCTTTATAAACACAAATGAATCATTCCCTGGTGCAAAGACAGGGTGTACAGAAGTCTTAAAGTATTCTAAGTGTAATGACAGACTTCTATGGGTCGAGGATTACCCTAACTTCACCACTCTCTCCTACAGACAAATGAGAGTGGCTGCTTGTGAACCTCTAAAAAATGTACACTGATTACCTGTGAGATATCAGCTTGATTAGGCTGGTTTCCTGTTGTCTTAGCTGACTTAGAGACACTAGACGCCTGTTGTTTGTCAGCCAAAGAATCTGAATCCACAAGAGTATCTGGACCAGATGAGGTGTCAGTCTTCTTTCCTTTGGCCTTAGTAACAGCTTTGGAGTGGGAAGAAGAGGGGATTTTCTTCTTCTTAGGCTGTTGGCCAGATGAAGCCTTGGACTTAGTAGTGTGCTGCCCAGAGGTCAAAGACATAGACTTGCCAGCAACACTAGAAGTATTCACCTTCTCAGAGGAAGGGAGCAAGGGCTTCTCAGCGTTTGGTACCTGGTTGGCCACATTCAGCATATGGGCGGTGACAGGGACATCGTCAGCTCCTATTTCCTTGTAGATGGCGCCTGTGATGCGATAGGGCTTTAGAGCAGTCAAGGCCTTGTTGTGGTAGTTATCTCCCAGCAGACTCTCAAAGATCAGGGACAGGAAGCGCACATAACAGATATTCTTTTCCCTGCCCTGATTCCTTCCCTTTAGCTGTTCTACCAGGTTTGAGAAGAGAATGCTTCCAACGTCAACATCAGCTCCCCAGATTAATCCATACGCAATAGCCTGATGGTTGAAAGACATCTGATCCTGTGATCCCTACATTCCTCCCAGGGACTTAACAATGTGGGTGAAGAGGACATGCCACATAGGAGTAAAGTACTTAATCTTCAGAGGGGATTTGGCGAGGACTTCAGCAGGTGTAAGTGCAGGGTTAACATCATGGCAAGGGTTGAGTGTGGCCAGGGCTTCCTTGACAGCCTTTTTGTCAACAACCTTCAGGCATTCATCTCCATGTTTTAATCCGGCCACACTTGAAAAGTCTTTAAGGGAGAAGGCAAAAGGGTGTTCATTACAAGAAAGGCTAAAGGTTATGGTGTCTTCTACCACTTCAACAGAATACCAGAATTCCCTAAGGTATTCTTGGTAAAAGGTGGATGGGGTTTTGGTGAAGGCTTCATTTAGGTCACAATTCTGCATGAAATTTACCAGATCTGAATAGGTGTTGTTTGGTGCCTTAATCCATCCAATGGCGTTGTTGGATGCGAGGATGCTCTCGTTGATCTCGAAGTTAACATTTGAGGCTTTGGGAACTGAGAATGCCATGGATTTGAGGTTGAAGGTGAGCGAAAATGGCGGATGGTTAAGAGAGATAAGAACTTAGAGAGAGAAGTAGATTTTAGAATGGTGGTGGGTGAGAAGAGAAAGGAGACAATATATATTCAAACTTAAGTGAACAGTTATTCAACTGTATTAAATGCTAGGTGCGAAAATGACTGCTCAAGTTGGTCCCCTTGACCTTTCAAAAATTTTGTCTCCTCGTTATCCGAAAAATAAATGATTAAATATTTGAGAATGTTTTTTGCATTTACTTGGAAAGTAACTACCTAGTTTCATGTGAAAAACATTTAATATAGAATCAATCATTTAATGAACACATTTAATATCAAGCCACAGGCTTTGAGATATTGAGCATCCCTAGCTCAGCAACTAGTCTGTTGAACGAAGGTTCAGCCAAAGGCTTTGTAAAGATATCAGCTAGTTGCAGCTCTGTGGGAACAAAATGCAGCTCAATATCTCCCTTCATTATATGATCCCTGATAAAATGATACCTGATATCAATGTGTTTGGTACGAGAGTGAAGAACAGGGTTGTTGGATATGGCAATGGCGCTGGTGTTGTCACAAAAGATTGGCACTTTGTCATACAAGATTTCATAGTCAGCCAATTGACTTTTCATCCAGAGCACCTGAGCACAACAGCTGGCTGCAGCGACATATTCTGCTTCAGCTGAAGACATAGCCACAGAGTTTTGCTTCTTAGCACTCCATCCAACCAATTTTCCCCTCTAGGATTTGACAACTGCCTGAAGTGCTCTTTCTGTCAATACAGCATCCAACATTGTCTGAATCTGAATAGGCCTTGAGATCAAAGCCTGATTCTTTTGGATACCATAGGCCTAGGGATGGTGTTCCTTTGAGATACCTGAAAATTCTCTTAACAGCCACTAGATGGGATTCTTTTTGGTTAGCCTTGTACCTTGCACAGAGACATGTGGAGAATTTGATATCTGGACAACTGGCTGTTAGATACATCAGTGACCCAATCATGCCTCTATATAAAGTCTCATTAACAGAGACCCCTGACTCATCAGGGCCCAAGTTGTTGGGTGGAAGCATGGGGCATTTCACTGATGCACAATCAGCTAAGTCATAATTTTTAAGTAAATTCTTAACATACTTTTCTTGACAAATTGAAATTCCCTTAGGACATTGTTTAATTTGAAAACCCAAAAAGTAAGTTAATTCACCCATCATACTCATCTCATATTTCTTGGTCATTAACTTAGCAAAATGTTTACTAAGATTGACATTTGTTGACCCAAAGATGATATCATCCACATAAATCTGCACAATGATGAAATCACTCTTGTCCTTGAAGGTAAAGAGTGTTTTATCAATAGAACCCTTGATAAATTTATTTTCAGTTAAGAAATTTGAAAGAGTTTCATACCATGCTCTTGGAGCCTGTTTCAGACCATACATTGCCTTGTGAAGTCTGTATACATGGTTGGGAAACTCGCTATTCTCAAATCCTTCAGGTTGAGCAACATACACTTCCTCAGCCAAATCACCATTGAGGAAGGCACTCTTAACATCCATCTGATACACAGTGATGTTCATATAGGCACCATAAGCAAGGAAGATTCTGATGGCCTCAAGTCTAGCAACAGGTGCAAATGTTTCATCATAATCAATTCCTTCAGTCTGAGAGAACCCCTGTGCTACCAGTCTGGCCTTGTTCCTGATGATGTTCCCAATTTCATCCATCTTATTTCTATAGATCCATCTAGTGCCTGTGATATTCTTTCCAGGTGGAGCTGGCACTAGTGTCCATACTTTGTTCCTTTTGAACTGATTGATTTCTTCTTGCATAGCAGCTACCCATCCTTATTCTACCAGAGCCTCAGCAACTCTTTTAGGTTCAATTTGTGAAAGAAATTCAGCAAATAGACATTCATTGGCTGAGGCTGACTCGGAGTCTTGGATTCGCTGTCTGGTTGTGACCCCTGCATTTGGTTCCCCAATAATATTAACAAGAAGTATGTGTTGATCTCTTGACCACTTATTTTGAGGAGCAGGGGATTCAAGGACAGGGGTACTTGAGGGCACAGCTGATGCAAGTTGAGTCTTATCCTGCTGACTAGGAGGGCTTTCTTCAAAGACTACTTCAGTGTCAGAGTCTTCTTCAGCCATATCAAGGGAAGCTATTTCATTATCAGCAGGAGAATCTTCAGGGATTTGAAGTATTGGTGAGTCATCAATATCATGAGAAGGACCATCAGAGATTTGAGGTTCTTCTTCATCAAGTTCCTGGGAGGTAGGAACTTCTATGTTGTGAGTAGACAGAGGGTCAAAAGCAGGGACATAAGGAGTGAGAGTGTTGGAGTGATGATGACTGGTAGGTCTAGGTTCTGTGAACTCATCACTTGGGAAAGAAATATTTTCATTAAAATCTATTTCATCACCCTCTGTTCCCGTTCTCTGTATGACTTCATCATCTTCATTGAATCTGACATGGAATGTTTCTTCTACTTCTTGTCTTCTGATGTTGAATACTCTGAAGGCTTTGGCTGTTGGAGAGTATCCCAAAAAGAAACCATCATCAGCTTTTTCATCAAACTTTCCAAGTTTATCCTTGTAGTTATAAATAAACATAGGGCATCCAAACACATGAAAATAGCTGACGTCTAGAGATCTTTTTCTGAAAACTTCATAGGAGGTTTTACCATGTCTTTTGACAATGATTGATCTGTTTTGAGTGTAGCAGGCAGTGTGAACAGCTTCTCCCCAAAATTGCTTTGGTAAGGCTGCACCATTTAACATAGTTCTTGTTGCTTCAATCAAAGTCCTGTTTCTTCTTTCAGCCACACAATTTTGTTCAGGAGTGCCAGCTGAAGAGAAGTTCTGAGAAATCCCTTTTTCATCACAAAATGATTCAAGTTGATGATTCTTGAATTCTGTACCATTATCACTTCTTAGAGCTTTGACTCTAACATCATTCATATTTTCAACCTGTCTGATGAAGGACATGATGGTTTCAGCTGCATCACTTTTCCTTCTGAGGAAGAACACCCATGTATATCTTGAAAATTCATCAACTATGACCAAGGTGTATTTGTTGTGATTAATGGTTTGAGGTTTGACAGGCCCAAACAAATCCATGTGAAGGAGATGTAAGCACTTGTCAATAGAGAATGATTGCCTAGTCTTGAATGAAGACCTGTGATGTTTTCCTTTGACACAGGCAGAACAAGTTTTGTCTTTGGAAAACATTACTGAAGGTAGACCAGCAACCAAGTTTTGAGTGGCTATCTTATTGATGTTCTTGAAGTTGAGATGAGACAGTCTTTTGTGCCACAGCCAGTTGACACTTTCAGAGGCTTTGGCAAGAAAACAATTTGAGCTGTCTTCAGAGCACACAGCCATGTTGATGACATAAACATCTCTCCTTCTAGGTGCAATCAGCACAACATCATTGTTTTTGTTGAATATGGTTCCCTGAGTCTTAGTAAACAAAACCTTATAGTCAGCATCACACAATTGGCTGATGCTAATGAGATTGTGTTTAAGACCATTCACATATGCAACCCTGGTAAATGTAATCCCATTGCAGTTCACTGATCCATATCCTTCTGTGTCACCTGAAGAGTTATCTCCAAACACCACTTTAGGACCTGGCTCCTTTGAGTATCTGTGCAGGTATTGTTGAATCCCTGTCATGTGTCTAGAACAGCCACTATCTAGATACCATACCGATTCCTTGAGATATTTCTGCACAGATACATAGAAACAGATTAGTTCCTATGGTGAACCCACTTTCCAGTGGGTTCCCTGAATTGCTTATTAGCAACTCTTGTGTTCCTGAAAAACTTTTGGCGTTGGGATGGACAGTTCATTGTTTCATGGTTATAACTCCCACAGATATCACACCCAGGGAAGTCACCACACTCGACTGAGTGATGGTCTGTGAACCCATGGAATTTACAGGGAGGATAAGGTTTGTAATTTCCCTGTTGCCTTTTGGAACTCTGTGGTCTGTCCCTAGAGGGTGTCTGAGCTCTTTTAGCTGCCATGTGTCTGTCATGATCTAAGGTCGAATGGTGAGAATTTTTACATACATTGTAATAAGGTTTGATTAACCTTTCCCCTTTGGGTTCACCTAGGACTGACTTAGGTTCATGAGAAGTAGAGCATTCAGCGGAAGGCTTAATGTGTTGTTTCAAGAGTTCTACTTCTTTCATAAGAGACAACAGGCGATCTTCAGTGGTAGGTTCAACCTTATTCACAGCTTTAGAAGTAACAGGCTTAAAAGCTACTTGTTTACCAGTTTGTTTAGCAGGCACATGAAAAACTTTAGCTGGAGGATTCTCAATATATGTCCTAAGTTCATCCTTAGCAGTTCTAGAAGAACTGTTGGGTTCAACTCCAGAGAGTTTGGGCAAGGGTGGTAGCTCAGCCACATCTTCAGAGACAGGGTCATTTGTCAAAGAGGTATCTGACATATGAATGGTCTCTGTAGATTTAAAGATAATGTCTTTGGGTTTGGTGAGAATCCTCAACTTATTTTTCTTAGCAGATATATCCCTTTTTAAGTCAGCAGGCACTTCATCCCTAAGCAATTCATCAATAGTAAACCTAGCACACAGCCATTTTTCAATAATCTTGTTCAATTCAGAGACTTGATCATTTAAAGCAATGTTTTTTAAGGTTAATCTAGCTACTTCATTTTGCAGGGATATTTTTTCTAAATTAACCCGTCTGAGAGTTTCACATTAAGCCTTAGCATTTATCATTTCAGATTTAACAGAGTGAAACTTATGAAGTAGGTTCTTTCTTTGTTCCTCAACAAAGTGTAAATCAACAATGGTGTAATCAAGGACATGCTTACGTTCATCACTATCAGACATGGATAAAAGCCTGTGTACCTTTTTCATTGTGATGTCAACCTATTGTCCTGATCTAGCATCACCTTTTCCAACAGCTGGTTCATCCTTAGCTATCGCCATAAAAGCCCTGACTCTTGTGGTGTCTTCTTCATCTGAAGTCAGTGGCTCATCATTCCAATCATAAGTTTCAGCAACCAACCCTTTCTCTGTCTTTTTCTCACCACCTTTCTTTTTGGACAGAGCTTCAATCTTCAAGTTCATTTGTTCTAACTCAGCTTTAAGTGCCTTGTACTTATTTTTGTAATCTTTCTTCTCAGTGTCTGAAGAATTGGATTGAGATGAGTTGTTAAGTTGTTTGAACTTGTAGGGTTTTGATGAAGACGATGGATAAGAGGGTGAGGATGTCTTGGTAGACGGATAGTCTTTTTGATAATGCCCAAGCTTTCCACAGGCAAAACACGTTTCTTTTGACCTGTCAGTTGGTTTACTAGCTGATCCTACTCTTCCAGATCTTTTGTAGTATCTTCTTTGGTTGGCTAGCAACGCTCTTTCATGGAACTCTGCATTGAGGTCTGACAAAAACTCTTGGCTGCTACGGGTATCTTCTTCAATATCAGAATCGATGTCATGAGGATGTGTTGCAGAGATCAAAGCTTTGGAAGATGCTCCTTGGACTACAAATCTATCAGTCTCTGATTTGTAGATAGTATCGATCAGCCCTTCTTCATAATTGTACTTACCATAGAGCTGAGCAAGGGTATCATTTTTTATTGAGTTGTTAGCTCTCTGAGTCTGATTCATGCTCAGCCACTTTCTTGGAAGGTTGTTGACAAAAGTAGCATTGATCTCAGCTTGACCAATAGTGACATCATTCATAGCCAGGTCATTTAGAAGAATCTTCAGCCTAGTATAGGTTTACTGAACCTTTTCACCTTCAAGTGACTTAAAGGCATTAAACTGAAGTCTGAGTGCCTGAATCTTTGTCTCTCTTGTTTCAGAGGGTCCTTCATGGCCAAGAATGAGGTCTGTCCACATTTGTTTAGCTGTGGGACACTGAATGACAGACTTCATGATATGCTTGGGAAGACAGGAAATTATGATGCTTTTGAGACGTTTATCTTGGTTTGCTAATTTCCTATCAGCTGGAGTCCATTGTTTGAGAGGTTTGGGAAGAGGGTTTTTTTCAGTCGATGTAAGCGCCATGGGAATATATGGACCATTTTATAAAATTTCTAAGAGAAAAGGTTCAAGCCCATCAAGGTATACAAGAAATTGACTCTTCCAACTGGCAAAATCTTCTTCATCGAAGACTGGTACACTGGTTACGTGTGATCCACCTCTTGAGTCAAGAAGTTGGGGTAGATCATCGTCATTGACAGGAGGGTTAAGTCTTGGTGAAGATGGGTTTGTGGAAGGTGAATGTGGTGGGTTAGAAGTTTCCGGCATGGTGGATCTTGATTATAAAACTGAGAACGAAGTTTCTTGAAGGTTTTAATATCAAACACCGCTCTGATACCAATTGAAAGTCCCTAAACAATGCAAGAAACCCTAATCTTATCTTAATCAACACAAGGTATTACTTTTCAAACGTAATCTTATTATTGTATAATAAAGAATTACAAGTGTTATGGATAACACAGTTTGATGACAATGTGTTGTGCACACTTTGAACAACAATAAACCCTAACTTATGAATACAGTCGTAGCTGTTTGATTCACTAAGTTATATGCACTAATGTTCTTAATATCTCAAAGTGTTAAACATTAATGCATGGATACACATCCTATTTATAGTGTTACGAGTTTGACTTAAACAGTACTTGATGTCGACTACACAAGCTTTTACAAGTTCCCACATCAGTCACATGATGTCCTTCTAATCTTGGTAGTCTTCCATTATGCTTTAAGGAACAGTTGTCAAAAACAGTTTCCTTATTCTTCATAGTCTCGAACACACAAATGGCATGTCCAAAGTGTGCTGAGAGTTATCAGGGTATTGCCACCCCTGTTAACTCTCAACCCCTCAGAGTCCCTGATACATCTTGGCTGTTATCCATCATAGCCAATGAGTATGTCTTCAGGTAATCTTTGACTTCCCTGACAATGTCTCTGACATGGACTCCTCTGAGGTTGCTCACAGAGACTTGGATCTCTGTGAGTCTTGCGAAACCTGCCTGCCTCCTAGGCACAGGCAAGGGACTATCTAACAGCCTAATTATGTTTAAATCAATGATCAGGGAATCTAACAAGTTTAGATTCCCAACATTTTTATTTTTACGTCTTCGTCATTTTCTTTTCTCATCCCCTTCTAAACCAATCATTAATCACAAACTTTTACAAGTTTTTCACAACACATATACCTCCTTGGGAAACGAACTTTCATACCATTAAGGGTCATTAGTGTTGATTTTCCTAAATCATCACTCGATACTTACCGCTTTTACGCCTTTTCCCTAAAAGGTCGTATCATACCACAATCACCGACACACCCTTGGTTCGACTGTGGTGGCGATAAACACACCCGAACACCACGTTGGTGGTGGTTTCAGTGGTAAATAACATCAAACAAACAACAAACATCACGTAAAGGCGACGGTGGAGTGAAAGTCGCGTCTGAGGTAGTGGAGTGGTGGTGTGGTGGCGATGTTGGTGGTTCATGTTGTAGTAACGACGGTGATATTGGTTTGGGATTGGCGTATAGTGAATCGAAGGTTAGGGTGTAGATCTACAGTGGTGGGGTGGTAGAATAATGGCGGTATAGGATGCTGGTGGTGGTGGTTGAAGCTTATGATGGTGACGATGGTGGTTGTTGATGCACGTGGCGGTTGTGAGGATTTTGGATGCTGGTCTGGTGTTGGTTCAGGTGGTGATGGTCAATGTGTGGTTCTGGAAGTGGTAGATCTAGATGGTGGTTCATGGGTGGTGGTGGCTAGATGATGGTGGTTCGTCGTAGATGGGTATTGGTGGCGGTAACATCATGGACGTGGTGTGACGATGTAGTAGGTAGGGTGACGTTGCAGCTGTTGATGGGGTGGTGTTGAGCGGTGTCGACGGCGGTCTGTGGTAGCGCGAAGGTGGTGGCCGGATGAAGGGCAAAGGCTGCCGAAAAAATGGAAGAAGGAGAGTATAGTAGGCTAGGGTAGGGATGGCAACGGGTCGGGTTCGGGTCGGATTTTAGAGAACCTGTATCCGCACCCGTTTAATATATTCAAACCCGCATCCGCCCCAATACCCGACGGGTATCCGACAAGTATTACCCATTGGGTTTTCGGATTTTACCCGCGGGTATCGAGTATCCACAATTAAATTAAGTTTACGTATAAACTTGAGAAAAACCAACAAAAAATAACCAAAATACCATAATATATTTTTTAAGTTCTTCGGAAATAAAGAATACTAATTGAATATATCATTATTTTTATTTTAAAATTACCAAGATCGCAAACATCTTAATGCATACAAAATGTAAGTAATATGAGCATTTCGTTTATTTAACAATCTTCGTCTACTATTTCGCACAAGCTTAGAACTTATATCAAATAGCCATAAAAATGGGTATGGTTTTTGGTAAATGGGTACGACTTTTAGTAAACGGGTACGTATGCGGGTAAACGGGGTGGGTACTACTAGAACCCGAACCCGAACCCGTACACGCGAAAAATGGTACATCTCAACCCAAACCCGCATCCAAACCCGCCAACCCGACTCCGAACCCGACCTAATCGGTGCTGGTTTTGGTTTTCCGCATCGATTTCGGGTCCTTTTGCCATCCCTAGGCTAGGGTTAGGTGAAGAATAAGATGAAACTATATATTTTTGCTTATTTATACTTTAAAAAGTTTTTAAGACAAAATGTAATATTCTAAATAGTTTAGGGTTTATCTATAACTATATATATACTATTACATAAAGAGGCTATCTCCAATCTTAACTTCAATCTTAATCCCGAGCCTAAAATTAATATACCTAACTCCAAACCAAAATTTAAAATAAATAGGTTAAATTTAAGCCATTAGATCATGCTTTGACAGATTGATCTCATCCACCCATCTTCTTTTTAACAAACTTTTCTAACAATTTTTGTAAAAAACTTTTAAAAAAACTTTTATTTATAAATCGAAATATCTTTTTACCTTTTTATTTTTTTAATAATTTAATTTTATCATATTTTTTAAAATTTCGTGCTTTTTAATTCAACATCCATTTTGACATATTTTAATTTCTTTATTTTAAGTGATTTTATTTTGATGTAACATTTATATGAAAATATAGTCACCCGGTATCCACCGCTGCATTGCGCGGGTACCATGCTAGTATTGTGAATTTAGTTAAAGGTCCTTTCTTATATCTTAAAATGTGGTCCGGACTATCAAGCTTGATAAAATTTGATTGAGCATAAGAAATTTTTACCGTTGCGTTTGAAATAGTTTTTCTACGAAAATACATTATTTATACAAGTATAAATTTGTGATTTATAAATTCATTTAAAATTTGGATTATCTATTGGGTATCAAAGTCAAGCTTCGTTTATAGAAAGATGGACTTCAACTTGAATATTCTCCTTTTTAACAAATGTTGTTGGAAAAAATAGTAAATAAATTAATAAATCTTTTTACTAATTATCTCGTGATAATTAAATATAAATTTAATTTCTATCATGCCGGTACGTGGACCATGCAGTTTTCATATTTTGCAAGATATTTTCCTGTTTTCAAATCCAGTAAGTTTGGTAACGCTAAAAAATGAATTACGAATAATTAAGAGTATAA
Source organism: Glebionis coronaria (assembly GCA_025667525.1). Lineage (NCBI taxonomy): Eukaryota > Viridiplantae > Streptophyta > Magnoliopsida > Asterales > Asteraceae > Glebionis > Glebionis coronaria. Next base: position 466,808,325 of record CM046881.1, read on the forward strand.
TTAATTATGATGTAAAGTCTGGAAAATTTGCGGTTGTTACACAATCCAATCAAAGCTTTTTAGTTGAATTTCTTGAAAAAAATTGTCGACATTTGCAAACTTACCATTAAAATCACTAGCATTTCTCTCTTCCAAATAAAGTATCCTATAGACCACGTTAGTGTTTTTCACAATAAACTCGAACGGGTTGGAATTTAAACACTTCCATTTTCGCGGCATTATTACAACACGGATAAATTAAAAAGATCGAATCAATCCCCTTTCATATCAAGCTTTACCCACATCAACAACCTTCCCTTATAAGCTTTCCATACAAAGTTATATGACTTTCTTGGAATAACATTATTTCATAATGTCTCTTGCCGAGAACTCTCTAAAGGTAGGTGTAGAAACTAGAAGGGGGGTTGAATAGTTTCTTATATTTACTTGTTAAAATATGGTTTCCAAAAATCCTTTTTCAAAAACTTAGGCTTGAGGAAATATGTGAAATCTTCTTATGCACAATATGAACAATGATAGTGTAGCTAAACTAATACTAACAAAAATATATCCACAAAGAATAAAGAATGATAGTGTAGCTAATCTAATACTAACACATGTATATGCAAAAAGAATAAAGAATGTAAAGAGTTAAGGGTAAAGAAAGATCAAACCGAACACCAAGGATTTATAGTGGTTCGGCAACGAAGCTCACTCCTCGTTCCTACTCCACTCCTCGAGTACTCCTTACTCGAGAGTTCACTACACAACAAGCTCCTTATGGTGGAGAAAACCGTACACGTCGCTTAACCAATTTCCGACTCTAAGCTAAAAGTCGAGCCCTAATTGTAGCTAGGACCAATCTACACAATTATACTTAGTACATACACAACTTCCAAATAGACACAACTACTTGGATCTTCACAACTATGACACAACTACAAGTATATAAAATTTGATCTTCAATGGATCTTTGGTGGTGGACTCAACACTTCACTAGGATAGTGTTCTTCTCTTTGCACTTGGAGAGGAAGGGATGGAAGAACAAGATTCACTTCTTAAACAAGTAATAATCAAACAAATGATCAAAGATTTGAGTGATTAAAGAAGGGGTTTGAATCTGGAAATAAATGTGCAAAAGAGGTGAGGTGAAAAGCTGAGAATGGTCCACTATTTAAAGGATAAAGGAGCCAACGGCTATATCTGCCCGCGGTACCTTATCACAGCCCGCGGTACCTTATCGATAAGGTACCGCCTAGGCGCTAAGGTACCGCCGGACTAGACTCCGCTCCTTTTTGTCCTTTAGTGGTGGAGGTCTTATCTGGGTATAAAAATATCCTGAAAGGATATTCTTAACAGAATAAGAATATGCCATTTTCAAATTTCTAATAATTAATTTAATAAAACATTTTCTTAAAAATAAAGTTTAATAAAAACTTGTCACATTTAATAAAAAGTGAGTTTTAAGAAAAGATTAAATCACTTGATCACGTGATTAAGGTTAGTACTTGTTTATCCATACCTCAAGTGAAAATGCGTAAAATGAAAAATACTTGAACTCAAGAATTCGTTTTTCGTTGTTTTCGTAAATGCTTGTTTTTACATATTGTCGTAATCAAAACTAAGCGAGACCGAAAAATACAAGTAACGTTTTTAGTCATTATTGCATTAACAATCTCCCCCTTTTTGATTCCGACAATACATAAACTCAATCACACAAAAACAAGATTTTTGAAGACGAGTTTATTCATTTCTCCCCCTTTGTCGAAGCAAAAAGGTTGCGTAAGCCGGTGTTGAAGAAACGGACTTTGCAAAGACTCCCCCTTGGTGCTTACTCCCCCTAGCTTGGGGCACCGGGGAATCGAGATATGGTGACAAGCTACATAGAAGGGTTAGTTGAACAAAAGAAACAACCAACAATATATAGCAATAGGTCACATAAAGAAAATTAAAAGAGAAGAAAACACAAAGACAAAGATCCAAGATAGGCTACTAAAGGAACATCATACAAAGAAGTATGGAAAAAGAAACAAGCCAAAAGCATAAATCTAATCCTAGTTATTCTAGAATTCTAAGATTTGCTTGAGTTTGGTGTCTTGAGGATAAGCAATCAATGCTTATATGAAAGACAAGGTAATAGCAGAGGGTGGTGGTGGTGGCTTGTTGGAGATCTCATAATCAAAGTGAAGAGGAGGCTTGATTAAGAGACTCTTGATGTAGCTCAACTCCTCAAATATGTGTGCCATAGCAAGATGTTGATATTGACAATAATGACAATATGTTCCATGGTGCATGACATTATCATGAGAAGGAGGAAGAACACTAAAGGGTGGTGGTGGAAGAAAGGAAGTTCCACAATCAACATTCTTGGTAGGAGAAATGTGATTAAGAGTGTTCTTGGGTGGGTTTGGATTGAAAGCAATTGGAGAAAATGGAGGAGCTTCAGGCTTTCATTTGGAGAATAAGCCATTTTGGATGTGAAGTAATGCAAAATACTTATGGTTTAAATAGGGAAGGCTTGGGGTATTTTTGGGGTGGTCAAAGGGTTTGAAACAAAGATTCTCAAAAAAAGTTGGAGCAAATCTGGAGTTTCAGACAAAAACCCGAAAGAGGAAGGCCACTGTAGGCGATTCCTTATCTATGGTGGCGGTACCTTATCAATAAGGTACCGCGGTTCACATATGGAACCGCCTGCAGAAGCAGGGTTTGGTGTTTGGAGAAAGATTTTTCAGCAAATCTTATTTTTCTAGTCTAACTTATCATAGGGATATGCTTAAAATCAAAGATAGACAAAGAAAACATATGCAAACTTACCAAATAGAGATATGACCAAAGTACATGGATTAAAAAATCAATGTAGGAGGTGTGTAAGACAAGACCTTAAGTCATGACACAATGATCCTCCATGATTCATTCTTGTTCTTGCTATGTTTGAGAGAATCATACATATGAATTATGTAAGCTCTACATTAATAGCGAGAATCTTTGAAAAATTGTTTTTAGATTGAATTAACAATGTCAAACGAATTTCTCAACCATTTTCGAAAGAGACTTTGAGAGTTTTGAAAAGGAGAGGAGAAGATTTTTCAAAAGGATTTTAAAAGACTCAAGGACTCAAAGTGGTAATAGAAAACACACAAGAAGAATAGAATTTAAGGAAGATGTTCCATTAATCCTAGACCTAGACGCAAGTAATTAAAAGGTTCCCTCTTAAGTGGCTTAGTGAAGATATCGGCTAAGTTATCCTCGGAGGGCACCTTTTCAATAGTAATGTTCCCCTTTTGAACATTATCCCTAAGGAAATGGTGTCTAATTTCTATGTGTTTGGTTCGCGAATGTTGCACGGGATTCTTGCTTAGGTCTATAGCGCCTTTATTATCGTACATGATGGGAACATCATCAAGAGAAATCCCGTAATCAACAAGCGCTTGCTTCATCCATAGAGCTTGTTGGCATGCTTTTCCGGAACTTACATACTCGGCTTCCGTGGTGGATATCGCAAGAGCGGTTTGTTTCTTGGAGAACCAAGAAGTTAAACAACAACCCATAAAGGTACAAACTCCACTAGTGCTTTTCCGGTCCACATAGTCTCCCGCATGATCCGAGTCCGCGTAGACAATGGTTTCTACGCCGGTCCCTTTAGGATACCATAATCCTAAATGTATAGTGCCTTTAATGTATCGGAAGATACGCTTAACCGCTTCAAGGTGAGAGGTTTTGGGAGCCTCTTGGAAGCGAGCACAAAGGCAAACACTAAACATGATATCCGGTCGACTTGCCGTTAGGTACAACAAACTACCAATCATACCTCTATATTTGGTGTTGTCTACCGACTCACAATCATCATCTACGGTGAGTTTAGTATCCGAGGCCATAGGGGTCTTCATTGGTCTAGATTCTTCTAATCCAAATTTCTTTAGCATTTCTTTAGCGTACTTAGATTGACTAAAGAAAATACCATCGTCCATTTGTTTAATTTGGAGTCCTAAAAAGAAGTTAAGTTCTCCCATCATACTCATTTCAAACTCATCATGCATGATTTTGGCAAAGTCATCACACAATTCTTGACAAGTTGAGCCAAATATAATGTCATCAACATATATTTGTACGATTATGAGGTGAGGACCTTTCTTCTTTGTAAAGAGTGTATTGTCTACCATTCCCATGGTATACTCATGTTTAACAAGAAACGCTTTAAGTCTATCATACCAAGATTTGGGTGCTTGTTTGAGTCCATAAAGTGCTTTCTTAAGCTTGTAAACATGGTCCGGTTTCTCAAAATCAATGAAGCCGGGAGGTTGAGCCACATATACCTCCTCATTGATCAAACCGTTAAGAAATGCACTCTTTACATCCATTTGTTGAAGCTTAATATCTAAGGCACAAGCGTAGGCTAAAAGGATTCTAATTGATTCTAATCTAGCTACCGGTGCATATGTCTCGTCATAATCAATCCCTTCTTGTTGATTATAGCCTTGAGCTACAAGTCTAGCCTTGTTACGAGACACAACACCATTCTCATCTAGCTTATTCCTAAATACCCATTTGGTTCCTATAATGGTAGAACTTCTAGGTGGAGGAACAAGTTCCCAAACATCATTGGCAACGAATTGATTCAATTCTTCTTGCATCGCAATGACCCAACTCTCATCCATCAAAGCTTCTTTAACATTCTTAGGTTCAATCAAGGAGACAAAACAGAAGAAGTTGCTTTGGTTTTGGACTTGAGATCTTAGGGTCCTTTGATTTAAGTCACCAATGACATTATTGAGAGTATGATCCCTAGACTCCTTAATGTTTACTTCCTTTTCAACACTAAGGTCTTCAACTCCTATTTTTCTAACCTCTTTGGCTTTAACTACTTCTAGTTCATCCAAGTCATCATCAACCAATGGTGGTGTCTTGGGTGAAGGAGGGGTTTCATCAAAGGTTACGTTGAGTGATTCTTCAATAACCCCTGAGGTTCTATTTAGGACTATGTAGGCCTTACTAGTTTGGGAATAACCTAAAAGGATACCTTCGTAAGACTTTGGGTCAAACTTGGTAAGGTAGTCTTTGGTGTTGAGGATAAAGCACTTGCTTCCAAACACCCTAAAGTATTCTAATGAGGGTTTCTTACCTTTAAGAATCTCATAGGGGGTCTTTCCTAGGAAAGGTCGAATAAGAATTCGGTTGAGAATATAAGTCGATGTATCCACGGCATTGCACCAAAAATTTTGAGGCAAAGATTGCTCGTTTACCATCGTCCTACTCATCTCTTGGAGAGTCCTATTCTTCCTTTCAACTACCCCATTTGATTGTGGAGTGCGAGGAGCCGAGAAGTTATGGGTAATACCATGAGCTTCACAAAAGGCACCAAATTGCACTTCATTATCAAATTCCCTACCATGATCCGTCCTAATAGAAACAATTGAACATCCTAGTTGATTTTGAATCTTCGACTAAAGATTTCGAAGCGATCGAAAGCTTCATTCTTAGATGCCAAAAATCTAGTCCAAGTGAATCTAGAATAGTCATCAACTATAACTAGGGTATAAATGTTACCTCTATAACTCCGTATGGCGGAAGGTCCAAAGAGATCCATATGTAGGAGCTCTAAGCACCGAGAGGTCGAAACCAAATTCTTGGCTTTGTGACTTGAGTGAACTTGCTTTCCAACTTTGCAAGCATCACAAAAGTGACTATCAAACTTAATCTTAGGGAGGTGTCTTACCAACTCCTTAGAGACTAAAGATTTAATTAAACGCATATTAGCGTGACCTAATCTCCTATGCCAAAGAGTAGAACTATCATCTATAGTCGCAAGACATATGTTGTCTTTTGACTTCTTATCAACCTTCATGACATAAAGCCCATGCTTTCTAACACCTTTTCCAATGACTTTTCCATCTTTTACGATTTCACTGTCATGTTCCGAAAAGATGACCTTACACTTATTATCACAAATTTGACCTATACTTAAAAGGTTAAAACCTAAGTTATCTACGTGCTCAACATTTTCAATGGTCATGGAGTCAAGAGAAACCGTACCTTTGCCAATGATATTACCACGTAGACTACTAGCGAATGTGACATTACCTCCATCATATGCTTTGTAATGCGAGAACAAACTTCGATTACCCGTCATGTGTTTAGAACATCCACTATCCTTAATCCACTCATCGGGCTCCAAATCAATTCCCAAGCATATCTAGGTAACAACACACAAGATCAAACATTTGGTCCCCAATATCTCATGGGTCCAAAATTGTTAGTTCCAAACATCCCTTGCATTTGGTTGGGATGCATGAATGAGGAGGGGATTCCCCATGGAGAACAAAATGAAGGAGGGTAGTAGTTCATGTAACCATTTTGTTGTTTGTTACTTCTCCTAGGTGTGTTTGATCTAGGTTTAGAGTTATTATTATTCCTTCTAGGTGTTGGAGTTTTACTTCTAGGTCGTGAGTTGTTTTGATTTTCTCTTGTAGGCGTTGTCGTTCTACTTCTAGGCTTAGATTCATTCCGTACTCTAGGTGGAGTAGAAGATAGTCTAGATAAACTTCTATTTCCCATGAGAGGTTTACTTAACGGCTTATAGAACATACCAATAGCATTGTCGTCAAGTATGGGTAATTGAACCTTATTAACAGTAAGATGCTTTGGTATTTCATTTAACTTAGATTTTTCAGAAAGTTCATAATTTTCACAAAACTCAACTTCTGGCCGTGGTACCTTATCTATGGCCGCGGTTCCATAGCGATAAGGAACCGCGCCATACGATGTGGAACCGCGTCCAGAGGGTGTTTTCTGTGAAAACCTGACTTGTTTTGGTTCACTAGTTGAGGCTTCATTTGAGTTAAAACCTAGACCAAGTTTTTCCTTAGAATGAACTTGTTTGTTTAACATATCATCAAGAGCACTAGTACCTTTCATGAACTTTTCCAATTCAATGGAGGTGCTCTTGAGATCATCATTCTCTAATCTATGTTTCTCACAACTTAAGCAACCTAAATCAACCTCTTTGTTTTTCTCAAGTTTGGCCAATTTCTCCCTAAGTTCATTGATCTCATTTTCAAGCTTAGTTTTGGTTGATTTTAAGGTTTTATTCTTTTCTATGAATTTAAGACTAAGTTTGTGTAAGCTATTATATTTGCCTTCAAATTCAATATCATCTAAAGTGGAACTATAATTGCTATAATATTCGGTTTCGGAATGTACATCTTTAGAAGTGTGAGCCATAAGACATTTCTCCTCTTTGGGGTTGTCATCATCATCTTCACCACTATCGCTCCAAGCGCCACTAACGAATGCCGTGTGGTTCTTATCACGAGCGGGCTTTGGACAATCACCAATGAAGTGATTTGGATCACCACATCTAAAGCAATTCCTATCACCTTTTTCGTTCTTGACAAACCGATTCTTTGACAATGGCTTCTTGTCATAGTTTGGTTGCCTAACGTGTTGACCTCGTCTCTTGAAGAACTTCTTGAAATCTCTCACCGCCAATGCATACTCCTCGTCATCACTTTCCGAGGAACTATCATGGTCACTTTGTGCCTTCTTGGCTTTAAGTGCAAGAGATTTCCTTTCACTCTTGGTTTTTACTAATTCCGAGTCCTTCAAAATTATCATCTCATGAACCTTCAAGTTTCCTATGAGTTCATCGAGTGATAAAGTTGAGAGATCTTTCGACTCTTCAATAGCCGTGACTTTTGCTCTCCACTTTGGATGTAAGGCCCTTAGAAACTTCCTAACATTGTTCTTGCTAGAAAAACCTTCATCAAGTGCTTTTAGACTAGTAATAATGGTGTTAAACCTAGCAAAAGCACTATCAATAGTTTCATCTTCTAAGATGACAAATTGTTCATATTGTTGGACAAGAAGATCGATTTTACTTTCTTTGACTTGGCTATTACCTTGGTGGGTTACTAAAAGAGTGTTCCAAATATCTTTAGCGGTTTCACACATAAAAATTCTTTCATACTCTTTCTTAGGCAAAGCATTATAAATCACCATTTTAGCCTCATTATTTTTTGAAAGTTTCTTTTTAGTATCATCATTAGCTTTGTGAAAAGTGACTAATTCTTTTGTTTTAGAAACTTCATTAAATTGAAAGGGTAAGAAATCACCATTGGTAATAACATGCCAAAGATCTAAATCTTTTGATTTCACATAAGTTTCAAATCTATTTTTCCAATAAATAAAACTATCGGTTTCAAAAAGTGGTGGTCTTTGCATAGATTGCCCTTCTAGGTACTTGTTGGAATCCATAGATCGATTCAAGTTTTAAAATATATTATACTTTAAAAATCTTGAGCAACCCGCTCTGATACCAATTGTAGAAACTAGAATGGGGGGGTTGAATAGTTTCTTATATTTACTTGTTAAAATATGGTTTCCAAAAATCCTTTTTCAAAAACTTAGGCTTGAGGAAATATGTGAAATCTTCTTATGCACAATATGAACAATGATAGTGTAGCTAAACTAATACTAACAAAAATATATCCACAAAGAATAAAGAATGATAGTGTAGCTAATCTAATACTAACACATGTATATGCAAAAAGAATAAATAATGTAAAGAGTTAAGGGTAAAGAAAGATCAAACCGAACACCAAGGATTTATAGTGGTTCGACAACGAAGCTCACTCCTCATTCCTACTCCACTCCTCGAGTACTCCTTACTCGAGAGTTCACTACACAACAAGCTCCTTATGGTGGAGAAAACCGTACACGTCGCTTAACCAATTTCCGTCTCTAAGCTAAAAGTCGAGCCCTAATTGTAGCTAGGACCAATCTACACAACTATACTTAGTACATACACAACTTCCAAATAGACACAACTACTTGGATCTTCACAACTATGACACAACTACAAGTATATAAAATTTGATCTTCAATGGATCTTTGGTGGTGGACTCAACACTTCACTAGGATAGTGTTCTTCTCTTTGCACTTGGAGAGGAAGGGATGGAAGAACAAGATTCACTTCTTAAACAAGTAATAATCAAACAAATGATCAAAGATTTGAGTGATTAAAGAAGGGGTTTGAATCTGGAAATAAATGTGCAAAAGAGGTGAGGTGAAAAGCTGAGAATGGTCCACTATTTAAAGGATAAAGGAGCCAACGGCTATATCTACCCGCAGTACCTTATCACAGCCCGCGGTACCTTATCGATAAGGTACCGCCTAGGCGCTAAGGTACCGCCGGACTAGACTCTGCTCCTTTTTGTCCTTTAGTGGTGGAGGTCTTATCTGGGTATAAAAAATATCCTGAAAGGATATTCTTAACAGAATAAGAATATGCCATTTTTAAATTTCAAATAATTAATTTAATAAAACATTTTCTTAAAAATAAAGTTTAATAAAAACTTGTCACATTTAATAAAATGTGAGTTTTAAGAAAAGATTAAATCACTTGATCACTTGATTAAGGTTAGTACTTGTTTATCCATACCTTAAGTGAAAATGGGCAAAATGAAAAATACTTGAACTCAAGAATTCGTTTTTCGTTGTTTTCGTAAATGCTTGTTTTTACATATTGTCGTAATCAAAACTAAGCGAGACCGAAAAATGCAAGTAACGTTTTTAGTCATTATTGCATTAACAGTAGGGTTTTTTCTTCCACGGTCCTCGAAAAACCCTTAACTGTGAAATTATCAATTTCATGAACATTACATCTTTGAATATCCCTACACGCTATCTGTCTAGGCTCCCGAATCCCACTTCCAAACTCGCTCGTCCCACCAGTCACCCTACCCCATATACCTATCTAAGTGAAATAATAACACAAATTTGTCACACAATCTCGAGTGATCTAAAATATTGCACCCATTACGTAACTATACACAAGAAACAAAATTAAAATCAATTCAGGCTTCATAAATATCACTAACTACCATTACTATATCATACCACATGCCCCTACCTCCCTGATCTAACCCCATCCCATCACAATAATTCAAACCATCATTGGCACCATATATACTTAAATAAATCTAACCCAAAAATTAACCCCCATATCTTTTAAATTTCCACTACCATTTACTTAATAAAGCCTAGATTTTTGCACGTAAAGATCTAATAATTTAAACCCCTCACTATATGAAGCAATCAAATATGTTGGCTTGTACCTAGTCTAATAATATGGAATAAGGTTTTTAGTGGAGGGTTTCTGTTTTCCAAAACATAAGGGTGGAAACTCTTTCTTAAACATAATTGATTTTATTAGGAATTAAATTCGAGGGACAAAAGCTTCTATTGAGCATTTTCAGTTAAAATGATTTGAAGCCATCTTGTTCTCTTAGCACGGGTTGTGGGGAGAAGTCTGAATCGTTAGGTGTTCACGGATAAATCTCATGTTGAGGTCTTCAAGGAGATCAACAATTTTTTTTTTGAACGGCAACTTTATTGAGAAAACAAAAACTAGCAAGGAGCTAGAATTACATGGAAATCAAAAAAGGATATTGAATCCAACTATCCCAACTAACAACAATTTTACACCTCATAGTACACCAAGAAAAAGTACGTCTCACAATGTCGGCAAAAATGCAATCAAACCTGGAAGGAGAGACATCGAAAAGAAGCTGATTCCTCAAAAACCAAATACTCCACCAACCAGTAAAAAAGACTCCTTCAAGAACCGTCTTCATATTAGACTTCATACGGATAGACAGGAACCAAGCAAGCCAAGAACGATAAGAATCAAAATTGAAGTGATCCAAGTTCCACCACTTACAAATGGCACGGTTGATCTCGGACGCCAAACTGCATTTAAAAAACAAGTGATCTGCATCTTCATCAGCAGCTCGACAAATCGGACAGCACGTAGGCGACAACATCCCACCTCTCTTAACCAAGTTTGCAGCGGTAGGTAAACGATCCAACGAAACTCTCCAAGCAAAAATATTAACTTTAAGCGGAACAGCTTTAATCCAACGTGTAGGAGCTGCAGCTTTAGGAAGAATAGAATCGTCAATCATTGAACGAACGTCCTTGACATAAAAAGAACCATCTCCATTTAGATCCCAAACCCAACGATCTTCCGCATTAGATAAGACCACAGAGTCGATAATGGAAAGAATCTGAGATAATTGAGAAGCCTCAGCTCCTCCTCGAACATCCCTACGGAAAGAGATCGTGAAGAGATCGTTTAACTTGGTCGCCACCGAACAGTCTTTATCATTTTCAAGGGCAAAAAGACGAGGAAACTCCAAACTAAGGCTAGAGCTGCCAATCCAAACGTCTTTCCAAAAGCTAGTAGAAATCCCGTTACCTACACGAATTTTACAGTGAGAAAAAACATCAATGCCTTTATGTTTAAGGCTGACAGCTTCGTTGCTGATGGTCTTCCAAGGAGACGAATATGAAACAGGCCGAGGTTCTGTAGTAGGTCCGTGAATAGCATGAATGACACGATACCACAAGGAGTTATCTCTAGACATAAAACGCCATAGCCATTTGACGAGTAAGCCTCTATTTAGAGCGTAGTAACTAGAAACTCCTAAACCACCATACTTTTTAGACGCCAGAATCTGAGACCACTTGACCCAAGCAATTTTCCGCTCACCTTCACGAGTCCCGTTGAAAAAATTCATGCGAATCGACTCCATCATTTTAAGCACACCCTTAGGAACCTTGTATAAGGACATATAGAATGTGGGAATAGCGCCAAGGACCGATTTGAGAAGGGTGAGACGACCTCCAATTGAAAGGGTTTTGAGCTTCCAGTTAGATAACCTTGTCTTAATCTTATGAATGATAGCATCCCAAGAACTAGTTAGGGCCATATTGCCCCCAACCGGAACACCCAGATATTTAAACGGAGTGTGCATAACCGAACAACCAATAGAATCCGCTGCCTTAGACACAAGAGAAACAGAAATCCCCACTCCAAACAATTGGCTTTTCGATAAATTAATGGACATACCTGACATCGAAGAAAAGCAGCGAAGTACATTCAAAATGCATCTCAAATTAGTACTAGTCCACTCGCCAAAAAAGATGGCATCATCCGCGTAGAACATATGAGAAAGCGAAGTCGAAGAATCAAGTGTAACGCCATCGAACATGCCCGCTGCTATAACTCTAGAGAACGACAGATGTAGGGTCTCCATAATTAAAATGAAAAGAAAAGGAGCCAAAGGATCCCCTTGTTTCAGACCCCTGAAAAACTGAAACTCCGACGTGGGACTCCCATTTACCAGAACTGAGGCCATACTAGATGATAAAGTCCCACGAATCCAAGAGCACCACTTGATCCCGAAGCCAAAAGATTTTAGAGTATCCTCTAAGTAATCCCACCTGATGGAATCATACGCCTTAGCAAAATCAACCTTGAAGAACAAAGCTTTCTGCTTTTTGTGGCGGCATCGAGCAAGAAGCTCATTGATAATAAACGGCCCATCTAAAATCTGACGATTCGGTAAAAATGCCGTTTGAACATCCGACACCAACTCGGAAATAACATTAGACAAACGATTAGCAAGGATCTTCGTGACAACTTTGTAAATCGCTCCAATCAAACTAATAGGACGATAATCCCCAACGTTTTTCGGATCCAAACATTTTGGAATAAGGGCTATAAAAGAAGAATTACAACCCCTTGGAAAATAGGCGTGACTGAAGAACCATTCTACAGCGACACAGAAATCAGCTCCAACCACATTCCAAAACTTGCGAAAAAATTCAAATGAGAAACCGTCTGGGCCAGGGGACTTATTTTCACCGCATTCCCAAACTGCCTTGCGGATTTCATCTCTAGTAACAGGAAGTTCCAAATCAGCCGCCTGATCCTCACTTAGCTTATTCGGGAAACTGAAATCAATAAAACCAGATGAAGGTCCAGGATCGCTGAACCGAGAAGCAAAAGTAGCGCGAAACACTTCTTTAATTTGGATAGGATCATCAATCCATTCACCGTCAACCAGGACGCCTTTGACAGCCAAACTAGCCCTCTTTTTATTAACAATGCCGTGGAAAAACTTGGAGTTTTCGTCACCCTCAATAGCCCATTTGATTTTGGCTTTTTGGATGTACTCACGTGATTCAGATAATTTATATTCTTGAAGTTGTTTCATAAGGTCCATTCGTTTAGCAAGGAGTTCCGCATTGACAGTCCCTTGATCCAACACAACATCAACATCGTACAGATCTTTCTTGATGACCTGTATGGATTCTTTTCGAGACTTCTTATGAGCCGCCGTCCAAACACGGATAGCATGCTTGAGACATTGAAGTTTCTTCTTGAAACGAATCAACCCGTTACTGTCATCCAACGAAATCAGATTCCAGGTTTTAGTCACGAACTGATCGAAACCTTGAAGATCAAACCAAGCGTGATAGAAACGAAAGGGCGTAGGACCAAAATCTGCACAAACCTCACGAAGAAAAATTGGGCGATGATCTGAAAGGAATCTGTCAAGACACATAGCAGAAATATGAGGGAACAAAGAAAAAACCCCTTCCGAAACAAGAAATCTATCGAGTTTGCTCATTTTGGACGCTGAAGGATGAGCCCAAGTGAAGTTATAACCTTCCAATTGGATATCTACGAGCCCTGCAAGATCAATAAATTGATTGAAGAACCTCGTACCTTGGACATCTAACACAGACCCCCACCTTTCCTCTTTACGCCGAACCTCGTTAAAATCTCCCATCACAACACATTCCCCGTTCCACCTATTTATTAACATGGATAAATACGACCACAAGACACGTTTAAGCGAACCTGATTGAGGCGCATAAACGTTAATGAAAAGCACCTTCAACTTATAAGGTTTCCAAGTACCGTAGAGAGCAATAAAATTGTCCGAAATAATTTGATTCTCCTTTTGAAAAAACTTGGGGTTCCAAACACATAACAGACCTCCAGAATTTCCAAGAGCTTCACTAAGAGAGAATTCAAAAATAAAGTTACCCCAAAGACTTTTAACCTCCAAATCTGTGATATTATCAGTCTTGGACTCCTGAATAGATAAAAACGAAATCTTGTGTTTATAACATAACTCCTTAATCCAATCCTTTTTTGCCTTGGATCCTAGGCCTTGGATGTTTAAAGATAAACAATTCATTGAAAACCGACATCCGCTCCTTTGTCGCTGATAATATTCTCCATATCCTTAGCACAACCTGTCAAATTAAACCCCATAGTTTGACCAATTTTAATCATATCTTCTAACAGGTTCAAAATGGAACCACCTTCTTTGATATTATTGCCATTCCGTTCGATCCCTCCAACCTTCGGACTGAAATGATCATCAATACTCTGTGAATTCTCCACAACACGTGATTTACAACCCACTGAGTTCCCCACAGACTCCATTGGGTCTTTCTGTAATTCGGAGTCTCCCTCTATCGGGCTATCTCTGTTCGGAGTATAACCTGGTGGATGAGATATACTTGAACTAACGGACGCGTTAACCGCTACTTTGTTTTGGTTATGAAGCAAATCATAAAGATTGAAAGGATCAGGTGATACCTCCTCTAATGACTGAGGTTGATCTATATTAATATTATCCTGATTTGGTTCCCCCCCTTGATCCACTTCAATGACTTTATTAAACAAATCATCATTATTGACCCCGAAAGATGTTTCAGAAACATTTTCGTCATCGCTACCGTCCTCAACACCACGATCACGATTATTCGATTCCAATTGAATCTCATCATCATCCTTCTCCGAATCAACTTCATCACCATAATCTGGCAAAACAAAGGAAGGTGACCAAACGAACAGTTCCTTCGCCCTAATCACAAAACATTTTCTTTTCACAATGATCTTAAACTTTCCTAAAATGTTATCCTCCTGCTTGGTCAGAATACAAAGTCTTTTACGAGCAAAAGAATTATCTTTGTTATCTTCCGTATTTAAAACTTCCCCCCAAAGAGAACCAATCTTGAGAAAAGTAGCAGAGGTCCAAGCATGTAAGGGAATGCCTTCAATGTCGACCCAAACAACTCTCTCACATGGAACAAAATCGGACTGTGCATCCCTTAAACATTTAAACCAAGAAGACACACCCACGTGCTCCTTGAACTTGACCATGGACATCTCTGATCCAAACTCCAATAACACCCATAGACCACCGATGTAAGACACCTTTATTGATGAAAATCCCTCGTTCGATAATACTACCTTGATGTTATTAATTGAAGAGAAATCCTTAACCTCCCCCATAATAGAATACAGAATTTCTTGATCTGACAAGCAATTATCATCTAATACCAAAGTGGGGATTACAGGTAGAGGAGGCGAGAGGGAACCTTTCACTGCTGAGACAAAAGAAGGAGCGGCATTTGTAGGCCTAGGAGGGGGAGCCTTCTGTGTCTGATGTACAGGGGAACGATCGAACCTAGCAACATTCGCATGAAGATGCATACGACCAATCCAGAGAGTTGAGAGATTATCGACAAGCCTATCGATATTAATTACCTTGATGAAACGAACGAAAGCGAAACGATTACCCGCCTTGGAACGACGATTGGGGATGAACACATCCACCACAGTCCCATAAGTTTGACACACCTTCCATAAATCTTGTGCCGATGTGCTGCTGGGAAAATTAGAAATAAAAATGGTTTTGGAAATCAAACGAGTAAGGTCAGCATTAGAAGTAAACCTAGGCGCCATGACGAAAGAAAAGCGAACACCCTAACAAAAAAGCAGAAAGAGAGATCCTGTTTGGATTGAAGGAAGCTCAAGAAAAAAAACGATGACCTGATGAAGATCTGCAATAAGATAAGAGGCGATAATCTTTCGATCTTGACGGACCAACTCAAGTAATTCAATGTTGATGAATCGATTAGTGAATTAAAGAGCATTAATCAAGATCCATAATAGGAATTATAGATCTTGAAGGACCGACTCAAGTAGTTCAAATAAACAACGAATCAAACAAGGAATTAAAGAGCAAAATCAAAGATCTACACAATTATAGAATATTATCTAATACAGAGAAATCATAAGCCAGGGGAAATCAAAATAAGGGGGGGAAGGAGCAGCCGCCATTGATGGTGGTGGGGCCATTTCGTAGCTTTTTAGGAGATCAACAATTATCTAGGATTAGCCATAGACGCAAAAAGTTATCTCGAATATGCGATATTTGGATTGATTGGCCTTTGTATCTAGATCTTTGCTAGTTTCTTTTTCTTTTAATCATATCCGTAGTAAAAAAACTAACTACATTGATCAATGCCAATTTTGTGATGATAAGAAAGAGTAAAAGATGTCAAGTTTTATCCACCTAATACAAACAAGAGGATGATAAAACCTCGTTTTTTTTAATCAAAATGCATGTAACAATCTATGATAAACTTAATAAATGAAAAGGTAGTCATGGGTATACAAAATCTTAATATTTCCCCTAGATTCATTGGATCTTGATCCAATAATACAAATGGTTTTATGCACTTGAAAAGACATGATCATCCTCGCGTCCTATTTGCAGCCTTAGCGTGTTCGCAGTGATATCATTTAGATATTTATTTTGATTTTCAAGATCCAGACGAATCTCCCATTGGCTCATGAACTCGACTATATACACAAAAAATAATCCAGTTACAAAGGATATATCACAACTGGGTAGGCTACACGAACATAATACATATATACTCAAATCATATTCAATAAATAAAAATACAACACTGCTTATATTTTATCTCAAGAGGGCGGAGTTACTAAATATAAAAACATAATATCTTTATAAATACTGATCGTCTTTTACAAGTTGAAACAATACAGGGACCTATTTGAAAATTTTCTATCTATATACACAACCTGACCTAACCCTACGACACCTACAACTTTGTTGTATAAAAATACCGGCCGCACTTTTAGGGATACATTTCTCTATACCCAAATGGGCATCGTTCACCTAAAAAACTGCTCAAATTTTACCAAAATCTCTTCAAACACCATGTCCTTTTGATCAGAAAGTTGATCTACTAACAAGGTACACCGAGATCGCTTCTTCTCTAACAAAATCTGTGAATCATGCATCATGAAGAACATATAACAACGATTTGCTAAGTCGAATAGCAGGAGGCTGGTATAAATTTCTTACTATCTACTTTAATTATCGATCTGTTTTTGGGTATTGATGACTGATGTTATTTTCATTTTATGAAAGTTTTTTAAATTTCATACAATCTAATTTAATATTAACCCGACCTTAGTTTAATAACAGTTGCAAGAAAGGGTTTAATTAGCCATATATGGCACCATACTTATCTGATTCACAACGATAGCAAATTAAAATAATGTTTATGATGGATAGATGAAATAACAAAATAGATGATTTACATCAAACAGCTACAGGTCTTTCTAGTATATGTTTTGTGACTTTCTTACTGGCTTAAATCACAATTTCATTCAGAATAGGAAGCTGGTAATATTCTATTTGTTACTTAGCTTAGGTTGATTATACTAAATCTAAAACGGAAACTAAAGAGTAGCATTGTCTTCTGCTGTTTATGTGTTATGTTATCAAACCATTAACTGGTTTTTTTTTCTTGATAAGAGCTTTATATGGAGTTAAATGAATTCTAAACAAATATTCTGTCTGGAGTTAAATGATTATCGCTCCATATAAACCAACTCAAGCCAGATTTCCGTGATATTTTCTTGTTATTTGAAGTGATCATTAATAAAAAAATAAAAATTAGTAACCCAACTGCATCATAGCATATAGAAGTGCTAACACGTTGTATTAAATCTAACTGGATATCTCGGATTTGTTATACCAATACCAATATTTTCGGCCCTATTTTTTTTTCTTTTTCAAAGAGTTCTTTTTAGCCACTTATCTCTACAGGAGGGAAAAGGAAGTCGCCAAGTTCTATATCACTGTTAAGATGCCCGATCTTTTTAGCCACTATTTACTTGATCAACGGTGTAAGTCTTTCATATCTTTATTTATTTCCAAATATCATCTTTTTGTCTCTCTTATCTCTCTTTCTTCAAAACTATTTTCTATTTCTCTCTTTCAAAACAACACACCATCACCATCCATATCATAGTAAAATGAACTTAACCATTTGATGCACCAACTATTTCCGATCAAAATCCCACAAACTCGGCCCATATTGTAACCGCCGCCACGCCGTCACATGCCGGCGATAGTAAACGGTGGCTCCATGCATTTTAACAGCCTTCTTTTGTGCATTTGTCCACAAACTCAGTCACCATCATAGACACTGGGAGATTCAGGTCAAGTAATGGTCAAATAGCATTATTTGAATGTGAACCTGTCAAGCTTTGTTCATTTTGATTCTCTTCTGAGTCGAAGTTCACTGTTGGCTTGAAGAGGGATCGGCTGACTGTGATGGTTTGGTTACTTGTTTGGTTTGGAGGCTCGGCTGACCGTGACGGTTCACTTCTTTCGGCTTGGTTATTTTTTGAGCTACGACTGATTCTGAAAATTTGTTGTTTTGGTGGCTCGCTGGCTCTGGAACCTTTCACTTCTGCCGAATCGGTGGTTTCTGGCTAGCATTCTCTTTCATGTTCTTGACACGGATTCTTCTCGCAACACAAGAGCAACATGTGCATGTTGGTGAGTGTTTTGACCCACTTTCTGGCTGAATGCAATGAATGCAGTCGCATCATGTGTTACGACATGGGCATTTCTTGGGTAAATTTGGTGGTTCTTGTATGCATGCGAATGTGGTTTCAAATATTGTTTTTGGTTCAGGTTCACGATTTCTAATCTTGGTCCCTTTTGAAAATGCTGCAAGTATGAAAAAATATCAATTTATTAGCAAATAACCAAGTATACTCATAGAGGAATGTCATGCATAATAATTGATCAATATCATTTGAACATTCACTCATCGTCCTGAGAGTTGTATTCTTGATCTTTTTTAAAACCAACTTATCTTTTGATCTAGTGCACCAACAAGAACAAAGATTTGTTTGCCTGTTCGCCTATCAAATAAGGAAAGCATGTTGATCTGGTATCGAACTTACTGAACTTTCTTTGGAGGGGGATATAACTTGTGACAATGTCTTTGCCTTGTTACGAACAAATAATTAGATTGTTAATCTTTTGATACCTTCCCCAAACAACTTATGATATGTTGAGCTTATAGTACTTCACATACTCATACAACCATACATCATGTCATAGATAAAAGCTATACCTTAGTTCAAACATTATTTATCCAAGAGAGTTGATATATAGTCGAGTACCTTGCAATTACGAGGGGCACATTGTGACCATTGTATTTCTGTGGATTCCTTCAATGTGGGATCAAATGTCGAGATCTTTCTTTTCTTATCACCACAACGACTTGTGGAACCAATTTTAATGTGCTTTCCCTTAGCAGGTACATGGGGTTCAAATGGCACCATAATCGGCGAAACACTTGTTGAATCAATCACATTATCCTTGCATACATTAGCATGTGTAAGCAATGAGTTCTTTCCATTTGAATTTTTTATGGGTACTTGTCTGGCTTTATCCTTTAAATGATGATCATTAGAACATAATCAAAAAGTTATGTGTAACTAGACAAAAAGACCAACCTGATTCGTCGAGGAAGGTGATGTAGCATTTTGGTTGCTGGTTATATGTCCAGTTTCTTACTAATTTTTATTTTTACACCATTGGCCACTAACTCAATGGCTCTGTTACAACAACAACGGGATGCTGGTTCAGAGATTCATTGGCGCGAACATCAAATTCTGGCAACTTGCTTTTGTGTTTTGTACCTTGATTGTTTGATCCCATATCAAAATGCTTCCTCTTTGTAGAAACCGGAGCATTGGTTGCCACTATGTCCCACTAGGGTCTTGCAAATGCATCTTGTTTCTCTTTGGTAACCTTCGAAGCCCTAGCCAATTTGTTTTTTGTTTTTGCCGGACTTTTATTGAATGACTTGACAATGACCTATAGATAACAATCATTTGAACAAGAATTTTCAAATAAGATGACAAAAGAAGCTCACTTGTCTAATCAATTAAGAATATACAATGACTTAAATTTCAAATAACAAAAAGTTACTGTTGTATCCCTAACTCTATATGTTGAAGTGACCGCATCCCTTGGAAAGTGGTTAGATGGTGATTCTGATGAATTCTTTTTGTATCCTATGAACAACTTTGCTTCAGGATACAACCTACTAAAAGTCACTAGAAGAAGAAAAAATTGATCATTGAAATCATTTTTTCTTCTTCTAGTGACTTTTAGTAGGTTGTATCCTGAAGCAAAGTTGATCACACAAAGAATTCATCTGAATCACCATTTAACCACTTGCCAAGGGGTGCAGTCGCTTAAACGTCTAGAGTTAGGCGTACAAGGGTAACTTTATGTTGTTTGAAATTAAAGTCATCGTCTATTCATAATTGATTAGACAAGTGAGTTTCTTTTGTCACCTTATTTCTAAAGTCTTGTGCAAATGATTATTATCTGTACGTCATTGTCAAGTCATACAATAAATGTTCAGAAAACGCCAAAAACAAATTGGCTAGGGCTTCCAAGGTTACCAAATAGAAACAAGATGCATTTGCAAGACGCTAGTCGGACATAATAGCAACCAATGCTCCGACTTTTGCAAAGAGTAAGCTTTTTTGACGTGGGTTCGAAGAATCAAGGTTTAAACAAAAACGCATGTTTCCTAAAGTTGTTGATGTTCGTGCAAACGATTCTCACAACCACAACCAGTAGCATCCGTTGTTGTAATAACAGGGCCATTAAGTTAGTGGCCAATGGCGTAAAAATGAAAAGTGGTAACAAACTAGACCGTATTGTTCCATAAGTATTATATAAACAAGGAAAAACATATAACAAGCAACCAAAATTCTACATGACCTTCCTCGTCGAATCATGTTGGTCTTTTTGTCTACTTACACACAACTATTTGATTCTCTCCTAATGATCATCATGTATAGGATAAAGCTGAGACAAGTACCCATAAAAATATTCAAAGGGAAAGAACTCAGTACCTACACATGCTAATTTATGGAGGGGAATGTGTTTGATCCAACAAGTGTTCCGCTGATTATGGTTCTATATGAATCCCATGTACCTGCGAAGGGAAAGCACATTGAAATTGGTTCAACAAGTTGTAGTACGGAGAAGAAAAGGAAGATCTCCGCATTTGATCCCACATTGAAGGAATCCAAAAAAATATAATGGCCACGACGTGCACCTCGTAGTACCATGTTACTTGACTATATATCAACTCGCTTGGATAGATAACGTTTGAACTATGTCTAGCTATTATCTATGACATGATGTATGCCTATATGAGTATGTAAAGTACTATAAGATAAACATATCAAAAGTTGTTTTGGGGAAAGTGTCATAAGATATACAATTTCATGTTTGTAATAGGGAAAAACAATTTTTAGAAGTTCTATCCCCCCTCCTCAAAAGAGAGTTCTGTAATTTTAATAACTGATTAACATGCTTTTCCTTATTTGACAGGCTAACATGAAAAATAATCATTGTTCTTGTTGGTGTAGTATATTGAAAGAGACCTCAATTTCAACGAAGATCAAGAATACAACTCTTAGGACGATCGGTGAATGTGCAAATGAAATGGTCATGATCAATTGTTATGCATCATATTTCTCCATGAATATACTTAGCTATTTGCTAAACAATTAATGTTTTTATAACTTGCAGCATCTTCAAAAAGGACCAGACTAGAAATCTTCAACCTGAACCAAAATCAATAGTTGAAGCCACTATGGCATCCGCACTAGAACCCCCAAATTTACTCAAGAAGCACCCACATCATAACACATAATGCGACTGCATTGTTTGCATTCAGCCACCAAGTCGTTCAAAACACTCACCAACATGTGCATGTCGCACTTGTGTTGCCAAAAGAGACTGCTAGCCAAAAACCACCTATTTGATAGAAGAGAAAGGTTCTCGATCCAGCTGAACCCCCAAAACAACAATATATGAGAGTCAGACACGGCTCATAAAAGAACCAATTCGAAAGAAAAGAACCGTCACCGTCAGCCGAGGCTCGAAACCAATATGAATTATCAGAATCATCACATTCATTTGATCCCTCAAACCTTCACCACAGTCAACCGCCACTAAGAAGAAGAGAACCAAAATGTACAAATCTTGACAGGTTCACATGCAAATAAAGCTATTCGACCATTACTTGAACTCCTCTCCTAGGGTCAGGGTGATGATGGTGACGACTTTGTAGGCACATGCATAAAAGAAGGCTGTTAAAATGAATGGATAAGATATCATTTGAAATCGCTGGCACATGACGACGTGCGGCGGTTCTCATATGGGCCGAGTTTGTGAGATTTTGGTCGGAAATATTTGGTGAATCAAATGGTTATGTTCAGTTATTTTGATTTAGATGGTGATGGTGTTGTTTTGAGAAAGACATAAAAATTAGTTTTGCACAAAGAGAGATAAAAGAGGAAAAAAAAGATTTATTAAGTTTTGTTGTAAGTACTATAGCGTAAATGTCATTAATCTGTATATGGATGATAATTTTTGTCAATATACAAAAGGTTTTTTAGACAAAAAACACATTTTCAAAAAAGACATTCCAAAAAGGCAATCAAATGCTCCGCAGTGAAACGCGGGCAACATACATCTCTTTATACATCATATAATATTACATATTAAACTAGGATGATTAAATATATACATACATTTAGACCCAGTTTCATCCGGTAAATTGTTGAACCAGTGACTCAATGAACCGGATCGATTAGAAACCGAGTTATGAAATTAACCAAATACCACTAATCTCTCATCTATCTATGAATCAAAATTATGGAAATAATATCTAGGTCTTCACAGTGTCTATCAAAGTATCAACAAACACCAAAAACTACAACAACCTTATATAATCGACAAAAGAATTAGTATATATTCCCTCGAATAAGAATGCTTCAATACTGGTTGGGTTATAAGAATAACAATGGAGGGTTAACTAACAACATATTTACATGCTTAAGAAGAAACAAACCCAGCTATTATGTTGTGTGTTAATCTTTGTTGAGGCCTCAAAAGGTTTTTGTATATGTATGTGCTTGGCTTATGCACTAATATTCTAAACAAACTTTCCACAATTTGGATCTTTACACAAAGAGGCACTCGAACTTCATCATGCTCATCTTCCTCGAACTTGCAATCATACATTTTTTGTTTTTTTTTTATTTTGACGTATACTATACACCATTTCGGTAAGAAAATATAGCAACACGTTTATGATTTTATGTTGTGGTTCTATTTATATCGTCTCTAGGATACCCCTTCTTGGTGACCTTTAGAGTCAGCGTTCCAAGCACCCTTCATGTTATGTTTAGAACGATATGTTTTGCTGCCTTTTGATGTTTTGATGTGCATGTAAGTTATAACTCATTTTATTAAATCTACGCTATATATACAGGGGCGGACCTATGTGTAACATAGGTGGTGCCCGGGAACCACCTTAGAAACTAAGGTCCTTTACGAGCTATATGTAAATTTTTCAGGGACCTATCTTAGAAAAATAAAAGGAACCACCTTAGGATGAAAATGAGTTAGAAAAGAAAGAGAAGAACATGTAAATCTGTAAAAAAAGTGGTTAGGGTGAAATGTTGAAGAAGATGAATTGTAGAAGATGAAGTAAACACTGTACGAAGTAATGAAGTATTATATTTTCTTGGGTAAAGCTTCGTTAGTGGGTCACGAGTTTACACTGCATGGTTAAAAAAGAGATTGGTTTGTCAAGTGGTCCTTTAAGTATTGTTTATGTGCAGTGACTTTTTTTTTCTCTAATAGTATTAAATTACTATTAATACTTATTTCTCAAATGAGATATCATACAAATTTTAATTGACAACTAGTAATTGATACGTAGTACAAATTACATCTAATTTGTAAATTCTTCAAAAAGTTTTAAAAAAACATATCACTTATATCATTTTATTTTGTTTAAAATAGAAAATATGTTTATGTTTATATACATTATATAAAGGCTTTTTTTATATATGAGGTTGCATGTTAATTTTACCGACCCCGACTTGAAAATTTTACATGTTCACCAAACGGAAGCCATTGACGAAATTTGACATGTTCAATTTTCGGCTGGACTTAAAAAAAATTTCCGACTCAAAATTTAAGTAGTCTTTTGTAATATATAGGAGTACACTATTGTGAGGCCTCTCATCTTTGAGTTCAATAAGTATATAGAAATCATATTCATTATGCAGTCGGATGGGGACTTTGATGCGTTGGTCGAGGTACATGGGATGGGATGGGGACTTGGATGTGTTTGTGGTTTTTGGGTTTTGGCTTGTTTAGATTTCACTACTACACAAAAGCCTATAAACACCTCTTAATAGAGACCACTTATAAAATAACAACTCTATATGGTCAGAAATTAGTGGTCATGAGCAACATTAGATTGGTTTATGTGAGATTGACCCCTCTTTTTATACGGAATGTACGAAGAAATCGGTTGTGTTGATAAAAAACGGTTTGTATACATTAAATGGGTGTGAGGTGACAATTTCCTCCAAAATGAAATTTCTAGCACCCAACTTTTCCAAATGAAAATTTAAGTTTTTACAACATCCCGCCATAATTTCACAAATGAAACCCCACCACTTCAAGTTACACGTTGCCCTCTCTATAATATTTACATTAACCAAATCCAATCCTACCAAGCGCTTCTCAATCTTTGTACATGTGACACGAACGATCCACAACTGGTATATCTATTCTCTTAGTTTGGTTGTATTACTCGAACGGATGCATTAAAAAATCTTTTATAATTATGTGGTTTAGGCAATCTTTAATTTGTCATCAGGTGTCATGTGCTCGAAAATAACTATGCTGATGGTTTTTTGAAAGCCTCCTTAATTAAGAATCTCAGTGAGTTGTTTTTTTCTCTAAATAAAGTTTGTATTTTCGAATAGTTATCATATGATGTCATTATTATATTTTTGTTTGTGAAAGTATAATTATTTCGTTTTAAAGGTTAAAATTGGGGTAACCTGAGTTGCTGGACATGTGTTTGACGGAAGTTTTAAGAGAATATGTGTCAAAACTCCACCATATTTAGGTTGACTGATAACACTTGTATCATATTTAGGTTGATTTACTAGACCAACGTCTCAATAAGTTGTAACTTGTTTTTGTTTTGTTTGAAATCCAAAATTATGTATTTCTTTATACTTGTGGCTTTTCATGCTCTGTCAACCAACAATGCATCACCATCCTTGGATATTCACTAATATTATAAATTTTAAAGGAGTTGATTGGTATAAAAAAAAATTGTTTTCCCTAAGCATGTGCATTACCTAAATTTTGTGGTTAATTGAAAATAACATTTAGGGTCTTTAAATTTCACATGCCTAAACTATTTTTGCTCAATAATTTTAGTGTATTTGCAAACATGGACTTGGGATGGGCATGGCCTACCTTGAAATCTTACTCCTAATTGTAAGGTATATTTATTCCACCAGCTTGTTCTTTTGCCCAACCCAAAGTAAAACGAGTGACTTGTTTGTCCATAACGTAGCAAATATATACTAAACTACACCATTCTTGAATTGTTAACTTACTCTACTTATATAAGTATAAAAAGATTATGGTTGTTATTGTTAGAGATTAATACTTTTACTACTTATACTTTGAATATTTTTTAGCCCATCCGACTAAAAAGTCATAGCTTCGTCACTGTTTGTAAAAATACATTGTTAATTGAGTTTTATAGATTCAACATAACAAGAGTGCTTATTTTGTGATTGCTTTCATGTAATTATCGTCAATGGTTCTAGTTGGCGATTAGTAACTATGCATTTCATTTGTTAGTATTAGTTTTTTTAATATAACATATACTTGTTAGCAATGATTGTTTAGAGTTTGACAATTTCAAGGTGTGGAGTGAACGAATTAAGGAAACACCAGTACAAATGTTGGGAGGAGGTTTATATGAAGTTTAACAGTTTTTGAATGTGCCTATTTGTTTAGCAAATAACTGTTTTCATAGTGTTTGATAGGTAACCAAAGTTATTGCAGGCTAAAAAAGGTATGTACATTATGATCAATGGTTGCTCTCATGGTACTTGTCATTTATAATCATGTGATACTTAGTTTTCTGATCATGGTCGTGTGCTAAATCATTTCGCATGTTGATTGCAAAGCAGAGTGACTCATAACTTTTGCGACATTAAAGAAACTTTCAAGTATGTTGGCTTGTTAAAAGTAGACAACAAACGACAAGGTTCTGTATGCATCTTATTTATATAATTTGTTTCGTACCAGATTATTGGTAATCTAGTTGTATAAATGAAGTATTATTGTTTATATTTAGAACAAGAGTGAAAGTCTTCTCGAGCGTTGTGGAGCCCATCAATCCTTCTAACATTCAGTAGAAACCTGGTGATACAAACCACCTCTTGCAAACGCTGCTGCCCCCAAAGAGGTAGAGGTGCGTTATAATACTTTTCGTCTAGATTCTATGGAACTTAGCATAATGAGTTTACAATGGACTCTTATGGTATGTTCTCGACTGGATGTTTCGATCCATTCATTAGTTGGTTATGTAATAGGTGAAGCTAGTAAAAGATACAAGCTTAAAAGGAAGATACAAAATGTATCAAAAGAATGCGTTTACTGATTAAGTATAATAAATCAGTAAATCATCTTGTTTTAAATTTTATTTCATGTAAAAACTTATCATATTTGTATTCATTTTTGTAGCTCGTCTATCATCAAAAAAGAAGAAAAAATAAAAAACCCCACGGAATCTTGACGGAAGAAAGGATGCAGATCGCGAAAGCATAAGAGGAAACTGTAGGATCACCTAGTCACATACAATAAGTTGTAAATGATTGGTTTTTTTAAACAAATCCTATAAGGATTATAGTTTAGTGACTAGTTTGGCTGTAGCACCCAGTGTGATATCATTAATACAAAAGTTATTCTATTAGCTTCAACAGTGACTTTGTGCTATAGTTAAAATGTTGATTTGGGAAATTCTAAAAAAGTGGAAATTTTGTGAAAATATCTAAAACGTTATATTCATAGAAATTAGAAAATACTCACAAAGACTGGTTATAAAATTCAAAAAGGAGTTTGTTTGCCCTATAATAGATACGGGTTGTAACTAGAAACCAAGTCTTGATGCTCCTATTAAAAACTGGTTATCGGACCAGTTTCAATGATAATGGGTTACAGAAATACCCCCCCGGTAAAGCAGTTTCTATGAGCTATTCCAACCAGTGTTCATGACATTTTTTGTAGTAGTGCTTAATGCTAGCGAAATCAAATATTTGGTACATCGGCTCTAGACTCATGCCATAATCCTGATCCTACATCACTTGCCGGATGTTGAGATAAAATACCAAAAAATAATCATTTTCTACTCTCAAAAGATCATATAACCACAACATTTAATTTTGATTGCATTATTTATTTAAAAATAATAAATATATTATTCTCAATTAATACATATAAAATATTATATTTCTAAATACTAAAACATTTCCCAAATTTAAATCTTATTCTAATCTCACCTACAACCCATACATATTAATCACTTAGTGTTTTATATATCGATTAGATAATCAGTTTCAAAGAACCAATTACTACAGATAAGAAGTTTGGATATATTAATGTGGTGAAACAATAAAAAAATGAAAAGTAATAGGAAGGTGACAAGTGTCCCTCATTTCTTCTTTCATGACCCTCTCTTTACTCCTTCCCTTTATCTATTTTATTTTATTTTTTCCATTTCTATTTTTTGTACAAGATTATTCAATTTCTTTTCTCAACTTTAAATTTTGGGATTTATTTTTTATAAAAAGAATACTAATTTTTTGTAATATACAACTTTTTCATTGACGAACAACGTTTTTCTAAGGAACAACTATTTTTTGATGAAAATTCATTATATAACTAATGAACATTTATTATTGTTTATTTTTTATAGATAATCTAGGAATAACATGATTCTTTCAATATTGAACATCGTAAGAATAACTTATCGACATGTAATCTTTTTTTTTCCGCAACCGATGAAAAACATGATATTTTCGAAAATTGTTGATCATCGATTTTTATTGATGAACAACCTTTTTTGTTATTTCCACTTCTAAAGTCACAACTAATAAACATCTGTTATCTAATTAATGAAAATCGTCATGTTCTAACTGATGAACATTTGATATTTTTTATAAAAAGCTGATGAACAACGCGAGTATCTTCAAAAACTAATTGGACATCATTATTAATATTTGATGAACTAATGAACATTATCGAAAAATTTATTGATGAACATTTTTGTAGTTTTTTTACATTTTTGGAACAAAATTATTATTAAGCACCGACTAGCAGGTGACTAGCGGGCAAAAGAAAGAGAAAAGACAATTACAACCGATTAATACAAGTTGAAGTTGGGTCGGCTATCGAATCTAACCAAGTAGGATTAAGGTTCTTATTCCTAGGTTTAATCCATAAATAAGATTGGATCATAACATCTTCTCCAAATGTGTCTTTTCACGAAGGCTCGGAATCGAAAAAACGGTTATAATACTACCAAATTATCCAAATGGTTGTTTGAATTACAACATCGCTTTACCAAATTGTGAATGTCCACCGAATCACTTAATGAACCAAGTTGTGAGAACTTTCGGGTAGTCGCCCATCTTCTACCACCTTCAGATCATCTTCCATAAGCCGCAAGCAACCGTACGATCTATAAAGGGGTTTTGTAATGTTTCAACGCGGGCATCCACACAGGACATCTTGTGAAGAGGTCTATACCTCAGGCATCAAGATGGGTGAGAATTGTTATTGCAAATTTATTTTTTTCTAATAAACAATGTGAACATTAACATAAATAACTGATGAACTAAAGAATATTATAAAAACATTAACTCATGAGCATTCGTTATCTAACTGATGAACATTTATATTTATATTTTATTTAGAAATTGATAAACAACCCATTTTTATAAAAATGATAGGAAAACTACAAAAAAAACAGATCAATTGAAGAATATTCGTTATCATTTTTTTATTAATGAACGATGCCTTTTATTCATGAGCAATTATCTAATTAATAAACATATTTGCACACGGAAGACGAACTTGCACAAACAATTATATAATTTACTTTTTGAATTATTAGTGAATCATTAACTAATTCAATAAGTTTGACCGATTACAAAACTCAAATGGCGTCATAATTTATTCTAGGTTTTTCAAAGGTAAAATAACATATACGCATTTGTACTTGGTAAATTCATTATGAATAAAACCTTTTACATATTTGCATGTAAAGAAAATATGAAACCATTAATCTTTTACTAATAATTTACCTTCTTTTTTCTTTAAACTTACTTATAACCTTTTTTAAATTTCCTATATGCTTTAACTTTGAAATTGACAACTAGAACCCACTAATATTGTATTTTGTACTATCCCATTATTAAAGTACACATAGTACTTTATTACTTCTCATTTAACTCTTCTTTTTCATAATATACAACTCCAACTTCCAAGTTTACTTCAAACATATAAATACACGTATTGTTGTTCCAAGCTTTATTCATTTAGCTTTTTTTTGGGAAAGCTATTTGTTAATAAGTGTAGTTTTTCACCTACTTTAATTATGCATTCTCAAATGAACCGTTAGAAGCATTGATGATGTTTTGTGCCCGTTCTGGTGTTTCGCCATTTTCAATAGCCGAAAAATATTAACAATGGATAACCAACTGTTTTCAATCACTCGCACATGACAGCCCACGGCGGTTCTGATATGGGCCGTGTTTGTGGGAGTTTGGTCCAAAATAGTTGGTTAATCCAATGGTTATGTTAATTTTACTTTGATTTAGATGGTGTTATTTTAAGAGAGAGAAATATAAAGTAGTTCTGTAGAAAGAGACATAAGAGAGACAAAAAGATGATAGATGGGGGATTTGGAAAGAAAAATAGATGTGAAAGACTTCCATCATTGATCAACAACAAACACTTTTTGTACTTTCTTTACAAAAGATCGGTCATCTTAATTGTGATACAGAACTTGGTGACTTGATCCTTTAAAATCCATTTAATTGTTTATTATGTTTAAGCTTTTGAGAGACAACCTAATTGGGCCCTAATCCAGCTGGTCCTAGAGACCGACCATCCCATGGTATGTACTTTTGATACTAGTTCAATGGCAATTGCTCATAAAGGGAATGTATCATATTTCTACCAGATCTTAGTCTAGGGAACTAACTTTTAGAATCAATATTTAAGGGACTATTCTTATAAGCATATGATCAGATAAGGGATCTCGTAACAAGGGTGTTGTATTGTAACCTAGTCCGTTTAATTGAGGGTAAATTACATATAAGAGTAACCAAGTTTCATTTGATGGTTTCTTTCCAAAATGTTGATTTGTTTTGAGTTAGCATCTTTTTTTAACTGAAATAACCGCGATCAACCTTAAATATTTTACATCTACGATAACATATCATGGTCAAAACGAGGACATCACAGACGTACAGTTGACATATTGGTAACCTTTACTATAATGAATTTTCTGTGACGTGGAATTGACATGAAAGTAAAATGTTGCTTACAATTATTGAACAGAAAAGATGGTTGAAAGTTTGAATCTCTTGTGAGCCAAGAAAATACCCCAAGCTTAACTCTCAACCATTTATTATTAACAACTAGCATATAAAAAATATTATTATAACACCCTATTTTGATAAATGGAATATCACAGGATAATTATTGTGTGTCATCAATGAATGAAAGGTAAAATGTACTAAACATACATGACCAAAAGGGAAAACCAGAAACAAACATCGGTTCCTAACATAAGCCCAAAACATAAATAAAGTAAATGAAATGAGAAGGACAAAACAAGTGTCCAAATTAGCATAAGTATAAGAAGGCAAAGGAGGACAAGTCTAAGGCAGCTTCTATCCCATGCACGTCCTCCAAATGCTCAAGTCTATCCATGGGTACCTGCCGTTTTGGGACATGGAAAGGAAAGTAACGACTGAGCAAAACGCTTAGTGAACGGATATATGACATAGTACAAATGACTAAAACATAAATAAGACTGAAAGCAGCGGAAATGTATAACTCCTGGAAAACTTGGAACATTAACATAAAACTGGTTTTATAATTTGAAAAGACTTATGTTTTTATAAGAAAACAGTATTAATTAGCCAATAGCCCATATAGATCATGAGGTTCCACCGTGCATGAATACTTGGAGGGGAGAACTCATCATGCAATTAGAGGGGTTGCCTCTAATTAATTAGTCTGGGTAGGAGGGATCAACTCCTTGTGAAGGATGCAAGACACACATCGCATTCACCATGAAAATCCTATAAAAACATGTAACTAGGATGCACCCATACGCCCCACATGATAATATAATATAAGGCCAAAACTGTAAAGGAACGCCACGAGCAATCACACCGCAATGGGGAAGTCATAACACTAGTGCCTCCAGTGTTATGGTTATGGCACCTTCCTAACTAGGTGACATTGGTCATGCATGTATATGGTTTAGGCATTTAAAACTAAACATAAGTAAGCAAAACATATAAAACATATACTTGGGAAAACAGTTGGTTACAAACGGGGAATCCTAATAAGGAAAGAATGTCCATACTGAAGAACGGAAAATCCGTACCTTGTGTCCAGTGAACGAGGAAAGATGAAGGGATGAATAGTCCTACTCCAACCTCACTAATGCTACATAAATAAGGGACATGTATAAGTTGTCTGATTACTGAGCACGTTATTGGTTCTTGTAGGTTCTTAGCTTGTTTTATATGTTCTTGTCTTATTTACTGTTTTAAACGATATACTATATTAATCATGTATTTCATGTATTTTGATTGTGTATTATCTTGTATTCTTGTGTTATTATACTTGTTGTGTAATAACAAGTAACTTTCTAAAAATAGTAGGTTTCCAAAATAGAAGTTTTTAAAATAGAAATAAGCTAGATTAATAAGTCTATAAAATAAGTTTAAGCTTATTGGTTAAAGTATAAGTCATGGATTAATTATCAAAGTTTATAAAATAAATGTCATGGTTAATTTATAAACTATAGGTTATATGATTTAATTAAATTAAGGCATGATTTTGATTAAATTTAGTTTAGATAAAATACTTAGGTTAAACATGATTTAATTAATATAACTTAATAACCTAAGTCATGGTTTTAATTAAATTAGATAGTCATGATATTAATTTAATTAAATAAACACCTAAACTGATTATTTATAATTTTACCGAACCCGAACCCGTGACAAAACATTAGCCGAACAAATTAAGCCTAGCAAACACCACCCAGCCGACGGCTAAACCAGCGGCCAGTTGCTAACCCGGCTAGCCGGTTGCCACTGCTTGACCATAAATTCCACCGGCTGTAGCCGGTGGTTCCCCTGCTTGGCTGCGTGTACCCACTGACCAAACCAAACGTCCCATCAAGACCCTATAGGTCTCGGTTGACACTGATATCAAACCAAACATACCCCCGACTCTCGTCGGGGTTCCCTTTCCTTGTGGCCGATCGAACAAAACCACACTGAGACCTTATAGTCTCGGATGGTGGTGCAAAACAAACCCACCGAGAGCCTTGGCTCTCGGTTTGACTCTCGTCCAAATACCAAACAAACCAAACTAACCTTTTCTTGATTATTAATTAGTCCTAGCATGTTCTTGTTTCATGTTTTTAAGGATTTATAACCATATGATCATGATTGTAATAAAAGTAATAAAAATATAAAGGTAATGATGATACCAAATGCGTGAATGAATGAGGGCTATGAACACGAACACAAATATACCAAAATCAAAGATCAAAACCCAAAAGTCTCCCCCTTTTTCTTGATCAAAACCGGCGGCCACTTAGGTGTGTTAGGGTTTTGTTTTAGTTTTTTGGAAAATAACTTATGAATTAATTCATTGTGTTTTGTTTGTACAAAAAGGATTACAAATGGGTTGGGCCAATAGCCCTTCCCTTTCTTTGTCTTGTGCCACGGGCCGCGGCCAAACCAAGCCCAAAACCAAAATCCATTGTTTTTTTAACTTAGACCATACTCGTGTATTCTCATGTTCAAGTGTCGTGAATTTAATGTCGTAGATATTATGCATATATAATATACATGTTACTTGTTATTTAATGTCGTGACACGTGTTATATATTATGAATGGAAAGTTTTATTTAATACATATTTCGTGTATCTACTGTTCATAGTTACTGTTCATGGTATTTTAAATGCGGGTTTTACAATTAGGGTCTGAATTATGACTTCTACAGTAGGTTGTTCAGTTATGTTTTGTGGCTGCTACAAGTGAGGTTTATATGTCAGCTACAAGTTAAGGTATAAGTAATCACCAACAGTATGATGGTAAATGTATTACATTTTTCAGAATGTGGGCTGTGTTGAGGCTGCTACAATTTTTTATTCTAGTATTTTAAGGTACTATATATATATGGTTCTCTACATGGTATTATACAACATGTAAAACACAAAACTTATAATGATAAACCATGTTAAAACATTCTGAAACAATTGAGTATTTAATGTAAATTAAGAAGAAGAAACTTACCATTTGAGGTTCTCAAATGCAAATGAGTGGCTCAAATTGAGCTTCGTTGTGATGGCAGAGATCGATGGTGGTTTAGGATTTGATATAAAAGTGATTGCAAACAACATCATATATGAAGAGGGGAGGTGGTTAAGGTTCAATTTACGGGAGATTGAGAGTGGATGTGGATATCGTGTGGCGGTTTTGTTCAATTGGCGCTAAAAACTGGGGTGAATTTTGGGAAAGAAGTCGAGAGGTGGAAGCATGTGTTTGATTTTAGGTAAAAACCATATTTTGTCTCGTTTTGATAAACGAACTATTTTATGTACCGACTTAACCAATGAGCTTATTAATTACATGTTAATATCACCAATATTAATGGTTCATTTTACACGTTATTATTTTTATTTAATAATATTGTAATTTAATTATTTTCCAACATGGCTATGTTAAATGACTAAATTGCCATTCCTTTTGATTTTTCTATCTAATATACCAAAGTAATTGACTAAAACACCCTTATCTTCATCCTTTTAAATTTACACATGAATCTATTTTTATTTTTATTACAAAAATTATAAAAAATTAACATAAATTTCCCATATAAATTTCCCAGATTTTGAGGTATGTAGGCCTAGACCATACCAAAATACATTCATCACCACGCATCATATCCATACGCAAACAAAAAAGCCATATAATAACACAATCATTTAACAAATACCTAAGAGCCGTCCTCATACCTAGTTACTGCTATGTCTATCTTTAGTTGTTTTATTGCATTTTTGGTCGCGTTCATAAATGTTTTAGAAATTCACAAATATGTTTGTCAAAATGGTACAAATGCAAAGTACGTGCCTATTTTATGGTACAAAGATAACCGGTAACAAGTGACCCATATATGTGATATTGTGACAAAACTAACAAGTTCATTGGTTTACATAAAATAGTTCGTTCGTCAGAACGGGACAAAATGAAAAGTACGTGTCTATTTTATCACTTTTACCCTTGATTTAATATGTGTAGTGTTTTTTTGGCAAAAAAATGCACGTGTTTGGTTGGAATATCATATATTTGAATATTTATTTAAATTGTAAAATGTTCATTGCACTAGCCTAAGCTATTTATTTCTTTATTCGTTTGTCGTGCCTGCCAAAAAAATAATAGATAAAATTATATTAGTCGGTAAATTATACTAAAATATATTTGCTTAAATTTAATCATAATACGAGAAAAAAAATTATTACTTGACTTGTCATTCTTCATGTCCTCCTTGATGATCCGATCTTAGATAGACAGTATCATCAAGAATTTCATTTAAAGTCTAAACGCCACTAGAAAATAGAGGTAAATCATCGAACTGGTTATAGTCCTCCTCGTCCATGACATCGTCAACATCAACTATATTTCATTTACTAGGCCTGAAAACGTGCCATCTCTTGTCTTTTGGTTCGTTAACATAATATACTTTGTTGGCTTGGTTTGCTAGAATGAACATGTCAAATATGTAGCTGTATGTGGAAAGGTCGACACACGTGAAACCATCCCTATCAACTTTAACACCTCGACTGTCATTTACCTATTTAAACTTGAATAGACGTACAATAAACAAATTATAATCCAACTCCCATATTTTTTCAATGACTCCATAATACGAATTTTTCGAGCTTGTCATCCCCGATAAATCTGTTGTTGTTGCTACTAGTGTCACCGATATTTTGCATTGTAATCTTCTCGTCTTGTTGTTTAGTATAGAACGTGTATCCATTAATGTCGTATCCTTAATATTGAAAAACACGACGTGGTCGGTACCCCATATGTGCCACTTCTGGATCAACAATTTAAAATATACGACTAATTTTATCTGCAAACCACTGCGAAAATGTTCTCTTGTGCTCAACTTCCAACCGAAGTTAACGTCGATGGTTGTTATTTTGGTTTAAATGTGACATGTTCTCCTGTATGTATGAGTCAACACATGTCATATTTTGCAATACGGTAAAATGAGCTTGCTCTAAATCATGGTTATTCGGTGTGACATCTTTGTGCCCGATTGTCCCTTTCCCATCAAGTCTACCAGCGTGTCAGTTCGCGGAATTCCAATTTGGACACCTTTATATACTTTGTACAAAACTGATCCACTTCTTCGGAAGCATACCCTTCATTAATACTACCTTCTAGTCATGATAGGTTCCTTACATACCCTTTTAATAAACCCATATACCTCTCGAATGGATATGTATCATAGAAATACAGGGCCACAACCCTTTATTTCTCCAACAATATGAGATATGAGTTGAACCATGACATCAAAAAATGAAGGTGGAAATTACATCTTGAGTTCACAAAGAGTAAGAATAAGATCACTCTCCCATTCATCCAACTTTTATGGATCAATAACTTTGGAATGAATGAAGTTAAAAAAGCCACAAAGCTTTATGATCGTATGTCGTACTCGAGGTGGCAAGACTCCACGAATAGCGATTGGAATCAACTGTGTCATTAAAATGTGACAATAATGGGACTTCATACCAAGCAATTTCAAGTCTTTCATCGATACCAACTTTTTAATGTTAGAAGAGTATCCAGATGGGACTTTAACACCGTGCAAGAATTCACAAATTATGGTTTTCTCATCCTTTGACATGGGATAACATGCCGCCATCAAATACATTCTCTTACTATCCGTCTCTTTTGGTGCGAGCTCCTCTCTAATTCCCATTTCAACCACGTATTTTCGAGCTGTAACTTCGTCTTTCGTTTTTCCTATAATGTTTAATAATAACTCTAATAAGCTTTCACAAACATTTTTCTCGATGTGCATAACATCGAGACAATGATAGACTTGCAAATGTTTCCAGTAATCCAATTCCCAAAATATTGATTACTTTTTCCAAATATTTTTTAGGAGCCTTAACTGTTTTTCGAAATACAATATTTAAATCCACAACTTGGGAAAGTGCATCGTACCTGTCCAATGGTCATGCCATCACTCTACACTCTATAGTACCGTCAAACAAACTCTTTTTCCTATGATATGGGTGTTTTTCTTCAAGCAGTCTTCGATGTCCCATGTATACAGTTTTCCTACAATTAGTTAACCATTGAGAGTGGGTGTCCTTCTCACAAATAGGACATGCCTTCTCCCTTTTCATGCCATAACCTATTAAATTACCGTACGCTAGAAAATCACTTATGGTACAATAAATCATGCCAAATATTTTGGAACTCTCTTTCTTGTATGCATCATAAACTTCAACACCTAAATCCCACAATGTTTTCATGTCCTCAATTAATGGTTGCAAATACACATCAATATCGTTCCCAATAATGACATCATGATGTATTTTTGTTTCATGCACAACCAAGGTGGGAGATTGTATATGCATAAAAGAACCAGCAAAGTGCGATGACGAGTATTGAGGCTTCTAAACGGATTAATTCCATCTAAACTAAGTCCAGACCGTATGTTTCTAATCTCTGATCCAAATTTGTCAAAATACTTATCGATATTTTTCGATTGAGGAGAATCTTCCACATGTCTCATCTTTCCATATTTTTTGCTCTTCAGCATGCCAACGCAACAATTTGGCATCCTTGGGGTTTGGATACAACTTTTTTAATCTAGGTATGATGGGAAGATACCACAAGAATTTAGCGGGATGGCCATTCTTTGTCACATCAATGTTTAGTTCTGTTAAACTTTTGCGCCTATTCATTGATTCATTAGATACAGGACATTCGTGTAGGTCTTTGTAGTCTTTTCTGAACAATATACAATCATTTGGACATGCATGTATACGTTCGACTTCTAATCCTTTCTGACATATCAGGCTTGATACACTAAAACAGGTAATTCGTGAAGGTCTACACAATCTTGGCTTATTCTACATGATTGATTAGATGGATTTGATGTATTGGGTTGATTAATAATAGAAGATTAGATGAAGGAAGATGAGGGTGTAGAGAGAAAGGAGAGAAAAGAGATGAAGAGAGAGAAAGTGAAATATGATTAATGAATGAAAATGAAAACACCAACCCCTCCTAACATGCTAGGAGGGGTATATATAGCCCACCCTACATGTGGGCTATATGGGCTATACGTTTACTAACTAGATCACGAGCCCGTTACATTAATATATCGTTGGAGCGACTGATCCTTCATAAATACGTAAAAACTTATTTCCAACAATCTTCCCCTAAGGGAGGTCGTTCCAAGAAACAAAGTTCTAAATAGTCTATATCTCGTGATCTATGCTAACTAAGATGTGACTGAGACTTTATTGGGAAAAACGTATTTCCAACAATCTCCCCCTAAGGGAGGTCACATCTTTTTACAAAATCTTAAACCTAGCATCTATGCTTGAGTCTTCGACATTGTTCTAGTGAATATGCTTGATGTGATCTTTGACTTAAGTCTTGAGCATGTTTTCTTGCCTTGACCTTGTGCATTCGTCACTTGTGACATTCGCCTCTTCGTGACTTCATGTTCCACATACTTATACCTTTAAATTCTTGAAAGCTTCAGAGTTTGATACAGCGGAAGACTTGACCTTCAGACTTTCTTGAATTTGTTGAAGTACTAATTGTATGTAGTATAAGCATGTGGTGACGACTTCTTCTGGATTGTACACCGCAATGCCACCTTCTTGTTACGCTGCATAAGACAGTTAGCAACAAACAATATACACTGATGAAATGGCCTTGAACATTTCATTCTAATTCGGTAGCATTTTACCTCCGGTCGGTGAAGACCGTTGGACGATATTAAATATCGTACTTGTGGCAGGTAGTTTCAATAAAGAACCTCATTGACAAGATTTCGCGGGTAAACCCGTTCTCTTTACTCGACCGTCCAAAGCTGACTGCGAACGTAAAGAGTGAATCATTTGGATAATATTATCCGCATGATTTGAAGCCGTCAATTCATGTTCCTGGAACAAGTAAAGTTCAATTAAGAACCGCACCATCGTTGCTTTCCAGTTGTCACTAGCTTGATTCATATAGAATCTTGCAAGTTACCTACCAAATGCTGTTTGATGTTAACACTAGAAGGATTTCCATTCGTCACTGTAAATACTTAATAGTATTACTCTGAATGTTCTGGCAAGATCACTAAGATATTGCGTAGAGGCCTGGAACGTGTTTAAATTCATTCAAGAGTTAAACCACTGTTGCTTTCCAGTTATCACAAGTTTGATTCATAAAGAATCGCACAAGCACCTACCATGAGCTTTTTGACGTTCGCTCAAGAAGGATTTCCATCTTCATTGTAAATACTTTCGTATTACTCGGATGTTCAGGCAAGATCATGAAGATTTTGCGTAGGACTCTTAAGAACTTTCTTACTTTTCACAGTGTGTGAAAAAGCAAGGAATTATGAAAGTGTGTCCTAATGAGATATATGATGATCTCAAATGGCTCTAGACTCGATCGTGCATTTTGGATTTTAGTGATCGGAGGCTGGAGAGGAGTGCCACCCTTTCAATACCAATTTATTCGGAGTGAATAAATCAATAGATAATGTGTTGTCTCCGTGTGATTAAAACAAATATCTTTTGAGAGATATCTGAGTTAGATGGGATGGGTTGTGCCTTGCATCACTGGGTCCATGATGTCTATCTTCAATATCGAGAATCATAAATGATCTCAATAGCATATGAATTGACTCGGTTTCTACCTAAGTTGTAAGGAGGGTTACTTTCTTTACACCCTTTATCTTTACAATTCTTTTTCATTCTTCAACCCCTTCAATGCTTACCAATACGTCATAACTAGCACCTTGTTGTGATTGTTCCAGTGCTAACTTAAGTACTTGGTCGGCATTCAGCTGCGTTCACAATCCTTCTCCATCTTTCCTAAGGACTACTATTTCTAGCTATGAAATGTCCTTGGGAAGATTCCTCTGGTTCTAGTGGAATCATTGGACTTTAACCTATCCTACCATCCTTATGTCACCACAATCGTCATCGTCGTGAATTAAGATGTTGTGGGTAAGTATACGTCACCATGAAATCCATTTTAATATCCAAATCCATTTTGCTCCCCCTTAACATATGCCACGATATTCGAAAACATTTCACACATGTTGGGATGAGCCAGCACATTAAGTCAAACCATTGAAATAATTGATCTCATATTAAATCACATTTTCTCCCCCATATTAAAAATGTTAACCCAATCGATGTTTTTAATATCAATTGATTTAATGAAATTTTAAGAAAGTTTGGGAAGAAAAATGCAAATCCGATTAAATCCATTTATCTTCATGATTTTTACAAGCTCTCCCTCAAATTAATGAGGGTATACTTGAAACGTAAATTAAATACCTTTTAAACACAAATGTAAGGTATTTATCACGTGCAAAGATCATATATGATAATGTATTCACAAGATTAGCAGTTTATGAGGTTGGACCTGAATGATGGAGAACATCATATGAAAGAAGCACATGGTTCTTGTTCACGAATGTTGGTCGCCTCATCACGTCTGAAGTTATCTCTTGACTCCATGTGTACGATTGATATTGTTGTCTTGACACCAACATGTGAACTTGGCACTTTCAGCGTCAAAGATTCTGAACGCTTGACAATTGCTCCCCCTCAATTGCTGACCCGTGTTCTACTTAAAGAGCTGTAGTCGTCGTGTGAGTAGTCGCATCGTATAGTATGTAGATATCAATTGCAACAAACTTTGGATTGTGGAGTTGATAACTTCGGATTCGGAAGTCAAAGCTTTCCGGTGAAATGCTTGACTTCAATGTGAAAAGCAGGTTACTATCGGAAATAATAGCAAACCATATGGAGCATGTTTTAAAACTTTTAAACTTCTGCTCGAACTTTATTTACAACCCCGTGTCATTATTGAATGACATTTCTAGGTTCGTAAATATTATCGATTCCAGAAGACATGCTCTTTTTATCAAAACATTTTGAACACACAATTTTGAAAGATTTAGAAAAAACTTTTGAAAAATTCTTGAAAAATTGTGTTCAACGTTTTGAAAAACAGTTACTTGAGCTTAAGATGTTGAATATCTTACAAAACGAGCTCAAGTCCGAAAAGTTGTAAACTTCCCGTTGTTAAGGATAAGTTACCATCGGCGATAAACTTTCCTTTTATCTGATGGACGATTCCTAAGCTGACATTTACTTAGAAGTCGTTTTCATGAGCTTGAAAACTTTGACTGTTTTAATGGAAATCTCATGACCGAGAAAGATTAATTTCTCGTTATGAGGAAAAGTTCTCTTATTTAAAAGATACACTTTCCTTTCTGAGCTTAAAACTTCGAATGTTTTAATACAAGCTCATGACCGAGAAAGGTGAATTTCTCGTTAAGAGGATAAGTTATCATAAAAGATAATCTTTCCTTTATTTTAAGTTCGAGTTACAGTCTGACATTTAACTGTAAGTCATGTACACGAGCTTAAAACATTTGAATGGTTTTAACGTAAGCTCGTGTCCGAGAAAATTTAATTTCTCGTTAATGAGGATAAGTTTACCATCGGCGAAAAACTTTCCTTTCTTGGAAGTCCGGGGCATAAACTGTGATGTGATTATACGCCATATACACTAGCTTAAAACCTTTGAATAGTTTTAACGGAAGCTCGTGTCCGAGAAAATTTAATTTCTCGTTTTGAGGGTAAGTTATCGTTGCGTAGATAACTTCCCTTTCTTTGAAGTTCGGGTTACAGACTGTGATCTGACTGTAAGCCATTTGGTAAGCTTAACCATGAATCCCCTGAGACAATAGTTTCTCCGATATCTGCTTCTTCAGCAACCAAACTCTAAGAGTATCCTTAGTTGAACGGTATACAATGATTGGACCGCTTCGTTCTTTTGGAACATCAACTTTGGTACCTGTATTCTCATTAGGAATTTGCATGCTTTGATATGGGTTAGCGATATCAATTATAGAAGCACGTGGGGGTTCACAGTTGGCTTTACTTGTGTCAGAGGCGACCTGAGTAGATGATTCACTTATCTTAGCTGGAAAACGTTTCCTTTTATAGAAAACATTAAGTTTAGGCTTAAGTAAAGTATCATCTTTATCAATTTCCTCCCTAGTAGTCTTAGTAGAATCGGAGACTATCCTAGTTAAAGGGCACTCGTTTCCTACAAGAGTGAAAGTTCTACCATTGGGGCGCCAAACTTTACCAAAGGGTTTGATTTTAGCTATCCACTGGGACTTAATTCTAGCACGGGAGTTCACCTCATCAAGTAATTTCTTGACACAAGAGTCATGATTTGCCGTAAAGACACATTTTCTACATGTTTTACAAGTAGAATATTTAATGTCCGAGTAATTCCTAGATGATTGATCGATGCTCCTAGGAGACGTCATGCTACAGTTAGCAGTGTTGGGTAATCTAGAAGGCATCTGACTAGGTTGGACATTGCTATCTCTTGCATGTGTCTTTTGCTTAGCTTCCCCAAGACCAGATTTATGGCAAACGTCATTTGAACTAGTTCTAGACGTGGTCTTGGTATTTTTAGGGAAACTAGAGGCAATCATGTTATTAGGTCTTGCTAAAGCTGTTTTGGTCACATAGGGCCTAGTTGCTGGAGTGACTGGTCTAGAAAGATGAACCAAATCAACTTGGGAGGCAAACCGCGGTCTCGAGGATTGTGGTCGCTCGGATCTAAATGCAGTAGGTTGTCTGACAATCGGTTGTCTGACGAACTGATTTGTAGGCGGTTTCCCCAAGATTGATGGTTTTTCAAGCTTAGTGTCCACACTGGGTCCTTTAGTTTTCCTCAATTCGTTTTTCAATGCAGCTATAGCAAAGACCTTTTCCTGAACTTGAGCCTTTAACGTTTCATTTTCTTTGAGCAATCTATCTTGGGATGTCAATTTAGACTCTAGTAACTGAATTTGTTTCAAAAGATTATCCTTTTCAGCTTTAGAATCTAAAACTTTTTGATCCAATTTTCTTTCAAGAACAACGTTTGACTTTTCAAGTTTTTCAAAGTATGTTTCAAATTTGTCCGTTTTCTTAGAAAATTCAAGTCTGGCATCCTCAAGATCTTTTGATTGTTGAGCAATAATCGTTTCGAGCTCTCTAATCTTGGAATCAGAAGCAGTCAATGAAGCAGTTAAGACAATTATTATGATGTTTAGCATTTTGAACACTTTCTCCCCCATTATGACTCACATCGGATGAATCAAAAGTGGTATGTCTATCACTCTTTTCCATCCCATGTTTGTCATAATTAGGTTCAGAATGCTCAATATGCGGCATGTCATCAGCATATACATCATAAACAACATTACATTGTACCATGTTTGCAGGCTCTTCGTCATAAACGGGTAAGGTGTCATCAAAAGAGATCTTGTGAACATTCCCTGACGTGCCACTGGTATCATGTTGTCTTCCTGATTTCGTGCTCTTGGCATCGTTAGGCTCCAAGTTTTCAACCGTATGACCAGTTTCCTCTTGCATCGAAGAGTCTTGCACTCCATTATCATACCCTTGCTGAAGTCGAAATCTTTCATAAATCGAAGACGAGACCGATGTCATGAGTTTCAAAATTGTATCACGGAAAACTCGAAGCTCGGTATGTGTATCTCGAAGAAATGATTGGCAAATCACTGAACTTTCAGGCTTGATGATATTGAATTGGAGGAAAGGCGTGAGTTGTGTCACAAGAGCCTTATATGCAAGTGCCGATTCAGAGTAATTGAAGTTTTCATTCTTGAGTTGCTCGGCGAGTTGGGTCAAAGTGGTGAATATTGAGTCGCTGAATATATGATGATCTTGTCCAAAGATGGTCACAAATTCGCTCCCTCCTTGAATCCTCGAAAGAGTGACAATATGAGATTGAAGTAGTTGAAATGAAGTGATGCCATTTTCACTAACTTTGTCTTGCATTTTATGTACTTCTCCCTTTTGACATATTGAATCGAATGAATCCATTGAATATTCGATAACAAATGATTGTGGATATAACAACACCAACAAAAGATCCGTAGTAAATCTAAAAAATAATAATCCTTGATTGATGATGTAACTCTTTTCTCGGCTCAACAATTTTTATTGGCTCAAATGTTGATAAAATAAACCCGATCAAAAATCCGTAGCCTCTAAAAAATAAATCTTGTCACTTTGACTCGTCACTTTTGTCGTCAAATCCGGCCACAATAACTTTTAACCCGTCAAATATTTTACCACTGTGGTTCTCTTGAAATACCCGCCTCAACACGATGTACCAAAATCAATTGACAAAAATACAAAGTTAAATAAACTAAAATTTAAAAATTAACTTAAGTTAAAAAATCTTACTTAACTAAAATTTAGAAGTGACAAAAATACAAAATAAATGTAACTAAAAAAAATTAACTG
Organism: Glebionis coronaria; assembly: GCA_025667525.1. Taxonomy (NCBI): domain Eukaryota; kingdom Viridiplantae; phylum Streptophyta; class Magnoliopsida; order Asterales; family Asteraceae; genus Glebionis; species Glebionis coronaria. Next base: position 466,852,156 of record CM046881.1, read on the forward strand.
TTAAAAATATAAAAATATAAAAATGAAACTAAAAATGTGAGAAACTGATAGTAGAAGCCAAAGATACGTGGCCCAATGTTAAACACATATATTTCAAACTTGTCAAGTACAACCCCACGTGGCTACACATAGAAACCTCCGCCCAAATATCTTTGTAATCTCTGTCTCCTTTTCTTTAAATAAAACTCAAAAAAATCGTAATAACTCTCTCTCTTGGTTTCTCCGTCCAATATTTAATTCCTCCTAAATACTCTCATAGTCAACACTCTTATCTCTCTCTCTCCAAAGCACATATAACACACAATACAGCCTCCCAAAATCCTCAAATGTCTTCTCTCAAAAACAGTCACCAACAATCTCGCTCAAACAGATCGCCGCTCTATGTATAAACCCAATCTAACCGAATCTAGTCAAACACCCCTAATCACTCTCACAGTTAACCCTAAACTTACACCTTTTATTACACCAATTACAAAAACTCATCGCATCAACCCACGAGTCCAAGAAGAATCATCTCATCATCAAAGATCATCCCAAAATAAAGAAATCCCGATTCACAATCAACCCCAATCACAAAATTACACCTTGATTTGAAGAAGGCTTCAAGATCTTTGAACAAAGATCTCAGGTAGGATTATGTGATTGCATGTGGGTTGTAATATTGAGATTTGTCAAGACTTTCTATCATCTGTCGAGTCTTTCTGTCTAGTGTCTAGATTGAGTCTTTGGTGAGGTCTAGTTTTGACGAGGGTGTGGGATGAGTCAGTTTGGTGTTGAGGTTGAGTTATAGTTTAGTGTGTCGAGTGTGAAAGGTGTCGAGTCTAGTGAGTGAGACGAGGGTCGGTGATACGAGAGGTGAGGAAGTCGAGGGAGGTGAGTGGTGTAGACGAGAGGTTGTTTGTGTTCGAGAGGTTGAGGTCGAGTCCAGTGGGTGAGGGATTATTGGGTGAGGTTGGGTGTTGGGGTCGGTGAGAGAAGAGTTTTGGTGAGGGTGTCGTTAGTTTGAGTCGAGAGAGGAGTGAAAGATGGGTCGTGAGTTGGAGTCGAAAATGGGTGAGGGAGTCGAGTCTTGGTCTTAGTCGATTGTGAGTGTGATGTGAGTCGAGAGTGTTGTCGAGGCTGGTGTGAGAGTCGAGTGTATTGTGGAGTTTTTGATAAAAGTCAACTCTGTTTTGATTGAAGGCGAGTCAGGGTTTGAGTCTGTGTTCCCGTTATGTTTGAATCGTTTTTTTTTAGTTTCTTTATCCGGAATAAACGGTCTATCCGGAATAAGCGGTCTATCCGGAATAAATGGTCTATCCGGAATAAGCGGTCTATCCGGAATAAACGGTCTATCCGGAATAAACGGTCTATCCGGAATAAACTGGTCTATCCGGAATAAACTGGTCTATTCGGAATAAACTGGTCTATCCGGAATAAACTGGTCTATCTGGAATAAACTGGTCTATCCAGAATAAACTGGTCTATCCGGAATAAACTGGTCTATCCGGAATAAACTGGTCTATCCGGAATAAACTGGTCTATCCAGAATATACTGTTCACTCGGAATATACTGTTCACTCGGAAAAAGTCTTGATTCTGAAAAAAAAGTTGGTTCTTGTTGATGCTGAATACCTTGTTGATTGGGAATAACTTTGGTTCGGGGAAAAAAACAGGTTGATACGGAAAAACTATTGACTATCAATCAAAGACATGGACAAGAAAACTGAGAGACAAATGAAAAGAAAAACCGGACTTGGACTGATTTAAAAAATTAAAAGGTTAAAAATAAAAAGATAAAAAAAAATAAATAAAATACTTTAAAAAACTCAACATAAAAATTACTTAAAAAAGAAAAATAAAAAAATAAAATTGACTATCAATCAAGAATTTGATTAAAAGGATGAAATTAAAAGTTCAATAATAATAAAAAAATTCAATCAAGAATTTTAATCAAAAATTTAATAAAAAAAATATAAAAAATAAAACGTGTTTGTGTTTTCAATCAAAAATACAAAATTAGTCGATTGTGAGCGTGATGTGAGTCGAGAGTGTTGTCGAGGCTGGTGTGAGAGTCGAGTGTATTGTGGAGTTTTTGATAAAAGTCAACTCTGTTTTGATTGAAGGCGAGTCAGGGTCTGAGTCTGTGTTCCCGTTATGTTTGAATCCTTTTTTTTGAGTTTCTTTATCCGGAATAAACGGTCTATCCGGAATAAGCGGTCTATCCAGAATAAATGGTCTATCCGGAATAAGCAGTCTATCCGGAGTAAACGGTCTATCCGGAATAAACTGGTCTATCCGGAATAAACTGGTCTATCCGGAATAAACTGGTCTATCCGGAATAAACTGGTCTATCAGGAATAAACTGGTCTATCTGGAATATACTGTTCACTCGGAATATACTGTTCACTCGGAAAAAGTCTTGATTCTGAAAAAAAAAGTTGGTTCTTGTTGATGTTGAATACCTTGTTGATGCGGAATAACTTTGGTTCGGGGAAAAAAACAGGTTGATACGGAAAAACTATTGACTATCAATCAAAGACATGGACAAGAAAACTGAGAGACGAATGAAAAGAAAAACCGTACTTGGACTGATTTAAAAAATTAAAAGGTTAAAAATAAAAAGATAAAAAAAATAAATAAAATACTTTAAAAAACTCCACATAAAAATTACTTAAAAGAATATTAAAAAAATAAAATTGACTATCAATCAAGAATTTGATTAAAAGGATGAAATTAAAAGTTCAATAATAATAAAAAAATTCAATCAAAAATTTTAATCAAAAATTTAATAAAAAAAAATAAAAAAATAAAACGTGTTTGTGTTTTCAATCAAAAATACAAAATTAAAAGGATAAAACACAAACTTTTTATAAAAAAACACAAACTTTTTTTTTAAAGATTTGAATATGTATAACAAAAATTCGTGATTTTTATATAAATTTTTTTTTTTGTGATTTTATATAAAATAAGTCAATCAAGATTTGAAAATGATTTAAAGCATAAAAATACAAACTTTTTAAGATTTAAACTAGATAAAATCAAAACCCACCAAAATCAATCAAAATAAAAAAAACATGAATAAACCAATCTAACCTTGGCTCTGATACCAATTAAAGGTCTACACAATCTTGGCTTATTCTACATGATTGATAGATGGATTTGATGTATTGGGTTGATTAATAATAGAAGATTAGATGAAGGAAGATGAGGGTGTAGAGAGAAAGGAGAGAAAAGAGATGAAGAGAGAGAAAGTGAAATATGATTAACGAATGAAAATGAAAACACCAACCCCTCCTAACATGCTAGGAGGGGTATATATAGCCCACCCTACATGTGGGCTATATGGGCTATACGTTTACTAGAGCCCGTTACATTAATATATCGTTGGAGCGACCGATCCTTCATAAATACGTAAAAACGTATTTCCAACAATTCGTAATCCTCCGAGAATGCTTCGTGAAACAACTCTAATAGGGTGGTGAAGCTTTTATCACTCCAACCATTTTTCGACTTCATGTCCAACAGTTTCACCACTATAGAGAGAATGGTGAACTTTTTGCATCTTTTACACAACAAGGAATTAGGCCCGGGCTTCGCCCCTGGTCGTTTGAATATTTCGAGCAAACGATAATTTTTTGTGGTATCATATTAGATTAGCATAAGATAATGTTAGAATATTTTCCTATGCTTATGTTAAAGTCGACATGAGGTAGCCTCATTTATATTGCATATAAATCTTCCCATGATTTGCTCATTTGTTCCAGCTTCTCGCTCTTACATAACTCTACTGATCGGTCATCCGTCTAGGCAATAGCAGAATGGTTGCAGATGTCATTAGGGAAGCAATTATCTCATCGATATAGGTGGCATACACATGTATTTTAAAAAATATAGTCCGTATATGAATAGTGGAGGTGCTTCGCTAAAGTGATTCATTATAAGCTGAGAAACTCAGAAAGGAAACATAAACAGATATATACCAAGAATTCGGCAGTACAAAATGTATCGAAACTTGTAACATGTTCTGCTCGTGCTTTGGTAAACTCTCACCTTCTACAACAAATTAACGCACCAAGTTACAAAATTCTTCAAATTGCCATCCGATAAGAATCGTTAGTTAGTACCCATATAACAGAATGCATTCTTTTCCAAAGCCTTTTAGGTTGTTAATAGTAATACTCCTTATCTTGAAGAGATATTCTAAAAGGCACCTGTAAAATAAATTCAAGATCATGAGCATAAACCTATTCTATGGATCTTGTAACTTAAAGTTTCATTGCGAAGTTTGATAAAAAAAGCTGATAGTGATAAACTGGTTACTGGATACATGTGTTTGGGCACTCATTTTAGTCAACTTAATAGTAAGAAATAAAAATCAAACGGGTCAGAATGGGTCGTTGAATATTTTGGACATGTCACAAATAAACTCACCTGATCAGGTAGATGAGGTAGCAGAGATAAACTTTTATCGCTTAATTATAATAAAACTTTCAGATGTCGTGTGCATCATAGGTGTTGTAGCAAAAAAGTGTTTTACTTCTTTTATCAATTATAAGGGAATCTGATTGCTTGTTGGTCACCTTCCCTATTACCTTTAATAGTAAAATTTATCAAATAAATCACTTAACTTGTAACACTAAAAAAATGCAGAACTGGTGTTGTATATTTTAACATGATAGTGTTTTTAAGCCCATGAAAGATGACAACCTCAATTGATGAACCAAGTGCATAAAGTAGCATTCCTCTTTTCAGGTGTATTTAACTTGGGTTTAAATGTTTAAAAGCTCAATTCATTAACTTGACAACGCACTTGTTTATAAGCCGGAACATACGTATCCATCCTAGACACTCAAGTTAAATCTCTGCTTTTGTATATTATTACGACAAAAATGGTATTTCAGTAAGTAGTTTGGCACATGTTTATTTAAAAAGTGCTAGTTCGGATAAATGTTACTTTGTTACCAACATATGGCCTAACTTGAAAATTTTATATATTACTTTAACATCCCAAAATCATTGGTATATCTTTCCGAAAATGAAACTAACCTTCATTTGATATTTTGAACCGCGACTACAACCTTCGTGCACCAATATCTTCTCATAGCTATTACTCTTCCATCACTCTTTGTCATTTGTTCAGCCACTACCACCAGCCTCCTTTTCATATCATCTTCTTTCCTTATAGCCATTTGTTCTTCGCTTCTGACCTCTGCTAGCCTCTATTGTTTCTGTCCGCATCCCCTGACGCGACACTAAAAAAAGATTAAGCACACAGAATGGACAGGGAATTCATACCAAGATGATGGACAAAAAAAATTAATACATGTATCATAATTTGTATACTTGCTAAGCTTCAGATCTTAAAGCTAATGTTACTTGTCATAATACTTGAGCAAACAAATCATCATAAAAAAAAGCTCCCATTGAACCATCGATTGATTTTAAAAGGTTGCATCAGATAGTTGGGTTTCAAATGATCTATTATGTATATCCTTTCTTTCAAATGATCTATTATGTTACGGTGTAAACTCTACCACTAATACCACGCGAGTTTCGTTTCCCAGTAACTGGACGATCACAATCTAGTAGGTCCATTTCAATTCTACTCTTATTAGAAGCTTGATTTCCCTCGATACAAATGATAGTCATTGGTTTAAAAAGAACATTAACCAACACTTGCTATTAGAAACATAAATATTTAAGGCAATATAAGGTAGAAATATCTCACCTCATTCCCCATTTCTCGCAAGCTATTTACAAAATAGGAAACTACAATGACGACATCAAAGCTTGTGATAAGATGATGTCAAACCAAGCAGAGGACAAATGCGAAAAATATGTTTACCATTGGTGTCAACCAAACTCGATCCAGGTGTGTATGTGTCGTCGTTCGCTTTGCGTATGTGACTCGTCAGCCTTTAGCATTAGTTGTGTTTCCTGTCTTTTCAGCTTACTTTAAAACCTATAAGCTTACACATGGGGCGTTTAGATGAGTTTGGTGTAGAATCATAACAAAACATGAACATTGAATCTAATTTCTAAACTTACCACAACAGCAATCACGTCCTAACCCCCGGATACACCAATCTGCAACCAAAACAAAAACATTAAAATTTATCATTCTAAACACTTAAAATTACAAAATTGAATTAAATAATTACATCCCAAAACATGTATATACCTTTATTATATACACGAACTTTTTGGATTCCGCAGCAATCTTTCATCACCCAAAAACTCCCAAATCTTCATAAACAAATCCAACAACTAAACCGCAACTCTTCTTTTTATGATCCACTGCATGTATATGTGTGGGTAATCAATAGTTCATCCAATTGATTCATTGACGTGGTTATGATCTGTTTAAGATATGTTAAAGATGGATCTGGAAGTGAGATACTATGTTAAATATGGATCTGGAAGTGTGTTTTTGTATAGCTCATGTGGGTCGGTAGAGCGAGTGAAAGGGAATGGAGGAAATACGCGCAGGGAATAATTTTTTAATAACTGTTCTGTGAGAGGGATGGAAGAAAAGCGCGTGGGAGAAATGGATTGTGAGAGCTCGAGAAGTGCGAAACTATTTTTTTACAATATATCGCTCTATATATAAGATGTATAATGGTTTTTCTGCATCGCGAAACAACTAGTGTATTTTTTTTAATGTCCTATTCATTACTGTCATGATCCACATCACGTAAGATCTCATATATATTACCACGATGGTTATCGTTAGAACTATCATTCTCCTCGTGGTCCATATTTGAAACAAATGCGTGACTGTCAATTGGAGTTTCACCGTGAAAATTCCAACAAGTATACTCATTGTCAAATCCGTGTTGTATGAGATGACGTCTAATTACGAAGGTTCGTTTCCAACCAAGACAAATATTTTACAAACGGTTTTTTTATTTGATTCCACCAAGTCACCTAATTCAACCGATTTAACAAAAAATTTCGGTCATTTCGACTTTTGATCACCATTCTCACGGTTCACCGGTTCAACCGGGAGTCAACAGTGGTTCAAAACATTTACCAAAACACTTTAAAATGAAGATACCAAAACCTCTTATGATAAAAAGAAGATCCATTATCCAGCTTTTTACTATATCAAAACCCCATATCCTAAAAAAGAAGTGCAATTTCATGAAAATTTTCAATTAAAAGAAGTGCTGGTGGTTCTCTTCAATTTTCTCTAATGTACTTCTCTTTGATCTTTACATCAAAATTTCTATATAAAACTTCCAAAGTATGTGTTGGATCAGTTTAGTATCCTTAATAATCGTGTAATATTTAGCTTTGTTGTTGTTATTTGATGATATGTTTGTACTTTTGTTTGGTTAACACAAGGTGTTCGATTAATATCCCCAATAAGAGCCTTGATAGCTATTGCGTTCATCATGGTTCTCTATTGAGAAGATATGTTCCTTGATAGCCAAGTTCTTTTTTCGCTTTTGGTGTCATTGCCTGAGCTTTTAGGACTTGCGTATATTAGTGTTTAGTTATATGTGTGGTTCAAGGTGTCATGTCCGTATAGTGCTAGATACTCAAATCTCAAGTGACCTCTTCTTTTTTCTTGTTGATGTTTTGTTTAGTTATGTCCAACCCTTGTTGTGTAAGTGATGTTTGTTTTTGGGTCTCATTTCCTGGATCAGCTTGTTTTATGATGATGTGTGATGCTATTTATTATTTTAAGTTTAGGATCTGTAGAATGTTTTGACTTTTAGTATTGATTGATTGTATATGTCATAGTCAACCACTCAACCTTATTACATAGTATCATAGTTCTGACATTTTCCTAGGTTGTGCTTAGATTAAACTTTATAGCTTATAGGATTAGGTTTCGTTTATAGTAGATCGAGATGGATCTGTAATGTTATTTAGTATTACTACTACAAAGTGTAATGAAATGTTGCAATTAAATTAAAAAATCTTTTAGCTTAAGTTTAGCGCGCACATTGCTCACTGAAATCGGTTTTGGCCTGTTAGTATTAAGTTAAATAAAAATTAGAACGAGCTAATTGCATAGCTAATTAGTTAGTTAGTTGGGTTACAATGTTTGCTTCACATTATTTTTATAAGCATTGATCTTTAATTTGGATCAATCCGTTGTAAACTTTGATTATGGTATGTGCATAAATTGAAAAAGGATCAATTTTGATAATGAACCAAACTTTATCTAATTAGGATCTGTAGCATTGTTCATTGCCACTGTTACATTTTGTGGCTAATCATGAAAATCAACTAGCTGCAAGCTTGATCCATTTGAAAACTTATAAAGATATATGTTTTGAAGTGGATTATGTTGTAGTAACTTACATGATAAACCATTCAGTTATTTGATACGAACCTATCCCATATTAGGCTCGTAATCGGTTCATAAGTCGCAAGTGTAGAACTCACTCAAAAAGCTAGCTTGTTTGAGGAGGGGACACCCGGACATTATAAACCATCAACCATTCCCATACATGGCCGATGTGGGATCATAACATTACCCTACCCTTTGAAGAACCAACGTCCTCGTTGGTCACGGCTATGTTGGTCACGGTTGGCACCCCCTTTGGGTCCAAGCCACCACTCCATAGGCCACCACTCCGAGCTCGTTGGTCACGGCTATGTTGGTCACGGTTGGCACCCCCTTTGGGTCCAAGCCACCACTCCATAGGCCACCACTCCGAGTGTTGGAACCTCGTAAGGTAGGGCTAGCTCTGATACCAATTGATACGAACCTATCCCATATTAGGCTCGTAATCGGTTCATAAGTCGCAAGTGTAGAACTCACTCAAAAAGCTAGCTTGTTTGAGGAGGGGACACCCGGACATTATAAACCATCAACCATTCCCATACATGGCCGATGTGGTATCAGAGCTGTTTCGATTCTAGGGTTGCAAAAAAAAAAAAAAAAAAAAAAAAAAAAAAAAAAAAAAAAAAAAAAAAAAAAAAAACTATTCATCTGTTACTGTTTGGCGTACGGCTACTGTTCATCAGCAGTTGTCACTCGGTCCAGATTGTTGCTCAAAAGAAGGAATGGAAGTAAAGAGTTTTGAAGAAGGGTTAATTGAGGTCACAAAGTTGGTGAAACAGTTACAATCAGCGTGTGAAGATTTGAAACAAGATTTCTCATTGGCACGACAAGAATTCTCATTGGCACGTCAAGATTGCTCAGTGTGGTTTGAGAAGCTTCAAGGGAGGATAAATGCAGTAAAAGAAGACATCAAGCACGAAGGAAAGGTTCATTCATGGAGAGTCAGACTAAATCAGCGGAGTCCTATCAGGAAGGTGAAGGCAAGGTTGTTTTGGAAAAAGTTTGTCCGAACCAGAAAACCTATAAATCTAGGTACTTCACTTACCGGATTTGAAAGTTGTGGATCTTATGGACAACTACAAGTGCGCATAAGAAATCTTAAGAAGCTTAAGAAGATATTGGAGGACTGCTACATGCACTTGAAGCACGCAAAAGGCTTACAACGAAGAACATGGGATCCCGGAATCACGCGAGGCAAGATTTTGGAGCAACACCTTGAGGACAAGGTGTTTTTGCGGGCGGAGTAATGATACGATCTGGAGTTATTAATTATGGAATTATTATTAAATAAGTATTAGTATAATTTTATTTATTTACTAGATATGTTTTATTTAGGTAAAGATTATGATCCGACTTGTTCTACAAGAATAGGATTATTATATAAAGATCATTAGGGTTGTAATTTCATTATGCAGATTAATATGAATGAATTAGTGATTTAATATCATTATTGGGAGAGAGATCGGCCTCTCGAAAGTTGATCACCTATCCTTATTTATCGTTATTGTTCTTTTATATTGATACATCCTGGCAGTTTATTATTAGTAATATTAACTAAATAATTAGTTTATTTACTTTCCGTTGTTGCATTATCTTTAGGAGCAAGTTATCTTTTATTATATATAGGGCATTAGGTTTGTAACAGGGATTATGTTTTATGTTAATGAAGTATTGGTTTTATTAATCAATTGGGGAGTCGGTTTATCTCACTAATATAAGCCATTGGGGGGTCGGGTTATCCCATTAAAATAATCTATCTATCCTTTTATCTCTATTATCGATCCGGTTCGTATCAATTGGTATCAGAGCTGTTTCGATTCTAGGGTTTCAACAAAAAAAAAAAAAAAAAAAAAAAAAAAAAAAAACTGTTTACCCGGACATTCATCCGAATCACTGTTCACGTCCAGAAATTACTGTTCATCGCTACTGTTCATCTACTACTGTTCATCCGGGGCACAAGAAGATGGTTAACAGCATGCGTTCATTCGGAAGAGATTTAAAGATGTCTAACTTTGAAGGAGGTGATGTTTTTGGGTGGATTTACCGCATGGAACGATATTTTCATATCGAGAGGATTGAGGCTAAGGATCAATTAACGGCTGCGGAGTTATGTTTAGAGGGACAAGCTCTTTCTTGGTTATGTTGGAGTGATTGTCGAACTCCGTTTAGATCTTGGGAGGATTTTAAAAGGCGAATATTAAACAGATTCGAACAATCTCGTGAGGGTAGTTCGTATGAGCAATATTCGGCGATTAGAACCTACCAAGAGAATAAGAGGCGTGAAGAATGGAATCAAATGATTAAAGAAAAAATTGAAGAGGATAAGTGGCGTGAAGCATGTATTCAAAAACTTGAAGAGATGAAAAATCTAATTCAGTCTTTACGGAATCCCATATCGCCACCGGTAACAACCAATGTACCCGCAAAACCGATTCAAAATACCCAACGTTTTGAAGAAAATAGCGGGCAAAGTTATACGAGTGGGGAGGAGGTGAAAGAAGAGTTGAAAGAAGAGATAAAAGACTACAATTTTAAAAGTCTTCATGTTACAGAAGTTGCTGATGAAAATGTTGGAAAAAAACTACCACAAACTGACAGCACACTTAAGGATTTGGATACAAAAGACATTGGCCGATGCATCGGGGTCCCAAAATCAGAAAATAGCCAAGACCACAGGAACCCGAATTGGGCAGGGGATGTGCCTTCTCATGGGAAAAGGAAACAACAAATGGGTGGACAGATTTTTGGTGCAGAGCTGGAAAAACTTACTGCTGGGATTGATTTAAGGGTTTTTAAGGGGCGTCATTCTGATCTAGTGAGGGTAGAAGAAAGAAGAAGATGGAATCCCAGGATCACTTACCATCAATCAAGAAGATACTTGAAGATCGGCGCTGAACTAATAGATAGCGTGTTTCAACATTTTGAGTGTCTTGTCGACCGGCTTGCGAAGAGAGTAGTTCAAACGAGAGTTTGGGATCCAGGAATTCGCGGGGCTTCATTTTTAAGCAACACCTTGAGGACAAGGTGTTTTTGAGGGCGGGAGTATTGATACATCCTGGCAGTTTATTATTAGTAATATTAACTAAATAATTAGTTTATTTACTTTCCGTTGTTGCATTATCTTTAGGAGCAAGTTATCTTTTATTATATATAGGGCATTAGGTTTGTAACAGGGATTATGTTTTATGTTAATGAAGTATTGGTTTTATTAATCAATTGGGGAGTCGGTTTATCTCACTAATATAAGCCATTGGGGGGTCGGGTTATCCCATTAAAATAATCTATCTATCCTTTTATCTCTATTATCGATCCGGTTCGTATCATTATTTTCCCGACAAAAAATTCTCCTTTTTTCCTTCATTTTACAAGCATTTTGTTGTTTGGTTTATGTACACTGATAAAGTCTTTTTGATTGTGATTGTCAGATATGAAAAAGACTTTCCTATTCACATCCGAGTCTGTCAATGAGGGTACCGGTTAGCTGAAAGCCAAATGTGGTAGCTTATTTACGAACAACCTTGAATGGATGTTGATGGTGGCTATCATGGACTTCCTACTCTATTAAATCCTTTTCTTTTTTCATGACTGCCTCACGGAGCCTTAAAGGTTCATTTCAAATCTGGTATATTCATATAGAAACTCAATTTGCTCCTTTTTTCCCTTCATATTTGTAGCTATTTGTCACAATTGGGGACGTAATTGAGCTTGATGGGTCAAAATGGGTAAATATTCGTTCTTGAACAATGACCTTGCCCATGTTGGACCTCGTAAGAAATTTTGTTTTTTAACTGACTTGAAATATAGAACTAACGTATTGTTTTTTACTGAGATGACAAATCAGGTAGAAATATAGAAGTCACCTATTGATAATCAAGTAGAAATCTTGTTTCTTACTGAGTGAGATCACAAATCAATCTTATTTAAAATATTTATAAATATGATCTGCACAAACATGTACTGTTCTGTGTGTTTCTTTGTGAAGGTCAAGGCCATATGTAATTCATTTACTAAATTTTGTGTTTGGTATCTCTGTTTATTTTACCATAAATCAAGCTTAAGAAATTACATAGTTTGGCATACTTAGTGTGACAGCTGGCTTGACAGAAAGTGATGGAATAAAATCTTCAATATCTTTAGTACCAAGTCCGGCATATGTTTGGTTATTATTGTTTCTATCTAGTAGTAGCAATATAGTTATGTCACATAGATGAGTTTATCAATCCTTAAAAGCTGATGGTGTCGAGTTCAATTGTAAGTACTTAGTCGATTGGTTCACTTTGTCTACTTAACAAATCAACAATTGAATGCGATAGAAAGGACTCGTCTTAAATTTTCTATCTCCTTAGATCCAATAATATGACAATTTGGTTCTATCTCAGCCAACCAAACACCTAAATATACCAAGTTTATTAACATATTCTGCATCCATGTTGGATGGTGCATAAAAACTATAAGCAAAGCTAATGTTAGTTTTGCATCCATTCATTTTGTTACCTATTGTGCTAGTGTTCTGTTGGTTGTTGGTACCTTTGTCTTTTTATATGGTATTGCTTCAAATTTAAAAGTAAGTTATTATATTTTGCACCTTTATTCACAATATCTGTAATTTATTATCAACAACTCTATATCATGTGTTCAGTTCTGTTATAGGATACGGTTTCTGACATAGGGACATGTTGCTAGAATTGAAATGGGTCTCGTAACTATAATACCTTTCTGTGTTGAAGTTATATCTGATACTTCAGCATGTTCTTTTAGGGTGTGTGGTTTTTGTATTAGTGTCTTACTCTATTACATATGACAAAAAGTTCTTGGGCGTTTTAGATAGCGACTTATTATCAGACAAACATGTATTTTTTAGTACCATATCATCTGCAATATGTCAGCTGATATTATGAGGACTTATTTTTCATACTTAAGTTGCTTTTTATTAACTGTTAATTGTTGCAACTGTTTAATAGCTAGGAATCTTATAAGGCCTTCTTTTCCAATCACTATATTTCAATGTTCAACTTGTTCTAATTGCACATCACTACATCAGGGTGCTACATTTAGAAGAAGTACCAGATTCTTACGCAGAAGAGGTAAAGTTCGTCACTGTGTTATTCAGTCTTCAATAAGAAAGTGGTTAAAAAGTGTGGCATTTCCCATGCAGGACCCAACTTTTACAAAAATCCTAATTTTCTTCTCTTTTTTATTTACAACCAAACCACCAACAACCAATTCACTAGCACATCGTGGTGGCTCTACAGCACCATCTTCTACACCACATGCTAGTTAGTGTTCTTGGGCTAATATTCTACTATATATTAAACTGCATTACGGTAGGCGACAAATTAGGCCAGGCTTGGGCTGATTATTCAGTGGGTTATGGTGTAAATATGATAAAGTGAAGCTAATGAGATATCTAACTCGGTTTTTTATAGGGATTTTAGGCGATGAGCTTCTCTCAGACTCGTTTCCTTACACTGAGATGGTATTCTATGGGAAGTTAACGGAAAGGTACATGTTCAACCATTTTTTACTTGGAAGCTGTGTGCTCAAAATAGATCAAGTGCCAATATGCTAACTATATTCGATGTAAAATTTATGTTTGCAGTAGGTGGTACAAGGAGAAATTGATGTAAACATTGGTGCAAATCATCTTCTGAATGAGGTTGTGAAGATGAAGGTGTTGACGATCAAGCAGTTACGGTTGTCGACATTGTTGACACTTTCTTTTTTTTTTTTTTTTGAACAAAATTGTTGAGACTTTCAGACTCCAGGTAAAAACTAAAACCTATCGTTTACACAACTCATTGAGTTTTGAAAAAGTAAATTGATTTATACTATTAAAATATGTTGTATCTGTAGGAGCAACCTCCCATCGACAAGAAGCAGTTTGTTGGTTACTTTAAGAAGTACATCAAGTTGATCACACCCAAGCTTGATGAAGAGAAACAAGCATACTTCAAGAAGAACGTTTAGGCTGCACCTAGTTCCTATGGGAAAGCTTAAAGACCTCCGACTGTAAGTCTTTCTGCTCATCTTAATTTTGTGGCAACTTTAAAGGCAAACTGTTTAAACTCCATGTCATAATTATGAATTCGTTGGGCCTTTTATTTAGTCTTAAGTTATTGTTTCGTAGTTCCTTTTTACTTACGAGATTTGAATCTTAAACTATAACATGTTCAAATTGTATCTCACGTGTGTATCATATACTGTTTTAAACTCAGCCTACAACATATACTTATTAAGCTATTCTCCTATATTCTGAGTTGGTCAAAAAATCAAAGTCCACCAATATCACTTAAATTTGGAATGAAACAAGGGCGTGCATTGTATTTACAGAAATGTTTAGGCAATATTTTCCATTATTATTTAGAGTTAGTTTCAAAACAGTAGTAGTTGTCACGTCTGTTTCATCATGATGCTATGATGTGAAACTTTAAATATATTACTGAAAAATAGAACTTTAAGAACATGGATTTGTGGAATAGTTTTAGAAAACTTTCAGCGCCATGTGTATTGCGTTATTTAATTGGTTAATGTTCAGTTGTGTATTATCATGTCTATAACATTATACGGAGTAGTTTTGTTGAAAGTATAATTTATGCATTTGATGTTGATTCTTGTTCAAATGTTTGTTGTCTAAGGTTGTGCCACATGACAACGGTAATTTTAGGCAACAAATGTTCCACAGAAGCTTAGCTTATCAAGTGAGGAGATGCAAGATGGAATGCATATGTTTTGTAAGAATAATAGTTAGCTCAAAGGTTTTAACGAGATACCTGACTTCAGTGGATGGATATGATTTAGCTGCCAAAGTATTTGTATGATCGATTCAAACGAAAATCTTAAACGTGTCTACATAAAGATATTAAATAAGAAAAATAAATTAGCAAAGCAATCATTCAATATATATGTGACAATAAAGAAGATATACACTTATTCCTGTATAATCACTTAGAGCAAACGGTGTCACGGCGAGGGACCCTCGCCGGTCCGAGGTGGCACCCTCGCCGGGGCTCGCCGTGACACCCACCCCCCTCGCCGTGATCAATTCGCCAAACTTCAACGAGCTGAAAAGTGAAGATTTGTGGGGCCCAATCGTTTTTAAACCGTTTTACAACGGTTAGAATTTAAAAATTTTTTTTTCGTAATCTTTATATAAACTCTCCCCCATTTAACAATTTTAACAATCATATTCATTCCCAAAAATCAAAAAAATACTACTAGAATGGCTTGTTCGGCTCCACACACTTATGATCAAATCAAAAAATTAGTTGCTAAACTAATTAAGGAAGACAACATTCGACAGAAAACGATTATGGATTTAGCCCTCAAATTTGAAAGTGCATCCTCTGCAAAATTTGAACTGCAGGAGGCATGTGAAAAATGCGGATATTCCAAAAGAGTGGCGTGATCAGATAATCGAATTTTTGAAAAAAGAATCGAACAAAGACGATGAAATACATGATGCTTTGGTTGAAGAAGGCGTTAAAATCGAAAAACAGATGGATTCTAGAAAAGAATGGATTAGAGAATTTTAATTTCGGTATTCTAGTTTTAATTTAAATAATGTTATTTTAATTTCAGTAATGTTATTTTGTTTTATATGTTGTAATTTTAATTTCAGTAATGAATTTTCCAACGGCTATGTTTAAATTTGAATTTTCCAACAGCTATATTTAACATGGGTTCCAACGGCTATATTTTCACTATAAATACTACTTCCATTAAGTTTTTTTTTCTCACAAAAAACCATACTCTAAAACATGTGTCAAGGAAACACTTCTGCAAACAAGAAACAAAACAAACGAAAAGCTACTCGAAGCAACCCATCGACACCGGAAAAGGTACCAGAGACAATCCCTCCACGACCTTACCCTCCACAACCTTACCCTCCACAACCTTACCCAAACACGATGGGTGAATCATCCGTTCCTACTATTCATCAACCGGAGAGCCCTGTTGAAGAATACCAGGTACCTGCTGAGTTCCGTCTTACTGAGGCACAAGAATATCGACTGCTTAATGATGAAGAAGCATTACGTGAAGCATTAGCAGAAGAAGAACGAGAGAAACAAGAGTTGGCGAAGCAGATCAAGTGGGAAAAGACACATGAATTCATCAAGAGATCGTGGGGTATTTCATCGGAATCTGATTCGGATCCCGAAACCGATTAATTTTCGTCGAATCGTACCGTATTGTATCGTATCGTTTTTAATTTTATTCCGTATTTGTAATTTTTATTTCCGTATTTGTAATGTTTTATTTAAGTGAAATAAATTTTATTTTGTGTGAAAAATGAAAAAAGAAATAAAATGGTGAGTGGTGGGACCCAAGTGAAGAGGAGAGAGACTAGTTGTGAGTGAGAGGGTGTTTAGTTGATTTTTTATTTTCGTTAGTTGAGATGATGTGACGCTGAGGTGACACAAGTGAAGAGGCTTTTGCTCTTCGTGACACCTTTTGCTCTTATAACACTAGTGATAAATGGTTACCTTATTATTTTATAACACTAGTGATGAATGGTTACCTTATCTTATTTTATCTCACTTCTTACTATCTTATAAAACATTTGGGACAATTTTAAATTTAAAAAGTCAGAAAAATTATTAAGACATTTAAAATTACTTGTTATGGAAAGATACATTTGTATCAAGATGTGCATTCTTAATAATAATTTTTTTAACAAACTTTTGTAACAACCTATTAAAATTTATTTTTATTTTTAAATGGAAATGTTTTGTTATATATTAATTTTTTTCAGAATCTAATTTCACTATATTTCTTAAAATTTAGTGCTCTTTATTCCAACATCCTTTTTATATATTCTATTACTTTTAGTTTTTTTAGTGGGTATCTTTTGTTAGTTTTGACTTAATTTTTTACTTCAACATTAAGCTGTAAGCAAAATTAAAATTGATGAGTAAAAAATGTAACATTTGTTCGTCTTATAAATCGTTACTGGTCCCCCGCATTATGCATGTGCCATGCTAGTAATATAAATGAATGTTATGAAATCTTGAATTCATTTATCTTTTATTAGAAACATCAAGCATGTATGGTGTGTTTAGGGTTTTATTTATGGATATTAAACGATTATCTCAAACTTTTTTTTAAAGTTGATAGTCGGTATTTATTTGAAAATAAGGGTCTCACCAGTTGTGTAAATTTAAAAAACAAACATCATTAAGACTGGTTTTTTCTAAGTAACCGGTGTCTCTGTTTGAAATACAATTAAAAACCGGTTTCCTGAGAAAACCGGTCTCTTTGAATGTGTTTTGAAACCGGGTTTCTATGAAGAAGCCGGTCTTTCTTTAATTTTCTATTATAGAGATCGGTCTTTTTAATAGTACAGGTGTTTATACCGCTATTTAGACCGGTTATTACAGAACCAGTGTCTATTAGGAGATTTTTATGTGCTTTTCTGGAGTAGTGGTAACTAATCAATTGATGAATATTCATTATCAAAATACTTTTTTTATTAAGGAACCATGCTTTTTATTGATAAGCAATGATGTAATTAATAAACTTATTTGTACACAAAAGTAAACTTGGACAAACAACTATATCATTTACTTTTTGAATTATTAGCGAATCATTAACTAATTCGGTAAGTTTGACCGATTATAAAACTCGTCATAATTGGTTCAAGATTTTTCAAATGTAAAATAACATATACGCATTTGTACTTGGTAAATTCATTGTGAATAAAACCTTTTACACTTTTGCATGTAAAGAAAATATGAAACCACTAATCTTTTACTAATAATTTACTTCAATTATGCATTTTCAAACGAACCGTTGATGGTGAATCAGGTAGTACAAAAGTGTTTATGATGTTCTAGGTCCATTTATGGTGCTTCACCGTTTTCAATAGCCGCAAAAATAAAAACAATGGATAAGTAACCGTTTTCAATGACCAGCACATGACGACGCACGACACTTCTGATATAGGCCGAGTTTGTGGGAGTTTGGTTGGAAATAGTTGGTGAATCCAATGGTTATGTTCATTTGATTTTGATTTAGATGGTGATGGTGCTGTTTTAAGAGAGAGAAATAGAAAGTAATTGTACAAAGCGAGATAAGATAGACAAAAATATGATAGATGGGGGATTTTGAAAGAAAAATAGATGTCAAAGACTTACCCTGTTGATCACTAACAAACACTTTTTGTACTTACTTTGCAAAAGATCAGTCATCTTAACAGTGATAAAGAACATAGAACATGGCGACTTGATTGTTTAAGAGCCATTTAAATGTTTATTAAGTTTTGTTGTAAGATATTTCTACACTATCGCGGAAATGTCATTTTATATATATCGATGATAGTTGTTGTCAATGTACCAAAGAATTTCTACAAAAAAAACACATTTACGAAAAATGACATTCCAAAAAGGTAATCAAATACTCCGCAGTGAAGCGCGTTCAATAAACATCTCGTTGTGCATCATATAATACTACATATTAAACCATGACCATTAAATATATACATACATGTAGACCTAGTTTGATCTGGTGATTCGTTGAACCAGCGACTCAATGAACCGGCCATTAAATCAGATTTATTAGAAAATCGAGTTTTAAAACATTAGTATTACAAAAATAAAAAATCAATAATCATGCCAAATAAACCAAATAATTCAATAACCGAATACCCCGAATCTCTCATCTAACCCTAAAAAAATATTATGGCAATAATCTCAAGGTCTTCACAGTGTGTACCAAAGTATCAACAAACACCAAAAACTACAACAACTTTCTATAACGACAAAATAATTAGTATATATTTCCTCGAATAAGAATGTTCCAATACCGGTTTACCTATAAGAATAACAATGGAAGGTTAACTGACAGCAGATTTGCATGCTATAAAAAGAAGAAAAACTGAGGTGTGTGTTAATTTTTGTTGCCGCCTCGAATGGTTTTTGTATTTGTATGTACCTTGGTTATGTACTAATAATCTAAATCAACTTTTGAAAATTTGGAGCTCTATACAAAGAGGAGACTCAAACTTCATCCCGCTCGCTTGAACTTGTAATCATACATGTCACCATCAATTTCAGGAAAAAAACATTATTTAAAACACTTACTTTATTTACATAAGCAACGTACATGGACCCAGTTGATGACGATGAGGCTGGTGATGACGATGACGAGGAGGAGGATGAGGATTAGGTAATGTGGGGTAAGCATATCTTATTTTGTGTCTTCTATTTTTATTTTAGACATCCTTAAAGTGAACAATTTATTCCCCGTATGTCTAATTAGAAATGTTATTAGGTGAATATATTGTCACCAATTTTAAGATTATATGTGTTTATTATGATTATGTGCGAATCTGGCTTTAATATATCAAATGCATCGATTCGTTATATTGTATTGTGTTTTGGTACGAGTTGTAATGTACTTGGGTAGATTACATATTGGGTTATACGCGTTTCAGGTTTTGGTATTTTTTTCCCAAAAGATTCTCGAAAAAATATGGAAAACACTTTTGTTGCATGCTGCTATAGAGAAAACTCGTATCTGGCCGTTGACAAGTGAACCATATACGAAATGCATTTCCGGTGAGATGTCGCCCAAACCTACCACTAAACGACAAAATTTGTATCTGGGCGTTGACATGTCAACGATATACGGAAGTATTTCCCGATGACATGTTGTCACGAGAAACTGGACACTATTATTGTTAAGTTAATTAAGTTTTTGATAATACGCTGTTATAATCCCCGTTGATATGTCACCGGGGGATATAAACCCATCGTGGTTTTTTTACTTTATTGACAGAAAACGAAGTGGGACACACAAGTCGCTGGGATTGTCGCGGCGGAATGAATCATTATCAATCATTTCCCTGCGAAGATTCCCTGGCTGCATGTCGCTGGGAAAAACTATCCTCAGCGACATGTTGCCGAAGACAACCCTAAAAATTCGTTGGGGATTGTGTCTAGTGTTGTAGTGTAAGAAAATTTAGAAACAAGTTTATGATTTTATATTGTGGTTCTATTTATATCCTCTCCGGGATACCCTCCTTGCTAACCTTTAATGTTAGCGTTCCAAACACCCTCCATGTCTCTTTGTTACAAACTTGGCTCCTCTAGTTGAAACATACTAGCAACGTTTCACAAATTTTTTAATAAGCCATTTTACCATCAGAAACAGACATTTAGACAAGCTTATCAAATTGGAGATGAGTTTACCCAACGCGAACATCCTAAAATGAGTTTGATATCGTTGTCACACATCCCTAGATGAGTTTACCCAATGTATCACGTCCTCATATAAAATCATATAGCATGTAGTAAATATAATAGTAACTAACATGTCCAAACATATAGTCATTTAAAAAATCAAGTATAAACACCACATAACATCATTTCCATCGCAACCAAAAGAAAACAATAACAAAAATAGGACTATGAAACTCACTTGAAACACTCCTACAAGTATTGTCCTTGCACCCGAAGTATAAAGAAAACAAGTACACACGTTACTATCATTTAGGTAAACACCCAAATGATGTAACATTCATATGATAGACTCTAATCTAAAGTCTATAATCATAGGACACTCTATAACTAAGAACTTATCTCAATCATGATCTCGCAAACCTTTTACTAGCTTTCTAAAAAACGTAAAATTTTACTCATTGTTCGTTATTGCAAAAAACAAACATAACTAACACCTACTGTTTAGCCCATTTTATCACATCCTCTACTATGTATCTAGGTATTCCACTATAAAATTTCGGTCTCAACTCCTAAAAGAAAAATTCAATTAATTATGTGATCACAGCGTGATCTAGATCCGACCTTCCAAAAGTTTTCACTTGTTTGACGTACTTAGACACCTAATCTGGACTTCAAATTCACCCTAGAGTTCATATATATCATAAGTATGTTCATATTAGAAAGTCTTATAGAAATAAATTCTTTTTCTAGGGTTTTAACCCCCCAAACCCTAACCTTAATTTTGAATTTAAAAATCCAGTTTTGACAATGAATCTTGTAAATTTACAAAAACTAACTTACCAACCTCGAATCAACTTGAGACCACAACAGAACCATTGAAAACTAGACCGAGATATGACCACTACCAACTAATAAATTTTATTTACATAAACTGACTTACCGACCTCGAATTGACTTACATGTAAAATACTAGTAGTTAATAGTTTAGTCTATAGCATATATCATAACTCATAGAATTATAGGGTTTAGACATTAATTTTGAGAATACTAGTAGTTAATAGTTTAGTCTTAATCTGTTTGTTGTTGTTTAGAATGGACACCTTATTTCATAAGCCGAAAAACTGCCCTAATACAAACTTGTTTATTAGTATTGTAGCTATACTTGTCATTCTTTAATTCTTCTTAGCCTTGATTGATTGTGTGTTGTTGTGTGCTTATTATTTGTTGATTGAATTATATATAAGCTCATTAAGTTAACTGGTTTAATGAGTAGCTTGTGATATAAAAAACTAATCTGTGCAAAAAGGATGTATATGGACTCGAACCCTAGAACTCCCCCTCAACACACCAACGCTCTAACCATTTTCTCTAGGTACTTAATCGGTTATACTTAGTTTTATTTTCTTTTTATATTGACTTGGTCAATTGTGGCTAGAATAAGCTTATGAAGCTTATTTGCTTATTCTGGTTAAACCACATGTGCACCAACTTTTCTTTAGTCATCAAAATCCTTTATTTCTCCCTTTTAACTTATTTTGAGATTACTAGCTTCTGTCTTTAACTTTTCACTAGGAAACGAGCTTATAGCTTATTTAAATTTTGCTTATTCCATTTTAGCTTATTTTAACTTAGCTTATCAAAGTTTTTCTTGTTTTAGTGTATTAATAAGTCTAAAACATACGTCCTTGCCAAATTTGAGCCTGTAAAACGTACAAAATAGTGAAATCGACTATTTTGTCATTTTGTGAAGGTTGAGAAGTGTTTGGTTTGAGCCTATTAGCATGACTTATTTCAAATTTCTTTTTGCATGGTCTTTTAGTTTTTTTAAAAAAGTGTTCCTTGTCATTTTTGAGCTCATAACGCCTGGCAGTTAGCTTTTTGGTTCATTACCGACGGCTTATTGCTTAAATCTAATAAGCCCGTTTGTCTTTTTGCAAATTTCTTTCCATTTTTAGCTTATTTAACCCAAAAGAGAGATCTCTACCAATAATCATCTTATATGACTAAGTATATTGCTTATTGGGATTATTAGGTTGTATAGGAGTGCTTGTTGCTTATTTCTAGCTTATTGGCTTGGAATTAGCTTTTGGGAATTTAGAAAAAGTTGTTATGAATCATCTTTTTAGTCAGATAAGCTTTTTTCCTTTCTGTTTTTACAATGTTTTTCTTATTGGGCCCAAAAGCCCAATAAGCTTAGAACTGTCTTTATTTTGGCCTGTTTTGGAGGCCCATTGGCCTTTTTAATTATTTTTAATTTCATTTTTGTTTTTATTCAGATAAAACTAATTAATTTAGAAAGTTATAAAATTTTTGAATGTTTTGATTATTTTAGTATTATTTTCGTCGACTTGCTTGAAAACGTATTTCGTCTTAGTTTTTAGCCGTCATAATGTAGAATCGTCTTTTAATCCTCCTTTTCCAATCTTATAAATTCTCCAAATACGTATGCATTGGCCTACCTTTGACCTTGTACACAACAATCCCTCGGTTTTTATAATTTTGCGTTTTTCGTTAATGGTAAATCTATATTTACTACCCTAAACTTACTCCTATCAAAATTTATGTGATTTATAAATTCATTTAAAAACTGGATTATCTATCAGGTATCCCAGTCAAGATTCATTTACAGAAAGATGGACTTTAACTTGAATATTCTCCTTTTTAACAAATGTTGTTGGAAAAAATAGCAAATAATTTAATAAATATTTTAATTGAATATCTCGTGATAATTAAATACAAATTTATTTTTTATCTTGCCGGTACGTAGACTGTGCGGTTTTCATATTTTGCAAGATATTTTTCTGTTTTCAAATCCAATAAGTTTGGTAACGCTAAAAATGAATTGCGAATAATAAATAGTATAATTTATTATGATCTAAGTTTGGAAAATTTGCGGTTGTTTCACAATCCAATCAAAGCATTTTAAATGAATTTCATAAACACGTTTGTTGACATTTGCAGAATTACATTTAAAAGCACTAGCATTTCTCTCTTCCAAATAAAGTATCCTTTATACCAAATTAGTGTTTTCCACAATAAACTCGAACGCCTAAGAATTAAAACAATTCCACTAAAAGCAAAAATTCACAAATACTACAAGAATTAAAACTCCCAACAATGCAACCATTAAAACATTTCTCACAAACACCCATGTCTATAGAACACAAGATTATGCAAGGAGCACACGATTTCATGACGTTATTACAACACAGACATATTAAAAAGATCAAATCAATCCCCCTTTTTATCAAGCTCTACCCGCATCACATCAGCAACCTTCCCTTAAAAGCTTTCCATACAAAGATATTTGACTTTCTTGGAATAACATTATTCCATAATGTCTCTTGCCGAGAACTCTCTAAAGGTAGAGTTTTTTCTTCCACCATCCACGAAAAATCCTCAACATCGAAAATTTCAGTTTCATGAAGATTTCAAGAAGATTCCATCTTGGAATATCCCTACAATAAAGATTCCATCTTGGAAAACAGGAGGAGGAGTTGGGAGTGGTATAAAGAAGCTAGATGAAGAAAAAAGAAATTATTTTTTTGTGATTGGTCAGGGTTGTGTGAAAGTAAAAAACATCACGTGAAGTAGTTAACATAGGGAATAAGATCATTATTTAATTACTATGTTTTTTCATTTATGCATATACATTATTACTTCCTTGTCTATCTATTAAGCTTTACAAGTTTTTAAATAGAGGAAAGGGTTAGAGAGTTATCGTGCTGACAAAATCATAAAATTTGTTAAGACCATTAGGTTTGAGAACATGTTATTTTTTTTTCACTACGTCTTCTAAAAATCTCAAACTTTTAACATTCACACAACAAAACACTCTATAACTTATAATATGTCATTTGGGCACCACATCCTATCATTTTTTTTGTCTTTGTATGATAGAACGTATGATACAAAAAACATACGAAATTCATAAAGCAATATGGAAAATAAAAAACAATAGAAAAAATAAAACAATACGAAAATTTTAATCTTTGTTGATGTCGTTGCTAAGTATGCTCAATAAGATTTTTTTAAAGATTAACATGTGTTTGTTTATCACGAACTTCTTTCAATTAGTTAGTATGTAAAGTAATTTTGACATTATTTAACTTTAATAGAATCTATATGTGTGTTTTTGGCATAATCTGTTGAGTTTACACGCTTTTATTTTTGTACGACATGTGTTTGGCGCATCTTTTCGGTTACCTCGACTAGGGCAACAAAAACTTCAGGAACGCCCCTCGTTAGAAATCACAATATTATGTAAGATATCAAATACTTCTTTTGCGTCCCTAAACTCTATCCGTGTAGGCTCCCGCATCCAATCCCACTTCCAAAATCCCTCGTCCCACCTTCATAAATCACCCACCCTACCCCTTATACCTATCTAAGTGAAATAATAGCACAAACTTGTTACACAATCTCGAATGATCTAATATGAGACTCATTACGCAACTTACACATGAAACAAGAATTAAAATCAATTCACGCTTCATAAATATGACTAATTACCTTTACTATATCACGCCAAATGCCCCTACATCCCTGATCTAACCCCATCCCATCGCCATAATCCAAACCATCATTGGCAGCATATCTACTTTTAATAACTCTAGCCCTAAAATTAATCCCCTTATCTTTTAAATTTTCACCGCCATTTACTTAATAAATCCCTTTTTGCACGTAAAGATCCAATAATTTAAACGCCCTCACTATGTGAAGAAATCAAAGATGGTGTCTTGTACCTAGTATAATAATATGGAATAAGGTTTTCCAGTGGAGAGTTTTTGTTTTCCAAACATACGGGTGGAACTCTTTTTTAAACATATTTGATTTCATTGGATATTTAATCAGAGGGACAAAAGTTTCTTTTGAGCCTTTTTATTAAAATACTTTGAAGTCGTGTTGTTCTTATTAGCATGGGTTCTGGGGAGAAGTCACAATCGTTAGGTGTTAACTGATAACTCGCATGTTGAGGTCTTCACGAAGGTCAACAATTATCAAGGACTAGCGATAGATGCAAAAATTTATCTTTAATATGCGATATTTGGATTGATACGCCTTTGTATCTAGCTCTTTCCTACCTTCTTTTTCTCTTAATAATACCCGTAGTAAAAATAAAACTAAAATGTATGTTGATAAATGCCAATTTTGTGATTATAACAAAGAGTAAAAGATGTCAAAGCTTTATCCACCCAATACAAACAACGCGATGATAAAAGCTCGTTCTTATCGAAATGCATGTAACAATCTATGATCAATTTAATAAATGAAAAGGTAGTCAAGGGTATCAAAAATCTTAACATTTACCCTAGATTCATTGGATCTTGATCGAATAATCGAGATGGTTTTATGCACTTGAGAAGACTTGATCATCCTAGCGTCCTATCTGCAGACTTATAAGGTCACCCTTAACGTGTTTGCAATGATAGCATTTAGATATATATTTTGATTGGCAAGATCCGGACAAATCTCCCATTGGCTCATGAACTCGACTATATATACACAGAAAATAACCCGACTACAAAGGATATATCACAAAAACATAAGCAATAGTCTACACGAACATAATACATACTCAAATCATATTCAACAAACAAAAATACAACACTGCCTATATTTGTTTTAGAACTTGTGTTTAGGCGATGAGATTGATTTAATCAAAGGTATTAATAAAAGAGACGTCTCTTAAATTTATTTGTTGCTTATACTATACGTGAATACGACCAAAAGTCTAAAATAGAGTTCGTTTAGAATCGGCTCTTGCGCTTTTTACAAAGGTTCGTTTCCAACCAAAACAAATATTTTAAAAACAGTTTTTTATTTGATTCCACTAAGTCACCAGATCACAATTCCACCGGTTTAACAAAAAATATTCGGTGTTAATCGACTTTCGATCACCCGTCTGATTCTCACGGTTCAACCGAGAGTCAACAGTGGTTCAAAACATTTACCAAATCCCTTTAAAAATGAAGATCCATTATCCTATCCATTTACGAAAACACCTTATCATAAAAACAAGCTTTTCACTATATCCTAAAAAGAAGCGCAATTTCATGAAAATTTTCAATTAAAAAAAAGTGTTGGTGGTTCTCTTCAATTTTCTCTAAGGTACTTCTATTTCATCTTTACATCAAAATTTCGATTTAAAACTTCCAAAGTGTGTATTGAATCAGTCTAGTATCCTTAATAATTTATGTAATATTTAGCTTTGTTGTTGTTATTTGATGATATGTTTGTACTTTTTTTTTGTTAATACAAGGTGTTAGATTAATATCCCCAATAAGAGCCTTGATAGCTATTGCATTCATCCTGGTTCTCTATTGGGAAGATATGTTCATTTGTTCAGTAGATTGTTGGGATTGTTTAAATGATTCTGCAAACGTGTTTTGATGTATGTATGTGGTACAACAATGTTTTGGTTGCCTTGTCTTAATTTGCGCTTGTTTTATTTAGTGGGTGTTTGTTTGAGACTATTCTGTAAATATGTTCTGAGGTATGTAAAGATCAGTCATCTTAACAGTGATACAAAACTTGGTGAACTGATTTTTTATGATCTAATTAAATGTTTATTAATTTTTGTTGTAAGATTTTTCACGACGTCATTACAACACACACAAATTAAAAAGATCAAATCAATCCCCTTTTTTATCAAGCTCTACCCGCGTCAGCAACCTTCCCTTAAAAGCTTTCCATACAAAGATATTTGACTTTCTTGGAATAAAATTATTCCATAATGTCTCTTACCGAGAACTCTCTAAAGGTAGAGTTTTTTCTTCCACCATCCTCGAAAAATCCTTAACACTGAAAATTTCAATGAAGATTCCATCTTGGAAAACAGGAGGAGTTTAAAGTGGTATAAAGAAGCTAGATGAAGATAAAAGAAATTATCTTTATGTGATTGGTCACGGTTGTGTGAAAGTAAAAAAACATTGCGCGATGTAGTTAACATAGGAAATAAGATCATTATTTAATTACTATGTTTTTTCATTTATGCATATACATTATTACTTCTTTGTCTATCTTTTAAGCTTTACAAATCTTTATATATAGGAAAGGGTTAGAGAGTTATCGTGTTGGTAAAATCATAAAATTTGTCAAGAGCATTAGGTTTGAGAACATGTTATTTTTAATTTTTCACCACGGCTTCTAAAAATCTCAAACTTTTAACATTCACACAACAAAACACTCTATAACTTATAATACGTCATTTGAGCACCACATCCTATCATATTTTTTTTTGTCTTTGTATGATAGAACGTATGATTAAAAAATATACGAAATTCAAAAAGCAATACGGAAAATAAAAAACAAATGGTAAATAAAAAACAATACATAAAATAAAACAATACGAAAATTTTAATCTTTGTTGATGTCTTTGCCAAGTATGCTCAATAAGATTTTTTTTGAAGATTAACATGTGTTTGTTTATCACGAACTTCTTTCAATTAGGTAGTATGTAAAGTAATTTTGACATTATTTAACTTTAATAGAGTCTATATGTGTGTTTTAAGCATAATCTGTCGAGCTTACACGCTTGTATTTTTGTACGACATATGCTTGGGGCATCTTTTCGGTTATCTCGTCTTGGGCAACAAAAACTTCAGGACCGGCCCTCGTTAGGAATCACAATATTATGTAAGATATCAA
Organism: Glebionis coronaria; assembly: GCA_025667525.1. Lineage (NCBI taxonomy): Eukaryota > Viridiplantae > Streptophyta > Magnoliopsida > Asterales > Asteraceae > Glebionis > Glebionis coronaria. The sequence continues at coordinate 466,880,269 of CM046881.1, forward strand.
ATGCTTCATTTGCGTCCCTACACGCTCGTCTAGGATCCCACATCCGATCCCACTTCCAAACTCCCTCGACCCACCTCCATTAATCAACCACCCTACCCCTTACACATATCTAAGTGAAATAATAGCACAAACATGTTACACAATCTCGAGTGATCTAATATGTGAGACCCATTACGTAACTTACACATGAAACAAGAATTAAAATCAATTCACGCTTCATAAATATGACTAACTACCTTTACTATATCACACCAAATACCCCTACATCCCAATCTAACCCCATCCCATCGGCATAATCCAAATCATCATTGGCAGCATATATACTTTTAATAACTCTAACCCCAAAATTAATCCCTTATCTTTTAAATTTTCACCACCATTTACTTAATAAAGCCTAGATTTTTGCACGTAAAGATCCAAGAATTTAAACGCCCTCACTATGTGAAGCAATCAAAGATGGTGGCTTGTACCTAGTATAATAATTTGGAATAAGGTTTTCCAGTGTAGAGTTTTTGTTTTCCAAACATACGGGTGGGAACTCCTTTTTAAACATATTTGATTTCATTGGATATTTAATCAGAGGGACAAAAGCTTCTTTTGAGCTTTTTATTAAAATACTTTGAAGCCGTGTTGTTCTTATTAGCATGGGTTCTGGGGAGAAGTCACGATCATAGGTGTTAACTGATAAATCGCATGTTGAGGTCTTCACGAAGGTCAACAATTATCAAGGACTGGCCGTAGATGCAAAAATTTATCTCTAATATGCGATATTTGGATTGATAATCTAGATCTTTGCTACCTTCTTTTTCTCTTAATAATACTCGTAGTAAAAATAAAGACTAAAATGTATGTTGATCAATGCCAATTTTGTGATAATAACAAGGAGTAAAAGATGTCAAAGCTTTATCCACCCAATACAAACAACGCGATGATAAAACCTTGTTCTTATCGAAATGCATGTAACAATCTATGATCAATTTAATAAATGAAAAGGTAGTCAAGGTATCCAAAATCTTAATATTTACCCTAAATTCATTGGATCTTGATCGAATAATCGAGATGGTTTTATGCACTTGAAAACACTTGATCATCCTAGCGTCCTATTTGCAGCCTTATAAGGTCACCCTTAACGTTTTCGCAATGATAGCATTTAGATATATATTTTGATTGGCAATATCCGGACAAATCTCCCATTGGCTCATGAACTCGACTATATATACACAGAAAATAACCCGACTACAAAGTATATATCACATAAACATAAGCAATAGGATACACGAACATAATACATACTCAAATCATATTCAACAAACAAAAATACAACACTGCCTATATTTTATCTCGAGAGGGAGGAGTTAGTAAATAGAAAAACACAATATCTTTATAGATACTGAGCCTCTTTTACAAGTTGAAACAATACAGGGACCTATTTGAAAAGTTTCTATCTATATACACAACCTGACCTAACCCTACGACACCTACAACTTTGTTGTATAAAAATACCGGCCGCACTTTTAGGGATACATTTCTCCATTCCCAAATGGGATCGTTCACCTAAAAATCCTGCTCAATTTTACCAAAGTCTCTTCAAACACCATGTCCTTTTGATCAGAAAGTTGATCTACTAACAAGGTACCCCAAGATCGCTTCTCCTCTAACAAAAGCTGTGAATCATGCATCATGCAGAACATATGTTTCACAGAGTAATGGATTCATAAAAGAAGGATGGTTCAGAGATGTTATACAACGATTTGCTGAGTCGAATAGCAGGAGGCTGGTATAAATTTCTTACTATCTACTCTAATTATCTATCTGTTTTTGGGTATTGATGACTGATGTTATTTTCATTTTATGAAAGTTTGTTAAATTTCATACAATCTAATTTAATATTTACCCGACGTTAGTTTAATAACAGTTGCAAGAAAGGGTTATACTTATCTGATTCACAACGATAGCAAATTAAAATGATGTTTATGATGTATAGATGAAATAACAAAATAGATGAAAGTATGTTCTAATCTTCTACAATAAATCTGTTGATTTACATCAAACAGCTACAGGTCTTTCTATTATATGTTTTGTGACTTTCTTAGTGGCTTAAATCACAATTTCATTCAGAATAGAAGCTGGTAATATTCTAAAACGGAAACTAAAGAGTAGCATTGTCTTCTACTGTTTATGTGTTCTGTTATCAAACCATTAACGGTTTTTTTCTTGATAAGAGCTTTATATGGAGTTAAATGAATTCTAAACAAATATTCTGTCTGGAGTTAAATGATTATAGCTCTATACTAAACCAACTGAAGCCAGATTTTTGTGATATTTTCTTGTTATTTGAAGCGATCATTAATAACAAAATAAAAATTAGTAACCCAACTGCATCATAGCATATAGAAGTGATAACACATTGTATTAAATCTAACTGGATATCTCGGATTTGTTATACCAATACCAATATTTTCGGCCCTATTTTTTTTTCTTTTCCAAAGAGTTCTTTTTAGCCACTTATCTCTACAGGAGGGAAAAGGAAGTCCCCAAGTTCTATATCACTGTTAAGATGCCCGATCTTTTCCAAAGTAAGTATAAGAAAAGTATAAAAAATGTTTGTTTGTCTTGATCAACGGTGTAAGTCTTTCATATCTTTTTTTCTTTCCAAATATCATCTTTTTGTCTCTCTTATCTCTCTTTCTTCAAAACTATTTTCTATTTCTCTCTTTCAAAACAACACACCATCACCATCCATATCATAGTAAAATGAACTTAACCATTTGATGCACCAACTATTTCCGATCAAAATCCCACAAACTCGGCCCATATCGTAACCGCCGCCACGCCGTCACATGCCGGCGATGTAGAAAAGTCGTTGTTTATCAGATGTATATAAGTAATATATATATATCGAATTGAATTGTGATTTACATAATCCTGTTCCTATTTATACTAGATGAATCGTTGCCTCCAATAGGCATACCCGTTCTAGAAAAGTAAAAGACACAACCCTAACCTAAACGTTATATCCCTTACTGTCATCTAATGGGTTTCGGGTCTGTTGCTGCAGCCCAAACCATTAATACATAAATATATATACTAAATTACCCCTAATCTTTGCTTCTATAACATTAAATCTCCAACATTCACCCCCTAATGTTATAGACGGCAAAGTCTTCAATTCTTGAAAGTTCTTTTATAGCAATGGTGCACCAACTAGTGGTTCATCGTCTTCATATTGAGTTAAGTTAGCCTTCTCCTCTTTCTCTGATTTTGGACATTCGTTCCTATAATGCCCAAGTTCCTGACACTTATGACACCGTATGTGACTCTTGTCCCGTTGCACTCTACTATCGCCTTGACCTTTCCTGGACTCCTGACCTCTTCCCTGGCCTCGTCCAAAGTCTCCATGATTTGAGTTTCCACAACCACAATGTTCACATTTCTGGTGTTTGTCCTTCAGGTTTCTGTCTGCTTCCATGAATAGAAGTCTACTAGACATGTCTTCCTCCTTAGTCTGCTTCTTTGTGCGTTCCTCAAAAGCCTTCAATCTCCCAACGGCTTCTTGAAATGGCATCGTATTAAGATCGGCAAATTGTTCGATTGCTGCAACAATTTGAATAAACTTTTCTGGTACTGAGCCCAAAAGTTTACGGACCAATCTTTTATCGTCCAAGGTATGTCCGAGACTGCTTGCTTGTGATGCAATCTCACTGATCTTTCCCGCATAGACATCGAGTGAATCATTAGCCTTCATTTTTAAAGATTCAAATTCTGACTCGATTGTCTGAACACGTGCTTCCTTAACCCTTTCGATTCCCACGTGTCGAACCTTCAAGGCTTCCCAAATCTCTTTTGCCGATGTAAGGCTTGCAATTTGCAAAACCATATTTTCTGGAATTGCTTGATATAACATTGCAATTGCCATGTTGTTTTTCTTTTGATCAACTTCAGCGCCCGTTGTTGGTTCAACTGCTTCCCAAATTCCATGGACATTAAAAATTGCTTTAATCCTTACTGCCCAAATTGTATAATTCGTTGAACTGAGAACTGGGCATTGGAATGTCATTGATGTTCCACTGTCCTTCGTAGATTCATTCTTGTTTTTGTCGCTTGTCATATTCTTATTCTTCCTTCTTTTTCCAATCTTGATCAAATTGAAATTGAAAAAAAATAAAAAAAACCTGGGTATGTGATCAAACCCGCCTGCTGTTGAGAGTCAAATCCGCTTCCTGCTATTGACAATCAAACCCGCTTCTCCGCTGTTGATCTTGATCAATCCTGCCTTCTGGCTAATGATCTCAATCCCTTGATCAAACGTCTTTTTCAAGAATGATAACCGCTCTGATGCCAATGTAGAAAAGTCGTTGTTTATCAGATGTATATAAGTAATATATATATATCGAATTGAATTGTGATTTACATAATCCTGTTCCTATTTATACTAGATGAATCGTTGCCTCCAATAGGCATACCCGTTCTAGAAAAGTAAAAGACACAACCCTAACCTAAACGTTATATCCCTTACTGTCATCTAATGGGTTTCGGGTCTGTTGCTGCAGCCCAAACCATTAATACATAAATATATATACTAAATTACCCCTAATCTTTGCTTCTATAACATTAAATCTCCAACAGGCGATAGTAAACGGTGGCTTATCCATGCATTTTAACAGCCTTCTTTTGTGCATTTGTCCATAAAGTCGTCACCATCATAGACACTGGGAGATTCAGGTCAAGTATTGGTCAAATAGCATTATTTGAATGTGAACCTGTTAAGCTTTGTTCATTTTGGTTCTCTTCTGAGTCGCAGTTGACTGTTGGCTTGAAGCTTTGAGGGATCGTTGACTGTTATGGTTTGGTTACTTGTTCGGTTTGGAGGCTCGGCTAACAGTGACGGTTCTCTTCTTTTGGCTTGGTTATTTTTTGAGCTATGACTGATTCTGATAATTTGTTGTTTTGGTGGCTCAGCTAGCTCCGAAACCTTTCTCTTCTGCCGAATCGGTGGTTTCTGGCTACCATTCTCTTTCACGTTCTTGACACGGAGTCTTCTCGTAACACACGAGCAACATGTGCATGTTGGTGAGTGTTTTGACCCACTTTCTGGCTGAATGCAATAAATGCAGTCACATCCTGTGTTACGACATGGGCATTTCTTGGGTAAATTTAGTGGTTCTTGTGTGCATGCGAATGTGGTTTCAACTATTGTTTTTGGTTCAGGTTCACGATTTCTAGTTGTGGTCCCTTTTGAAAATGCTGCAAGTATAAAAAAATATCAATTTATTAGCAAATAGCCAAGTATACTCATAGAGGAATGTCATGCATAATAATTGTTCAAGATCTTGATCTTTTTTAAAACCGACTTATCTTTTGATCTAGTGCACCACCAAGAACAAAGATTTGTTTGCTTGTTCGCCTATCAAATAAGGAAAGCATGTTGATCTGGTATCAAACTTACTGAACTTTCTTTGGAGGGGGGTAGAACTTCTGACAATGTCTTTGCCTTGTTACGAAAAAAGAATTTAATTGTTAATCTTTTGATACCTTCCCCAAAATACATTTTGATATGTTGAGTTTATAGTACTTCACATACTCATAAAACCTTACATCATGTCATAGATAAAAGCTATACCATAGTTCAAACATTATTTATCCAAGAGAGTTGATATATAGTCGAGTACCTTGCAATTATGAGGGGCACATCCTGACCATTCTATTTATGTGGATTCCTTCAATGTGGGATGAAATGTCGAGATCTTTCTTTTCTTATCACCACAACGACTTGTGGAACCAATTTTAATGTGCTTTCCCTTAGCAGGTACATGGGGTTCAAATAGCACCATAATCGGTAGAACACTTGTTGAATCAATCATATTATCCTTGCATACATTAGCACGTGTAGGCAGTGAGTTCTTTCCATTTGAATTTTTATGGGTACTTGTTTGGCTTTATCCTTTAAATGATGATCATTATAACATAATCAAAAAGTTATGTGTAACTAGACAAAAAGACCAAACTGATTCATCGAGGAAGGTGATGTAGCATTTTGGTTGCTGGTTATATGTTGTCCTTGTTTATATAATACTTGTGGAACCATACGGTCCAGTTTCTTACTACTTTTTATTTTTACACCATTGGCCACTAACTCAATGGCTGTGTTACTACAACAACGGGATGCTTGTTCAGAGATTCGTTGGCGCGAACATTAAATTCTAGCAACTTTCTTTTGTGTTTTGTACCTTGATTCTTTGATCCCATATCAAAATGCTTCCTCTTTGCAGAAACCGGAGCATTGGTTGCCACTATGTCCCACTGGGGTCTTGCAAGTGCATCTTGTTTCTCTTTGGTAACCTTCGAAGCCCTAGCCAATTTGTTTTTTGTTTTTGCCGAACTTTTATTGAATGAATTGACAATGACCTATAGATAACAATCATATGAACAAGAATTTACAAATAAGCTGACAAAAGAAGCTCACTTGTCTAATCAATTTTGAATATACGATGACTTAAATTTTAAACAACAAAAAGTTATCCTTGTATCCCTAACTATATATGTTGAAGTGACCGCATCCCTTGGCAAGTGGTTAGATGGTGATTCTGATGAATTCTTTCTGTATCCTATGATCAACTTTGCTTCACGATACAACTACTAAAAGTCACTAGAAGAAGAAAAAATTGATCATTGAGGTAATTTTTTCTTCTTCTAGTAACTTTTAGTAGGTTCTATCCTGAAGCAAAGTTTATTACATGATACAGAAACAATTCATCTGAATCACCATTTAACCACTTGCCAAGGGGTGCAGTCGCTTAAACGTCTAGAGTTAGGCATACAAGGGTAAATTTATGTTTTTTGAAATTAAAGTCATCGTATATTCATAATTGATTAGACAACTGAGTTTCTTGTGTCACCTTATTTCTAAAGTCTTGTGCAAATGATTGTTATCTATACGTGATTGTCAAGTCATACAATAAATGATCGGAAAAAGCCAAAAACAAATTGGCTAGGGCTTCCAAGGTTACCAAAGAGAAACAAGATGCATTTGCAAGACGCTAGTCGGACATAATAGCAACCAATGCTCCGACTTTTGGAAAGAGTAAGCTTTTTGACGTGGGATCGAAGAATCAAGGTATAAAACAGAAACGCAGGTTTCCTAAAGTTGTTGATGTTCCTGCCAACAATTCTCACAACGAGTAGCATCCTGTTGTTGTAATAACACGGCCATTGAGTTAGTGGCCAATAGCGTAAAAATAAAAAGTAGTAACAAAGTAGACCGTATGGGTCCACTAGTATTATATAAACAAGGAAAAACATATAACAAGCAACCAAAATGCTACATGACCTTCCTCGTCGAATCAGGTTGGTCTTTTTGTCTACTTACACACAACTTTTTGATTCTCTCCTAATGATCATCATGTATAGGATAAAGCTGAGACAAGTACCCATAAAAATATTCAAAGGGAAAAAACTCACTGCCTACACTGCTAATTTATGCAGGGGAATATGTTTGATCCAACAAGTGTTCTGCTGATTATGGTTCAATTTGAATCCTATGTACCTGCGAAGGGAAATCACATTGAAATTGGTTCTACTAGTTGTAGTACTGATAAGAAAAGGAAGATCTCCGCATTTGATCCCACATTGAAGGAATCCACAAAATTAGAATGGCCACGACGTGCACCTCGTAGTACCATGTTACTTGACTATATATCAACTCGCTTGGATAGATAACGTTTGAACTATGTCTAGCTTTTATCTATGACATCATGTATGTGTGTATGAGTATGTAAAATACTATAAGATAAACATATCAAAAGTTGTTTTGGAGAAAGTATCATAAGATATACAATTTCATGTTGGTAATAGGGAAAAACAATTTTTAGAAGTTCAATCCCCCCCCCCCCTCTCCAATGAGAGTTCTGTAATTTTGATAACGGATTAACATGCTTTTCCTTATTTAATAGGCGAACATGCCAAATGATTATTGTTCTTGTTGGTGTAGTATATCGAAAGACACGACAATTTCAGGGAAGATCAAGATACAACTCTTAGGACGATCGGTGAATGTACAAATGAATTGGTCATGATCAATTGTTATGCATGACATTCCTCCATGAATATACTTAGCTATTTGCTAAACAATTGATGTTTTTATTACTTGCAGCATCTTAAAAAAGGACCAGACTAGAAATCATCAACCTAAACCAAAATCAATAGTTCACGATGGCATCTGCACCAGAACCCCCAAATTTACTCAAGAAGCACCCATATCATAACACATAATGTGACTGCATTGTTTGCATTCAGCCACCAAGTCGTTCAAAACACTCACCAACATGCACATGTCGCACTTGTGTTGCCAAAAGAGACTGCTAGCCAAAAACCACCTATCTGATAGAAGAGAAAGGTTCTCGATCCAGCTGAACACCCAAAACAACAATATATGAGAGTCAGTCGCGGCTCATAAAAGAACCAAGTCGAAAGAAAAAATCGTCACCGTAAGCCGAGCCTCGAAATCAATATGAAGTATCAGAACCATCACATTCATTCGATCCCTCAAACCTTCACCACAGTCAACCGCCACTCAGAAGAGAACCAAAAATTAACAAAGCTTGACAGGTTCACATTCAAATAAAGCTATTCGACCATTACTTGAACCATCTCCCAGGGTCAGGGTTAGGGTCAGGGTCAGGGTCTGTTAATGGTGACGACTTTGTGGGCACATGCATAAAACAAGGCTGTTAAAATGAATGGATAAGATACCATTTGCAATCGCTGGCACATGACGACGTGCGGCGGTTCTCATATGGGCCGAGTTTGTGAGATTTTGGTCGGAAATAGTTGGTGAATGAAATGCTTATGTTCAGTTATTTTGATTTAGATAGTTATGGTGTTGTTTTGAGAGAGAAATAGAAATTAGTTTGCACAAAGAAAGATAAGAGAGGAAAAACGATTTATTAAGTTTTGTTGTAAAATTTTCTATACTACAGCGTAAATGTCATTTTTCCTTATATGGATGATAACGGTTGTCAATATACAAAAGGTTTTATAGACGAAAAACATATTTTAAAAAAAGACATTACAAAAAAGGCAATATGCTCCGCAGTAAAGCGCGAGCAACAAACATCTATTTATACATCATATAATATTACATATTAAATTAGGACGATTAAATATATACATACATGTAGACCCAGTTTCATGCGGTAAAATTTGTTGAACCAGTGACTCAATGAACCGGATCGATTAGAAACCAAGTTATGAAATTAAGCCAATACCCCTAATCTCTCATCTATCCATGAATCAAATTTATGGAAATAATATCTAGGTCTTCAAAGTGTGTGCCAAAGCATCAACAAACACCAAAAAGTACAACAACCTTATATAATCGACAAAAGAATTAGTATATATTCCCTCGAATAAGAATTTTCCAATACTGGTTGGGTTATAAGAATAACAATGGCGGTTAACTAACAACAGATTTACATGTTATAAGAAGAAACAAACACAGCTATTATGTTGTGTGTTAATCTTTGTTGAGCCCTCAAAAGGTGTTTGTATATCTATGTGCCTGGCTTATGTACTAATATTCTAAACAAACTTTCGACAATTTGTAGCTTTACACAAAGAGGCACTCGAACTTGTAATCATACATTTTTTTATTCTTGACGTATACTAAACACCATTTCAGTAAGGAAATATAGCAACACGTTTATGATTTTATGTTGTGGTTCTATTTATCCTCTCTAGGATACCCCTTCTTGCTAACATTTAGTGTCAACGTTTCAAACACCCTACATGTTATGTTTAGAAAGATATGTTTTGCTGCCTTTTGATGTTTTGATGTGCATGTAAGTTATAACTCTTTTTATTAAATCTAGGCTATTTATACAACCAAAAGTTAAGTAGTCTTTTGTAATATACAGGAGTGCACTATTGTGAGGCCTCTCATCTTTGAGTTCAATAAGTATATAGAAATCATATTCATTATGCAATGGGATGGGGACTTGGATGTGTTGGTCGAGGTACATGGGATGGGGACTTGGATGTGTTTATGGTTTTTGGGTTTTGGCTCATTTAGATTTAATGCTAGTGAAATAAAATATTTGGTACATCGACTCTAGACTCAAGTGAGGATGTCATGCCATAATCCTAATCCCACATCACTTGTTGGATGTTGAGATAAAATACCAACAAATAATCAATTTTTACTCTCAAAAGATCATATAACCACAACATTTAATTTTGATTGCATTATTTATTTAAAAATGATACATATATTATTCTCAATTAAATCTTATTCTAATCTCACCTATAACCCATACACATTAATCACTCAGTGTTCTATATAATGATTAACAGTTTCAAATAACCAATTACTACAGATAAGAAGTTTGGATATATACTTTTAAACACTTTTAATATGGTGAAACAATAAAAAATATGAAAAGTAATAGGAATGTGACAAGTGTCCCTTCTTTCTTCTTTTATGTCCCTCTCTTTACTCCCTCACTTTATCTGTGTTATTTTATGTTGTCCACTTCTATTTTTTTTACAAGATTATTCAATTTCTTTTCTCAAATTTAAAGTTATATTTTAAGATTTATTTTTTATAAAAAGATTACTAATTTTTTGTGATATACAACTTTTTCATTGACGAACAAAGTTTTTATAGATAATCTAGGAATAACAAGATTTTTTTAATATTGAACTTCATAAGAATAACTTATCGACATGTAATCTTTTTTTTCACAACTAATGAAAAACATGATATTTTCGAAAATTATTGATCATCTATTTTTATTGATGAACAAGTGATGAAAATAAATATTTATTATCTAATTGATGAAAATTGTCCGGTTCTAACTGATGAACATTTGATATTTTTTATAAAAACCTGATGAACAACGTGAGTTCTTCAAAAACTAATGCACATCATTATCAATATTTGATGAACTAATGAACATCAAAAAATTTATTGATGAAGTCATTTTACATTTTTGGAACAAAATTATTATTAAGCACCGACTAGCAAGTGACTAGCGGGAAAAAGAAAGAGAAAAGACAATTACAACCGATTATTACAAGTCGCAATTGGGTCGGCTATCGAATATAACCAAGTAGGATTAAGGTTCTTATTCCTAGGTTTAATCCATAAATAAGATTGGATGATAACATCTTCTCCAAATGTGTCTTTTCACGAAGGCTCTGAGTTAAAGAAACAGTTATAATACTACCAAATGATCCAAATGGTTGTTTGAATTACAACATCGCTTTACCACATTGTGAATGTCCACCGAATCACTTAATGCATCAGGTTCTTAAGAACCTTCGGGTAGTCGCCCATCTTCCACCACCTTCAGATCATCTTCCATAAGCCGCAAGCAACCATACAATCTATAAAGAGGTGTTGTAATGTTTCAACGCAGGCATCCACACAGGACATCTTGTGGAGAGGTCTATGCCTCATGCATCAAGATGGGTGAGAATTGTTATTGTAAATTTATTTTTTTCTAATAAACAACGTGAACATAAACATAAATAACTGATGAACTAAGAATATTATAAAAACATGAACTCATGAGCATTCGCTATCTAACTGAGGTACATTTATATTTTTATTTTATTTAGACAATTGATAAACAACCCGTTTTTTTAAAATGATGGAAAACTACAAAAACAGATCAATTGATGAATACTTGTTATCAATTTTTTTTATAAATGAACGATGCCTTTTATTGATGAGCGGATTAATAAGCTTATTTGCACACAGAAGACGAACTTGCACAAACAATTATATCATATACTTTTTGAATTATTAGTGAATCATTAACTAATTCAATAAGTTTGACCGATTACAAAACTCAAGTGGCATCGTAATTTATTCTAGATTTTTCAAATGTAAAATAACATATACGCATTTGTACTTGGTAAATTCATTATAAATAAAACCTTTTACATATTGGCATTTAAAGAAAAATATGAAACAACTAATCTTTTACTAATAATTTATCTTCTTTTTTCTTGAAACTCACTTATAGCCTTTTTAAAATATCCTATATGCTTTAACTTTAAAATTGACAAATAGAACCCACTAATATTGTATTTTGTACTATCCCGTTATTAAAGTACACATATTCCTTTATTACTTCCCAATAAAGCAAAAGTCTTCCTTTCTCATTTAACTCTTCTTTTTCATAATCTACAAATCCAAACTTCCAAGCTTACTTCAAACATATAAATACACATATTGTTATTCCAAGCTTAATTCATTTAGCTTTTTTATTTGGGGAAAGCTATTTGTTAGTAAGTGTAGTTTTTCACCTACTTCAATTATGCATTCTCATATGAACCGTTAGAAGCGTTGATGGTGTTTTATTCCCATTTCTGGTGTTTCACCATTTTCAGTAGCCGAAAAAAATATTAACGATGGATAACCAACTGTTTTCAATCATTCGCACATGACGGCCCACGGCGGTTCTGATATGGGCCGAGTTTGTGGGAGTTTGGTCCGAAATAGTTGGTGAATCGAATGATAATGTTCATTTTACTTTGATTTAGATGATGATGGTGTTGTTTTAAGAGAGAAATAGAAAGTAGTTCCGTAGAAAGAGAGATAACAGAGACAAAAAGAAGATAAATAGGGGATTTGGAAAGAAAAATAGATGTGAAAGACTTACACCCTTGATCAACAACAAACGCGTTTTGTACTTACTTTACAAAAGATCGGTCATTTTAATTGTGATAGAGAACTTGGCGAGTTGATTGTTTAAAAGCCATTTAATTGTTTATTATGTTTAAGCTTTCGAGAGACAACCTAATTGGGCCCTAAACCAGCTGGTCCTAGAGACCGACCATCCCATGGTATGTACTTTTGATATTATTTCAATGGCAATTGCTCATAAAGAGAATGTATCATATTTCTGCCAGATCATAGTCTAGGGAACTAACTTTTAGAATCAATATTTAAGGGACTATTCTTATAAGCATATGATCAGATAAGGGATCTCGTTACAAGGGTGTTGTACTGTAACCTAGTCCGTTTAATTGATGGTAAATTACATATAAGAGTAACCGAGTTTTAGTTGATGGTTTCTTTCCAAAAAATGTTGATTTGTTTTGATCAGTTACTATTTTTAACTGAAATAATGGCGATCAACCTTAAATATTTTACATTTACAGTAACATATCATGGTCAAAACAAGGACATCACAGAGGTACAGTTGACATATTGCTAACCTTTACTATAATGAATTTTCTGTGACGTAGAACTGACATGAAAGTAATTTGGCGCTTACAATGATTGAACATAAAAGATGGTTAAAAGTTTGAATCTCTTGTGAGCCAAGAAAAGCCCCCGAGCTTAACTCTCAACCATTTATTATTAACAACTAGCATATAAACAATATTATGGTCTGAATTATCACTTCTACAGTAGGTTGTTCAGTTATGTTTTGTAGCTGCTAGAAGTGAGGTTTATATGCCAGCTGTAAGTTAAGGTTTATGTGATCACCAACAGTATGCTGGTAAATGTATTACAAATCTGCCATTTTTCAGCATGTGGGTTGTGTTGAGGCTGCTACAATTTTTTATTCGAGTATTTTAAGGTGCTATATATATGGTTCTCTACATGGGATTATACAACATGTAAAACACAAAACTTATAATGATAAAGCATGTTAAAACATTCTGAAACATTGGCAGCCCATACTAAACAATGACAATTTATGCATATAAAAAATAATTGACCAACCTAAACCCGACCCTAATCCAAGTTACAAAAGCTAATTAACTTAAGTTAACCTTAAATTAGTAACAATTGAGTATTAAATGTAAATTAAGAAGAAGAAACTTACCCTTTGATGTGCTCAAATGCAAACGAGTGGCTCAAATTGAGTTTCGTTGTGATGGCAGAGATGGTGGTGGTTCGGGATTTGATATAAAAAGTGATTGCAAACAACAGACGGGAGGTGGTTAAGGTTCAATTTGTGGGAGATTGAGAGTGGATGTGGATATCGTGGGACGGTTTTCTTCAACTGGTGCTAAAAACTGGGGTGAATTTTGGGAAAGAAGTGGAGAGGCGGAAGCATGTGTTTGATTTTAGGTAAAAACCATATTTTGTCCCGTTTTGATAAACTAACTATTTTATGTACGGACTTAACCAACGAACTTATTAATTACATGTTAATATCACCAATGTTACTGTTCTTTTAACATGTTATTCTTTTTTATTTAATAATATTATAATTTAATAATTTTCCAACATGCCTAATGTTAAATGACTAAATTGCCATTCCTTTTGATTTTTTTATCTAATATGCCAAAGTAATTGACTAAAACACCCTTATCTTCATCCCTTTTAAATTTACACATGAATCTATATTTATTTTTATTACGAAAATTATAACAAATTAACATAAATTAACATAAATTTCCCAAATTTTGAGGTATGTAGGACTAGACGATACCAAGATACATTCATCACCACATATCATATCCATACGCAAACAAAAAAGCCATATGATAAGAAATTCAGGAACATGTTTGTCAAAATGGTACAAAATGCAAAGTACGTGGCTATTTTATGGTACAAAGATAACCGGTATAGCCGGTAACAAGTGACCCATATTGGTGATATTATGAAAAACTAAACAGTTCATTGGTTTACATAAAATAGTTCATTTGTCAGAACGGGACAAAATGAAAAGTACGTGTTTATTTTATAACTTTTACCCTTGATTTTATATGTGTAGTGTTTTTTTTTGCAAAAAATGCATAAGTGTTTCGTTGGAATATCAATCATTTGAATATTTATTTAAATCGTAAAAAATTCATTACACTAGCCTAAGCTATTTATTTCTTTATTGGCTTGTCATGCCTGCCAAAAAAATAATAGATAAAAATTATATTAGTCAGATAATTTATACTAAAATATATTAGCTTAACTTTAATCATAATACGAGAAAAAATATTTTATTACTTGACTTGTCATTCTTCGTGTCCTTCTTGATGATTCGATCTTAGATAGACAGTATCATCAAGAATTTCATCTAAAGTCTAAACGCCACTACAAAATGGAGGTATATTGTCGAACTGATTGTAGTCCTGCTGGTCCATAACACCATCATCATCAACTATATTTCGTTTACTAGGCATGACAATGTGCCATCTCTTGTCTTTTGGGTCGTCAACATAATATACTTGGGTGGCTTGGTTTGCTAGAATGAACATGCCAGATATGTAGCTATATGTGGAAAGATCGACACACGTGAAACCTTCCCTATCAACTTTAACACACTACTACAAAAAAAGCTAATAGAGCCATGTTCAAAATGGCCTTAAAACCCGTTTTTCCATGAGGGCTCAAAAGAGGACGGACTCTATGTGAAACACAAATAGAGCCCTGTTCCAAAAAGGGGCTCTATTAGTCTATATAAAGCCCTGTTTTCTATTAACAAACCTGGCTCTATTACAAATTTTTTTTTTTTAAATTTCTTCTAATGCTCTATTAAGCTGTATTTCTTGTTGTTATGTCAAGCTTTTAGGAAACTAAAATCAGCAATTTCTTCACTTTTAGACTTCAAACAATTCCAAGTGAAGCTGCAATGAATCAAATACAAAAAAATCAATACTCTTACAATTGTTAGTAGATTTAAAGCAACGACTAGTGCTTGGAAATACCTTTAAAGCCAAAGTTTTAAGCTATCTTGTTCTTGAGCTTTTGTTCATGCCGACGCATCAGATATCGAAAAAAGCAAGTATAAATTATAGATAATGCATACGTATATTAGGACTAATCAGTAGAATATAATAATTACTGAAACATAAAATTAGTTACCTGCAAAGAAGATATGTTGCAGAATGTGTTGCCATCTGTGGCTGAGGTTTAAGAAGCCAATCATGGATACTTTGCGAATAAGTCAACAAATCCATCATATACTAAAACAGGTCCACCCAATTGTATTCAGTTCAATTTAGACATATCATGTTAGTATAAGAAGTCATTTTATGAGTGTAAAATATATTTGAACAAGTTTACAACGCATATACAAGTTTACAACGCATACCTGAGATAAACGCGGTTCAGTTATGATATATGTACGTGCACCCATGGATTTCTCGGGCCCTTGAAAGATATTTTGTTAATACTCATTTGAGTTGATCACATACATACAACAGCAGATTCTTTAGAGGAGCCAGAGCGTGTAGCATCAGCAGGAACTTACTGTTCAGGTTCCTTCACTTGTTCAAATCTAAAAAAAAGATCCACAGCGTGTAGCGTCAGTAGGAACTTGCTGTTCAAAACTTCACGTTCCTTCACTTAGATCTGAAAAACATAGAAATATATTACTATCGGGTCTATTGACTAATGAATTCATAACGATGAATAAATTTTTTGAATTTGAATAAAGAAATCAAGCGAATCATGCATCAGACATATAGATAACTTCAATAGTTAATCTTTTTAAACAATTAATCTGAAACGTCCAAAAATTTTTTTCTTTTTTTTACACAAAATATTCCGAGGGCGTTAAGTTGTATCAAGAGAGAGTTAGAGAAATGAGCTACCTTCCGAGCACCACCAATAACTAACCGAAACATGCTTGCAAGCAAACTTAACATCACTTGACGCACCTACAACAAAACATGAAATGAAGCAAGGTAAGCATTTAAACTTAGTGAGATAACGTATAGAAACTAAAAATATATCACATGCTTTAGAGCATAAGTGTTTGCTTCGTAAGATTTCACCAATCTGTGAATATAGTGCTAGTAGCACACACACGAAGTTATTTTACAAATTTTCTCCCAAGGAGCTTTAGACATAATATACGGGTTTAACCATGCGGGTCAACATGATACTTGATATGACCACGCGGGTCAACATATCCTAAATATGACTCAACAGGTCGCCATAATACTCTACTTGCATAATATGACCCTATATGTTAACATGACATTGGATATATGTAATATGACCATATTGGTCATCATACCATGTGACTTACGTAATACGACCACATAGGTCGATATGACACTTCATAGGCTATATGTAACTAAACGGGTCATCATGATATGTGATTAGCATGACACGACCATGAAATCATGTGATATGACCACAGGGGTCATCATAAACTGAATTTTGGATTACTAGGGCTTTTATGAGCTTATAGCAAACTAGTGAAATGCTCGACATATTACATTCATATGTCATACGTAAACTTACATCACTTTAAATCACGAGCTATAAAACTAATTACTTATTGTAGTGTAATCATGAAAGTCACAGTTATATTCGTCATATCTCACAGGCCCTTGAAGACCCCTATTAACTTTAAAGTACGTTACTCACCTTGGTTGGCTCCGACACTCCTCGGGCATCCTTGGAATTTCAAGACAACCTAAACATGTAAATAACATTATAATAATCATTAGGTCCCGCTGTAACATCTCAACACATGAGCTATATAAGGACACTAACTTTTACGCAAAAGTAAGATTTGCTAATTCTGAAGAGCCTGTTGTATATCAGCAATTTGCCCCACTTAAGCTTTGAGCCATGACATAAAACCAATTTTATCAGAAAGTAGACTTAGAGAACTTCAACTTTTGTTTTGATCTCATTGCAATCTGATGAACTATTAATTTGCTATGATTTTTTAAAGATAACATAAAGATCTGCAAAGTTACTGTATTTTCTGCAACAGCCTGCAAATGGTCCTTTTTGGCTGACTAAATCAGCGAACCAGCCTTTGAGGCTATATTCATCAGAAAGTAGACTCTTTTTCCTTTCCGAAAATGTATGGCATACTTCTAACGGAGCTACAGTTGATTTTATATGAATTTTTCAAAAACTGTTTGCTACACATTTCAAATTCTGACCTTGTCGTACTAAAACACATTTTTTACCCATTTAAGTTCTGAATTTGCCAAAGGTCCTTTCATAGAACAAAGTATACATATAAGGCTTTCCAGAAAGTTATGCCATGATTCAATATGAGCTACTATCGATTTTATAAGTAGTCCTTTCCCTTTATAAGCTTGTTTTCATTTAAGGTCCTTTTCTACTTGGGCCATAAAAATATATAATAAGTTGCCTTGGAAGCTTTAAAATATATTTAAAGACATTATTATGAAAATTGGGATGTCACATAATCACACCATAAGTGGACAATCTTTGGCACATGCTTCCTCTTTCTAGTTGTATCAAATAACAGCAATGTACCTTAAGTGGATAATCTTTGGCACATGCTTCCTCATATACTCTGGTTATCAGTTCTTCCTTCATTTTATCCTTTTTTCCATCAACTTGTATCCCCTTAATTAATCCTGATAAACATAAAAATAACAATGATCAAATTGGTATTCCTGATAAACAAAGATGCGCTTGACTTATTAATGTTAAACATATATTTGAACCAGTCTTATCTTCGTCGAAACAAGAACATTTTCAAAACACAGTCTTAATTATCTTCCTGGAAACAAGTACATTTTTATGTTACCAAGCGAGTTTATGTGTTTTAGAAAATTCGATTATAAAGGTCTAGTTGTTGCTGATTAAGCTAACTGAACCACAAGGACAGAATGATCAATATTTGACAAGAGTCAAGAGTCGACTTTTGAGAATAAGTATCAAATAAGCATAGAATCGAGCTTGTGTCCCGATGGTACCTAACAACATACGGAAAAGCTTACAGCATTGAAACAATGGACCATATCTGAAACACATAAACTCGCTTACAACTAAGTTAAGATATGTTAAGGCTCAGCCTTGGATTATTTTAAACTAAATAATCTATTATGTAGTCTAAATATTTCTATATCTACCTGTATATGAATAAAAAGATATATCAAGTAAGTTCCAAGAGATCAAGATTAAAGATTAATCAATAAGTATGTATGAACATAATAGTTATTATATCTAACCTCATCTGTGTAAAGTCTTGATTTTGACATGATGAAATGATTTTATTACCTAATTAAAAATACCAAAAACATATAATGATATTAAATTGGTTAATTGAACTACATCAATTGTAATAGTCGTTACCTCCTGGTTGGATTAATCTCTTACCAGCTTGGTTACACGATGAAGGTTGTGACGTGTGATGGTATTTGTGTGTGACGATGATTAATTGGTATTGGTGGGGGTGAGGTGGGGGTAAGCGGCAGTGTTAAGGTTAGAGGGTTAGGGTTTGTGAAAGTGAAAGAGGGGAAAGTTTAGACTATGTGAATGTGATTGAAATTGGGGATGAAAACCGAGGAGGGAAAAAAACCGCCAAAAATGTCAAAGTTTTTTCAAGGAATAGAGCCCTCATATGCCCATGAAAACATGGCACTAAAGATTATTAAGATAAAGCCCGGATTTCTATGAAAAAACATGGTTCTATACCCTCTTTTGTAATAGGGACTTTTTATAAAGCCTGTTTTTCACTACAAGTAGGCTCTATCAAGGGGGCTTTATTTCACATTCTCTAGTAGTGACACCTCCCATGTCATTTACCCATTTACACTTGAATAGAGGTACAATAAACAAACAATAATCCAACTCCCATATTTCTTCAATGACGCCATAATGCGACTTTTTCGAGCTTGTCATCGGTACTCGGACATCTTACTGACTTTTTCGAGGTTGTCATCCTCGATAAATCTGTCTTTGTTGCTACTAGTGTCACTCCGCTATTTTGCATTGTACTATACTCGTCTTGTTGTTTAGTATGAAACGTGTATCCATTGATATCGTATCCTTAATATTGAAAAACCCGACGTGGTCGGTACCCCAACTGTGCCACTTCTGAATCAACATTTGAAAATATACGACTAATTTTATCTACAAACCACTGCAAAAATGTTCTCTTGTACTCAGCTTCCAACCAAAGCTAACGTTGATGATTGTTATTTTGGTTTAAATGTGACATGTTCTCCTGTATGTATTAGTCCACGCATGTCATATTTTGAAATACGGTAAAAGGAGCTTGCTCTAAATCATGGTTATTCGGTGTGACATCTTTGCGCCCGATTGTCCCTTTCCCATCAAGTCTACCAGCGTGCCAGGTTTGCGGAATTCCAATATTTTTGAAACCTTCCATATACTTTATACAAAACTGATCCACTTCTTCGAAAGCATACCCTTCAATAATACTCCCTTCTGGTCATGATAGGTTCCTTACATACCCTTTTAATAAACCCATATACCTCTCGAATGGATATATGTATCGTAGAAATACGGGGCCACAAGCCTTTATCTCTCCAACAATATGAGATATGAGGTGAACCATGACATCAAAAAAGGAAGGTAGGAAGTACATCTCGAGTTTACAAAGAGTAAGAATAATATCACTTTGTCATTCATCCAACTTTTATGGATCAATAACTTTGGAATGAATGAAGTTAAAAAGGCTTTGTGATTGTATGTCGTACTCGAGGTGGCAAGACTCGACGAATACCGATTGTAATCAACTATGTCATTTAAATGTGACAATAATGGGACTTCATAAGAAGCAACTTCAAGTCTTTCATCGATACCATCTTTTTAATGTTAGAAGAATATCCAGAATGGACTTTCACACCGTGCAAGAATTCACAAATTATGGTTTTCTCAGCCTTTGACATGGTATAACATGCCGCCGGCAAATACATTCTCTAACTATCCGTCTCTTTTGGTACAAGCTCCTCTCTAATTCCCATTTCAACCAAGCATAAACGGAACATGGGTGAAATCATTGGGAGGGCCGAGTGCTATATCAATTAATTTGGACGAGTTAGAACTGTACTTTCTTTTAGCGAATCTAAGTAGAAACTCAAAGTTTTGGGAGGGTTGTGGCCCACCCGGGTCTCCACTAAGGTCCGTCCTTGCATCCATGTCTTGTCAAGCTGTAACTTCGTCTTTCGTTTTTCCTATAATGTTTAATAATAACCCTAATAAGCTTTCACAAACATTTTTCTCGATGTGCATAACATCAAGACAATGATGGACTTGCAAATATTTCCACTAATCCAATTCCGAAAATATTGATTTCTTTTTCCAAATATTTTTTTAGGAGCCTTAACTATTTTTCGAAAAACAATATTTAAATCCGCAACTTGGGAAAGTGCATCGTACCTATCCAATGGTTATGCCATCACTCTACACTCTATAGTACCGTCAAACAAACTCTTTTTCCTACCACATGGGTGATTTTCTTCAAGTAGTCTTCTATGTCCATGTACCGTTTTCCTACAATTAGTTAACCATTGAGAGTGGGTTTCCTTCTTACAAACAGGACACGCCTTCTCCCTTTTCATGCCATAACCTAACAAATTACCGTACTCAGGAAAATCACTTATGGTACAATAAATCATGCCAAATATTTTGAAATTGTCTTTCTTGTATTCATCATAAACTTCAACACCTATCGTTCCCAATAATGACATCATGATGTATTTTCGTTTCATGCACAACCAAGGTGGGAGATTGTATATGCATAAAAGAACAGGCCAAGTGCTATGACGAGTATTGAGGCTCCTAAACGGATTAATTCCATCTCAACTAAGTCCAAACCATATGTTTCTAATCTCTGATCCAAATTTCTCAAAATCCTTATCGATATTTTTCCATTGAGGAGAATCGACCACATGTCTCATTTTTCCATCATTTTTCGCTCTTCAGCATGCCAACGCAACAATTTGGCATCCTTGGGGTTTGAATACAACTTTTTTAATCTAGGTATTCTGGGAAGATACCACAAGAATTTAGCGGGAGGGCCATTCATTGTCACATCAATGTTTAGTTCCGTGAAATTATTGCGCCTGTACCTCGGTTCATTACACAAAGTACATTCGTGTAGGTCTTTGTAGTATTTTCTGAACAATATACAATCGTTTGGACATTCATGTATACGTTCGACTTCTAATCCTATCTGACACATCAGTTCTTTGCTTGATACACTGAAACAGGTAATTCATTATCCTCAAAGGATGCTTCGTGAAACAACTCTAATAGGGTGGTGAAGCTTTTATCACTCCAACCATTTTTCGACTTCATGTCCAACAGTTTCACCACTATAGAGAGAATGGTGAACTTCTTGCATCTTTTATACAATGGTTTTTCTGCATCGAGAAACAACTGGTGTATTTTTTTAATGTCCTATTCATTACTGTCATGATCCACATCACGTTCCACATCACGTAAGATGTCATCTATAATACCACCATGGTTATCGTTAGAACTATCATTCTCCTCGTGGTATATGTTTGAAACAAATACGTGACTGTCAATTGGCGTTTCACCGTGAAAATTACAACAAGTATACTCATTGTCAAACCCGTGTTGTATGAGATGACGTCTAATTATGTTAATATCATGGACACATTATTTCTACAGTACTCTTTACAAGGGCAAGAAATTTTTGTAGCTCTTGTCTTTTCTCGATGATCCTCAACGCATTTAAGAAATTCTGACAACCCTTTCATGTATTCAGGGGTGAAACGTTGTCCCTTATACATCCATGTACGATCCATCTAAAATATAAAAAAGTTAATATTCTAATATTAATTTTGCATAAAGTCACGATTGTTATAACTTGTGTTTAGTAGACGACATTGATTTAATTAAAGGTATTAATAAAGAGACGTCTCTTAAATTTATTTGCGTATTATACTATACGTGAATACGACCAAACAAGTCTAAAATTGAGTTCGTTTAGACTCGGCTCTTGAGCTTTTTACGAAGGTTCGTATCCAACCAAAACAAATATTTTAAAAACGGTTTTTTATTTGATTCCACCAAGTCACCTAATTCAACCGATTTAACAAAAATATTCGGTCGAAATCGACTTTTGATCACCCGTCTGATTCTCACGGTTCACCGGTTCAACCGGGAGTCAACAGTGGTTCAAAACATTTACCAAAACCTTTTAAAAATAAGATCCATTATCCAGCTTTTTACTATATAAAAACCCCGCCCAAAATCCCATATCCTAAAAAAGTAGCGCAATTTCATGAAAATTTTCAATTAAGAAAGGTGCTGGTGGTTCTCTTTAATTTTCTCTAAGGTACTTCTATTTGATCTTTACATCAAAATTTCGATTTAAAACTTCCAAAGTATGTGTTGGATCAATTTAGTATCCTTAATAATCGTGTAATTTTTAGCTTTGTTGTTGTTATTTGATGTTATGTTTGTACTTTTTTTTTGGTTAACACAAGGTGTTCGATTAATATCCCCAATAAGAGCCTTGATAGCTATTTCATTCATCATGGTTCTCTACTGAGAAGATATGTTCCTTGATAGCCAAGTTCTTTTTTCACTTTTGGTGTCATTGGCTGAGCTTTTAGGACTTGGGTGTATCAGTGTTTAGTTATATGCGTGTGGTGCAAGCCTTCAAGGTGTCATGTCCGTATAGTGCTGATACTCAAATCTCAAGTGACCTCTTCTTTTTTCTTGTTGATGTTTTGTTTAGTTATGTCAAACCCTTGTTGTGTAAGTGATGTTTATTTTTGGGTCTTATTTCCTCAATCAGCTCGTTTTTTGATGATGTGTGATGCGATTTACTATTTTAAGTTTAGGATCTGTAGAATGTTTTCACTTTTAGTATTGATTGATTGTATATGTCATAGTCAACCTCTCAACCTTATTACATAGTATCATAGTTCTGACATTTTCCTAGGTTGTGCATAGATTAAACTTTATAGCTTATAGGATTAGGTTTCGTTGATAGTAAATCGAGATGGATTTGTAATGTTATTTAGTATTACTACTACAAGTGTAATGATTTGTTGCAATTAAATAAATAAATAATCTTTTAGCTTAAGTTTAGCGCGCACATTGCTCACTGAAATCGCTTTGGCCTGTTAGTATTAAGTGAAATAAAAATTAGAACGAGCTAATTGCACAACTAATTAGTTAGTTAGTTGGGTTACAATGTTTGCTTCATATTCTTTTTATAAACATTGATCTTTAATTTGGATCAATCCGTTGTAAACTTTGATTATGGTATGTGCATAAATTGAAAAAGGATCAATTTTGATAATGAACCAAACTTTATCTAATTAGGATCTGTAGCATTGTTCATTGCCACTGTTACATTTTGTGGCTAAACAGGAAAATCAACTAGTTGCAAGCTTGATCCATTTGAAAACTTATAAAGATATATGTTTTGAAGTGGAGTATGTTGTAGTAACTTACATGATAAACCATTCAGTTATTTTCCTGACAAAAATATCTCCTTTTTTCCTTCATTTTACAAGCATTTTGTTGTTTGGCTTATGTGCACTGATAAAGCCTTTTTGATTGTGATTGTCAGATATGGCAAAGACTTTCCTATTCACATCCGAGTCTGTCAATGAGGGTACCGGTTAGCTGAAAGCCAAATGTGGTAGCCTATTTACGAACAACCTTGAATGGATGTTGATGGTTGCTATCATGGACTTATTACTTTATTAAATCCTTTTCTTTTTTCATGACTGCCTCACGGAGCCTTAAAAGGTTCATTTTAAATCTGGTATATTCATATAGAAACTCAATTTGCTCCTTTTTTCTCTTCATATTTGTAGCTATTTGTCATAATTGGGGACGTTATTGAGCTTGATAGGTCAAAATGGGTAAATATTTGTTCTTGAACAATGACTTTGCCCATGTTGGACCTCGTAAGAAATTTTGTTTTTTAACTGACTTGAAATATAGAACTAACCTATTGTTTCTTACTGAGATGACAAATCAGGTAGAAATATAGAAGTAACCTATTGATAATCAAGTAGAAATCTTTTTTCTTACTGAGTGAGATCACAAATCAATCCTATTTAAAATATTTATAAATATGATCTGCACAAACATGTACTGCTTCAAATTTAAAAGTAAGTTATTATATTTTGCACCTCTATTCACAATATGTGTAATTTATTATCAACACCTCTATATCATGTGTTCAGTTCTGTTATAGGATATGGTTTCTGATAGGGACATGTTGATAGAATTGAAATAGGTCTAACTGGTCGTAACTATAATACCTTTCTGTGTTGAAGTTATATCTGATACTTCAGCATGTTCTTTTAGGGTGTGTGGTTTTGGTATTAGTGTCTTACTCTATTACAAATGACAAAAAGTTCTTGGGGGTTTTAGATTGCGACTTATTATCAGACAAACATGTATTTTTTAGTACCATATCATCTGCAATATGTCGGCTAATATTATGAGGACTTCTTTTTCATACTTAAGTTTCTTTTTATTAACTGTTAATTGTTGTAGCTGTTTAATAGCTAGGAATCTTATAAGGCCTTCTTTTCCAATCATTATATTTCAATGTTCAACTTGTTCTAATTGCACATCACTACATCATGGTGCTACATTTAGAAGAAGTTCCAGATTCTTACGCAGAAGAGGTAAAGTTCGTCTCTGTGTTATGCAGTCTATAATAAGAAAGTGGTTAAAAAGTGTGGCATTTCCCATGCAGGACCAACTTTTACAAAAATCCTAATTTTTTTCTCTTTTTTATTTACAACCAAACCACCAACAACCAATTCACTAGCACATCTTGGTGGCTCTACAACATCATCTTCTACACCACATGCTAGTTAGTATTCTTGGGCTAATATTCTACTATATATTAAATTGCATTACGGTATGTTGGAGGAAAACTCCCAGGATCGATGTTTCAAACCAGAATCAAATATACCAAAAGAAATTGTATTGCAATAATCTTTGTCTTTACAATAATTTAAGTTCTATCATCAAATTCTAAGTTACATAATCTTTCCTATTTATAGAAATCTAATAGGCGTGTTTGAAAGGTCGCAATGGTTCATGTCATAGAACCGTTTGTGTCTGTTGCCTTTGTAACTGCCATAATAACTGTTTGTAACTGTCAAATAAGTTACAGCGGGTAAGATTAGTCCATTGGGTCGGGTATGGCCCAATATTCTCCCCTCTAATCGCAAACGCTGTGACGCTTGATCTTTAAGTCCAAGAAATGTGGGGTTCTTCATGAGTTGCTTAGTGATCATCCTTATATCCAGGCTGATAGCTATGATCTTCCTTAAGTCCAGGTTGACAGTTGTGATCTTCCTTACGTCCAGGTTGATAGTTGTGATCTTCCTTAAGTCCAGGTTGATAGTTGTGATCTTCCTTAAGTCCAGTCTGATCATTGGTTTCTGGTTATTTCCACCATGTTGTTGTGATCTTTCATAAATCCTGATCGAACACTTTGTCTTCTAATTAGAGTTGTTGCAGTGCAAATATCTTCCTTGATTCCAGGTCGATTCATGCTTTCATATTTCCACCTTCCAAGCTTTCACTGTCAACTCGTTCAATATTTGATATAGTTAAGTTGAAGTTGAATGGAATTTTCTTCCATTCTCGAACCATTCTTGTTCTTCTTCAATAGTTGCCATGAGTAATTGTGGCTCTAAGTCTTCTTCAGTAAAGTTGGATTGTTCTTCTTTCTTTGATGGAAATCTGTTTGCGAAGTGCCCATACTCCTTACATTTGAAACACATCACCTTACTCTTATCATGAGTAAGTTGGTTTGAGTTGTTCTATGATGATTCCAAATTCTTCTTTTCTGATCGAAACCTGTTATTTCCTTGGTCACGTGATTGGTTAAGTCCACCATGACCACGATTTTTGAATTGTTGGTCTTGATCTTTATGTTGAGAAAACATTAGTCAATATTGACTGTTTTCGTGTTTATCTTCTTTTCCTTTCATTCTTTCTTCGTAGGTCTTGAGTCGACCTATTGCTTCTTCTAAAGTCATCTTATCTAAATCTGAGTATTGTTCGATAGATGCGACGATTTGAAGGAATTTATCTGGTACAGCTTTTAAGAGTTTTCGAACTAAAGTCGAGTCCTCAAAGGTGTGTCCTAAGCCAGCGGCTTTGTTCGCGTATGTTGTCAATTTTCCTGTAAAGGTGTCGATTGACTCGTCTTCCTTCATTTGCAACGTCTCAAAGTCAGATTTGAGCGTTTGTAATCTCGCTTGTTTGACTCTTTCCTCTCCCATATGCCTTATCTTTAAAGCATTCCAAATGTCTTTCGAGGTTTTATGCTTCGTTATTTGAAGCAATTCTTCTTCGGGTAAAGATTGATAAAGAAAAGCCATTGCGGTCTTATCTTTCTTATTATCAATTTGGGTAGTATCCGTTGGATCTATCATATCCCATAAACCATTCGCTTAGAGAATGATTTGCATTCGAATTGCCCATAAAGAGTAACTCGAGGGTTTTAGCATAGGACATTGAAATTGGGGTGTACTTATAGTACAAACATCCCTTGTTGAACTATTTCCATCTTCTTTTGTCATATTTTTAGATTTTAAATAAAATCTCTAAAATAATTTATTTAACTCTTCAAGTGTCGAAAAGTTTTTTTTCTAACAAGGATTAATTTTAAAACCAAACTTATCCCTGAATAATTTATATCTAATCTTGAATAACAATAAGGTTAATTACTCCTTAAATTATTCCCAATATAATAAGCAGTGTAAAATCTAGGTTATTATATTTAATATGATTATATATAAAGAAAACTAACTTACAAAATTAAAGTAAGTATGATTTTTTAAGAGGTCTATATGTTTTTTTTCCAAAATATATATAAAACAATAAAAGATGGAAAAAGTTAAAAAGGTTTATGTAAAACCTGATGGGCTTGGCCCGTAGTCGGTGTGGGTTAAAAGGCCCGTTCCTTTCTTTGATAAAACGCTCGACTTATTTATCCTTTTGTGATAACACACAACGACTCTTTTCCTTGGAGATATCGATGTCTCTCTCTCTTCTCTGAGACTGATAAAAACTTCTCCCTGTCTTCAATGGTGATTAATTTCACCGAGAAAAACTTTATCCTTCTTCTAACTACGATGTGTTCGTAGTGATGATTCCCTTGATTATGTCTTGCGAAAAGTAGGGTCTCGCAAGAGATTGGGATTTTGATGCCACAAAAATTGGGGCTTTCTGGCTAATTGAAATCAACTGATGATTTCTAGAGGGATTGATTCGTTGGAATCTACAAACAGGTGTGTTTGTTCCCTTTTTGGATGATCTATTTTTTCTGTCCTTTGTTCGGTTTCGAATCTGGGTTTAATAAAAAAACTATGCCTAATCTTTTCTGGGTATGTTTTCTTTCGGTGTTCTTGAAAGAAAAATTGTTTTGCAAAAAGAATTCGTGGGTAAAAACCCCTTTGTTGCCGGTTTAAAAATCAATCACAAGGATGATTGATCCTTGGTGATAGAGGTAGGAACCCCTTATTAAAAACAAAGACGAAAAAATAATTCGTATGATTTTGTGTTTCAAGCGGTTTGCAAAACTGGGAAAAAATTGTGTCGTTGTTTTTTGATTCAGAAACTGGGATGAAAAATAAAACGGTATATGATGATACCTTGGTTTGATTACCAAAAGCTCTGATGCCAATTGTTGGAGGAAAACTCCCAGGATCGATGTTTCAAACCAGAATCAAATATACCAAAAGAAATTGTATTGCAATAATCTTTGTCTTTACAATAATTTAAGTTCTATCATCAAATTCTAAGTTACATAATCTTTCCTATTTATAGAAATCTAATAGGCGTGTTTGAAAGGTCGTAATGGTTCATGTCATAGAACCTTGTGTTTGTTGCCTTTGTAACTGCCATAATAACCGTTTGTAACTGTCAAATAAGTTACAACGGGTAAGATTAGTCCATTGGGTCGGGTATGGCCCAATACGGTAGGCGACAAATTAGGCCAGGCTTGGGCCGATTATTCAGTGGGTTATGGTGTAAATATGATAAAGTGAAGCTAATGAGATATCTAACTCGGTTTTTTATGGGAATTTTAGGCGATAAGCTTCTCTCAGACTCGTTTCCTTACACTGAGATGGTATTCTATGGGAAGTTAACGGAAAGGTACATGTTCAACCATTTTTTACTTGGAAGCTGTGTGCTCAAAATAGATCAAGTGCCAATATGCTAACTATATTCGATGTAAAATTTATGTTTGCAGTGGGTGGTACACGGAGAAATTGATGTAAGCATTGGTGCAAATCATCTTCTGAATGAGGTTGTGAAGATGAAGGTGTTCACGATCAAGCAGTTAGGGTTGTCGACATTGTTGACACTTTCAGACTCCAGGTAAAAACTAAAACCTATCGTTTACACAACTCATTGAGTTTTGAAAAAGTAAACTGATTTATACTTTTAAAATATGTTGTATTTGTAGGAGCAACCTCCCATCGACAAGAAGAAGTTTGTTGGTTACTTTAAGAAGTACATCAAGTTGATCACACCCAAGCTTGATGAAGAGAAACAAGCATTCTTCAAGAAGAACGTTTAGGCTGCACCTAGTTCCTATCGGAAAGCTTAAAGACCTCCGACTGTAAGTATTTCTGCTCCTCTTATTTTGTGGCAACTTTAAAGGCAAACTGTTTAAACTCCATGTCATAATTATTAATTTGTCGGGCCTTTTATTTAGTCTTAAGTTATTGTTTCGTAGTTCCTTTTTACTTACGAGATTTGAATCTTAAACTATAACATGTTCAAATTGTATCTCACGTGTGTATCATATACTGTTTTAAACTCAGCCTACAACATATTCTCATTAAGCTATTCACCTATATTCTGAGTTGGTCAAAAAATCAAAGTCCACCAATATCACTCAAATTTGGAATGAAACAAGGGCGTGCATTGTATTTACAGAAATGTTTAGGCAATATTTTCCATTATTTAGAGTTAGTTCATGTCTTTTTCATCATGATGCTATGATGTGAAACTTTAAATATATTACTGAAAAATAGAACTTTAAGAACATGGATTTGTGGAATAGTTTTAGAAAACTTACAGCGCCATGTGTATTGCGTTATTTAATTGGTTAATGTTCAATTGTGTATTATGATGTCTATAACATTATACGGAGTAGTTTTGTTGAAAGTATAATTTTTGCATTTGAAGTTGATTCTTGTTCAAATGTTTGTTGTCTCAGGTTGTACCACATGACAATGGTAATTTGGCAACAAATATTCCACAGAAGCTTAGCTTATCAAGTGAGGAGATGCAAGATGGAATGGATATGTTTTGTAAGAATAATAGTTAGCTCAAAGGTTTTAACGAGATACCTGACTTCAGTGGATGGATATGATTTAGCTGCCAAAGTATTTGTATGATGGATTCAAACGAAAATCTTAAAAACGTGTCTACATAAAGATATTAAATAAGAAAAATAAATTAGCAAAGCAATCATTCAATATATATGTGACAATAAAGATATACACTTATTCCTGTATAATCACTTAGTATAACACTAGTGATAAATGGTTACCTTATCTTATTTTATAACACTAGTGATGAATGGTTACCTTATCTTATCTTACTTCTTACTATCTTATAAAACATTTGGGACAATATTAAATTTAAAAAGTCAAAAAATTATAAAGACATTTAAAATTACATGTTATGGAAAGATACATTTTTATCAAGATGTTCATTCTTAATAATTATTTTTTTAACAAACTTTTGTAACAACCTATTAAAATTTATTTTTATTTTTAAATGGAAATGTTTTGTTATATATTAATTTTTTTCATAATCTAATTTCACTATATTTCTTAAAATTTCGTGCTCTTTATTCCAACATCCTTTTTATATATTTTATTACTTTTAGTTTTTTTCTTAGTAGGTTTCTTTTGTTTCGACTTAATTTTTTACAACTTCAACATTAAGTTGTAAGCAAAATTAAAATTGATGAGTAAAAAATATAACATTTGTTCGTCGTATAAATCGTTACCGGTCCCCGCCGCATTACGCGGGTGCCATGCTAGTAATATAAATGAATGTTATGAAATCTTGAATTCATTTAGCTTTTATTAGAAGCATCAAGCACGTATGGTGTATTTAGGGTTTTATTTATGGATATTAAACGATTATCTCAAACTTTTTATAAAGTTGATAGTCGGTATTTTTTTGAAAATAAGGGTCTGACCAGTTGTGTAAATTTAAAAAACAAACATCATTAAGACTGGTTTTTTCTAAGTAACCGGTGTCTCTGTTTGAAATACAATTAAAAACCGGTTTTCTGAGAAAACCGGTCTCTTTGAATGTGTTTTGAAACCGGGTTTCTATGAAGAAGCCGGTCTTTCTTTAATTTTCTATTATAAAGACCGGTCTTTTTAATAGTACAGGTGTCTATACCGCTATTTAGACAGACCGGTTATTACAGAACCAGTGTCTATTAAGAGATTTTTATGTGCTTTTCTGGAGTAGTGAAAACTAATCAATTGATGAATATTCATTATCAAAATACTTTTTTTATTAATGAACCATGCTTTTTATTGATAAGCAATGATGGAATTAATAAAGTTATCTGTACACAAAAGATAAACTTGGACAAACAACTATATCATTTACTTTTTGAATTATTAGCAAATCATTAACTAATTCGGTAAGTTTGACCGATTATAAAACTCGTCATAATTGGTTCAAGATTTTTCAAATATAAAATAACATATACGCATTTGTACTTGGTAAATTCATTGTGAATAAAACCTTTTACACATTTGTATGTAAAGAAAATATGAAACCACTAATCTTTTACTAATAATTTACTTCAATTATGCATTCTTAAACGAACCGTTGATGGTGAATCAGGTAGTACAAAAGCGTCGATGATGTTCTAGGCCCATTTATGGTGCTTCACTGTTTTCAATAGCCGAAAAATAAAAACAATGGATAAGCAACCGTTTTCAATCACCAGCACATGACGACGCACGACACTTCTAATATGGGCCAAGATTGTGGGAGGTTGGTTGGAAATAGTTGGCGAATCCAATGGTTATGTTCATTTGACTTTGATTTAGATGGTGATGGTGTTATTTTAAGAGAGAGAAATAGAAAGTAATTGTAAAAAGCGAGATAAGAGAGAAAAAAATATGATAGATGGGGGATTTTGAAAGAAAAATAGATGTCAAAGACTTACCCCGTTGATCAACAACAAACACTTTTTGTACTTACTTTGCAAAAGATCAGTCATCTTAACAGTGATACAGAACATAGAACATGGCGACTTGATTGTTTAAGAGACATTTAAACGTTTATTAAGTTTTGTTGTAAGATATTTCTACACTATCGCGGAAATGTCATTTTATATATATCGATGATAGTTGTTGTCAATGTACCAAAGATTTTCTAGACAAAAAACACATTTCCAAAAAATGACATTCCAAAAAAGGTAATCAAATGCTCCGCAGTGAAGAGTGTTCAATAAACATCTCGTTGTGCATCATATAATACTACATATTAAACCAGGACCATTAAATATATACATACATGTAGACCTAGTTTGATCCGGTGATTCGTTGAACTAGCAACTCAATGAACCGGCCATTAAATCAGATTTATTAGAAAATCGAGTTTTAAAACATTAGCGTTACAAAAATAAAAAACCAATAATCATGCCAAATAAACCAAATAAATCAATAACCGAATACCCCGAATCTCTCATCTATCCCTAAAAAAATATTATAATAATCTCCAGGTCTTCACAGTGTGTACCAAAGTATCAACAAACACCAAAAACTACAACAACTTTCTATAATCGACAAAATAATTAGTATATATTTCCTCGAATAAGAATGTTCCAATACTGGTTTACCTAGAAGAATAACAATGGAAGGTTAACTGACAGCAGATTTGGATGCTATAAGAAGAAGAAAAACCGAGGTGTGTGTTAATTTTTGTTGCCGCCTCGAATGGTTTTTGTAATTGTATGTACCTTGGTTATGTACTAATAATATAAATAAACTTTTGACAATTTGGAGCTCTATACAAAGAGGAGAGTAAAACTTCATCCTGCTCGCTTGAACTTGTAATCATACATGTCACCATCAATTTCAGGAAAAAAACATTATTTAAAACACTTACTTTATTCACATAAGCAACTTACATGGACCCAGTTGATGATGATGAGGCTGGTGATGACGATGACAAGGAGGAGGATGAGGATTAGGTAATGTGGGGTAAGCATATCTTATTTTGTGTCTTCTATTTTAGTTAGACATCCTTAAAGTGAACAATTTATTCCCCGTATGTCTAATTAGAACATGTTATTAGGTGATTATATGTGTTTATTATGATTATGTGTGAATCTGGCTTTAATATATCAAATGCATCGATCCGTTATAATGTATTGTGTTTTGGTACGAGTTGTAATGTACTTGGGTAGATTACATATTGCTTTATACACGTTTCAGGTTTTGGTTTTTTTCCCAAAAGATTCTCGAAAAAATATGGAAAACACTTTTTGTGCATGCTGCTATAGAGAAAACTCGTATCTGGCTGTTGACAAGTGACCATATACGAAATGCATTTCTGGTGAGATGTCTCCGAAACCTACCACTAAACGACAAAATTCGTTTCTGGGCGTTGACATGTCAACGATATACGAAAGTATTTCCCGACGACATGTTGTCACGGGAAACCGGACACTATTATTGTTAAGTTAATTAAGTTTTTATTTAATATGTTGTTATAATCCCCGTTGATATGTCGCCGGGGAATATAAACCCAGCGTGGTTTTTACTTTATTGACTGAAAACGGAGTGGGATACACAAGTCGCTGGGATTGTCGCGGGGGAATGAATCATTATCAATCATTTCCCTGCGAAGATTCCCTGGCTGCATGTCGCTGGGAAAAACTATCCACAGTGACATGTTGCCGAAGACAACCCTAAAAATTCGTTGGGGATTGTGTCTAGTGTTGTAGTGTAAGAAAATATAGAAACAAGTTTAAGATTTTATATTGTGGTTATATTTATATCCTCTCCGGGATACCCCTCCTTGCTAACCTTTAATGTTAGCTTTCTAAACACCCTCCATGTCTCTTTGTTACAAAATTGCCTCCTTGATATGAGCAAAAACTCATATCAATTTATCAACAAATCACCCTAAAACACAATAAAAATACCTAAACTTTGTGCTATAAAGCGGAATTATGTGGTATGTTTTGTGTTTGTGCTCAAATAGGTAAGAAGGATACATTTTCAAGCAAACAAAGGAAAATCAAGCTTAATTTGATGAAAAAGACAAAAGAGGATCAAAAGTGACAAGACTTTGAAGACAAAGGACCTATCTTGACAATCTGCCAAAGATAAAGGACCAAAAGTGTAATTTTGTAAAAGTCAAGATCATAGTCAAATCTGGTCAAACTCAAGTTAACTCAGTCAAAGGATCAAATTTGTTCAAGAATGAAGTTTGAAGGACCAAATATGCCAAAGAAATGAAGTTACTAGCTCAAATTTAAAATCTGCCAAGTTCAAGGGCTTATTCTGCCAATTTTGGAAAGTTATTCAAGTATGATGCATGTGATAAACTTTCAGCCAATGAGAAGCCAAGAAACCAAGGCCATGGATTGCCAAATCACTTCAATAAATGCACTCAGCCGCCAGCCATTTATTGGTCAGAATCCTAACAGTAACTCCCACTATCCAATTTTTCAGCCAATGAGAGAGTGACATGCAATAATCACTTTATCCATTGTGGATAGTGATCCGTGTGAACTTCTAATAGCCAGTGAAAAATTGCTACGTGTCATCTTCATCAAAACGATTTACCAGGATCGACTTTGAGCTAGAGTGGATTTCAAGAGAAGTTATAAACATCAAACTTGCTCATTTTTGAAAGACGAATTCAATGGTTACAACCAATTAGTCTGAAATCAACTCAAGATAAAACCCCCAAATCTGTTCTTCATCAGCTAAATCCATTATGCAGATTTTTGACACATGGAAGCCTGGGATTGGTTCCAACACGTCACTAACCCCAACCACTTCACTCCTGCAGCCTATAAATAGCATAGTTTAGCCTTCATTTGGTAGTTGTAGAAAGTGTGAAATTTCACACACTTTAATTTTCCTCTCAATTTATTTCTAGTTTAGCTTAACAACTCAAGAGCTTGACATACTCTTGAGTCTGTTATAGTTAGTTGTAACATCTTAACTACCCTTGTAACTACTTTTCTTACTCAATAAAATTCAAATTCCCATTTTCCCTCCAAAACTCTATTACCTATTCTACTGTTCATTACCTGCTTCCTTGATACTCTTGATACTGTTGTTAGTTTGTTATGATCATATCTTGATCATAACTGGCTAAAGTTGAAGATTGTTGCTGTTTTGATCATTCAGTTCAGATATAGCAGAATTTGATGATTTCAAGTCCATCAATGGCAGAATTAATGATTGATTGCTGTTGATAGATTGTTGATAGTGTTTCTAGTGCTAAGGTGGTGGTTAGCACTATAATAGAGAGCTCAGCGCTCCTCTACTCCCCAAAGGAGGCCCTTGCTTAAGGTTTTAAGTTTCTGATTTTCAGTTCCACTAAACAGTTGCTTGCCTGCTCAATTCTAGTTAATCTTGTTTGTTTGCATGATCAAAGTTGTTATAGCCTGTTTCTGATCTGATTTCTATGATTTGGTAGCTTAATTGTAGCTTTATATAGCTTATAGCTTTGTTACTTAACCTGTTTTAAGCTTTTATCTCAGTCACTTTAGCTTTGCTATCAATTTTGTGCTCTAGTTTGGTTCATTCCTTGTTACTAGCTCTAATACACTTCATTTTGGTTCCTAAATTTAGCTTGATAAAGCTTTAAACTCAGTCTTGTCATTTGCTTAAAAAATCTTCACAAAAATTCCAAAAAGATTATAAAGTGGTGTTTGGCATTAGTTTGTAAGTAGTTTTCAAGTATTGATAATTGGCAAACTTGTGTTCATTTCCAGTTTATAAGTGATAACAAATGGTTTTAAGTCATTTTCAAGTCAACTAGTTGGTCAAAAAGGCAAATGGTAGTCTAAAAAGTGTGGGTCAGTTTTGTACAAGTTCTCATTCAGAAAGTTGTGATTTTAAATTGCTTGGCATTTATTTGATAGTTAATGAAATTCCACCAAACCAGCTCTCATTTCTCAATCAATATATGAAGTTTCAGAGTCTATAAGGATTTTGTACAATATCAAGTATACAAGTAGAAATAAGCCAAAGTTTAAGACATTAAGCAAACTCAAGTTTCTGTAATTGGTGAACTGATTTTTCATATCTCTAATTCCACTTCATAAACTGGTCGATTTTCTTTCACAATATCATTTAGTAAGTGTTCCTTGTTAATTTTTGAGATTTTGAGCTTATTGAAAAATCTTGGTCAAAGTTGGTCAACATAAGCACTCATTTTGCTTACTTTAGAATTCTGAGCTTAATACTTGATGATTTCTCATGAGATTTGATTTCCCGTTCTTAATTTGAGCTTATTAATCATTTTCATCACTAAAATCTAGTTGTGCAAGTCTAGATTTCTTTGTAGCTTATTTTGGGCTTATTGAATTCAGCTTATCAGCTTTTTAGTCACTTTCAGCTAAAATCCTTGGACAAGTCTAGTTTAACTCTGATTTTAAGACGTTTGCAAGTGGTTTGGTCGAATTTGGTTGAAAAATAAGCTCAAACGAGCTTATTAAAGGTTGTAACCCGTTTTTGATTAAAAGTTTTCAAATACTGCACTTTGGTCCTTAATGAATTAATCTGTTACTAATTTTGGCTAAACTTGCAAGTTTTTAGGGTTTTCAAAAATCCAGTCTTTTAACTTTCAAATTTGTTAAAATTCAGTTAGGTAGTTTGGAATTTGTTGGATAATTGGTTACTTGTTTGGTTAGTTTTCATTTTCAGTCCTCATAGTTTACTGATTTTGCACATTTAGTCCTTGTACTTTTCAGCTTTATATTTTAAGCATTTACATTGCATAGAATTTACATTTCTAGTCCTTATAGTTTGTAAAATTTACATTTTGCATTTTAATTGAATAAATACTTGGTATTTGCACTATGTTTTACATATAAGTAGACGTTATTTTTCATTTTTGCAAGGCTTGTTTGAATTAGCAATAGAATATCAAAAAAAAATATTACCAACCAAGAACAATTAAAAACCCGATATTGTTAGGACTTTCAATTTGTTAAGAACTAAGAAAAACGAACTTTGACTATACACATTTCAAATGGCGCCGCTGCCGGTTCTTTGACTTTACGAGAGACTATCGACTGACGGTTTTCATTGGCTTTTGGGATCCGTTCACCTTGTGAACGTTATTTTTTTCGTATCATAAATAAAAAACAAATAAAAAATCAAAAATATAAAAATATATAAAAACTAAAAAATTAACAAAACAATTATTTTCCTAAAGAATTGACCAAACAAATTAAAAAATCCAAACAGCAATCTTTTTCCTAAGAGATTGCACCCAAAAATATATATTATTGGATTCTCTCGGTTTTTATGTACCTATAGTATTTTCTCTTAAAAACTCATAAATACAAAAATATTTTCCATATATTATTATAAGTAAATACGTATACGTATAAGAACAACCAATCTACATATTCTCCATAAGTATTGCCAAGGCAATACACCGTGTTGAGGGGCGTTCCGGTCCTTGACACGTGTATCGATCAAACAAAATAAAGCAAGAATAGATAAATACTCTCAATAAGCAACAATTTGAAGAATACAAACAATTAAGTGAATAGAAAGGCGATGTGCTATAAAATGCCATCTAAGGGTCAATAGGTACTTAAGTGCTTCGCGCCACCTAACCCCCCGTTCACTTGTGAGTATTCTAAGAAGGAAGGCTTCATTGGGGGTCTTGCACCCAAGTAGTACATACATATATATTATTTTCTTGTGGATATTTCAT
The DNA here is from genome assembly GCA_025667525.1 of Glebionis coronaria. Taxonomy (NCBI): domain Eukaryota; kingdom Viridiplantae; phylum Streptophyta; class Magnoliopsida; order Asterales; family Asteraceae; genus Glebionis; species Glebionis coronaria. The sequence goes on from CM046881.1 coordinate 466,917,920, forward strand.
ATTGAAACTCGAAGAGGATAATCCTTTTCTCTTCAAAGTCACACGAGAGCTTCTCTCTCATTCCTCGTATTGAGTTGCATGCTCACTCGCGGGCGTGCACAAATACCGATTGGTGTACAACCTCTTCCTCCGAAAAGGAAGAAAAAGAGAAAGAGTAAGACCACCACCGTCCATCAAGCCGATCACGAGAATCGTGCTTTGACTCATCCACAACAAGAAGCCATGGCTGTTGATAATCGCTCTTTGATGGAGCGTTTGCAATCCAATGTTCATGGATATGCTAATGCTATTAGGATTCCCGACATTCCCGCAAATTCATTTGAGCTAAAAACGGCTATGATTACCTTGGTTTCACAAACACCTTTTTATGGTCACAAGAATGATGATCCTCATGATCACCTTAAGAGATTCCTTGCTCTGTGCAATACCCTTAAGTACAATGGAGTTCCACATGATGCTATCAAGTTGATATTAGTGCCATTTTCACTAGAGGGACAAGCTAAGCATTGGTTAGACACTCAACCACCCGATAGTATCACCACATGGGATGGTTTCACCACTAAGTTTTTGAACAAGTTCTTTCCCCCATCTAAGACCACGGCTTTGAGGAACTTAATTATAGGCTTTCAACAAAAACCTAGTCAATCCTTTAGTGATGCTTGGGAGGAGTTTAGAGAGTTATTGAGGCGATGCCCTAACCATGGATTAGATGAAGTTCACCAAATAAATACTTTCTATAATGGCCTTAAACCTCATCACCAAGATTCACTCAATGCTTCCGCGGGAGGGAATATTCTTCTTAAATCCTTTCAAGAGGCCGTGGACATCATTGAGACTAAAGCAGTGGTTCAAACAAACACTCAATTTGAAGAAAGGGTTCATGTTATCCAAAACACTTCTCAACCACCTTGTGATAACCAATTCCTCAAATATCAACAAGAGATCCTTCAACAAATGAATAAAGGTCAACAAGAGATGATTCAAGCCATTAAGAGCCTTTCATTGAACAAAACTTCAAATGATGTGAATGCCATTACTCTTTCTTGTGTAACTTGTGGAGGCCCCCATTCTTATGAACAATGTGATAAGGTGCAAGTTTATCAAGGGGAATGTTATGCTTACCAAGAGGAACATCGTGAACACTTTAAGCCAAATATCATTCCAAATAACCTTTCTTACAAGTCCCAAAATTACCTTACTCCACCGGGATTCCCACCCCAACCACCCACCCAAATTCAACAAAATCCTCCTCAAGTTTTACAAAGGCATCAAGGGCAAAGACCACCTTACCAATAAAATAACTACAAGGCACCCAACAATGTTCAACACCAAGGAAATACCTTTTATCCACCACATCAAGGATTTAATCAACCGATTCCACCTTTTCCAAATCAAGGATACTCTCAAATACCAAATCAAGCTTATCCTCAACTTCAAAATCAAGGATATGGGATGTAAGAGACTCAAGAGTATGTTGACAAGAGAATGCGTGAAATTGAAAAGAGAATGAATGACCAAATGAAACTTGCATTGGATTCACAAACCAATAGGCTTTTAATGGCATTCAATAAAAGACCACAAGGGGCTTTACCTTCCAACACACAAACAAATCCAAGGGCAAATGTCAATGCTATTACAACAAGAAGTGGAAAAACAACAAAGGATTCTTCACCTTCTAAATCTCCTATTGTTCCACCCACTTTTGTTCCTACTTGTGACAAGCCTTCTACCTCTAATTCACCACCTCAAAATGCTCCCATTCAATCAAACATACCTTCTCAACCTCTTCCTACTTCTCCTCTACCTTCCACACCTCCCAATGAAGAAGCTAACAAAGACAAATCTTCCACTACAACACCTATTCCACCTACACCAAAACCAACTCTTCCATATCCTTCAAGGTTGAAAAAGGACAAGTTAAAGAACAAGGATGACATCCAAGTCTCAAATTTCTTAAGGATGTTCAAGCAACTCAACATCAATATATCCTTTGCGGAAGCTCTTGCTTATATGCCAAAGTTTGCTAAGATGTTCAAGGATTTACTCTCAAACAAAGAAAAATTGGTTGATTTGCCCAACACATCCCTTAATGAAAATTGTTCCGCCGTGCTACTTAAAACCTTACCAACAAAACTTGGAGATCCGGGGCGCTTCTTGATACCTTGTAATTTTCCCGGTGTAGAAAATTGCATGGCTTTGGCGGATTTAGGGGCAAGCATTAACCTCATGCCTTTATCGGTTTGGAAAAAACTCTCTCTTCCCGAGCTCACTCCCACTAGGATGACCCTTGAGTTAGCCAACCGAACCATAGCTTACCCCGTAGGTATAGCGGAGGATGTGTTTGTAGGTGTGGATAAGTTTACATTTCCGGCCGACTTTGTAGTGGTTGATTATGACATGGATCCTAGAGTTCCTTTGATTGTTGGTAGACCGTTTTTGAGAACGGGTCGTACTTTGATAGGTGTGGCGGAAGGAGAACTAATTATGAGAGTAGAGGATGAGAGAGTGGTGTTTAAGTTAGGGAAAGTTTGTGATAGGAAAGAGGTTAAGGAGTCTAGACCTTGTGACACTATTAACATAGTTGATGTGCTAGATGAGGTGTGTGATGAACACTTTCATGATGCTTGTAAGAGTACTAGTGATGAGATGCCCCATGTTGAAACCGTGGCCTCAATTGCTCCCTCTTTAACACCTTTTGGAGAGAGTGATTTCCTCTTGGAGGAATTTGAGTCAAACTTTCTTGGTGATGATGATTCTCCCATTAATTGGGAAGAAGATATTCTTACTATCCAAAAGTTGCTCAATGAGGACCCTATTCCTTCTCCTATTCCACACGAAGTTACCAATGAGGATCCTTCCATAGTAAAACCTTCCATAGAGAGTCCACCTCCAATTGAACTTAAGGACCTTCCATCCCACTTAGAGTATGCTTTCTTAGAGGGCAAAGACCAATTACCTGTGATAATTGCTAAAGAGTTGAAAGAGGATGAGAAGGAGCAACTTATTGAAGTCCTTAAGAAACACAAGAAAGCCTTAGCATGGAAAATATCCGACATAAGGGGGATTGATACACATTTTTGTACACACAAAATCCTTATGGAGGATGACTACAAACCCGCCATTCAAAGTCAACGAAGAGTTAACCCAAAAATCCATCAGGTCATTAAGAAGGAAGTGATTAAACTCCTAGATGCGGGTATGATTTACCCCATTTCCGACTCTCCATGGGTTAGCCCGGTACATTGTGTTCCAAAAAGGGTGGAATCACCGTAGTGCCTAATGAGAACAATGAGCTTATTCCTACGAGACTTGTCACCGGTTGGAGAGTTTGTATTGATTATAGGAAACTCAATGAGGCTACTAGGAAAGACCATTTCCCATTACCTTTTATGGATCAAATGCTTGAGCGCTTAACGGGAAATGAGTACTATTGCTTTCTTGATGGCTTTTCGGGTTATTTCCAAATACCCATTGACCATAAGGATCAAGAAAAGATCACATTCACTTGTCCCTACGGTACATTTGCTTACAAGAGGATGCCTTTTGTCTTATGTAATGCACCGAGGACGTTTCAAAGGTGCATGATGGCGATTTTCCATGACATGATAGAGCAAACCATGGAGGTTTTTATGGATGATTTTTTCGTCTTTGGAAATTCATTTACCTCATGTCTCACCAATCTAGAGAGAATGCTTAAGCGTTGTGAGGAAACACGTTTAGTGTTTAATTGGGAGAAATGTCACTTTATGGTGAAAGAGGGAATTGTTTTAGGACACAAAATATCCAACAAGGGATTAGAATTGGATCGAGCTAAAATTGATGTGATTGCTAAGCTTCCCCCACCGACCTCGGTTAAAGGTGTGAAGAGTTTCTTAGGTCATGCGGGATTTTATAGGCGCTTTATACAAGATTTTTCTAAGATAGCTAGACCGATGACTCACCTCTGGGAAAAAGAGGCTCCTTTCATTTTTAACCAAGACTGTTTGGACTCTTTTGAGACTCTTAAAGAGAAATTGACAAAGGCTCCCGTTTTGGTTTCTCCAAATTGGGAATTACCTTTTGAGCTTATGTGTGACGCTAGTGATTATGCGGTGGGGGCCGTCTTAGGACAAAGAGTGAATAAGCATTTTCAACCTATACACTATGCGAGTAAAACCATGACCGGTGCACAACTTCATTACACTACCACGGAAAAAGAATTGCTTGCTATAGTCTATGCTTTTGGGAAATTTAGACCATACCTTGTGCTATCCAAAACCATAGTGTATACGGATCATTCCGCTCTCAAGTATCTTATGACAAAACAAGATGATAAGCCTAGGCTTTTGAGATGGGTTTTGTTGCTTCAAGAGTTTAAGATAGAAATTCGTGATAAAAAAGGGGCCGAGAATTTAGCGGCGGATCATTTGAGTAGACTTGAGCATCCTTTTCAAGGAGATTTTCCACATCAAGAAATCAATGAATCCTTTCCATTAGAGGAGCTCATGTCTCTCTCTTCCCAAGAGGATGCCACTCCTTGGTTTGCGGATATAGCAAACTATCTTGTGGGCAATGTGCTTATTGAGGGTCTTACTTATCAACAAAAGAAGAAATTTCTTAAGGAAGTTAAGTACTACTTTTGGGATGATCCTTATCTTTTTAGGCAATGTGCGGACCAAATCATTAGACGGTGTGTAGATGGGCCCGAGGCATTTAAGATCTTAGAAGCGTGTCATAAAGGACCTACGGTTGGACATTTTGGGCCCAATTATACCGCCAAGAAAGTCTTTGATTCGGGTTACTATTGGCCTTCCATTTACAAAGATGCCCATGAAATGGTGAAATTTTGTGATGTGTGTCAAAGACAAGGAAAAATTACGCAACGTGATGAGATGCCACAAAATTTTATTCAAGAGTGTGAGATATTTGATGTATGGGGCATTGATTTCATGGTACCTTTTCCATTCTCTAAGGGAAACAAGTATATACTTGTGGCGGTGGATTATGTGTCCAAATGGGTGGAGGCTAAAGCCTTACCTACCAATGATGCTAGAGTTGTTGTGAAGTTTTTAAAGCAATTGTTTGCTAGATTTGGTGTACCTCGGGCCATCATAAGTGATCGTGGTATGCACTTTTGTAATGATCAATTCACGAGAGTTATGAAGAAATATGGAGTTAATCATAGACTTTCTACCGCGTATCACCCTCAAACCAATGGTCAAACCGAGGTCACAAATCGTGGTTTAAAGAGAATTTTAGAGAGAACAGTGGGAGAGCATCAAGCTTCTTGGTCGGATAAGCTTGATGATGCTTTGTGGGCTTTTAGGACGGCTTTTAAAACACCAATTGGTTGTACTCCTTATAAGCTTGTCTATGGAAAAGCGTGCCACCTCCCATTCGAGTTAGAACACAAGGCATCTTGGGCTCTCAAGTGGGCTAACTTTGATTTAAATCAAGCCGGTTCACATAGGAAAGATCAACTCAATGAGATGGATGAACTGAGAGCCAATGCCTATGAAAATTCTTTTCTTTACAAGGAAAAGACTAAGAAATTGCATGATGCTAAGATCAAGAACCGTGAGTTCAAAGTTGGAGAGCCGGTTCTCCTCTTTAACTCGAGGTTGAAACTTTTTGCGGGCAAGCTTAAGTCGAGATGGTCTGGTCCATTCACTATTGCTCAAGTATTTCCATATGGAACTATTGAGTTGTCACAACCCGATGGTCCAAATTTTAAAGTGAATGGTCACCGTGTGAAGCATTATTTTGGGGAGGACATTTCCGTTGAAATGGTCCAAGAGATCCCCATTTTCCCCATGAATAAGTTCATTGAGGGACGAGTCGAGCTAGAGACTCATTAACTAAAGCATCGTATAACTAGGTTTAGAGTGTTGTAGGTTAGCAATAAAGGTATAGACTTGGAGATAAGTGTAGGGGAGACCTTCTTTTGTCTTCAATGTTGTTTGTAGGGTTGCTCACTCATTTCATGCTTTGGAGCTCATGGAGGAGGCCCTTGTATCCGGTTCACTTCGTTACTATTGTGATCTTTCATTGACACCTTATGCTTAAACATGAATTCACCAATAGTTGACCTTTTCTTAACTTGGGTTAAGCAAAGTCTATTCATTGTCATAAGTGTAGGGGAAGTTTTATACTTCCATGCTCTTAAACATTGAGGACAATGTTTAGCTTAAGTGTTGGGGGGTCTTCTATCGAAGTGACCTTACCTAGAACTTGTCATTGTCTTTCATGATAACTTGGAAAATTAATTTTTCAAACATTTTTCAAATTTTTGATCTACTTTAGCCACCGAAAATATGCATTGATAATTTTTGCATTAATCATTTTTCTTTTGCATAACACATTTGCATTGTATATATTTCTTCTTTATGTTTCATCAAAAATATATAAAAAAGAAAAAAATATAATAAAAACATGATTTAACAAATTTAGACTTCTTTGACATATTAGGCCCGCCATGGATATTTTGACTCAACCCGAGTTTGCTTATCTTAGCATTCTCTAGCTAGTATCCTTAACCATGTAGTCTTTAATTGGTCTATTAGGCTAAGCATCCACCAATCTCATTCTTTGAGATTTTAAATTTGTGGAGAATGGGAAATGATAGAGTTGAAGCAAGTATAAAAGGGCTAGATAAACTTCATGATAATTACTTGTGGCTAAACCCTTCTCTTCTTAACCTCTATTTTCTTCGCATGTATATAATTGTTAATAAATAATCGAGAACGGTTTTAATTGATTTGTAATCTCTTATGCATTTTTGGCTAATCATTCATGGTTGATATAAGTACGTCTTAAGATTCTAAGTTAGAACATTTTATGTGTACTAGACTTATGTCATGCTCAATATTTAGAGGGTGTTTTTCCTTTTATTCTTTTCAAATTTCTTAGTGAGGAATAAAGAAAAATAAGAGCGGCTTATGAAAAAAATGAGTGGCTAGAAAAAAAAAGAGAAAAAGAAAAGAAAAGAAAAAAAATATACAAGACTCCCAAGAGGGGCAGTGTGGTGTTAATTATAGTGACTATTGAGTTCCAATATTACCTTGACGGGTTGCGGGGATTCAATAGATTGCTCCAATCCAATATTACCTTGACGGGTTGCGGGGTTGAAGATCCAAAGTCTCAAAAAGATGGCGGATGTAAATTATTGCGTGAGTTTAGTTTTCTTTCCTTAGCGAGTGTGTAGCTACTTATGAAAGCATGACATGAGGATTTTACACATAAGGCGAATGACTTATTACTCTTGATAAGGACTTGTATTAATTATGAGCGGTTTTTCAAGTAATGGATGAGAGGATTACTTAGGATTAAAACCGTGCTTCCTTATTTTTTGATTTTACATTTCTTATACTTCACAATTGAAATAATGACAAATTTGCCCACAAGCAATTTGCTCAAATAATAACCGGTTCCATATTTAATTGTCATGAATAAGTTGATGCACTTTTTACTTGTGAATACAATGATCCCATTTTTAAGCTTGGTATGGGGAAAGTGAAACTTGAGGGTGATAAATGTCCATGGTACCCAAGCCCTAATCAAAGTCATTGAATTCTTTATGAGTTATTTCCATCAAAACCATTTCAAAAAAAACAAAAAAAAATATAGATAGAATTGTATTTTGTTCATTGCATTGTTAAAAAATCAAAATCATGCATCATTTAGTTTAGAGTAGTGTAGATGCATTCTATAATGGCCAAGGTGGATTAATTATAAGGAGAATGTAAATTTGTGCTTAAAAATATATAGCATTGCATGAGGACATGACAATGTTCAAGTGTAGGGGATTTGATATGAGCAAAAACTCATATCAATTTATCAACAAATCACCCTAAAACACAATAAAAATACCTAAACTTTGTGCTATAAAGCGGAATTATGTGGTATGTTTTGTGTTTGCGCTCAAATAGGTAAGAAGGATACATTTTCAAGCAAACAAAGGAAATCAAGCTTAATTTGATGAAAAAGACAAAAGAGGATCAAAAGTGACAAGACTTTGAAGACAAAGGACCTATCTTGACAATCTGCCAAAGATAAAGGACCAAAAGTGTAATTTTGTAAAAGTCAAGATCATAGTCAAATCTGGTCAAACTCAAGTCAACTCAGTCAAAGGATCAAATTTGTTCAAGAATGAAGTTTGAAGGACCAAATATGCCAAAGAAATGAAGTTACTAGCTCAAATTTAAAATCTGCCAATTTCAAGGGCTTATTCTGCCAATTTTGGAAAGTTATTCAAGTATGATCCATGTGATAAACTTTCAGCCAGTGAGAAGCCAAGAAACCAAGGCCATGGATTGCCAAATCACTTCAATAAATGCACTCAGCCGCCAACCATTTATTGGTCAGAATCCTAACAGTAACTCCCACTATCCAATTTTTCAGCCAATGAGAGAGTGACATGCAATAATCACTTTATCCATTGTGGATAGTGATCCGTGTGAACTTCTAATAGCCAGTGAAAAATTGCCACGTGTCATCTTCATCAAAACGATTTACCAGGATTGACTTTGAGCTAGAGTGGATTTCAAGAGAAGTTATAAACATCAAACTTGCTCATTTTTGAAGGACGAATTCAATGGTTACAACCAATTAGTCTGAAATCAACTCAAGATAAAACCCCCAAATCTGTTCTTCATCAGCTAAATCCATTATGCAGATTTTTGACACGTGGAAGCCTGGGATTGGTTCCAACACGTCACCAACCCCAACCACTTCACTCCTGCAGCCTATAAATAGCATAGTTTAGCCTTCATTTGGTAGTTGTAGAAAGTGTGAAATTTCACACACTTTAATTTTCCTCTCAATTCATTTCTAGTTTCGCTTAACAACTCAAGAGCTTGATACACTCTTGAGTCTGTTATAGTTAGTTGTAACAGCTTAACTAACCTTGTAACTACTTTTCTTACTCAATAAAATTCAAATTCCCATTTTCCCTCCAAAACTCTATTACCTATTCTACTGTTCATTATCTGCTTCCTTGATACTCTTGTTGCTGTTGTTAGTTTGTTTTGATCATATCTTGATCATAATTGGCTAAAGTTGAAGATTGTTGCTGTTTTGATCATTCAGTTCAGATATAGCCGAATTTGATGATTTCAAGTCCATCAATGGCAGAATTGATGATTGATTGCTGTTGATAGATTGTTGATAGTGTTTTCTAGTGCTAAGGTGGTGGTTAGCACTCGAATAGAGAGCTTCGCGCTCCTCTACTCCCCAAAGGAGGCCCTTGCTTAAGGTTTTAAGTTTCTGATTTTCAGTTCCACTAAACAGTTGCTTGCCTGCTCAATTCTAGTTAATCTTGTTTGTTTGCATGATCAAAGTTGTTATAGCCTGTTTCTGATCTGATTTCTATGATTTGGTAGCTTAATTGTAGCTTTATATAGCTTATAGCTTTGTTACTTAACGTGTTTTAAGCTTTTATCTCAGTCACTTTAGCTTTGCTATCAATTTTGTGCTCTAGTTTGGTTCATTCCTTGTTACTAGCTCTAATACACTTCATTTTGGTTCCTAAATTTAGTTTGATAAAGCTTTAAACTCAGTCTTGTCATTTGCTTAAAAAATCTTCACAAAAATTCCAAAAAGATTATAAAGTAGTGTTTGGCATTAGTTTGTAAGTAGTTTTCAAGTATTGATAATTGGCAAACTTGTGTTCATTTCCAGTTTATAAGTGATAACAAATGGTTTTAAGTCATTTTCAAGTCAACTAGTTGGTTAAAAAGGCAAATGGTAGTCTAAAAAGTGTGGGTCAGTTTTGTACAAGTTCTCATTCAGAAAGTTGTGATTTTAAATTGCTTGGCATTTATTTGATAGTTAATGAAATTCCACCAAACCAGCTCTCATTTCTCAATCAATATATGAAGTTTCAGAGTCTATAAGGATTTTGTACAGTATCAAGTATACAAGTAGAAATAAGCCAAAGTTTAAGACATTAAGCAAACTCAAGTTTCTGTAAATGGTGAACTGATTTTTCATTTCTCTAATTCCACTTCATAAACTGGTCGATTTTCTTTCACAATATCATTTAGTAAGTGTTCCTTGTTAATTTTTGAGATTTTGAGCTTATTGAAAAATCTTGGTCAAAGTTGGTCAACATAAGCACTCATTTTGCTTATTTTAAAATTCTGAGCTTAATACTTGATGATTTCTCATGAGATTTGATTTCCCGTTCTTAATTTGAGCTTATTAATCATTTTCATCAAGTTGTGCAAGTCTAGATTTCTTTGTAGCTTATTTTGGGCTTATTGAATTCAGCTTATCAGCTTTTTAGTCACTTTCATCTAAAATCCTTGGACAAGTCTAGTTTAACTCTGATTTTAAGACGTTTGCAAGTGGTTTGGTCGAATTTGGTTGAAAAATAAGCTCAAACGAGCTTATTAAAGGTTGTAACCCGTTTTTGATTAAAAGTTTTCAAATATTGCACTTTGGTCCTTAATGAATTAATCTGTTACTAATTTTGGCTAAACTTGCAAGTTTTTAGGGTTTTCAAAAATCCAGTCCTTTAACTTTCAAATTTGTTAAAATTCAGTTAGGTAGTTCGGAATTTGTTGGATAATTGGTTACTTGTTTGGTTAGTTTTCATTTTCAGTCCTCATAGTTTACTGATTTTGCACATTTAGTCCTTGTACTTTTCAGCTTTATATTTTAAGCATTTACATTGCATAGAATTTACATTTCTAGTCCTTATAGTTTGTAAAATTTACATTTTGCATTTTAATTGAATAAATACTTGGTATTTGCACTATGTTTTACATATAAGTAGACGTTATTTTTCATTTTTGCAAGGCTTGTTTGAATTAGCAATAGAATATCAAAAAAAATATTACCAACCAAGAACAATTAAAAACCCGATATTGTTAGGACTTTCAATTTGTTAAGAACTGAGAAAAACGAACTTCAACTATACACATTTCACTCCTCTAGTTGAAACATACTAGCAACGTTTCAAAATTTTTTTAATAAGCCATTTTACCATCAGAAACAGACCTTTAGACAAGCTTATCAAATTGGAGATGAGTTTACCCAACACGAACATCCTATAATGATTTTGATATCGTTGTCACACATCCCTAGACGAGTTTACCCAATGTATCACGTCCTCATATAAAATTATATAGCATGTAGTAAATATAATAGTAACTAACATGTCCAAACATATAGTCATTTAAAAAATCAAGTATAAACACCACATAACATCATTTCCATCGCAACTCGAAGAAAACAATAACAATAATGGGCCTATGAAACTCACCTGAAACACTCCTACAAGTATTGTCCTTGCACCGAAAGTATAAAGAAAACAAGTACACATGTTACTATCATTTAGGTAAACACCCAAATGATTTAACATTCATATGATGGACTCTAATCTAAAGTCTATAATCTTAGCACATTCTACAACTAAGAACTTATCTCAATCATGATCTCTCAAACCTTTTACTAGCTTTCTAAAAAACGTAAAATTTTACTCGTTGTTCGTTAATGCCAAAAACAAACATAGCTAACACCTACTGTTTAGCCCATTTTATCACATCCTCTACCATGTATCTAGGTATTTCACTATAAAATTTCGGTCTCAACTCCTAAAAGAAAAATTCAATTAATTATGTGATCACAGCGTGATCTGGATCCGACCTTCCAAAACTTTTCACTTGTTTGACGTACTTAGACACCTAATCTGAACTTCAAATTCATGCTAGAGTTCATATATATATATATATATATATATATATATATATATATATATATATATATATATATATATATATATATATATATATATATATATATATATATATATATATATATATATATATATATATATATATATATATATATATATATATATATATATATATATATATATATATATCATAAGTATGTTCATATTAGAAAGTCTTATAGAAATAAATTCTTTTTGTAGGGTTTTAACCCCCCAAACCCTAACCTTAATTTTGAATTAAAAAATCCAGTTTTGACAATGAATCTTGTAAATTTACAAAAACTGACTTACCAACCTCGAATCAACTTGAGACCACAACAGATTCATTGGAAACTAGACCGAGATATGACCACTACCAACTATATAAAATTTTACTTACATAAACTGACTTACCGACCTCGAATTGACTTGCATGTAAAATACTAGTAGTTAATAGTTTAGTCTATAGCATATAGCATAACTCGTAAAATTATAGGGTTTAGACATTAATTTTGAGAATACTAGTAGTTAATAGTTTAGTCTTGATCTGTTTGTTGTTGTTTAGAACTTTTTGGACACCTTATTTCATAAGCCGAAAAACTGCCCTAATACAAACTTGTTTATTAGTATTGTAGCTATACTTGTCATTCTTTAATTCTTCTTTGCCTTGATTGATTGTGTGTTGCTGTGTGCTTATTATTTGTTGATTGAATCTTTTATATAATAAAAGAATTAGATTTTTAGAGAGTTTTAGTAAAAAGTGGAGGTTGTAAAAAAAATAATTGGACCAATCGAATGGCTTGATTTTCACACATAAGCAAAATCAAGCAATGTGATTGGCTCAAAAAAGTCAAAATTGAATGAAATTTAGTCAAAATTAAATGTTTTGATGGAAGAATTTGATGAAAACACAAAAAGATATATGTGTCAACTTTGTGAAAATAAAAATTTATAAAAAGAGGACAGAATTAATTAAAACTTTAATAGTTGAATTTTAAATAAATTAGATAGATTTAGTGTAAATTTATATTTTTCCATATTTTTTAAGAAGTTTATAAAATAAACAAGATACCCCCTTAAACTTTATACAATCTAGATTTTATATTTAAAAATACAACATATATGTAATATTAAAAAGTTAACAAATCACATGATTATTAATATTCAAATAAAAACACGAGTTATTGTTTATTTATATTTTGACATTTAACAAAAAAAACAATGCAATATGCGTAAATTATTATAAACATAAATATAAATAGTAAAATGAATGAAAGACCTCATACATCGGGGTATATAAAAATAAATAAACGGGATTTGATAGGTGTGTAAACACCCATCCTTTTTACCACTTAATCACAATAATAACTGAGCTAAAACGTGTATTTTATGTCATTTATGTCGGAATTATGCGTGGTTTGTGTTTTTGTTGTGATTTAGGACGAAAAGGTGAAAAGTGGAGAAAACACGGGCATTCACGGGCTTTTATCGAAGAAAAAGACAAAAGACGAAGTCGAGAAGTCAAGAGTGCAAAAAGAACGGAAGTCCAAGACCAATTCTGAAGATTTATCGAAGAAAAAGTCAAAAGACGGAAGTTTACTTAAAGCCGAAGAACTCAAGTCTAATTTATTGAAGAATTACAAGACGAGTTCAAAGAAATGCCGAGACAAAGTCGTTAAAGTCAAAAGAATTAAGAAGATTAACAAATAATTAAGAAGAGCAAGGACTTAATGACGCAATTAAGGAAAGAAGAAAGAGGGGAGGAAGCTTCCTAAGCACTCCCTAATCCTCCCCTATAAATAGTTTAGATAGGATTCATTTTTTCTCTTGTTGGCTAATAGTGACAATTAGTTCTTCCATTTTATTTTCCTTGTCATTTAATTTCATGTCATTTACCTTAATTGTCTTGCACCTTAAATACCTTTAATTTCAAGTAAGTTTTCTTTTAATTCTTGTCAATCTTTATTTTTTTCTTGTTAATCTCCTATCTACCTTTCTTGTTTGATCTTAATCTTTATGCTTTATTGTTCATGTTTATGTTCTTGAGTTTTATATGATTTAATTAAGTGGGTTTTGATTATTTTGATCATTATTGTTAGTTTTGTTGATTTGGATTGTTTGTTTATGATTAGTAGATGTTTATTGATTAGTTTGATTTAATCTTGTGGTTGATTTTGATTAGTTTTGATTATATTCGTATTATTTTGTGCTTCCTTGTTCTTCGTGTTTCTGTTACTGTTCTTCCCCAGATATTCCGAATCAACATCGCATCCCAGATCAAGGTTGTGTTGAAAGTTGTTCCGAATCAAGGCTTTCATCCGGAAGAAGTGACATATTCCGGATGAAGTCCATATTCCGGATCAGCAACATATTCCAAGTGAAGGCTTTGTGAAGAAATATTCCGGATCAAGGAAGATATTCCGGATCAAGGAGATATTCCGGATCAAGGATTGTTCATCCGGAATATTAGACATTCGGGATCAGTGGTGTTTATTCGGAATAATTTATTATTCCGGATCAAACCTTTCATTCGGAATACCAAACATTCCGGATCAGCCTTTCATTCCGAATCAACCAAACACTCCGGATCAAGGGTTTGGATCAGCAACATTTCGGATCAAGCTCAAGTATTCCGAATCAAGACTTTATTCCGGATAAGTGACATATTCCGGATAAAGGATTTATTCCGGATCAAGGTTTTTGGTAAATATTCCGAGTGAAGAAGAATCATTCCAAACGAAGGTGACATTCCGGATGAGTGATTATTCCGAACGAAGGTTTATTCCGGATGAGCTATTTTCAGGTTCTTTTTAGTTTCAGTTTTTAACTTTCTGTTTTTAATTTTCAAGCTTTACTTTTCCCGCCTTTTTCCTTAGTCGCACTTTAAGATTACTTGCCTTAGATTTATTTTAGCCTTGCCTTAGTTTCAGTTTTAGTTACGTTTTAAGTTTGCCTTAGATAGATTTAATTTTGCTTTATTTACTTTTAGTGCCTTTTAATTTCTCGTCACGCTTTTAAATTCTCGCCATTTATTTTAAATTAGATTTATATTTAAATTAGCGTCATTTTCATTTACGTCTTGCACATTTATTTTAAAACAACCAAAAATATTCTTTTTCACCAAAAACAATTGAGTCGCATTTTGAACCGGAAATGAATTCGTTAAGATACGGAATTAAATTGAACCTAGTAAAATCTCTTACATTAAAATGGCGCCGCTGCCGGCTCTTTTCGTGAAGATTAACGGTTTTCTGTGAGAGACGCGTTGCTTTTTGGGATCCGTTCACTCGTGAACGTTATTTTTCGTGTCAAAAATTTTCAAAAAAAATCCCAAAAACATTTGAAAAATCATAAAAAGCATTTCTTTTTCAAAGTTTTGCACCAAAAATATTCCTCTATCCTCTATTATGTTTAATTCTTTTCTTTACCCCTCTTATTTATAATTCTTCATGGATTCGTTTTGCGTACGGTGTGGGAGACCATGGCATGGTTTTCAAACATGTCAATTGTGTACTTGTGAGCGGTGTGGTTTTGATATCGACGATACACAATTTGGATTTTGTCCATTTTGCAATTCAACAAATTCATACTTCTCCTCTTACAATACTTTCTCACCTTCTCCCGTCTATGACAATCCTTATCCTCAAGATGCACCGGGTTTTTCTCCATACCCGTGGTGCTATATTTGTGGGGGGCCTCACGATGCTTCTTCTTGTGATCCGTCGAAGGTCTTTGAGAAAGTTCCATGCTATCATCCCAGTGTATATAACTTTGAGCCCCCACGTCACACCGTCAATCATCAACCATTTTGTGCACTTCCTCCTGAGCAACTTGCCACAATTTTTGACAACTTTCACAAAGTTCAAGAAGCTTGCAACAAGATCATGGAGAAATGTCAAGCGGATCAGCAACAAGAGCAAGTATCTAACCTTAATGCTTATACTCCTCCTCTTGTGCCTCCATATTATTATGATAGTGATGACGACAAGAGTCCTATTTCTTGGAACGATGAGAATTTTATTCTTTCGCCCGACTTGCCGGCTCTGGAGCCTAAGGATTGAACCATCCTAAGGGATGAGGATATTAGCACAATTCCTACAAAGGAATCCGACGAAGTCATAAAGTCTAGTGCTGATAACCTTGTCCCAATTCCAAGTGAATCTGAGTTGACATCCGACAGTGACGATGAGTATGATGCACTTTCTTCTGATGATGTTCCTTCCACCAACACTTTAGGAGAGGATTCTTTGGCTTTCCCTAATCCTCTTTTTGATCAAGATGATGATTTTACTTCTAGTGATAACGAGTCACTATCTGATGAAGTCGTTCCGAAGGAAACTTTCAAGATTTATTCGAACCCTTTATTTGATTTTGATGACGCTTACATATCTAGTGAGGTGAATCCTCTCTTTGACGAAGGGATTGAGGACATTGATAGCTCTAATTTTCCTGCTATTACTGAACATACTTTGTTAGCCATGCCCCCTTCTATCGCAGAGGTGGAGAGTTCTGACTCTACTGGAAAGGTACCGTAGGTGGAAGGTAATTCTTCTCTTACTTCTCCTACTATATTGCCCCCTCATCCCCCTGAATGCATGCCCAAGCGGGTGCTGTATCAATTTCACTCTCCGGGAAATGAGGATGAGTGCTTTGACCCAGGAGGTGAAAATGACCATTCTATGATTGATAACCTTACGGCTTTGCCAATTGGTCAGCATCTATTGTCTTTGGAGGATGACAATGTGATCCCTTTACCCACTCCACCTCCCGTGGATCAAGACTTCACATACTTCTCGTATGTTGAATGGACCTTTCTACCGTTTAAGACTTATCCTCCCGCCTCCCCTTTGTTGATGTCAACCGGGAACGAGGACAAGGTCTTTGATCCCGGTATTACATTCGAGGCTTCTCCATGGACCATTTAATTCGGGGACGAGTCAGGCTCGTGACTCGGTTAACAAAAACAAGCGCTTCTCGGGAGGCAACCCGACTATCTATATATCTTTTTCTTTGTTTTTACCATAAGTGTAGGGGGATACCGGTTGGTGTTGCTATTTCCTCTCTTCTACTATTCAGGGATTCGAGCGCTCAATGATCCACTCTTGATGATTTTTGACGACCCGTGATTCCGTGTTTCCTATTTTCCCGGTTCTATCCTAAACTCTTTTCGATTCACTATTTTATATTTTCCAATATTAAAATAGGAATCTCTTTAGTTGTCTCTTCCTTAGCGAGATTTAAACAAAGTGCACAATGTCCTAACTGTAGGGGAGTTTACTCCCACATGCTTAAACATTGAGGACAATGTTTATATTAAGTGTAGGGGGGACTTCTATCGAAGTTAAGTGGCCTTTTCCTGGTATTTGTCCTCATTTTAACCGGAAAAATTATTTTTCGACATTTTTCAAAATTTTTGATCTATTTTGGCCTATTAGTTTATCCCTTTGTATAGTTATTTTCTTTCTTTGCTAAAATAAATTTTGAATAAAGTGGTTTTAATTGTCAGACGTTGTGAATCTTTTGACTCAACCCGAGTTTACTTATCTAAGTTTACTCTAGCTAGTATCCTTAACGTGTTTAAGTCAAGTTTTGCTAGGCTTTTATATAGGGAGCTATAAAAGGCGAAAGTCTTAACTCTCACAGGTTAAGAACAAGAACTTTTCGCAAGTTCCTATAATTAATCCTAGAGAGTTGTTTATCAAGGGAACTTTAAAATGCAATTTCTAAACTTGAAAAAGTCTAAGAGTTTGCAAGATCCTATAGACGACTCGAAAACCCAAAACTTTGATTTAATAGGCTAAGCATCCACGAGTCTCATTCCTTGAGATTTTAAACTGTGGAGAACGAGAGATGATAGAGTCAATTATAAGTTTGTTATTCTTTCGTGAATTTATGTGAGTTAATTATAAGCCTATTCTCCCATCGCTTGCTAATAAGTTTATCTGCAATAAATAAGGTTGTACGATTTGAAAAGTTACTTAGCTTCTAGCCCAAGATCGTTTAAAAGTTGCTCGGTATGGATTAGAGTTCATAGCCAAGGCATAACTTATTGAAGCGGGATGCGAAGATTGGCGAGTCCGAAAAGGCCATAACAAGGCATGAGGGCTACATTTTGTTGCTAAAGATCCAAAGTGATGTGAAGAATTATTTATCAAAGATCAATATGAAGGATCGAGACACACGACAAAAAGCAAGTACTCCTAAAAGATCATGGATAAGTCTATCCAAAAAGGCCCTAACAAGGTATGAGGATAAATAGATCCAAGTCCAAAAAGGAGGCGGATCGTTGTATATCAAAGTCCAAAATAAAGATTGGAGAAAAATGAAGAAGTCGTGGTCTAAGTATGAAGAATCTCTCAAAACTTCAAGTGAATAAATTCCTATTATGAAGAGAAGGCCATTATTTCATGAACGTCTCTCAAGATTCAAAGTATGAAGTCGCTGCCAAATATCGGTCCGAGAAAGGTCTCAAATCGCGAAGCAAGTTATGCCAAGATATGAACTTTATGAGGTCCCGAGAAGCAGTTTTAAAAGATTTTGTCCTTTAGCTAACTATTGATTAAATCGTCCCACTTTATTTTCAGCCTAATAACTATCGAAATAAGTCAACAATGCATCCTCGTGATCATTCAAGACAACAATAAAATATAAGAGATACACCTAGGAATAAGGGATTCTAAGTGAATAATTGGCCCACATGAGTTCGTGTTAGTTTGCTAACTTATAATAACGATGATCTCGTTTTTAAGCTTGGTTTGGAGAAAGTGAAAACTTGAGGATGATGATTATTCATGACATTTCCAAAACCCGAAGGTATGTTTTTGATTTCTTTACTTTGAATGTTTATAATTTTCTATCTCTTTAATAAAGGCCAACGTGGATTGATTATGATGAAAAATGTAAACGTGCTTTGTAACTAATGCATTGCATGAGGACATTGCAATGGTCAAGTGTAGGGGATTTGATAGGTGTGTAAACACCCATCCTTTTTACCACTTAATTACAATAATAACCGAGCAAAAACGTGTATTTTATGTCATTTATGTCGAAATTATGCGTGGTTTGTGTTTTTGTTGTGATTTAGGACGAAAAGGTGAAAAGTGGAGAAAACACGGGAGTCGAGAAGTCAAGAGTGCAAAAAGAACGGAAGTCCAAGACCAATTCTGAAGATTTATCGAAGAAAAAGTCAAAAGACGGAAGTTTACTTAAAGCCGAAGAACTCAAGTCTAATTTATTGAAGAATTACAAGAAGAGTTCAAAGAAATCCTAAGACAAAGTCGTTAAAGTCAAAAGAATTAAGAAGATTAACAAAGAATTAAGAAGAGTAAGGAATTAATGACGCAATTAAGGAAAGAAGAAAGAGGGGAGGAAGCTTCCTAAGCACTCCCTAATCCTCCCCTATAAATAGATTAGATAGGATTCATTTTTTCTCTTGTTGGCTAATAGTGACAATTAGTTCTTCCATTTTATCTTCCTTGTCATTTAATTTCATGTCATTTACCTTAATTGTCTTGCACCTTAAATACCTTTAATTTCAAGTAAGTTTTCTTTTAATTCTTGTCAATCTTTACTTTTTTCTTGTTAATCTCCTATCTACCTTTCTTGTTTGATTTTAATCTTTATGCTTTATTGTTCATGTTTATGTTCTTGAGTTTTATTTGATTTAATTAAGTGGGTTTTGATTATTTTGATCATTATTGTTAGTTTTGTTGATTTGGATTGTTTGTTTACGATTAGTAGATGTTTATTGATTAGTTTGATTTAATCTTGTGGTTGATTTTGATTAGTTTTTGATTATATTCGTATTATTTTGTGCTTCCTTGTTCTTCGTGTTTCTGTTACTGTTCTTCCCCAGATATTCCGAATCAACAGCGCATTCCGGATCAAGGTTGTGTTGAAAGTTGTTCCGAATCAAGGCTTTCATCCGGAGTAAGTGACATATTCCGGATCAAGTCCATATTCCGGATCAGCAACATATTCCGAGTGAAGGCTTTGTGAAGAAATATTCCGGATCAAGGAAGATATTCCGGATCAAGGAGATATTCCGGATCAAGGATTGTTCATCCGGAATATTAGACATTCCGGATCAGTGGTGTTTATTCGGAATAATTTATTATTCCGGATCAAACCTTTCATTCGAAATACGAAACATTCCGGATCAGCCTTTCATTCCGAATCAACCAAACATTCCGGATCAAGGGTTTGGATCAGCAACATTCCGGATCAAGCTCAAGTATTCCGAATCAAGACTTTATTGCGGATAAGTGACATATTCCGGATAAAGGATTTATTCCGGATCAAGGTTTTTGGTAAATATTCCGAGTGAAGAATAATCATTCCGAACGAAGGTGACATTCCGGATGAGTGATTATTCCGAACGAAGGTTTATTCCGGATGAGCTATTTTCAGGTTCTTTTTAGTTTCAGTTTTTAACTTTCTGTTTTTGATTTTCAAGCTTTACTTTTCCCGCCTTTTTCCTTAGTCGCACTTTAAGATTACTTGCCATAGATTTATTTTAGCCTTGCCTTAGTTTAAGTTTTAGTTGCGTTTTAAGTTTGCCTTAGATAGATTTAAGTTTGCGTTATTTACTTTTAGTGCCTTTTAATTTCTCGTCATGCTTTTAAATTCTCGCCATTTATTTTAAATTACATTTAGATTTAAATTAACGTCATTTTCATTTACGTCTTGCACATTTATTTTAAAACAACCAAAAATATTCTTTTTCACCAAAAACAATTGAGTCGCATTTTGAACCGGAAATCAATTCGTTAAGATACCGAATTAAATTGAACCTAGCAAAATCTCTTACATTAGGATTCTACAAATTACAACAACATATATTTCTCAAGGTCGTTATGTGTTATTAAATAGAAAATGTCTAGAAAAAGTTAGCTAAAATTTCATTTAAACAAATTCAAATCTTTTATGAAATAAATATTTATACAAAATATCAATTAATATTTACCCAAAAAATATTAGTTAATATTATCACATAATGAAAAATCAGGTAAAAACATATATAAGTACATAAAGTCGCAATAACAAAATTATTACCTCATTTATCTTTTATATTCAAGTCCCGTGCGTGCACGGGTATTAAACTAGTTATATATAAGCTCATTAAGTTAACTGGTTTAATGAGTAGCTTGTGATATAAAAAAAATAATCTTTGCAAAAAGGAAGTATATGGACTCGAACCCTAGACCTCCCCCTCAACACACCAACGCTCTAACCATTTTCCCTAGGGACTTAATCAGTTATACTTAGTTTTATTTTCTTTTTATATTGACTTGGTCAATTGTGGCTATAATAAGCTTATGAAGCTTATTTGCTTATTTTGGTTAAAACACATGTGCACCAACTTTTCTTTAGTCATCAAAATCCTTTATTTCCCCTTTTAACTTATTTTGAGATTACTAGCTTCTATCTTTAACTTTTCACTAGGAAACGAGCTTATAGCTTATTTAAATTTGTACTTATTCCATTTTAGCTTATTTTAACTTATCTTATCAAAGTTTTTCTTGTTTCAGTGTCTTAATAAGTCTAAAACATACGTCCTTGCCAAATTTGAGCCTCTAAAATGTACAAAATAGTGAAATAGACTATTTTGTCATTTTGTGAAAGTTGAGAAGTGTTTGGTTTGAGCCTATTAGCATGACTTATTTCAAATTTCTTTTTGCATGTGGTCTTTTAGTTTTTTAAAAATGTGGTCCTTGTCAGTTTTGAGCTCATAACGCCTGGTAGTTAGCTTTTTGGTTCATTACCGACGACTTATTGCTTAAATCTAATAAGCCCGTTTGTCTTTTTGCAAATTTCTTTCCATTTTTAGCTTATTTAACCCAAAAGAGAGATCTCTACCAAAAATCAGCTTATATGACTAAGTATATTGCTTATTGGGATTATTAGGTTGTATAAGAGTGCTTGTTGCTTATTTCTAGTTTATTGGCATGGAATCAGCTTTTGGGCATTTAGAAAAAGTTGTTATGAATCATCTTTTTAGTCAGATAATCTTTTTTCCTTTCTGTTTTTACAATGTTTTTCTTATTGGGCCTGATGTGTCGAGGATAGTATATGTGATTTATTTGAGGGTTAAAGCCATAAATTACCAACGAACTTTACTTTTTTTCTCAATATTACAAATATAAGACATATACTCCTATTATAGCCATTCAAACTTGTTGGTACCGGCTAATATTAGTAATGTGTATATATTATTTTCCACGTCATTTCTTTTTTCCACGTGGCCTTAGCTTGAATTTTTAAAAAGTTAAAATCACTTCTGTCTTCTTCCATGGAATCATCCACCCACACCAATAGATTCATGATTAGCAATATAAGCATACGAGATACTATATCTTACTTCCTTCACTGATTACTATCAATCACTTCACACTACATATCCTCAATTAATTAACCAACCACCCGACTCACCCATAAAAGCTTTTTGATTAGATCTTCAGTATATAACTTTTTTTGAGTTTCAATTTCTTTTAATTGTGAAAATATTTTTGTCCCTAAAATCCACTTTATCTTATACAATTCATGATAAATCATCAAGAACAATATAGAATTTCACAAACCATTTATTTATCAAATAAACATCTCTTTCAGTGGTGGTTTCCCCTTAGTCAAACGGCGGTTCACTGGTGAAAACGACAGTAGTCAAACTGCGGTTGCGGTGGATCCGACGGTGACGATGGCAGTAGTCCGGCGACGGTTTGGTTGTTTCTCTTTATTCGTGGGTCCAACTAAGAGAGCTGGGATTTAGCATTTGTGGGTTCGAAAGATCATGTTGTGGGTGTGAGATGGGCTTTAGGTGATTTAGCTTGTGGTGGAGGGATTTAGGATGGTGTTGCATCGATGGTTGCGGTCTGGAACTAGAAGAAGATGAAGAATAAAATGAGTGAAATGTCTAAGTGGGTTGAACAAATAGGCCAGGTGGAAAAAAATGTTTTATATATTTAATATGACCGGTAAAAAAGATGACATGTAGGTATTCTGTATTTGAAAACCGATTATTATAGGTCATTTTTTAGAATGCTTCTAATTTTAGAACAAATTGTAAAAGTTGAATGGTTATAATAGGAGTATATGTTTCATATTAGTAATATCGAGAAAAATAGTATAGTTCGTTGGTAATTTATAACTTTAACCCTTTATTTGATACGTTATACGGTAAATTAGAAAATTACCTTTAGGAAAAAGTAATAGACTAATAATACCAATGACGAATTCAATTAAACACGTTGGTGACTCGAGTTCGTTGTACACGAAGATCTTATGAATTTGAGACGTTTTGTTTCGTTCTGGTCAATTGATTTGAATTGTTTTTCGGTTTTTAAACTACAAATTAAATCTACAAATTTTAAGCTATTTAGTTTTATCCTAAAGTGCATGAATCGCAAACCCCGCTATTTTAAAAATCTACAAGCAATTAATTACTTAGAACTTAACACTATTTAAAAAAATAGACTAATTAAAAATCTTTAAAGTTTAATCTATTTAATAATCTATTAAAAATAAATCTATTTAATGACTTTTAATCTATTTTAAAATTTAATTAAACTTTTTAAAACTAATTTACTTAATAAAAATTACTTTAGACAAATTTATTTAAAAACTATCTTTATATAAAGCTAATATTATAAAATTCTAATTAATTAAAAATTAACTAATTAAGCTTTTCAAATTTAATAAAAACAATTTTTTTTAAACTAGTTATTTTTTTATTATTTATTTTTATTTAACTAAAATTTATTTTAATAAAAACTTTAATTAAAAAAACGTTTGAAAACGAATTTAGAGAAAATAAAATGTAACTAAAATAATTCTACCAAAGCAGAATACACTATATTAAATATTAAGCTGATAATAAAATCAAATGAGCATTGAGCTCAGGTGGTTATCACACTGGACCTTGAACCTGGGGGTCTCGAGTTCGAACCCTAGGAGTGACATATTTTTTTTTGAAATTAATTTCTCTTTGACAGTTTGTGAAAGATAGTCTCAGGAAAGACTTATGAAGCTTATTATGGTTAAGCTGTTAGAAAACAGCTTATGAGCTTAACAGAACAGTAACTCTGATAAGCTAAGAGTAAACATAACAAACCAAACAACCTAAATTTCAAGAAAGGCAGGCAAATCAATAGAGCAACTATATTAAAAAAGTCAATTTAACTATAACATTCAACAATGAAATTGCACATTAGAAATCAGTAAACAAATCAGTTACTAAAAGAAACATAAAAACTCAATTATCCTAATTACTCAGAAATAATTATATCGCAAATCTTCTCAACGAATTAACAAATTGATCTTATCAGCAAAGTTAAATCATTCCAAACTGAGCAGATAAACAAAACTTCACGAATTCAAATAATAGTAGAACAAATCCTATTAAGCAGCAGATTCTAAATATGGCAGATAATATCAATATTCAATCTAAAACAACTTTACAAAACTATCAGAATCAAAAACGGATATTACTCTGAACAAATTTCCCAGACTAAAACTTAACCAACAACACTCTACACTTACTTACTAAACAAATTCATCAGTTACACTAGCTAAAAACAGATTAAACAGATACTCATTTATCCTAAAAAATCTTAACCTCTATCAATCATAATTAGGCTCAGTAACATAAATCAAACAGTATGCACAACAATTTAACAAATTAAAATTGTAAATAACATAAAAGGTATAAAGTTTAAAACCTTATGATGAACCCATTGGGAAGTAGGTCAGCGCTGTGCTGCCTAAATGAACCCGAAACAATCATCAACCACCATGACCGTCACCCAGCAGCATCATCAACGACATTCAAACCATTTTTTATTTAATTTTTCCAGTAGGGAAAAATTAATTAGATCCTTTTTACTTTTGATAATAAAAATTAAGCTATTATTTAGCTTATTCTCACCATCACAAATGTTATCCTTATGAAACAGATAATAAGTTTAATTCGTTTATCAACTTAAAGCAATAAAAGAGATTAAAGGAGACACGAATGTAAATTAAAAATGATTAAACTTCCATTAATTTTCAGAAATTGTACAATACTTTATAAAAGAAATACAAATTAAATCTAATTCTATTTCTACAGCATAACATTAAAAAAGTAAAGGATGAAAAAAATACAAGTAAATTGGGGGTTTTTATAGCCACCCCCAAAGGCTTGCTGAGAGGATATTAGAATCTCTTAGGGTATATTCCTTTTGATCCTCAGCCCTTGATCTTCATTCTTCTCTCTCTTGTTGAATCGGATGGTGGATAATACACAATCTAGCACACGGATTGCCAACGTGGCATCCGTGTGCTAGTTGTGTTTCTTTTAAGGCCTATGATTGGTGGATTTGGAATAATGATGTGTTCAATCAAATAGGAATCAGCCACGTAGCTCTCTCGTTTCCTCTTAGTCTCTTCCTTAAAATTGGGGGTTTTTATTCCCCTACACGTGAATATCACGTGTGATCAGAAGCCCCATATCAATTTGCTTTTTAATGATTTTAGGGTTTTGGTGAAACAGTAACTTTTCGCAAGTTTGGGGTGAGAAAGATAAATGGGGAAGATGGAGTGCATAGTGTGTATCGAAAGTTTTATTTAATGTGTGAGAGATGAGTGGGTGAGGGTAAAAACAAAGGGACGGTTTAATATTATTATGATGGAAAATGACGTGTGGTTGGGAGTGAGAGAATTTATTATTTATTGTGGAAAGTCTTTGACTGAAAACGTGAAAACGTTTTTTAAACCCTAAAAGCTCAAATTCGCTTGTCTTCATTTTATTCCAGTAAATGGGCTTGAAGCCCAATGCCAAATTTCCCAGCCGAATAAAATTCCCATTTTGGGCCTATTGGACTTTCAAAAGCTTTATTTCATTAACTTGAATCAACAATGGGCTTTTGAGCCCATTTACCCTATTGTGGGACCCAATTGGCCCAAATCACTTATTTAAATATTAAATCCTCTAAATCGAACTCGATTTTGGCTTCTTCAATCTTTTTCTTCAAACTCGTGTCGATATTTGCTGGTTTTCGCGATCTTGGTACCTACACACATTCACACAACAAAACAACATATACAAGGCATTTTGATACGTTTCATGCAATATTTCATTGTTATTTGATACAAATGATATGAGTAAATACAATCATATAAAATTCCCCCATGTTAAGCAATTGTCGTGTCCTCACGCAATGATAAAATAAAACTCTAACTACACCATTATTCAATATTTGATTCTTTATTTTGTAAAGACATAAAATAACTTTAAGGATCATAAAACTCAAATAGATTCATCGTCCTCGACTTTTCACTTTTCCATGCAAAGTGCAAAAACAAGATCATTGTTATTATAAGTTGGTAGACTAACACGAACTCATGTGGGCCAATTATTCACTTAGACTCCCTTATTCCTAGGTGTATCTCTTATATTTTATTGTTGTCTTGAATGATCACGAGGATGCATTGTTGACTTATTTCGATAATTTATTAGGCCAAAAATAAAGTGAACGATTTAATCAATAGTTAGCTAAAGGACAAAATCTTTTAAAACTGCTTCTCGGGCTCTCATAAAGTTCATATCTTGGCATAACTTGCTTCGCGATTTGAGACCTTTCTCGGACCGATATTTGGCAGCGACTTAATACTTCAAACCTTGAGAGACGTTCATGAAATAATGGTCTTCTCTTCATATAGGAATTTCTTTACTTGAAGTTTTGAGAGATTCATACTTGGACCACGACTTCTTCATTTTTCTCCAATCTTTATTTGGGATTTTGATATACAACGATCCGCCTCCTTTTTGGACTTGGCTTCATTTATCCTCATACCTTATTATGGTCTTTTTGGATAGACTTCTCCATGAGTTTTTTGGAGTATTTTGCTTTTCGTCGTGTGTCTCGATCCTTCATATTGATTTTGGATAAATGATTCTTCACATCACTTGAGATCTTTAGCAATAAAACATAGCCCTCATGTCTTGTTAGGACCTTTTCGGACTCGCCAATCTTCGCATCCCGCTTCAATAAGTTATGCCTTGGCTATGAACTCTAATCCATACCGAGCAACTTTTAAACGATCTTGGGCTAGAAGCTAAGTAACTTTTCAAATCGTTCAACCTTATTTATTGCAGTTAAATTTATTAACAAGCGATGGGAGAATAGGCTCATAATTAACTCACATAAATTCTCGAAAGAATACCAAACTTATAATTGGCTCTATCATCTCTTGTTCTCCATATTGTAAAATTCCAAGAATGTGAAATCAATGGATACTTAGCCTATTAAATCAAAGTCTTGGGTTTTCAAGTCATCTATAGGATCTTGCATCTTCTTATACTTTTGCAAGTTTTAGAATTTGCGTTTTAAAGTTCCCTTGATAGACGACTTTCTAGGATCAATTATAGGAGCTTGCGAAAAGTTCTTGTTCTTAACTCGTATGAATTAAGACTTTCGCGTTTTAAAGCTCCCTATATAATAGCCTAGCAAAACTTAATTCAAATACGTTAAGGAAAAGCTAAGGTTAAAAACCGAGTCGAGTCAAAAAGTATTCTTATTTTCACCAACGGAAAGCCTATATTCGTGTCAAAAGCACTTATTTTATTTATTAAAACTTAAAAATAACACGAAAAATTTAAAATTTTATTGAATAATGAGAAAACTAAACGTTTGGACACGACAAAAGCAATTGCAAGCGATTATATCGATTGACTCCCCCATGCTAAAACCAAACATTGTTCTCAATGTTTCTTAGCTCAAGAGTAACACCCCCTTGCTAAAACACGGAGAGTCTAATGCAAAATCCTAGCATGGAAAGAGCACGCAAATCTATAAGCCGTTTAGTAATTATGCCTCAAGATAAAACGTTAGTCGATAAAAATCAAGGGTAAAGAGAAAGTGTGCCCCTTTTGGCATTCAAAATACGGAAGATCAAGTGGACCGGCAAAAACCGAACACGAGAGTCTTCAATGATAAGGGTCATACCTAAGATCACAACACAACAAATTACGAGCACGAGCTTGAAAGATCAAGCCTTATTAGAAAATAGAAAGAAGATAGAATGTATGGGACTCCCCCACAAGGCACCTCGTTTTTGTTAACCGAGTCCTGAGCTCGACTCGATCCCCGCATTCATTGGTCCTTAGGGAAGGTTTGAAGATCCGTGACAACCTCCGTAGGTATGTCCCCTCCAAAGTAATGTTTCACACGATGACCATTCACCTTAAAGTTAGACCCATCTTTTTGAGCTAGCTCAACGGTACCATAAGGGAAAACTTGTGCAATGGTGAATGGCCCAGACCAACGGGATTTAAGCTTGCCCGAGAAAATCTTAAGTCTAGAGTTGAATAAGAGGACTTGATCACCAACATTGAAAATGCGGTTTTTGATCTTAGAGTCATGAATCCTCTTAGTCTTCTCTTTGTAGATCAAATAATTTTCACAAGCTTGATCCCTTAATTCACTTAGTTCATTCAATTGAACCTTGCGATGATCACCCGCAGTCCTCAAATCAAAGTTACAATGCTTAAGAGCCCAATACGCCTTATGTTCGAGTTCAATTGGCAAGTGGCATGCTTTTCCGTAGACCAACCTAAATGGTGTACAACCAATTGGCATCTTGTAAGCCGTACGGAAAGCCCACAATGCATCGCCCAATTTATCCGACCATGAAGTGCGGTTTTCTCCAATAGAACGCTCCAAAATCCTTTTAAGAGCTCGGTTTGAAACCTCCACTTGACCACTCGTTTGAGGGTGATAAGCCGTAAAAAGTCGATGAGTGACATCATATTTCTTTAGAACTTTTTCAAATTGTTCATTACAAAAATGGGTCCCACGATCACTTATAATAGCCCGCGGAGTTCCAAACCTAGCAAAAAGTTCTTTCAAAAATTTCACCACAACTCGAGCATCATTCGTGGGCAAAGCCTTAGCTTCGACCCATTTAGACAAATAGTCCACGGCTACGAGAATGTATTTGTTTCCTTTTGATGATGGAAACGGCCCCATAAAATCGACCCCCCACATGTCAAAGATTTCACAAACTTGGATAATGTTTTGAGGCATTTCATCCCTTTGTGAGTTCTTTCCTTGACGTTGACAAGCATCACAAGTCTTGATCAAGTCTTGGGCATCACGATATATGGAAGGCCAAAAGAAACCGGCATCAAAGACATTCTTCGCGGTGGCGTTAGCACCATGATGTCCCCCGGTGGGTCCCTCATGACAAGATTTAAGGATATCTTGAGCTTCTTTGCCAAACACGCACCTACGAATCACTTGATCCGCGCACACTCGAAACAAATAGGGGTCGTCCAAAAAGTAGTAGGAGATATCCTTGAAAAACTTTCGTTTTTGTTGGGACGACATACCCTTGATCACAAACTTCCCCGCATGGTAATTTGCGATGTCCGCAAACCATGGGGTACTATCATCACCACGAAAAGCAATCATACCAAGCGTCTCGAGAGTAAATGTTTCATTGATTTCCTTGTTCTCTCGATCGCTTTGGTGAGGATTCTTAAGTCGAGATAAATGATCGGCCGCGAGATTCTCGGCTCCTTTTTTGTCTAGAATTTTGACATTAAATTCTTGAAGGAGGAGAATCCACCAAAGCAACCTCGGCTTAGCATCTTGTTTATTAAGAAGATATTTGATAGCCGAGTGGTCCGTATACACTATAGTTTGAGACAAGACGAGATATGGTCTAAACTTTTCAAAAGCATACACAACGGCAAGCAACTCCTTTTCCGTTGTAGTGTACTTTGTTTGAACATCCGTCATAGTGTTACTTGCATAGTGTATAGGCAAGAAATGTTTTAGCTTACGTTGCCCCAAAACCGCACCTACCGCATAATCACTAGCATCACACATAATTTCAAAAGGTAGATCCCAATCCGGGGCAACTAAGATTGGAGATTCGGTTAACTTCTTTTTAAGCATCTCAAAGGCTTGAATACACTCATCCGAAAAGATGAAAGGAGTCTCTTTTTCCAAAAGATGGGTCATAGACCGAGCTATCTTAGAGAAGTCTTGTATAAAACGACGATAGAAGCCGACATGGCCGAGAAAACTCCTTACTCCCTTAACGGTGGTGGGTGGAGGCAATTTGGCAATCACGTCAATTTTAGCCCTATCAACCTCAATACCGGCCTTAGAGATCTTATGTCCTAACACAATTCCCTCTTTGCACATGAAGTGAAATTTTTCATAATTAAGCACAAGATTCGTTTCCTCACAACGTTGAAACATTCTTTCAAGGTTAGAAAGACATGAAGTGAAAGATTCCCCAAAAACCGAAAAGTCATCCATGAAGACTTCCATGGTTTTCTCGATCATATCATGGAAAATGGCCATCATGCACCTTTGGAACGTCCCCGGAGCATTGCATAGTCCAAAAGGCATGCGACGATAAGCAAATGTTCCATAAGGACAAGTGAATGTGGTCTTTTCTTGATCACGAGGGTCAATGGGGATTTGGAAATAGCCGGAAAATCCATCCAAAAAGCAATAGAGTTCATTCTTCACTAGTCTCTCTAACATTTGATCCATAAAAGGCAATGGAAAATGATCCTTCCTAGTGGCATCATTAAGTTTCCTATAGTCAATACAAACACGCCAACCGGTCACAAGTCTAGTAGGAATCAATTCATTATCCTCATTAGTAACAACCGTCATTCCTCCTTTCTTTGGAACACAATGCACGGGGCTAACCCATGGACTATCCGAGATAGGATAGATCATTCCGGCGTCTAAAAGTTGAGTGACTTCCTTTTTGATCACCTCATGAATCTTTGGATTGACCCTTCTTTGATTTTGGATAGCGGGTTTATAATCATCCTCCATTAGAATTTTATGAGTACAAAATTTGGGATCTATACCCTTAATGTCGGAGATTTTCCATGCAATGGCCCGTTTATGTTTCTTAAGCACTTTAATAAGCTCATCCTTTTCATTTTCCTTTAATCCCTTAGCAATAATCACCAGTAACTTATCCGTTCCTTCAAGAAAAGCATACTCCAAATGAGTGGGTAATTCCTTAAGTTCTAATTCGGGTGCTTCCTCAATAGATGTTTTCACTTTAGTCTCATTTTCATTCACAACTTTCAAATCCATAGGTGGTGATTCATAAGGATCTTCATTCAAAAAGGCTTCAAGTAAATCGATATCTCCCTCCATATCATGATATTCCTCATCATATGAAGTTAGCAAATCCGGTGTGCTAAGAAAAGCATCCACCTCCTCCAAGATAAAATCACTAGCCCCAAATGGAGTAAGGGGTGGAGACGAAAGGGCAATAATAGGATCCGATAAAGAAGGATTGCCACTTTAAGAGTTAGCCGAGAATCCAAGCACTTCTTGAGAATATTCTTCACAAGTAACATCAATCACATCGATTTGATTAATTGATTCCTCGTAATACTTGGAAGAAAATTTAGAGATATGACCAATATCAAACGTGATATTCTCATCATCAACTCTTAAAGTCAATTTCCCCGCTTTCATGTCAACTAAAGCACTAGCCGTCATCAAAAACGGTCTTCCTAAAATTAATGGCACACGAGAATCTTCGGGATAATCGCAAACTACAAAGTCCGTTGGAAAGACGAGTTTCCCTACTTTGACAAACACGTCCTCGGCTATACCTTTTGGTATGGCAATTGATCGATCCGCTAGCTCGAGAGTCATCTTAGTAGGTGTAAGCTCGGGAAGTGATAACCTTTTCCACACGGAAAGAGGCATAAAATTAATGCTAGCACCAAGATCGGCTAAAGCTAAGCATTCTTCCATATTAGGGAAATCACATGGTATCACAAACTTGCCCGGGTCTCCAAGCTTTTTGGGAAGCTTTTGTGTAAGAACAGCGGAACAATTAGCATCTAAAGATGTAGACACTTCATCCAATTTCCCTTTATCATTTATCAGTCTCTTAATTGTCGAAGCAAACTTAGGCATGTGAAGCAATGCATCCGCGAAACTAACATTAATATGAATATTCTTAAACATTTCTAAAAAAGTAGCCATTTGAGCATTAGACTTTTCGCGAAGCTTCTCTTGGTTAAGTCTCGAAGGGTAGGGTAGTGTGGGTTTAGTCTTCGGAAGCTCGGGTTCCGAAATAGGCAATTGGTCTACCTTTGGTGGAATAGGAATTTCCTTTTCTTTAACCACCTCGGGTTCTTGCTCCACTTCCCTCACCGTAGAGGTACTCACATGTGGAATCAAAGGTCCGTCTAAAGCTTTCCCACTACATGTGGTTATGGCTTTCATCTCACCCTTCGGGTTTGGAATGGTATTACTAGGTAAGCCACCCGAAGACGAGGAAGGTTTGGTCATAAACGATTCAAACATCGAAAGCAATTTATTTTGACCTTGTTCCATACTTTGTTGCATACGATTTTGACTTTGTTCAAACATTTGCTCAAATCTTTGTTCAATTCTTTGTTGATTAAGCTCAATCTTATTGTTTTTCCCTTTAATCGTATTTTGAAACTCATTTTTCAAAGTTGTCATTTGTCCTTGAATGTTATTTTGAAAAGCATTCAAATTTGCCTCATTTGACTTGATGTAACTTGACAAATCATTTTGATTATTCCCTTGAAAACCTTTATTGTTTTGATTAGCATTAAAACCATTTCCTTGATTATAATTCCCTTGGTTACCACGGTTAAATTTATTCCCATTGTTACCATTGTTGTACCTATTTTGAACCGGTGGAAAACCCGGTGGAGCAACATGATTTTGACGAGGAACTTGACCGTTGGAGCCATAAGTTCCCGTCGCGGCAAAAGCACTAGCTTGATCAAACCCCGTGTTTAAACAAGCATAATTAGGATGTGCTCCACGACATGATACACACAAATTCTCAACCATATTAATGGATCCATGAGGATTCTTCCTAATCTCACTCAAAAGCGTGTCAATCTTGGAGTCCAATCTAGCAATCTCGATATTAGATGAATTCACATTGGAAACAACCGGTGTGTTTCGTGAATATTATGCTCTAGACTTATCCTCAATTATTCTCCACGCGTCTCTCGGAGTTTTTCTTAAAAGATTACCACCCACGGCGGCATTTAAAGAATCTTGTTCAATCATATTAAGCCCATTATAGAAAGTATTAATTTGATGCAATTCCGAGAAACCGTGGTGTGGACATTGTCTCAACAAATCTTTAAATCTTTCCCATGCAACCCCAAACGATTCATGCACTTTTTGTTCAAATCTAGTGATCTCGTTCTTAAAGTGTGTTGTCTTAGAAGATGGAAAGAAATAATTCATAAACTTAGACACTAAATCATCCCATGTTAAGATCGAACCCGGTGGTTCTTTCTCATACCAAAGCTTAGCATTACCCTCGAGCGAGTACGGAAAAAGCATGAGCTTAATCACGTCATTCGGCACATCTCTAAACTTGAGAGTCGAGGTAATTCGATTAAAATTCCGTATGTGAGAATGCGGGCTATCGGTCTCATTGTCACGAAATTGGTCGGCCCGAATGAGCGATAAGAGACCCGTCTTAATCTCAGAATGATCCGCCAAAATAGCCGGCACAACGCTTGCTTCCCCATACCCTTCGGTGGGTGCACGGAGCAATTCCTCCATTGTTCGGTTATCGGCCATCTCTACAACAATAGGTGGAAGCTCGGGTTCCACTATTAGTTGTTGACGATTTCTATTTCTACGAGGAATATTTTCAAGCCTATTAAAATCAATCACAAGACGAGAAGAACGTAATTGCATACACTACAAAGACGAGAATTTAGAGGATTGAAGAAAAGAATTTAGACAATGAAGAATATTATTTTTGGTATTTTATTTGGTATTGCTCAATCAATAATGATCGATAAAAAAAAAGGAATAAGGATACCTACTATGGAAGTAAATTACCCTCGGTCGACTTTGAAACGATAGGTGAAAACCTAAACGTCTCGAGGTTCAATAAGTAAACAACAAAAATAAGATTTAATACTACTTGAGTCGGCAAACCAATAATAGGTTGTCCCTCTCAATATACGCACAAGCAAGCGGGGAAACGAGGTGGCACAAAGCACTTAAAAAACTTTTTCCTTAGACGGCCTTTTATAGCACGTCGCCTTATACACACCTTATAGTTTGTATAAATCGAGTTCAAACTTCTTATTAGTATTTATCTATTTTGCCTTTTATTTTTGTTTTGGATTCGACTACAATAGTTAGGTGATGAAATCCCAACTAAGGCTTATTTGAAAAGATATGTAAAATTATTGTTCTACGTAATACAATATATTATTCACAAAAAACGAGAAAAACGATACATACTATATAATAGAAAAATAACAAAACTTTCCGAGGACGGAAAGGGTCTTCAAATCAGCGATCAACAAATCTCCACAAAAGACGAATCGTACAGAAGATCCCCGGCAGCGGCGCCAAAATTTTTGATGTGTCGAGGATAGTATATGTGATTTATTTGATACGTTATAGGGTAAATTAGAAAATTACCTTTAGAAAAAAGTAATAGACTAATAATACCAATGACGAATTCAATAAAACACGTTGGTGACTCGAGTTCGTTGTACACGAAGATCTTATGAATTTGAGACGTTTTGTTTCGTTTTGGTCAATTGATTTGAATTGTTTTTCGGTTTTTAAACTACAAATTAAATCTACAAATTTTAAGCTATTTAGTTTTATCCTAAAGTGCATGAATCGTAAACCCCGCTATTTTAAAAATCTACAAGCAATTAATTACTTAAAAGTTAACACTGTTTAAAAAAATAGACAAATTAAAAATCTTTAAAATTTAATCTATTGAAAATAAATCTATTTAATGACTTTTAATCTTTTTTAAAATTTAATTAAACTTTTTAAAACTAATTTACTTAATAAAAATTACTTTAGATAAATTTATTTAAAAACTATTTTTATATAAAGCTAATATTATAAAATTCTAATTAATTAACAATTAACTAATTAAACTTTTTAAATTTAATAAAAACAATTTTTTTTTAATTTTTTTTTATACTACTTATTTTCTTATTATTATTTTTATTTAACTAAAATTTATTTTAATAAAAACTTTAATTAAAAAAACGTTTGAAAACGAATTTAGAGAAAATAAAATGTAACTAAAATAATTCTGCCAAAGCAGAATACACTATATTAAATATTAAGCTGATAATAAAATTAAATGAGCATTGAGCTCAGGTGGTTATCACACTGGACCTTGAATCTGGGGGTCTCGAGTTCGAACCCCAGGAGTGACATATTTTTTTTTTGGAATTAAATTCTCTTTGACAGTTTGTGAAAGATAGTCTCAGGAAAGACTTATGAAGCTTATTATGGTTAAGCCGTTAGAAAACAGCTTATGAGCTTAACAAAACAGTAACTCTGATAAGCTAAGAGTAAACATAACAAACCAAAGAACCTAAATTTCAAGAAAGGCAGGCAAATCAATAGAGCAACTATATTAAAAAAGTCAATTTAACTATAAAATTCAGCAATGATATCACACATTAGAAATCAGTAAACAAATCAGTTACTAAAAGAAACATAAAAACTCAATTATCCTAATTACTCAGAAATAAATATATCACAAATCTTCTCAACGAATTAACAAATTGATCTCATCAGCAAAGTTAAATCATTCCAAACTGAGCAGATAAAAAAAACTTCACGAATTCAAATAATAGTAGAACAAATCCTATTAAGCAGCAGATTCTAAATATGACAGATAATATCAATATTCAATCTAAAACAGCTTAACAAAACTATCAGAATAAAAAACGGATATTACTTTGAACAAATTTCCCAGACTAAAACTTAACCAACAACACTCTACACTTACTTACTAAACAGATTCATCAATTACACTAGCTAAAAATAGATTAAACAGATACTCATTTATCCTAAACAATCTTAACCTCTATCAATCATAATCAGGTTCAGTAACATAAATCAAACAGTATGCACAACAATTTAACAAATTAAAATTGTAAATAACATAAAAGGTAAAAAGTTTAAAACCTTATGATGAACCCATTGGGAAGTAGGTCAGCGCTGTGCTGCCTAAATGAACCCGAAACAATCATCAACCACCATGACCGTCACCCAGCAGCATCATCAACGACATTCAAACCATTTTTTATTTAATTTTTCCAGTAGGGAAAAATTAATTAGATCCTTTTTACTTTTGATAATAAAAATTAAGCTATTATTTAGCTTATTCTCACCATCACCAATGTTATCCTTATGAAACAGATAATAAGTTTAATTCGTTTATCAACTTAAAGAAATAAAAGAGATTAAAGGAGACACGAATGTAAATTAAAAATGATTAAACTTCCATTAATTTTCAGAAATTGTACAATACTTTATAAAAGAAATACAAATTAAATCTAATTCTATTTCTACAGCATAACATTAAAAAAGTAAAGGATGAAAATGTTGGAAATTTAGTGCAATTGTGGGAACGGGTAATACTTGTAAATGGGTTTGGAGGTACGGAGTGTACACCCATTAAGTCCCTTACCTCCCTGGACTCAATATAGTGGTTGTGATATCAGTAGGAAGCTGCTCCTGGTCAGGAAGTTGCTTCTGGTCAGGAAGTTGCTCCTGGTCAGGAAGCTGCTCCTGGTCAGGAAGCTGCTACTGGTTAGGACGTTGCTCCTGGTGATGCACAAAGTCTTTGTAACCTCTTTGACCAGTTAATGAGGGTTGAATATTGACTTGATGACCAGATTTCTGGTCATGTAACCACTATGCTTTATGAAGGTTATTATGAGATTAATAGGCCGATTAATGCTCTTAATACCTTTGACTAGGAGTTACATTCCTTAAAGGAATAGGATCACTATAAATAGTGATCATATTTTGCATGATGAGAAAAAGAAACAAGAAACACAGAAACGCATAGAGTTCTTGATTTGTGCCTAAAACAAGAACTAACTCTTGGTTTTATCCCAAGGAGGTATTCGTGTTAACCCAGGCATAGGGTCGAATAATCTTCTTTGGAAAGTGATTACACGACTCCAAGAGATATCCGGTAACCATTCATTGGTACGTAGTTAGGCTATTGATTATCTTCACCCTGTTGGAACGAAGTAAACCCCAACAATCAAAGAAGATTATTTTGTGATAATCAATGGCGGCGGCAATGAAGCATATGGTGGCTAACTTCTCCAAACTGGACAAGTTTGAAGGGGTTGATTTCAGGAGATGGCAGAAGAAGATGCACTTTCTTCTCTCTACCATGAACGTGGTGTACGTGCTGACCACTCCTATTCCTGATGGTGGTGATGATGCTACTTTGGAGGAGATGCGGAAAAGGAGCAAATGGGAAAATGATGATTATGTGTGTCGCGGCATAATTCTCAATGGTATGTCTGATTCTTTATTTGATATTTACCAAAATGTTGAATCTGCTAAAGAACTATGGGATTCCTTGGAAGCCAAATATATGGCTGAGGATGCATCAAGTAAGAAGTTCCTTGTGAGTGATTTCACAAATTACAAAATGACTGATTCAAGACCAGTCATGGAACAATACAATGAACTTCTTGGAATACTTGGCAGATTTACACAACATAAAATGAACATGGATGAGACCATTCAGGTCTCGTGTGTCATTGACAAACTACCTCCTTCTTGGAAAGATTTCAAGCACACCTTGAAACATAAGAAGGAGGAGTTAACTCTTGTTGAGTTGGGCAGTCATTTGCGCATTGAGGAATCCCTCAGGGTGCATGAAAGTGATAAGCCAAAGAGCAACAATGTTGCTGGTTCATCTGTTGTCAATATGGTAGAGCATAACAACTCCACCAGGTACAATGACAACAAGGGCAAACGTAAGCATCATGATAACACCAAGGCTAATCCTAACAAGAAGTCATCAGTGGCTTGTTGGAAGTGTGGGAAACCTGGACACTTCAAAAGGGATTGCAAAGGTGTTAGCATTGGCAACCAAGCTAATGGATCAGGCACAAAAGGTCAGAATATGTTTAATGAATCTCTCCAGATTTATTATGTTACATATGTATCTGAAGCTTACTTTGTGCAGGATGATGATGTTGCGTGGTGGGTTGACTCTGGAGCAACAGTACATGTGTGTAAAGATAGATGCTGGTTCAAGACTTATGAGTCAATGAATGATGGATCTATTATTCACATGGGAAATGAGTCAACAGCCCTAGTGCATGGACGTGGTTGTGTAGATCTTAAATTTAGTTCTGGAAAGATTGTTTCCTTGTTTAATGTTTTGCATGTTCCTAATATTAGGAAGAACTTGGTTTCTAGTAGTGTGTTGAATAATTGTGGTTATAAACAAGTGATTGAATCTAATAAATTTGTTTTATCTAAACATGGTGTGTTTATTGGTTTTGGCTATTTGAGTAATCAAATGTTCAGGCTTAATATTGATTCTAGTATAAATGTTGATTCTGTCCTGATGACTACCACTAAACTGACTGATTCATCACTATGGCATGCTAGACTAGGCCATGTCCACTATAAGAGGATGCAAGATATGTCTAAGGATGGGTTAATTCCAACTTTTGACATGGACACTGATAAGTGTCAGACTTGTATGCTGAACAAAATTACTAAGAAACCATTTCAGGATGTAAAACGTGAAACTACAGTTTTGGAGCTAATCCATAGTGATCTATGTGATTTGCATGCTACTCCCTCATTAGGGAATAAGAAATACTTGGTAACATTTATTGATGATGCTTCTAGGTTTTGTTATGTCTATTTGTTACATACTAAGGATGAAGCATTAGATAAATTTAAAGTATTTAAAACTGAAGTTGAATTACAACAAGGAGTCCAAATCAAAAGATTTAGGACTGATAGGGGAGGTGAGTACATGAATACTCAATATTTTCAGTCTGTTGGAATAATCCATGAAACAACTGCCCCCTATACTCCACAACAAAATGGTATATCAGAAAGGAAAAATAGAGTACTAAAAGAGATGGTTAACTCCATGTTGTCCTACTCAGGACTGAGTCAAGGGTTTTGGGGAGAAGCTATGTTAACAGCTTGCTATTTATTAAATAGGGTTCCTAATAAAAGGAACAGGATTACCCCTTATGAACTCTGGACTAAAAGGAAACCAAACTTGAACTACCTCAAAGTTTGGGGTTGTAGGGCTGTTGTAAGACTCCCTGATCCAAAGGTGAAAACCTTGGGTGAAAGAGGCATTGAATGCATCTTTGTTGGATATGCTGAGCATTCCAAGGCTTATAGGTTCTATGTTATTGAACCTAATGATTCAGTTTCAATAAAATCAGTGAATCAAGGGATGCTAACTTTGATGAGACTAGGTTCTCATCAGTCCCTAGACCAAGCCTTAGGACTCCTATAGGAGCTGAGGACACTGGTGTTTCAGTGGAACCTGAAAGGGTCACTGGTGAGGTTGTGGTTCAGCAACCTGAGCCTGAGCTTAGAAGAAGCACAA
The DNA here is from genome assembly GCA_025667525.1 of Glebionis coronaria. Classification (NCBI taxonomy): domain Eukaryota; kingdom Viridiplantae; phylum Streptophyta; class Magnoliopsida; order Asterales; family Asteraceae; genus Glebionis; species Glebionis coronaria. The sequence goes on from CM046881.1 coordinate 466,957,050, forward strand.
GGCATAGGACTCCAAGGAATTTTGGGCCTGAGTTTCAACTATACTTAGTTGAAGGTACAAGAGATGAGGTCTCTGACCAATTCTACTATTGCTTTAATGTTGAGGATGATCCCAAAACATTTGATGAAGCAATGAAGTCCCAGGATGTTGCTTTCTGGAAAGAAGCAATAAATGATGAGATGGACTCCATCATGGGCAACAACACTTGGGTGTTGGTTGATCTACCTCCTGGTTGCCATCCACTTGGTAACAAATGGATTTTCAAAAGGAAAATGAAGGTAGATGGAACTGTTGAAAAGTTCAAGGCAAGGTTAGTCATTCAAGGCTTTAAACAAAAGTCAGGGATAGACTATTTTGATACTTATGCTCCAGTAGCACGTATCAGTACCATAAGAATGCTGATTGCTCTAGCAAGTATTCACAATCTGATTATTCATCAGATGGATGTGAAGACAGCATTCTTGAATGGTGACTTGGATGAGGAGGTTTATATGAACCAACCTCAGGGCTTCATCATGCCTGGTCATGAAGGTAAGGTGTGTAAACTGATTAAGTCCTTATATGGACTAAAGCAGGCACCTAAGCAATGGCACCAGAAATTTGATGAAGTGGTTTTGTCTAATGGTTATTCACTTAACCAAGCTGACAAATGTGTATATAGCAAATTTGATGAATCTGGTAAAGGAGTCATCATTTGCCTATATGTTGATGACATGTTAATCTTTGGTACTGACCAAGCTAAGGTTGATCAGACAAAGGATTTTTTGTCATCAAAGTTCTCCATGAAAGACATGGGGGAGGCTGATGTTATCCTTGGCATAAGGATTAAACATGAAAGTGATGGTATTGTAATTTCTCAGTCTCATTACATTGAGAAGGTGCTGAAGAAATTCAGTCACTTTGATTGTACTCCAGTGAGTACACCTATGGATACAAGTGAGAAACTGATGCCTAACAATGGTCAGGCTGTCTCCCAGCTTGAGTATTCTAGGGTGATTGGTTGCTTGATGTATGCCATGACTAGTACTAGGCCTGACATTGCATTTGATGTGGGTAAACTGAGTAGGTATACTAGTAATCCTGGTACTCAGCATTGGCAAGCAATTCAGAGGGTACTGAAGTATTAGAAAGGAACAATGGATTATTGTTTGTCTTATACTGGATATCCTTCAGTGTTGGAAGGTTACACTGATGCAAGTTGGATCAACAATACTGAGGATAATTCATCCACAAGTGGCTGGGTATTCCTTCTTGGCGGTGGTGCAATTTCTTGGGCATCCAAGAAGCAAACTTGCATTACTGGTTCAACAATGGAATCTGAATTTGTGGCTCTAGCAGCTGCTGGTAAAGAGGCTGAATGGTTGAGAAACTTGCTTCTTGAGATTCCATTGTGGGTCAAACCTATGGCACCCATTTCTATCCGTTGTGATAGTGCAGCTACATTGGCTAAGGCATATAGCCAGATGTACAATGGCAAGTCTAGACACCTAGGTGTTAGACATAGCATGATTCGTGAGTTGATCACGAATGGGGTGATTTCAATAGAGTTTGTGAGGTCTCAACAAAACTTAGCTGATCACTTGACGAAGGGATTGGCTAGAGACTTGGTTATAAAGTCTGGTAAAGGGATGGGTTTAAAAGTCCACTCTAGTCACTGAATGCTAGGACACCCAACTCCCTCCTGAGGAAACTTGGGAGCTGAGTTCAATGTGGAAAGCTGAACATTCAGGGGGCTGAAGCACATGTTTACATATCATCCCAAGGATGTGCTTGTACCTGCTGAAAGGAGGATGAAGTTATAAACTTCTTAATGGTTAATTTCTTTGAAAAAGTGCTTAAGCAGGAGAATGAACTAAAGAGGAACCACCTATGTAAATGTTGAGGTTTCGCCGCCTCAAGGAGCATGGACTTTGGCTCTTACAACATTTATGAATTGGATATGGACACATGGCTTGTATGGTGTTAGGAGCGTTTTAAGTGTTTGAAAACTTGGGTGTATGTTATCTTCAGGTGTTCAAAGTAGTTGAAGGGTTCAATTCTTAGAACACCCTGATTCTCGAATATTTGGAGTGATGTACTAAGATGGAAATTCAATCCTCAGGACATTTTCATTTATGCACTGGTTTTGTTAAAGTTGATTTTCATGCAAAAAGGAATTGTACTAAATTGGGGAGGATTGTTGGAAATTTAGTGCAATTGTGGGAACGGGTAATACTTGTAAATGGGTTTGGAGGTACGGAGTGTACACCCATTAAGTCCCTTACCTCCCTGGACTCAATATAGTGGTTGTGATATCAGTAGGAAGCTGCTCCTGGTCAGGAAGTTGCTTCTGGTCAGGAAGTTGCTCCTGGTCAGGAAGCTGCTCCTGGTCAGGAAGCTGCTCCTGGTTAGGACGTTGCTCCTGGTGATGCACAAAGTCTTTGTAACCTCTTTGACCAGTTAATGAGGGTTGAATATTGACTTGATGACCAGATTTCTGGTCATGTAACCACTATGCTTTATGAAGGTTATTATGAGATTAATAGGCCGATTAATGCTCTTAATACCTTTGACTAGGAGTTACATTCCTTAAAGGAATAGGATCACTATAAATAGTGATCATATTTTGCATGATGAGAAAAAGAAACAAGAAACACAGAAACGCATAGAGTTCTTGATTTGTGCCTAAAACAAGAACTAACTCTTGGTTTTATCCCAAGGAGGTATTCGTGTTAACCCAGGCATAGGGTCGAATAATCTTCTTTGGAAAGTGATTACACGACTCCAAGAGATATCCGGTAACCATTCATTGGTACGTAGTTAGGCTATTGATTATCTTCACCCTGTTGGAACGAAGTAAACCCCAACAGAAAAAATACAAGTAAATTGGCGGTTTTTATAGCCACCCCCAAAGGCTTGCTGAGAGGATATTCGAATCTCTTAGGGTATATTCCTTTTGATCCTCAGCCCTTGATCTTCATTCTTCTCTCTCTTGTTGAATCGGATGGTGGATAATACACAATCTAGCACACGGATTGCCAACGTGGCATTCGTGTGCTAGTTGTGTTTCTTTTAAGGCCTATGATTGGTGGATTTGGAATAATGATGTGTTCAATAAAATAGGAATCGGCCACGTAGCTCTCTCGTTTCCTCTTAGTCTCTTCCTTAAAATTGTGGGTTTCTATTCCCCTACACGTGAATATCACGTGTGATCAAAAGCCCCATATCAATTTGCTTTTTCTGATTTTAGGGTTTTGGTGAAACAGTAACTTTTCGCAGGTTTGGGGTGAGAAAGATAAATGGGGAAAATGGAGTGCATAGTGTGTATCGAAAGTTTTATTTAATGTGTGAGAGATGAGTGGGTGAGGGTAAAAACAAAGGGACGGTTTTAATATTATTATGATGGAAAATGACTTGTGGTTGGGAGTGAGAGAATTTATTATTTATTGTGGAAAGTCTTTGACTGAAAACGTGAAAACGTTTTTTAAACCCTAAAAGCCCAAATTCGCTTGTCTTCATTTTATTCCAGTAAATGGGCTTGAAGCCCAATGCCAAATTTCCCAGCCGAATAAAAATCCCATTTTCGGCCTATTGGACTTTCAAAAGCTTTTTTTCATTAACTTGAATCAACAATGGGCTTTTGAGCCCATTTACCCCATTGTGGGACCCACTTGGCCCAAATCACTTATTTAAATATTAAATCCTCTAAATCGAACTCGATTTTGGCTTCTTCAATCTTTTTCTTCAAACTCGTGTCGATATTTGCCGGTTTTCGCGATCTTGGTACCTACACACATTCACACAACAAAACAACATATACAAGGCATTTTTGATACGTTTCATGCAATATTTCATTGTTATTTGATACAAATGATATGAGTAAATACACTCATATCAGGGCCCAAAAGCCCAATAAGCTTAGAACTGTTTTTATTTTGGCGTGTTTTGGAGGCCCATTGGCATTTTTAATTATTTTTAATTTCATTTTTGTTTTTATTTAGATAAAACTAATTAATTTATAAAGTTATAAATTTTTTGAATTTTTGATAATTTTAGTATTATTTTCCTCGACTTGCCTGAAAACGTATTTCGTCTTAGTTTTTAGCCGTCATAATGTAGAATCGTCTTTTAATCTTCCTTTTCCAATCTTGAAAATGTTGGGTCAAAAAGTTGATGTGGCAGAAACTCAAAAACGAAGAAAACATGAAGGTATTTGTCTAAGCGTTGACAAGAGCATTCCAGGCGTTGAAAAGAACAAATTAGGCGTTGATGGAAGCAAGCATTGTCAAGAGCAATTCAAGCATTGTCACATGCAGTTCAAGCATTGACAAAACGTAGACAAAGAAGCTTTTAAAAGATTCTATTTGGATATATATGCAGGATATATTCTGTATATGTTTATCTAAATAGAAGATTCACATGTTTATTTATTCTTATCTCTTGTAAACCCTAATCCTTACACTATATAAGGATTCAAGGGTCTTAGGTTTTTCATATCAATTCATATACAATGTAAACCTAAAGTGTGTGTCGACTAGGTGTGGGATTAAATGTACACACGCCTAGTGATTGTTGATTATTAACATAATGAACAATCCTATTTGTTTTAATTCATGTTATTCGTGCCTAAACACCTTGTAAATGTGTCGTGTTCTAATTCCGCTTTGATTGTATAATCATATGAACATGATGCATTCCTAGTTGCTTAAAAGATCCGGAAACCAAGGTTTCCACAATTGGTATCAGAGCCTCGTGGCTCGTGATGCTAGGACCAACAAGGTGTTCGTGTATGGTGAATAGAAGAAAAATCCGTCTAGGGTTTTTCTGGACGTTTTTGTGTGCGCAGCAGTATTCAGAAGGTCATAACTTTTGATTGAACCGTTGGATCGTCACGAAATTTTATATGTGTGTTCTTCATACACGTATCTAAACATCCACCGGAGGGATTGTCGAGTTTTATCCCCAGGCAAAAGTTATTAGGCGTCAAAGTTGGCTGATGAGTAATTTTCAGATTTTCAGATTTGCATGAAATCATGATTTAGGGTTGTATACAGAAAAGAAGACATGTTGTTAGCTTTGGGGAATCAGTTCTTCATGAACTGGTGATGAACCCTAGCAACATGATTGCAGCAAAGGTTGAAGATGTGTTGAAAATTAGGGTTTCGATGCTTACTTTCCAAACCCTAGATCTATGATATTAGGGTTTATGGTAAAACCCTTAGACTCGTTATTTGTTACTGCGAATGATGATTGCATAAGCTTTGCGGTATTAATTTGCAGCAGGTCTTGAATCGAAGGACAAAAGTCAGACGTGATAATGATATTCAAAGAAGAATAAAAAAAAACGAGCTACTGTTTGAATATTATATTCATCGGTTACTTTGCGTTCACATGGAAGAAGCATTCACACAATTAATTTATGTGTTCCTATAGCTTTGTGTTCACACGGTTCTCTCAATATGATTGGTCTCAAAGATACATGATATTCGCAGTTCTTGAATATGATTTTATTCTTGAAAATCATATATTAAAGCGAAGCAAGGTTTCTTATTGGTGGAAAACAGTTGTGTTCACATGATTCTACACATATAATTGGTGGAAATTTTGTATGTTCACATGGTTATGGTAGACATGCAGTCACACGATCAAAGCCCAGCTTATTCTATCATATTCAAAGACGTGATGTTTATGATTCTTTTCAAAGAAGTAATTGCTGATCCATGTGGGCCACATACGCTGCTACAAAGCGTGCTAACTGAGACGTACAAAGAATTGCTGTTGCGTTTTAAGGAAGCAAATATGTTGCTATATTGGTCCCATGTGAGGTGCGATTAAAGTATATATTTACTTCTTTCACTTTGTCTAGCTCGTTGACCAGCAAATGATAAGCAAATCATTCACGTGAGGTTTCATGGTCCCAACAGCAAATGGTTAATCTTTTGTCTGTTTGTGATTTTGTAACCTATGCATTAATGGGCAAATGAGTGTTCACACGAGGAATTTATATTCGAATTCAGATGTGGGTCTTTAGTCAACAGCGACGTTGATGTTATTTAACTCAACGTTGACAAGAGAAAAAGATGTGAATAATGCTATGCTGTTGTGATTTGAGGTAGCCATATGGGGTCCCAAGACATTGATACTTATTATTCAAACGCTGTCATAGCATGTGTAGGACGCTGACAAGGTTTTTGGTTCGACGCTGACGAAGTTTATGGTTGACGCTGACGTTTGTTATTTTGACGCTGACAAGAATAAGTCCAACGCTGACAAAGAGAGTTGACATGAGTTGTCTGAGAAACGCTTGTTCAAGCGTTGATAGGTGTTGTCCGATATGTGACAGTATACATGGAAAGGATATTGGACAAAGAAGGTTCTCGGATAACAAAAGAATAGCTGCTGTTTGAGAAAATTGGTACGTTTTTAGCACACAAAAAGGTGGATTATACACACGAAGGTACATGGAATCTCCGTTTTAATTTAGAATATCGTGTTGATATTTATGGCTCGGATATTTTTAAACAGAATTAATGATCTTAAAGCGAGTTAGCTGCAATTCATGAGGTAGTAAAGTTCTTCATGAAGAGGTGTTGGCTTAAGGGGAAGAATTCTTATGGTAAGTTTGATGATTGAAGAAGATTTTCGCAAGTTTGTGTTCTATCATATCTTAAAGTCATGCACTCCCAGTCATAGACTTTAAAGATAACTTGTTCATGCTGTGAATGTTTGGTGACGAAGACTTGTCATAACACTTGAAGGAGTTACATTATCGTGCTCAGTGTCTCACATAGGATGAGAATATTGACAAGAGATCGAGGTCTGCTTATAATGCTAAAGGTATAAGTTCTTTATCATGTGGATAGTACAAGACATGGAACATAAGGTTGGGTTATTCTTCTTCTACATCAAAAATATTATATTAATTGTTCTTCAAGATCATTACATAGAGCTACATTTGGAGAATCTTCAAAGATTGCATACATTGTTTACTTCCTTGTTGATGTGACAAAAAAGGGAAGAAATACATGCTACACTTGAGGGGAAGCAATTTGTGGAAACCTTGGTTTCCGGATCTTTTAAGCAACTAGGAATGCATCATGTTCATATGATTATACAATCAAAGCGGAATTAGAACACGACACATTTACAAGGTGTTTAGGCACGAATAACATGAATTAAAACAAATAGGATTGTTCATTATATTAATAATCAACAATCACTAGGTGTGTGTACATTGAATCCCACACCTAGTCGACACACACTTTAGGTTTACATTGTATATGAATTGATATGAAAAACCTAAGACCCTTGAATCCTTATATAGTGTAAGGATTAGGGTTTACAAGAGATAAGAATAAATAAACATGTGAATCTTCTATTTAGATAAACATATACAGAATATATCCTGCATATATATCCAAATAGAATCTTTTAAAAGCTTCTTTGTCTACGTTTTGTCAATGCTTGAACTGCATGTGACAATGCTTGAATTGCTCTTGACAATGCTTGCTTCCATCAACGCCTAATTTGTTCTTGTCAATGCCTGGAATGCTCTTGTCAACGCTTAGACAAATACCTTCATGTTTTCTTCGTTTTTGAGTTTCTGCCACATCAACTTTTTGACCCAACAATCTTCCCCTAGTTGATAGTGGCAAAACTCTATGTGTATGCATTGGCCTACCTTTGACCTAGTAACAACAATCCCTTGGTTTTTATAATTTTGCGTTTTTCGTTAATGGTAAATATATATATACTACACTAAACTTACTCCTATCAAAATTTATAAGTGATTTATAAATTCATTTAAAATCTGGATTATCTATCAGGTATCACAGTCAAGATTCATTTACAGAAAGATGGACTTTAACTTGTATATTCTCCTTTTTAACAAATGTTGGAAAAAATAGCAAATAATTTAATAAATATTTTAATTGAATATCTCGTGATAATTAAATACAAATTTAATTTTTATCTTGCCGGTACGTAGACTGTGCGGTTTTCATATTTTGTAAGATATTTTTCTGTTTTCAAATCCACTAAGTTTGGTAATGCTAAAAAATGAATTGCGAATAATAAATAGTATAATTTATTATGATTTAAAGTTTGGAAACTTTGTGGTTGTTTCACAATCCAATCAAAGCATTTTAACTGAATTTCTTGAACAGGTTTGTCGACATTTGCAGAATTACATTTAAAAGAACTAGCATTTCTCTCTTCCAAATGAAGTATCCTTTATACCAAATTAGTGTTGGCCACAATAAACTCGAACGAATAAGAATTAAAACAATTCCACTAAAAGCAAAAATTCACAAATACTACAAGAATTAAAACTCCCAACAATGCAACCATTAAAACATTCCTCACAAACACCCATGGCTATAGAACACAAGATTATGCAAGGAGCACACGATTTCACGACATTATTACAACACAGACAAATTAAAAAGATCAAATCAATCCCCCTTTTTATCAAGCTCTACCCGCATCGCATCAACAACCTTCCCTTAAAAGCTTTCCATACAAAGATATTTGACTTTCTTGGAATAACATTATTCCATAATGTCTCTTTCCGAGAACTCTCTAAAGGTAGAGTTTTTTCTTCCACCATCCTCGAAAAATGCTCAACATTGAAAATTTTAGTTTCATGAAGATTTCATGAAGATTCCATCTTGGAATATCCCTACAATGAAGATTCCATCTTGGAAAACAGGAGGAGGAGTTGGGAGTGGTATAAAGAAGCTAGATGAAGATAAAAGAAATTATTTTTTTGTGATTGGTCAGGGTTGTGTGAAAGTAAAAAACATCACGTGAAGTAGTTAACATAGGGAATACGATCATTATTTAATTACTATGTTTTTCATTTATGCATATACATTATTACTTCCTTGTCTATCTATTAAGCTTTACAAATTTTTAAAAAGAGGAAAGGGTTAGAGAGTTATCGTGCTGACAAAATCATAAAATTTGTTAAGAGCATTAGGTTTGAGAACATGTTATTTTTATTTTTTGACTACGTCTTCTAAAAATCTCAATCTTTTAACATTCACACAACAAAACAATCTATAACTTATAATACGTCATTTGGGCACCACATCCTATCATTTTTTTTTGTCTTTGTATGATAGAACGTATGATACAAAAAATATACGAAATTCATAAACCAATACGGAAAATAAAAAACAAATGGTAAATAAAAAACAATACAAAAAATAAAACAATACGAAAATTTTAATCTTTGTTGATGTCGTTGTTAAGTATGCTCAATAAGATTTTTTTGAAGATTAACATGTGTTTGTTTATCACGAACTTCTTTCAATTAGGTAGTATGTAAAGTAATTTTGACATTATTTAACTTTAATAGAATCTATATGTGTCTTTTTGGCATGATCTGTCGAGTTTACACACTTTTATTTTTGTACGACATGTGTTTGGGGCATCTTTTCGGTTACCTCGCCTAGGGCAACAAAAACTTCAGGACCGCCCCTCGTTAGAAATCACAATATTATGTAAGATATCAAATACTTCTTTTGCGTCCCTACACGCTATCCGTGTAGGCTCCCGCATCCAATCCCACTTCCAAACTCCCTCAGCCCACCTCCATAAATCACCCACCCTACCCCTTATACCTACCTAAGTGAAATAATAGCACAAACTTGTTACACAATCTCGAGTGATCTAATATCCGACTCATTACGTAACTTACACATGAAACAAGAATTAAAATCAATTCACGCTTCATAACTATGACTAACTACCTTTACTATATCACACCAAATGCCCTACATCCATGATCTAACCCCATCCCATCGCCATAATCCAAACCGTCATTGGCAATAGGGGTGACAATTCGTGTCGGGTTCGGGTTAGCGGGTTCGGGTTGTCAGGTTGGCGGGTCAGAAAATCCCAACCCAAACCTAACCCATTTAAATAATCAGGTCAGTTATGTCAACACTAACCCGTTTACACATAATCCGAACCTAACCCATTTAACCCATATATATATATTTGGGTTGACGTTAAATATGTTACATAAGTTGAATAGGTTAAACGGGTTTATATATTAATTCATTTAACAAGTTTTATATATATAAGTAGACACATTAGACGTGTTAAACATGTTATATGTGTTTATGTTCGGTATGTTTAACTTAATATACACGTATGGTAAAATATTAATCATTTTTAATATACGGAAAAAAATTTAAACAGGTTGTCGGGTCGACCTACTTAATTTTTTTCCAACCCAAACCTAACCTGTTTAATAAATGGGTCAGATAGGCCGACCCAAACCTGACCTAAGATTCAATATATTCAACACGAACCTGTTAATTTTCGTGTCGGTTTGAAGTCGAGTTTCGTGTCGGGTCTGAAATTACCACCCCTAATTGGGAGCATATCTACTTTTAATAACTCTAGCCCCAAAATTAATCCCCTTATCTTTTAAATTTTCACCACCATTTACTTAATAAATCCCTTTTTGCACGTAAAGATCCAATAATTTAAACGCCCTAACTATGTGAAGCAATCAAAGATGGTGGCTTGTACCTAGTATAATAATATGGAATAAATTTTTCCAGTGGAGAGTTTTTGTCTTCCAAACATACGGGTGGAACTCTTTTTTAAACATATTTGATTTCATTGGATATTTACTCAGAGGAACAAAAGCTTCTTTTGAGCCTTTTTATTAAAATACTTTGAAGCCGTGTTGTTCTTATTAGCATGGGTTCTGGGGAGAAGTCACAATCGTTAGGTGTTAAATGATAAATAGCATGTTGAGGTCTTCACGAAGGTCAAAAATTATCAAAGACTAGCCATAGATGCAAAAGTTTATCTCTAATATACGATATTTGGATTGATACCCCTTTGTATCTAGCTCTTTGCTACCTTCTTTTTCTCTTAATAATACCCGTAGTAAAAATAAAACTAAAATGTATGTTGATCAATGCCAATTTTGTGATAATAACAAAGAGTAAAAGATGTCAAAGTTTTATCCACCCAATACAAACAACGCGATGATAAAACCTCGTTCTTATCGAAATGCATGTAACAATCTATGATCAATTTAATAAATGAAAAGTTAGTCAAGGTATCCAAAATCTTAATATTTACCCTAGATTCATTGGATCTTGATCGAATAATCGAGATGGTTTTATGCACTTGAAAAGACTTGATCATCCTAGCGTCCTATCTGCAGCCTTATAACGTCACCCTTAACGTGTTCGCAATGATAGCATTTAGATATATATTTTGATTGGCAAGATCCGGACAAATCTCCCATTGGCTCATGAACTCGACTATATATTTACAGAAAATAACCCGACTACAAAAGATATATCACAAAAACATAAGCAATAGTCTACACAAACATAATACATACTCAAATCATTTTCAACAAACAAAAATACAACAATGCCTATATTTGTTTTATAACTTGTGTTTAGGCGATGAGATTGGTTTAATCAAAGGTATTAATAAAAGAAACGTCTCTTAAATTTATTTGTTGATTATACTATACGTAAATACGACCAAAAGTCTAAAATAGAGTTGTTTTAGAATCGGCTCTTGAGCTTTTTACGAAGGTTCGTTTCCAACCAAAACAAATATTTTAAAAACAGTTTTTTATTTGATTCCACCAAGTCACCTGATCACAATTCCACCGGTTCAACAAAAAATATTCAGTGTTAATCGACTTTCGATCACCCATCTGATTCTCACGGTTCAACCGAGAGTCAACAGTGGTTCAAAACATTTACCAAAACCCTTTAAAAATTAAGATCCACTATCCTATCCATTTACCAAAACACCTTATCATAAAAAGATGCTTTTCACTATATCCTAAAAAAGAAGCGCAATTTCATGAAAATTTTTAATTAAAAAAATGCTGGTGGTTCTCTTCAATTTTCTCTAAGGTACTTCTATTTTATCTTTACATCAAAATTTGGATTTAAAACTTCCAAAGGGTGTGTTGGATCAGTCTAGTATCCTTAACAATTTATGTAATATTTAGCTATGTTGTTATTTGATGATATGTTTGTACTTTTTTTGTTAACACAAGGTGTTCGATTAATATCCCCAATAAGAGCCTCGATAGCTATTGCATTCATCCTGGTTCTCTATTAGGAAGATATGTTTATTTGTTCAGTAGATTGTTGGGACTGTTTAAATGATTCTGCAAACGTGTTCTGATGTATGTATGTGGTACAACAATGTTTTGGTTGCCTTGTCTCAATTTGCGCTTGTTTTATTTAGTGGGTGTTTGTTTCAGACTATTCTGTAAATGTGTTCTATGGTATGTAAAGATCGATCATCTTAACAGTGATACAAAACTTGGTGAATTGATTGTTTAAAATCTAATTAAATGTTTATTAAGTTTTGTTGTAAGATTTTTCACGACGTCATTACAACACAGACAAATTAAAAAGATCAAATCAATCCCCCTTTTTATCAAGCTCTACCCGCATCAGCAACTCTCCCTTAAAAGCTTTCCATACAAAGATATTTGACTTTCTTGGAATAAAATTATTCCATAATGTCTCTTGTCGAGAACTCTCTAAAGGTAGAGTTTTTTCTTCCACCATCCTCGAAAAATCCCCGACACTGAAAATTTCAATGAAGGTTCCATCTTGGAAAACAGGAGGAGGAGTTTGGAGTGGTATAAAGAAGCTAGATGAAGATAAAAGAAATTATCTTTTTGTGATTGGTCAGGGTTGTGTGAAAGTAAAAAAACATCACGTGATGTAGTTAATATAGGAAATAAGATCATTATTTAATTACTATGTTTTTTCATTTATGCATATACATTATTACATATTTGTTTATCTTTTAAGCTTTACAAATCTTTATATATATGAAAGGGTTAGAGAGTTATCCTGCTGGCAAAATCATAAAATTTGTTAAGAGCATTAGGTTTGAGAACATGTTATTTTTAACTTTTCACTACGTCTTCTAAAAATCTCAAACTTTTAACATTCACACAACAAAACACTCTATAACTTATAATACGTCATTTGGGCACCACATCCTATCATATTTTTTTTGTCTTTGTATGATAGAACGTATGATTAAAAAATATACGAAATTCAAAAAGCAATACGGAAAATAAAAAACAAATGGTAAATAAAAAACAATACATAAAATAAAACAATACAAAAATTTTAATCTTTGTTGATGTCTTTGCCAAGTATGCTCAATAAGATTTTTGTTGAAGATTAACATGTGTTTGTTTATCACGAACTTCTTTTCATTTAGGTAGTATGTAAAGTAATTTTGACATTATTTAACTCTAATAGAGTCAATATGTGTGTTTTCGGCATGATCTGTCGAGCTTACACGCTTGTATTTTGGTACGACATGTGCTTGGGGCATCTTTTCTTGCCTAGGGCAACAAAAACTTGAGGACCGGCCCTCGTTAGGAATCACAATATTATGTAAGATATCAAATACTTCATTTGCGTCCCTACACGCTATCCGTCTAGGATCCTGCATCCAATCCCACTTCCAAACTCCCTCGACCCACCTCCATTAATCAGCCACCCTACCCCTTATACCTATCTAAGTGAAATAATAGCACGAACATGTTACACAATCTCGAGTGATCTAATATGTGAGACCCATTACGTAACTTACACATGAAACAAGAATTAAAATCAATTAACGCTTCATAAATATGACTAACTACCTTTACTATATCACGCCAAATGCCCTTACATCCCGATCAAACCCCATCCGATCGGCATAATCCAAACCATCATTGGCACCATATATACTTTTAATAACTCTATCCCTAAAATTAATCCCTTATCTTTTAAATTTTCACCACCATTTACTTAATAAAGCCTAGATTTTTGCATGTAAAGATCCAATAATTTAAACGCCCTCACTATGTGAAGCAATCAAAGATGGTGGCTTGTACCTAGTATAATAATTTGGAGAGTTTTTGTTTTTCAAACATACGGGTGGGAACTCTTTTTTAAATGTATTTGATTTCATTGGATATTTAGTGAGAGGGACAAAAGCTTCTTTTGAGCCTTTTTGTTAAAATACTTTGAAGCCGTGTTGTTCTTATTAGCATGGGTTCTGGGGAGAAGTCACAATCGTTAGGTGTTAGCTAATAAATCGCATGTTGAGGTATTCACGGAGGTAAAAAATTATCGAGGACTAGCCATAGATGCAAAACGTTATCTCTAATATGCGATATTTGGATTCATACGCCTTTGTATCTAGCTCTTTGCTACCTTCTTTTTCTCTTAATAATACCCGTAGTAAAAATAAAGACTACAATGTACGTTGACCAATGCCAATTTTGTGATAATAATAAAGAGTAAAAGATGTCAAAGCTTTATCCACCCAATACAAACAACACGATGATAAAACCTCGTTCTTATTGAAATGCATGTAACAATCTATGATAAATTTAATAAATGAAAAGGTAGTCAGGGGTATCAAAAATCTTAATATTTCCCCAAGATTCATCGGATATTGATTGAATAATCGAGATGGTTTTAGGCACTTGAAAAGACATGATCATCCTCGCGTCCAAAACTGCAGCCTTGTAATGTCACCCTTAACGTGTTCGCAATGATAGCCTTTAGATATATATTTTAATTAGCAAGATCCGGACAAATCTCCCATTGGCTCATGAACTCGACTATATATTCACAGAAAATAACCCGACTACAAAGGATATATCACAAATCATATTCAATAAACAAAAATACAACACTGCCTATATTTTATCTCGAGAGGGAGGAGTTAGTAAATAGAAAAACACAATATCTTTATAGATACTGAGCCTCTTTTACAAGTTGAAACAATACAGGGACCTATTTGAAAAATTTCTATCTATATACACAACCTGACCTAACCCTACGACACCTACAACTTTGTTGTATAAAAATACCGGCCGCACTTTTAGGGATACATTTCTCCATTCCCAAATGGGACCGTTCACCTAAAAAACCTGCTCAAATTTTACCGAAGTCTCTTCAAACACCATGTCCTTTTGATCAGAAAGTTGATCTACTAACAAGGTACCCCAAGATCGCTTCTCCTCTAACAAAAGCTGTGAATCATGCATATATGTTTCACAGAGTAATGGATTCATAAAAGAAGGATGGTTCAGAGATGTTATACAACGATTTGCTGAGTCGAATAGCAGGAGGCTGGTATAAATTATTAGAATTGATTTATTTCCCATGAGTCTTTATTAACCACAAGACCTCCTTATATACAAATCACATCCTGATAACTATAAGGAGTGCCAACTATTATGGGCTTAGGCATTTAATGATTACAGCTAATATTGTTGATAAGAATGACAACTAACAAAGTACATCTAATACTCCCCCGCAATGTGAGCGTGAGGTCTTCGAACGTTCAGACTGGAGCGAAACTCTAGAAATAAAGCAGTGGGAAGTCCTTTAGTAAAAATGTCCGCATACTGAAATCGCGAAGGGACATGAAGAACACGAACTTGGCCCGAAGCAACAAAGTCACGAACAAAATGAATGTCAATCTCAATGTGTTTCGTACGTTGGTGTTGAACCGGATTGGTAGACAAGTACACAGCACTGACATTATCACAATAGACAATGGTAGCAGTAGATAAAGGAGCATGCAACTCAAGTAACAAATTTCGTAACCACGCAGTCTCAGCAACAACATTTGCAACCCCACGATATTCTGCCTCGGCACTAGATCGGGACAAAGTAACCTGCCGCTTAGCAGACCATGACAATAAATTATCACCAAGAAATACACAATAACCTGAAGTGGACCGACGAATAACAGGGCAACCAGCCCAATCAGCATCAGTATATGCAGTAAGCTGAGCAGTAGATGAAACATGAAGCTGAAGACCATGATCAATAGTACCACGAACATAGCGCAAAATGCGCTTCAAAGCAGTATAATGTGGATCACGAGGGTCATGCATGTAGAGACAGACCTGTTGCACAACATAAGATAAATCTGGTCGAGTAAAAGTCAGATACTGAAGAGCACCAGCAAGACTACGGTATAAAGTAGGGTCATTGACTGGGTCACCATCAGGACCAAGCTTGGACTCAGTATCAGCAGGAGTCCGACACATATTACAATTCTGCATATTGGCTCGCTGAAGAATTTCCTCTGCAAATTTGGATTGTGATAAGAACAATCCAGAAGTCGATCTTTGCGCAGAAACACCAAGAAAATAATTGATAGAGCCAAGGTATGTCATAGCAAACTCACTGTGAAGTGATGCAATAATACGCTGTAAGAGGGCTGTAGACGAAGCAGTGAGAATAATGTCATCCACATATAATAAAAGATAAGCAACATCAGAACCGTGCTGAAAAACAAATAAGGACATATCCGTTTTGCTATGCTGAAAACCAACGCGGGTAACAAAGCTAGCAAAGCGTTGAAACCATGCACGAGGAGCTTGCTTAAGCCCATATAGTGACCGCTGCAAATGACAAACATAATCAGGGTGACCAGGATCAACAAACCCCGGTGGCTGATGCATATACACTGTCTCAGATAAGTATCCATGAAGAAAAGCATTCTTCACATCAAGCTGATGAATAGGCCAATCACGTGATACTGCAAGACTCAGGACAGTACGAATAGTAGCCGGTTTAACCACCGGACTAAATGTCTCATCACAATCAATACCCTGCTGTTGACTTCGTCCGTTGGCAACAAGACGAGCCTTATACCTGCTTAATGAGCCATCTGCATGAAACTTATGCTTGAAAAGCCACATAGAACGAACAACATTAACGTTAGTTGGACGGGGCACAAGAACCCACGTTCCGTTAGTAATTAAAGCATTATATTCATCTAACATAACTTCTTTCCAGTTGGGGTCCCGAAGAGCTTGGACATGAGAGCGAGGAACGGGTGAAGTAGTGGTAACATTAAGGGACATGCGTTCAAGAGGTTTCGAAATACTAGACTTTGCACGTGTAACCATGGGATGAACATTATGGATAGGTTCAGGTAATGGTTGGGCTACAGAAGGGACAACAACATGGTTGAAGGTAGGGGTAGTTTGTTGTTGAGCTATGGGTGAAACACGTGATTGTGGGGTAGAATTGGTTTGGTGGGTTGAGGTTGTTGGTGCAGTTTGTTGTTGGGTTGCGGTGGAAGCAGCGGGTGGAGGACTATCATTGGTTTGGCGTGATAGTGGTGTATGAGATGCTGATGGGGTTGAATTTGTTGGCTGGGTAGGTTGGGCAGTAGTGTGATTAGGCATGATATGTGAGGATGAAAATAATGGAGGAAGTAAAAAGTCATAGGAAGGTTTAGTACAAGACGTGACAGTCCCAAATGGGAAAACGTCTTCATCAAACCTTACATGTCTTGATATAATTATCTTATTGGAGGATAAGTCGAGACATCGATAACCACGATGATTGGCGGGGTAACCTAGGAATATGCATGGTGTAGAACGGGGTTGTAGTTTGTGTGAAACATCAATGTGAGGATAACAAAGGCATCCAAAAACACGTAAATGTTCATATGTGGGTGTTTGGTTGTACAGTTTCGTGAATGGTATTTCGTTTTTAATGGATGTAGAAGGTAATATGTTCAAAAGGTGAGAGGCCATATTAAGAGCTTCCACCCAATAAGAAGGAGGCATATGGGCTTGAAAACGCAATGTACGGATTAGATTATTTATGGTGCGAAGCATACGTTCGGATTTTCCGTTCTGCTGGGAAGTGCGAGGGCAAGAAAAACGAAATTGTATGCCATTTTGGCGAAAAAGGTCATGAAAACGAGTGTTGTCATATTCACCCCCATGGTCACACTGCAAAGCCTTAATGTCTACATTAAACTGTTTGTTGACATAAGCACGAAAAGCAACAAAAGTAGCAAACAAATCAGATTTTTTATGCAAAGGATAGACCCAAACAAAGTGCGAAAAATGATCTAAGAAAATAGCATAGTATTTGATTCCACTTTCACTCAGAATTGGGGATGTCCATAAATCTGAGTGAATAATTTCAAAGACAGAGTCGACAGAAGACTCAGAACTATAAAACGGAAGCTTAACATGTTTACCTAATTGACACGCATGACACAAACCGGGCAACTTTGATTTATTACACGAAATTAAATTACTTGACTCTAAGCGACGAAGCACATCGTTGCCCGGATGACCGAGGCGTCTATGCCAAGTAGTGGAACTAAATGAAAGCAAAACAACAGGAGTTTGAAGCGGAGGTTGCTGAGTAACCGGGTAAAGATCGCCCGTACTATCACATCGAAGAAGAAGCTTTTGGGTTTGGTAATCCTTTACAGAAAAACCATAAGCATCGAATTCAACAGAAACATCATTATCACGATTAAATTTACGAATAGAAATTAAATTCTTAATTATGTGAGGTGTGACAAGTATATGATTAAGATGAAGAGGCTTATGAGATGTGTGCAAGGAGCTATGTCCGGTATGAGTGACAGGAATAGAGTTACCATTGCCAACAAATACAGATGGATAAATGCTCGAATTACTAAAGGAAGTGAGTATACCTATATTGTCCGTCAAATGAGAAGATGCTCCGGTATCCATGTTCCAAGAGGGATTTTGAGGAGTCATTGTCTGAAATGCTTGCGAAAGCATGATTTCTTGAGACTGAAATGCGTTCGGCGTGCACGTGTAATTCCTGGGAACATAAACTGAACCTCCATGTGGTTTTTCGACTTGTGCCTGTGGTACGTTAATCTGGGACATAGGCTGTGAAAAAGAGCTATTGACATGGGCATATTGGGCTGCGAAGTAGTCCTGTAGACATTGTTGATACATTTTTTTTTTGATGAAGTCAAGAAAGCATAACCCTCAACAAATAAAATATTATCACTAATGCACGATCGCCTAGGTAATACAACACTTTATTCTTTTTCTTGTTGGCAAAATAGCAATATGAATATTTACTTGATGATAGCATCACATTTGGCAAGCAAAAAAGGCAATAACAAATTGGCAGCAAGCCAGTCGTTATCAAAACAAAAGAAAAAAAATAGCAGCAAGCGTAGAACTTTTCTGAGATCGAGCTAAGGGTTTTTTTTGGATGGATCATAATAGGCTCTAATACCATATTAGAATTGATTTATTTCCCATGAGTCTTTATTAAACACAAGACCTCCTTATATACAAATCACATCCTGATAACTATAAGGAGTGCCAACTATTATGGGCTTAAGCATTTAATGATTACAGCTAATATTGTTGATAAGAATGACAACTAACAAAGTACATCTAATATAAATTTCTTACTATCTACTTTAATTATCGATCTGTTTTTGGGTATTGATGACTGATGTTATTTTCATTTTATGAAAGTTTGTTAAATTTCATACAATCTAATTTAATATTTACCCGACGTTAGTTTAATAACAGTTGCAAATTAAAATGATGTTTATGATGGATAGATGAAATAACAAAATAGATGAAAGTATGTTATAATCTTCTACAATAAATCTGTTGATTTACATCAAACAGCTACAGGTCTTTCTAGTATATGTTTTGTGACTCTCTTAGTGGCTTAAATCACAATTTCATTCAGAATAGAAGCTGGTAATATTCTATTTGTTACTTTGGCTAAGTTGATTATACTAAATCTAAAACGGAAACTAAAGAGTAGCATTGTCTTCTGCTGTTTATGTGTTCTGTTATCAAACCATTAACGAGTTTTTTTTCTTGATAAGAGCTTTATATGGAGTTAAATGAATTCTAAACAAATATTCTGTCTGGAGTTAAATGATTATCACTCCATACTAAACCAACTGAAGCCAGATTTCCGTACATTGTATTAAATCTAACTGCATGCATCATAGCATATAGAAGTGATAGCATATAGCCAGATTTCTGTGATATTTTCTTGTTATTTCTAAACAACCCCATCACCATCCATCTCATAGTAAAACGAACTTAACCATTTGATGCACCAACTATTTCCGATCAAAATCCCATAAACTCAGCCCATATCGTAACCGCCGCCACGCCGTCACATGCCGACGATAGTAAACGGTGGGTTATCCATGCATTTTAACAGCCTTCTTTTGTGCATTTGTCCACAAAGTCGTCACCATCATAGACACTGGGAGATTCAGGGTAAGTAAAGGTCAAATAGCATTATTTGAATGTGAACCTATCAAGCTTTGTTCATTTTTGTTCTCTTCTGCGTCACAGTTGACTGTTGGCTTGAAGCTTTGAGGGATCGGCTGACTGTGATGGTTTGGTTACTTGTTCGGTTTGGAGGCTCGGCTAACGGTGACGGTTCTCTTCTTTTGGCTTGGTTATTTTTTGAGCTATGAGTGACTTTGTTTATTTGTTGTTTTGGTGGCTCAGCTGGCTCCGAAACCTTTCTCTTCTGCCGAATCGGTGGTTTATGGCTAGCATTCTCTTTCACGTTCTTGACACGGAGTCTTCTCGCAACACAAGAGCAACATGTGCATGTTGGTGAGTGTTTTGACCCACTTTCTGGCTGAATGCAATGAATGCAGTCGCATCCTGTGTTACGACGTGGGCATTTCTTGGGTAAATTTGGTGGTTCTTGTGTGCATGCGAATGTGGTTTCAACTATTGTTTTTGGTTCAGGTTCACGATTTCTAGTCTTGGTCCCTTTTGAAAATGCTACAAGTATGAAAAAATATCAATTTATTAGCATATAACCAAGTATACTCATAGAGGAATGTCATGCATAATAATTGATCAAGATCATTTGAACATTCACTCATCGTCCTAAGAGTTGTATTCTTGATCTTTTTTAAAATCTACTTATCTTTTGATCTAGTGCACCAACAAGAACAAAGATTTGTTTGCCTGTTCGCCTATCAAATAAGGAAAGCATGTTGATCTGGTATCAAACTTACTAAACTTTCTTTGGAGGGGGTAGAACTTCTGACAATGTCTTTGCCTTGTTACGAACAAAGAATTTAATTGTTAATCTTTTGATACATTCCCCAAAACAAATTTTGATATGTTGTGCTTATAGTACTTCACATACTCATAAAACCTTACATCATGTCATAGATAAAAGCTATACCATAGTTCAAACATTATTTATCCAAGAGAGTTGATAGATAGTCGAGTACCTTGCAATTACGAGGGGCACATCGTGACCATTCTATTTCTGTGGATTCCTTCGATGTGGGATCAAATGCCGAGATCTTTCTTTTCTTATCACCACAACGACTTGTGGAACCAATTTTAATGTGCTTTCCCTTAGCAGGTACATGGGGTTCAAATGGCACCATATTCGGTAGAACACTTGTTGAATCAATCACATTATCCTTGCATACCTTAGCACGTGTAGGCAGTGAGTTCTTTCCATTTGAATTTTTATGAGTTCTTTCCATTTGAATTTTTATGAGTTCTTTCCATTTGAATTTTTATGGGTACTTGTCTGGCTTTATCCTTTAAATGATGATCATTATAAGATAATCAAAAAGTTATGTGTAACTAGACAAAAAGACCAACCTGATTCATCGAGGAAGGTGATGTAGCATTTTGGTTGCTGGTTATATGTTGTCCTTGTTTATATAATACTTGTGGAACCATACGGTCCAGTTTCTTACTACTTTTTATTTTTACACCATTGGCCACTAACTCAATGGCTGTGTTACTACAACTACGGGATGCTTGTTCAGATTCGTTGACGCGAACATCAAATTCTGGCAACTTTCTTTTGTGTTTTGTACCTTGAATCTTTGATCCCATATCAAAATGCTTCCTCTTTGTAGAAACCGGAGCATTGGTTGCCACTATGTCCCACTAGGGTCTTGCAAATGTATATTGTTTCTCTTTGGTAACCTTTGAAGCCCTAGCCAATTTGTTTTTTGTTTTTGCCGAACTTTTATTGAATGAATTGACAATGACCTATAGATAACAATAATTTGAACAAGAATTTACAAATAAGCTGACAAAAGAAGCTCACTTGTCTAATCAATTATGAATATACGATGACTTAAATTTCAAACAAGAAAAAGTTATCCTTGTATCCCTAACTCTATACGTTGAAGTGACCACATCCCTTGGCAAGTGGTTAGATGGTGATTCTGATGAATTCTTTATGTATCCTATGATCAACTTTGCTTCGGGACAACCTACTAAAAGTCACTAGAAGAAGAAAAAATTGATCATTGAGATAATTTTTTCTTCTTCTAGTGACTTTTAGTAGGTTGTATCCTGAAGCAAAGTTGATTACAAGATACAGAAAAAAATTCATCTGAATCACCATTTAACCACTTGCCAAGGGGTGCAGTCGCTTAAACGTCTAGAGTTAGGCGTACAAGGGTAAATTTATGTTGTTTGAAATTAAATTCATCGTATATTCATAATTGATTAGACAACTGAGATTCTTTTGTCACCTTATTTCTAAAGTCTTGTGCAAATGATTGTTACCTATACGTCATTGTCAAGTCATACAATAAATGTTCGGAAAACGCCAAAAACAAATTGGCTAGGGCTTCCAAGGTTCCAAAGAGAAACAAGATGCATTTGCAAGACGATAGTCGGACATAATGGAAACCAATGCTCCGACTTTTGCAAAGAGTACGATTTTTGACGTGCGATCGAAGAATCAAGGTATAAAACACATAGGTTTCTAAATTTGTTGATGTTTCTGCCGAAAATTTTTATAACGAGTAGCATCCGGTTGTTGTAATTATAGGGCCATGGAGTTAGTGGCCAATGGCGTAAAAAATAAAAAGTAGTAACAAACTAGACCGTATGGTTCCACAAGTATTATATAAACAAGGAAAAACATATAACAAGCAACCAAAATGCTACATGACCTTCCTCGTCGAATCAGGTTGGTCTTTTTGTCTACTTACATACAACTTTTTGCTTCTCTCCTAATGATCATCATGTATAGGATAAAGTTGAGACAATACCGATAAAAATATTCAAATGGAAAGAACTCACTCCCTACACATGCTAACTTATGCACGGGAATGTGTTTGATCCAACAAATGTTCCGCTCATTATGGTTCTATTTGAATCCCATGTACCTGCGAAGGGAAAGCACGTTGAAATTGGTTCCACAAGTTGTAGTACTGATGAGAAAAGGAAGATCTCCGCATTTGATCCCACATTGAATAATCCCCAAAAATAGAATGGCCACGACGTGCACCACGTAGTACTATGTTACTTGACTATATATCAACTCGCTTGGATAGTTAACGTTTGAACTATGTCTAGCTTTTATCTATGACATGATGTATGCATGTAGTATGTCATGTTCTATAAGATAAACATATCAAAAGTTGTTTTGGGGAAGGTATCAATAGATTAACAATTTCATGTTTGTAATAGAGCAAAATAATTTTTAGTTCTATCTCCCCTTCTCCAAAGAGAGTTCTGTAATTTAGATAACGGAATAACATGCTTTTCCTTATTTGATAGGCGAACATGCAAAATAATCATGGTTCTTATTGGTGTAGTATATCGAAAGACACGTCAATTTGACGGAAGATCAAGAATACAACTCTTAGGAAGATCGGTGAATGTACAAACAAAATGGTCATGATCAATTGCTATGCATGACATTCCTCCATGAATATACTTAGCTATTTGCTAAACAATTGATGTTTTTATTACTTGCAGCATCTTCAAAAAGGACCAGACTAGAAACCGTCAACCTGAACCAAAATCAATAGTTGAAGCCACGATGGCATCCGCACCAGAACCCCCAAATTTATTCAAGAAGCACCCACATTATAACACATAATGGAATTGCATTGTTTGCATTCAACCACCAAGTCATTCAAAACACTCACCAACAAGCACATGTCGCACTTGTGTTGCCAAAAGAGACCGCTAGCTAAAAACCACCTATTTGATAGAAGAGAAAGGTTACCGATCCAGCTAAACCCCAAAACAACAATATATAAGAGTCAGTTACGACTCATAAAAGAACTAAGTCGAAAGAAAAGAACCGCCACCGTCAGCAGAGCCTTGAAACCAATATGAAGTATCAGAACCATCACATTCATTCGATCCTTTAAACCTTCACCACAGTCAACCGCCACTCAGAAGAGAACCTAAATGAAAAAAGCATGGCAAGTTCACATTCAAATAAAGTTATTCGACCATTACTTGAACTCATCTCAAAGGGCCAGGGTGTGATGATGGTGACAACTTTGTGGGCACATGCATAAAAGAAGGCTGTTAAAATGAATGGATAAGATACCATTTGTAATCACTGGCACATGACGACGTGCTTCGGTTCTCATATGGGCCGAGTTTGTGAGATTTTGGTCGGAAATAGTTGATGAATCAAATGGTTATGTATAGTTATTTTGATTTAGATGGTGATGGTGTTGTTTTGAGAGATAAGAGGGGAAAAAAGATTTATTAAGTTTTGTTGTAAGATTTTTTATACTACAACGCAAATGCCATTTTTCTCTATATGGATGATAACTTTTTTCAATATACAAAAGGTTTTCTAGACAAAAAACACATTTTCAAAAAAGACATTCCAAAAAAGGCAATCAATTCTCTGTAGTGAAGCGCGGGCAACAGACATCTCTTTATACATCATATAATATTACATATTAAACTAGGACGATTAAATATATACATACATGTAGACCCAGTTTCATCCGGTAATTTGTTGAACGAGTGATTCATTGAACCAGATCGATTAGAAATCGAGTTATGAAATTAACCCGATACCCCTAATCTCTCATCTATCCATGAATCAAAATTATTCAAATAATATCCAGGGCTTCACAGTGTCTACCAAAGTATCAACAAACACCAAAAACTACAATAACCTTATATAATCGACAAAAGAATTGGTATATATTCCCTCGGATAAGAATGTTCCAATACTGGTTGGGTTAGACGAATAGCAATGGAAGGTTAACTAATAACACATTTACATGCTATAAGAAGAAACAAACCCAACTATTATGTAGTGTGTTAATCTTTGTTGAGGCCTCAAAAGGTTTTTGTAAATATATGTGCCTGGCTTATGTATTAGTATTCCAAACAAACTTTCGACAATTTGGAGCTTTACACAAAGAGGCACTCTTCATCATCCTCATCTTCCTCGAACTTGTAATCATACATTTTTTTAATCTTGACGTATACTTAACACAACTTCGGTAAGAAATTATAGCAACACGTTTATGATTTTATGTTATGGTTCTATTTATATCCTTCTCTAGGATACCCCTTCTTGCTAACCTTAGTGTCAGCGTTCCAAACACCCTACATGTTATGTTTAGAAAGATATGTTTTGCTCCATTTTTGATGTTTTGATGTGCATGTAAGTATATAACTCTTTTTATTGAATCTATACTATATTTACAACCAAAAGTTATGTAGTCCTTTATAATATATAGGAGTACACTATTGTGAGGCCTCTCATCTTTGAGTTTCATAAGTATATAGAAATCATATTCATTATGCAATGGAATGGGGACTTGATGCGTTGGTCGAGGTACATGGGATGGGGACTTGGATGTGTTTGTGGTTTTTGGTTTTTGGTTGGATTAGATTTAATGCTAGTGAAATTAAATATTTGATACATCGACTCTAGACTCAAGTGATAATGTCATGCCATAATCCTAATCCCACATTACTTGTAGGATGTTGAGATAAAATACCAACAAATAATCATTTTTTACTCTCAAAAGATCATATAACAACAACATTTAATTTTGATTCCATTATTTATTTAAAAATAATACATATATTATTCTCAATTAATTCATATAAAATATTATATTTCTAAATACAAAATATCATTCAAACATTTACCAAATTTAAATCTTATTCTAATCTCACCTACAACCCATACCGATTAATCACTCAGTGTTCTATATAATGATTAGATAATCAGTTTCAAATAACCAGTTACTACTGTGATAACTTGAAACCGAGGTCATTGTCTAATCTTATTTTACGAATGTTTTTGAAATTTTTGATGAGCTTGAATGATTTTGTTTTGATGGTTTAAGTTGAAATCAATGATAGGAGACTTATTTTTGCAATTTAACTAGTATGAGGATTATTAGTAAGCGTGATATCGATGGATGCCCAATATTTTACGTTTTATTGTGGATTGTTCGATGTTTGACGTTTTTGATGTTTTCTTTTTAATGACGTATTAAGTCGAGTCGGTAGACGATATTATTATATTTATGATGCGATTTAACTTTTGAGAAATAATTTTATGAAACCCGAGTCCCGTGAATATTTTCAAAATTGACTAATAGTCATTTCCCACTCTTTAACTAACTATTTGCTCTTTAGTCCAAAGAAATGCAAGTTTGACATGATTGGTCACTACCTACCACTATATAAAGCATTTTCTTACCTAACAACACATACAAAAACACGTTTAGTAAAAATCTAATCCACCCTCTCTCTTGTTCTTTCCAACCGTGAGGCATAACACACCCAAAACCATCAAAAATCTTGATTTTGAGTTTGAATCTGTGGGTTTGCCATTTATGGATTCGATGGTCTAGTTGGGTGGTATATGGTGGTGGTAGCCATGGATGAATATATAGAGAGAGGTTGTGTGTGAAAGAAAGAAAAAGTGTATTAAAAAATGAAAACACAAGCAACAATCCCTCCTTGGAAGCCTTGGAGGGGTATATATAGTCACACACCGCCTAAACTATACACAATTTCCTAATCTAGTCTATGCGTGTGACTATGATAACTTTAACACCCCCAATTTACATTGCGCAGCGGAAAATACACAATTGGGTGTTATTTACAAACTTCATTTCACAACTCTTTAAATGACCCAAAAACAGTATATTTAAGAATAAATATGGAAATAATTTAAATCAATGTCTAAAACCTTCAATCCCAAGTAAAATCAGTTTAAAATATATCAGAGTAGCGTACAGGTTCCCCTAGGATCTTAATCAACAATAAACCTTTTTACCAAAACGATTGACCATTTACTATATGTTTACGACAATAGGGAAAGAAATCCTGTTTTAGACCAAATTACTACAAAAGCAATCCCGTAATCCTTCTCCAGCAAGCTCCGCAAATCAACAACTTCAAGTACCTGAAATACATGCTTAAAATCATCAACACAAAGGTTGAGCAAGTCTATAGGTTTTACAAAACATAATTGAACACATCGTAAAAATCATTCACAATTGTTTAATAGAATTGTGGCCATACAATCTATCAATCAGGTATAATATATAACAATAGTTATCGAATTGTATTAAGCTCATGACACCGACCCCTTAACTTAGTCACCCACGCCAAATGCCAGCATGACTAGAAAAATTACCAATGCCCCTACTAGGGTATTAATTGCAAGAATACCAATTCTCATTCACGTAAAATTATCCTTCCCAGCGGGTTACTCAGCGTAAAGCCCTGGTCTCAGATAAGGTTGTCATCCCAATAGTACTATTATTAGAATAAGCGTCTATTCCCACCTCACAACATCAAGTCATAAGATAGTTAACGGCTCATGAATTTAGGGTCTTATGCAATTAGGTACTTATACAATTCATTTCATCACAGGCAACATCGGGTCCAACAATTACTTATGACATGTGTTCATTTTACTTCAAATAGCATGTATCCCCCTCGCGGGTTTTAAAATCATTAAAACAAGTAGAAAGCGAGGCTATAGACTCACCTGAAGTAATAGCAGTAGTAAGACGATCTTCGGCGATAGTTGATGCCTGGTAAACACAAAAACCGCAACCTATCAAATAAGGCACGTTCGTCAATAATAACTCGAATAAAATCCATACTTAGTAATATCAAACTCAAAATCATAAAATCAAAATCAATCCAAAATAAAAATAATACAAGTGACCTTTTATTCCATTCTATATATTTACTATTAGTTGACTTCTTCGATAAAAATCTGCCGGTACACACCAAATGTACAAGCTCGTTTACCCCACTTAAACACGTCAAATTTTTATGATACTAATCAGTAACTTCACTTAATATATATAGAAAGCCCTGTTAAAAACTCATCAAAAGATTTTACTTTTAAAGTTCCCTGCCCGACTCATCTTTGAACTACAAAAACCGGACAGATTTACGTCAACAATACTTATAGTCTTTTAACACATTTATTTTTCTCTGTTTATGAAACCGACACTCAACTTTGAAAATAACTCGACATCCTCATACTTAACCTTAAAAATCAGTCCTTGACTAATACTCGGCTTTTACACCAAGTATAAAGTCTTATCGTCCGAATCTTTTCGAATTGATTTCCAGTCTAAAGTGCGACTCAATTGTCTTTTGGTGAACAAGAGAATGGTTTGGTTGATTATCTATTTTAAACTAATAGCAAATAAGTAAGTGTCGTTGAGTAAAGTAGAATTTTAAAGATTAAACTAAAAATAACGAGTTAAAAATAAATGCTTGAAAACTTAAAGACAAGATTAGAAAAATACTTGAACACTTAATAAATGTAAGACTTGAAAACTATGTAAAAACGAGAAATTACTCCAAACCCTAATCGGAATATTGGTCGGAAAGACAGATCGGAATATACCCTTGGTCGGAATACTGGTACAATCGGAATGTTTGAAACTATGACTGGTCGGAAAATCAAACCAAACCCCTCGTCAGAATGTATGAAATCGAAACCAATCGGAATATTGGGAAAAACACTAATCGGAATATGCAACAAGAACCAATCGGAATACCACCAAAATACTCACAATCGGAATATCTTAAAGTTGAATCCAATCGAGATGTTACAAAAAGGATCCAGATCGGAATCCAAACTCCCTAATCCGATCAACACAATCGGAATATTAAGGTTGCCAATCGGAAAGCCAGAAACCCTTTTTCGATCAAACGATCGGAATAAAGGGGGGATTAGTCGGAAAGTAACAATCGGAAAAGGGTTTAAACCTTTTCCGATTTATATGGGATTCGACAATAAACTAGGCAATAAGCTATTAGGAATAAGCTATCACCAAAACTTGAACAAATCTAATATGGAACGGATTAAATAAGCATAAATAACAACTTTTACTAACTTAAAATAAGCAACCTTTTAAATCAAACTATAAAAAGATAAACTTTATAAGAAAACTTTTAAAAAGTAGATAAGCTAAACATGTAAATAAGCCAATAACCACAAAAATCTTAAAGCTTATTCGTATGAAAACTTAAGTAAGCATAAAAAGATTAACTTTTAAGCACGAAAACATCAAGAACAACACGGATCAAATGTAATTCGCACCAAAAGTAAACTAAAATCAAAGAAAGGTAGAAAGGGATGAAAGATTAAAAGCTTAACTTGAACTTGATTAATGAAATCCAAATACAAAAGGCTTAATCTTGAAAGATTAAAAGAAAGAAAGATGAAAACTTAGTGAGAGAAAGTTGAGAACTTTCTCTCTCTAAAACTAGAAAGAAAAGTGAAAAAATGATACTAACTACTAAAAACTAACCACCCTCCTAATGTGTATTAGGAGGGTATTTATAGGGAAAAATGGGAAGGAGTGCATGTGTTGCCTCTTCTTTCTTTCTTTCTTTCTTTCTTCACGTCTTCTCGACTCGATTTAATTCTTTGTCTTTTCTCGACGTCGTCTCGGGATTTGAACTTGTCTTGTTAATTTTCTTCTTTAATTTAGACTTGAGTTCTTCGACTTCCTTAAACTTCCGTCTTTAGACTTTTTCTTCGATAAATCTTCAGAATAGTCCTCGGACTTCCGTTCTTTTTGCACTCTTGATCTTTTGACTTTGTCTTTTCCCGTTTTCTTCGATAAAAGCCCGTGAAAGCCCGTGTTTTCTTCCTTTCTCATCTATTGGTCCTAAAACACAATAAAAACACAAACCACGCATAATTCCGACTTTTACGACATAAAATACACGTTTTGGTCTTGTTATTATTGGAAATAAGTGGTAAAAGGATAAGTGTTTTCACACTTACTAAATCCCCTACACTTGACCATTGCAATGCCCTCATGCAATGCATTAATTTTAAAGCACGATTTACATTTTTCATCATAAATAACCCACCTTGGCCTTTATTAAATACTAAACATTTAAGGAAAGTAAAAAGATAAAAACAAGTAAAGAAATCAAAGACTTACATTGGTTTTGGCTGCCATGAACGTTTATCATCCTCAAGTTTCACGTTCCTCATACCAAGCTTAAAAACGAGATCATTGTTATTATAAGTTAGCAAACCAACACGAATTCATGTGGGCCAATTATTCACTTAGACTCCCTTATTCCTAGGTGTATCTCTTATATTTTATTTTTGTCTTGAATGATCACGAGGATGCATTGTTTGACTTATTTCGATAGTTATTTAGGCCGAAAATAAAGTGAACGATTTAATCAATAGTTAGCTAAAGGACAAAATCTTTTAAAACTGCTTCTCGGGACCTCATAAAGTTCATATCTTAGCATAACTCGCTTCACGATTTGAGACCTTTCTCGGATCGATATTTGGCAGCGACTTCATACTTCAAATCTTTGAGAGACGTTCTTGAAATTATGGTCTTCTCTTCATAATAGGAATTTCTTCACTTGAAGTTTTGAGAGATCCTTCATATTTGGACCACGACTTCTTCATTTTTCTCTAATCTTTATTTTGGACTTTGATATACAACGATCCGCCTCCTTTTAGGACATGGATCTATTTATCCTCATACCTTGCTAGGGCCTTTTTGGATAGACTTCTCCATGATCTTTTGGGGAGTTTTTGCTTTTCGTCGTGTGTCTCGATCGTTCATATTGATTTTTGATAAATGATTCTTCACATCACTTTTCGATCTTTAGCAACAAAATGTAGCCCTCATGCCTTGTTAGGGCCTTTTCGGACTCGCCAATCTTCGCATCCCGGTTCAATAAGTTATGCCTTGGCTATGAACTCTAATCCGTACCGAGCAACTTTTAAATGATCTTGGGCTAGAAGCTAAGTAACCTTTTAAATCGTACAACCTTATTTATTGCAAATAAATTTATTAACAAGCGATGGGAGAATAGGCTCATAATTAACTCACATAAATTCACGAAAGAATACCAAACTTATAATTGAATCTATCATCTCTCGTCCTCCACAGTTTAAAATCTCAAAGAATGAGACTCGTGGATGCTTAGCCTATTAAATCAAAGTTTTGTCGAGTCATCTATAGGATCTTGCAAATTCTTAGACTTTTTCAAGTTTAGAAATCGCATTTTAAAGTTCCCTTGATAAACAACTCTCTAGGATCAATTATAGGAACTTGCGAAAAGTTCTTGTTCTTAACCCGTGAGAGTTAAGACTTTCGCTTTTTAAAGTTCCCTATATAAAAGCCTAGCAAAACTTGACTTAAACACGTTAAGGATACTAGCTAGAGCAAACTTAGATAAGTAAACTCGGGTTGAGTCAAAATGTTCATGACTTTGAAAAATTTAAAACCACTTTATTAAACTTTATTTAAGCAAGGGAAGAAAATAACCATAACAAAGGAAAATACAACTATACAACTAGGACCAAATAGATTAAAAATTTTGAAAAATGTCGAAAAATCCAATTTTCCGGTTAAAATGAGGGCAAATGCAAGGAAAAGACCACTTACTTTGACAGAAGTCCCCCCTACACTTAATATAAACATTGTCCTCAATGTTTAAGCATGTGGGAGTGAACTCCCCTACACTTATGAGATTGTGCACTTTGTTTAAATCTTGCTAAGGAAAGGACAACGAATGTGAATTCAATGTGAACATATAAAATATGAAATATTGAATCACAAGAGTTTAGGATAGAACCAGGAAGATGGGAACACGGTATCACGGTTCGTCAAAAGTCATCAAGGTGCTCTTTGAAGCTTGAATCCCTGCACAAGATAAGAAACAAGAAAACAAACACATACGGGGCTCCCCCTACACTTATTATAAAAGCAGTAAAGGAGAGAACATGGGTTGCCTCCCGAGAAGCGCTTGTTTTTGTTCACCGAGTCACGAGCCTGAGTCGACCCAATTTAGTTCATGGGGAACGTGGTGAGGGATTGAATCATCTCATGAGAGATGTCCTCACCAAAGTACAGCTTCAAACGCTGGCCATTCACCTTGAAATTGGGCCCATTTGGCTGTGAAAGCTCAATGGTCCCATATGGAAAGACTTTGGCGACGGTGAATGGACCAGACCAACGGCTCTTCAACTTGCCACAGAAGATCTTCAACCGAGAGTTTAAAAGTAAGACTTTATCACCAACGTGGAACTCTCGGTTCTTAATCTTTGCATCGTGGATGATCTTGGTCTTCTCCTTGTAGATCAGCGAGTTCTCATAAGCTTCATTCCTCAGTTCATTTAGCTCATTGAGTTGAATCTTCCGAAGATCACCGGCTTTGTTGATGTCGAAGTTAGCCCACTTCAAGGCCCAGTACGCCTTATGTTCCAGCTCGATGGGGAGGTGGCATGCTTTTCCATACACAAGACGATACGGTGTACAATCGATCGGGGTCTTATGAGCTGTACGAAAAGCCCACAGAGCATCATCTAACTTATCGGCCCACGCGACACGAAGCTCTCCCACAGTACGCTCCAGAATTCGCTTCAATCCACTGTTGGAAATCTCGGCTTGACCATTGGTTTGGGGATGATAGGCGGTGGAAAGACTGTGATTGACACCATACTTAGCCATGACTCTTGCAAATTTATCATTGCAAAAATGAGTCCCGCGGTCACTGATTATAGTACGAGGAACACCGAATCGAGCAAACAGCTGCTTCAAAAAGTTCACAACCACCCTCGCATCGTTCATTGGGAGAGCCTTAGCTTCAACCCATTTAGAAACGTAGTCAACGGCTACGAGGATGTACTTGTTCCCTTTGGAGGATGGAAATGGCCCCATAAAGTCGATGCCCCATACGTCAAAGATTTCACATTCTTGTATGAAATTTTGAGGCATCTCATCTTTATGTGTGATCTTGCCTTGTCGTTGGCAAGCATCACAATGCTTAACCATTTCGTGAGCGTCACGATAAATGGTGGGCCAATAGAATCCAGAGTCAAACACTTTTTTAGCGGTGTAGTTGGGACCAAAGTGACCACCAGTGGGTCCTTTATGGCAAGCATCAAGGATTTGCAAAGCTGCCGGTCCATCAACACATCGACGAATGATCAGATCAGCACATTGTTTGAATAGAAAAGGTTCATCCCAAAAGTAAGTGTTAACATCATTCAATAACTTCTTCTTTTGTTGGGATGTTAACCCTTTGATTAGAACACCACCCGCTAAGTAGTTTGCAATGTTAGCAAACCACGGGGTGTCATCCAGATTGAGATTAATAGACATTAAGGTCTCAAGGGGAAAAGATTCATTGATATCTTTGTTCGGATGATCCCCTTGATATGGATCTTCAAGTCTACTAAGATGATCCGCGGCTAGGTTTTTGGCACCCTTCTTGTCACGAATTTCAATGTTGAATTCTTGAAGGAGTAAAAACCAGCGAAGAAGTCTTGGCTTAGAGTCGTGCTTAGTCATCAAGTACTTCAATGCGGAATGGTCCGTGTATACGATTGTGGTGGATAAAACAAGATAGGGGCGAAATTTTTCAAAATCATAGACAACAGCTAAAAGCTCTTTTTCGGTTGTCGTATAATGCAATTGAGCCCCCGTCATTGTTTTGCTAGCATAGTGGATTGGTTGGAAGTGTTTATTCACTCTGGCCCAAAACCGCTCCAATAGCAAAATCGCTAGCATCGCACATCAATTCAAAGGGTAGCTCCCAATTAGGGGTAACCAAGACGGGTGCCTTGGTTAGCTTTTCCTTGAGAAGATTGAAGGCTTCAATACACTCTTTGGAAAAGATAAAAGGAGTATCTTTTTCCAAGAGGTGGGTCATCGGGCGAGCGATTTTAGAGAAATCCTGAATGAATCGACGATAAAAGCCCGCATGACCCAGAAAACTTCTCACACCCTTCACGGTTGAAGGTGGAGGTAATTTGGCTATGACATCTACTTTAGCACGGTCGAATTCAAGACCGGCTTTAGAGATTTTGTGTCCTAGCACAATGCCTTCTTTTACCATAAAATGGCATTTTTCCCAATTCAAAACAAGGCGAATGTCTTCGCACCGCTTAAGCATACGTTCCAAATTGGCAAGGCAAGAAGAGAAGGAATCCCTAAAGACCGAGAAATCATCCATGAAGACTTCCATGGTGTGCTCAACCATGTCATGGAAGATAGCCAACATGCACCTTTGGAAAGTCCCGGGGGTATTGCATAAGCCAAAAGGCATTCTTTTGTAAGCAAATGTGCCATAGGGACAAGTGAATGTTGTCTTCTCTTGATCTTGGGGATCGATGGGTATTTTGAAATAACCCGAGAAACCATCAAGAAAGCAGTAATATTCATTACCCGCTAAACGTTCAAGCATTTCGTCCATAAAAGGAAGAGGGAAATGATCCTTTCTCGTGGCATCATTGAGTTTGCGGTAGTCTATACAAACTCTCCACCCAGTAACGAGACGTGTAGGAATCAACTCGTTGTTTGCATAGGGCACAACGGTGATGCCGCCTTTCTTAGGCACACAATGGACTGGACTAACCCATGGTGAATCCAAAATAGGGTAAATCATACCCGCATCAAGAAGTTTAATAACCTCTTTTTTAATGACGTCATGGATTTTAGGATTCACCCTTCTTTGGCTTTGAATTGTGGGCTTGAAGTTGTCCTCCATGAGAATTTTATGTGTGCAAAAGTGAGGATCAATTCCGCGAATATCGAAGATTTTCCAAGCGATAGCTCTTTTATATTTCTTCAACACGGCGATAAGTCGAGATTTTTCTTCTTCTTTCAGGTCCTTTGCAATGATGACTGGTAACTTCTTGTTGTCTTCAAGGAAAACGAACTCAAGATGAGGAGGTAGGTCCTTAAGCTTAAGAGTAGGAGGATCCTCAATAGATGGTGTAACTAACGATGGATCATCATTAGTCACCTCTTTAGGAGAAGGAGGAGAAAACGGGTCTTCATTGAGAAGTCTCTCAATAGTACGAATATCTTCATCCCAATCGATGGAAGAATCATCATACTTAAGATCGAGAGGACCCAAGCTAGCTTCGAAATCATCCAAGTCACTTTCTCCAAAAGGAGTCAATGACGGAGCAATTGAGGCAACGGTCTCAACATTGGGTAGAGAAGAGAGAGTACTTTTGCAAGCATCATGAAAATGTTCTTCACAAGCCTTATCGAGAACATCAATAGCATTAACACTCTCATATGAATAAGGTTGCTTAGAAATCTTACCCATGTTGAAGACAATTTTATCATCACCAACTCTCATGATTATTTCGCCCGCGGCTACATCAATGAGAGTGCGACCGGTCCTCAAGAAGGGACGTCCAACGACTAATGGAACACGAGGATCCATCTCGTAGTCAACGACAACAAAATCCGCCGGGAAGGTGAATTTGTCAACGCCAACGAAAACGTCTTCGGCTATCCCCACTGGATAAGCAACCGTACGGTTAGCTAATTCCAAAGTCATTTTGGTGGGGACTAGCTCGGGGAGAGATAATTGCTTCCAAACACTTAAAGGCATTAAGTTTATACTGGCACCTAGATCGCCTAGGGTCATGCAATTCTCTACTCCCGGGAAGTTGCAAGGAATCAAGAAGCGACCCGGATCACCAAGTTTGGTGAGCAATTTCCTTAAGAGAACGGCGGAGCAATTCTCATTAAGTTGGGTCTGAGCAATGTCAAGAAGCTTCTCCTTGTCACTAAGAAGATCTTTAAACATCTTCGCGTATTTGGGCATGTGAGCGAGAGCCTCAGCAAAGGAGATGTTAAAATTCAATTGTTTAAACATTTTGAGAAAGTTTGAAACTTGAATATCATCCTTGCTCTTTTGCTTCTCTTTCCCCCAACCTTGACGGATAAGGTATATTGGATGAAGATGAAGGCTTTAGGGGAGTAGGATCACTCACAACCGCGGGTGGTGGGGAAATGGGGGTAAAAGGCAAAGGAGGTGGGGAAAGTTGCTCTTTTTCCTTGTTCACAATCACGGGTGGAGGTGTAGGAAGCTCGGGTTCCGTATAACCTTTTCCACTACGAGTGGTGATTGCTTTTATCTCCCCTCTTGGATTCGCAACGGTGTTACTCAGAAGAGTACCCGAAAAAGAGGGTTGATTACCTTGGAAAAGCGAACCGATCATATCACGAATGTTAAGCGCTTGAGTGCTGAAAGAGTCTCTCATGTCTGCACGAATATCATTGCTTTGTTTTGCCATGTCATTCCTTAGCTCGGCTCGAATATCGTTCCCTTGTTTCGCCATTTCTCCCTTCAAGTTGACGAATTGACTCTGAAGATTCGTCACCATCTCTCTATTAGTCTTCATGAACGTCTCAACGTCTGGATTCAATGCCATCGGTTGATTGAGAGGTGGAGTTTGGTAAGCTTGAGAATTTCCTTGAGTTGGGTATGGGTTTCTTTGGGATTGATATTGATTGGTAGCACGAGGTTGGGATTGGTTGTTTCGGTTTTAGCTTTGTTGTTGGTTTTGGTTTGGAGGAGGGAAACCGGGTGGTGCAATATAGTTGTTTCAACGATAACTTAGCAAGCTACGGTCTCCTTGAGGACGAGCTTGATAGGCTCCCGTGG
Source organism: Glebionis coronaria (assembly GCA_025667525.1). Classification (NCBI taxonomy): domain Eukaryota; kingdom Viridiplantae; phylum Streptophyta; class Magnoliopsida; order Asterales; family Asteraceae; genus Glebionis; species Glebionis coronaria. The sequence continues at coordinate 466,993,582 of CM046881.1, forward strand.
GATAAGTACCGTAAGCCGCGTTAACGTTTTCAGAAAAATTGCCTTTAGTAGAAGGACAATCATTGTTAGAATGAGGACCACCACATGTGTCACAAGAAATAGAAACGGCTTTAGCTTGTTGAAAGTGGTTTGTAGCCATGGTCATGAAATTCTTGTTCATCTCTGCGATTTGTTGGGTAAGTTCGGTTATCTCGGGATTGGAAGTAGTAGAAGAAACATTGACTCTCGAGTTAGATCTTGAGGATGCGGATGAATCCCAATTCTTGTGGTTAGTAGTCATGTTTTCAATCAACTCTCGACACTCCTCCGGTCTCCTTTTCATAAAAGTACCACCGGCGGCGGCGTTGATCGGGTCACGATCACGAAAAGTGAGACCATTGTAGAAAGTATCAATGAGAGTGACGAGGAGCATGTTATGATTTGGACAACGGTCGAACAAATCATTGTATCGTTCCCAAGCATCGAAGAGCGATTCATCATTGTCTTGCATGAATCCACTAATTTGGTTACGAAGGCTTGTGACCATGGATGGTGGGAAGAAGCGCGACAAAAAGCGTTGAGTCATGTCATTCCAAGTATGAATAGAATTCTTTGGGAGACGGTCAAACTATTTTTCGGCATGGTGAGAAAGCGAGTGGGGAAATAGTTGAAGGAGAAGGTCATCCATCGAAACACCGGGCGACTTCATGCTTTGGGTGATGGTAATGAATTTGTCGAGGTGTTTGTTGGCATCATCATCTAGAATTCCGCGAAATGGGTTAGTTTGCACTTGTTGGATCATGTGATGCTTCAACGAAAACTCCTGAGCCGTGATGTGCATTGGCGCAATCGGGCCTCCGCGTCCGTTCATGGTGGGTTGACACAATTCCTCCATTGTTCGTAAATCAGGTAGGGGGCATTGTTGTTGTTGTTATTGTTATTCAAATTGGGTAGAGGTGGGTTATTATTGTTGTTATGAACACCAGCCATATCTAAATCTTCACGAGTCTCGGGCTCAGAATAGTTCGAAGATCTAGTACGCATACACCTGCAGAAGAAAAATACACATAGAGAATATCTATATAATCTTTTTGGTGCAAACCTTTAGAAAAGAATTGCTTTTTATGATTTTTCAATGTTTTTGTATTTTTGAAAAATTTTTAAATTTTTTTTTTAGGGTTTTTGAAAATTTATGAAGCAAGGAAAATAACGTTCAAAGAACGGATCCCAAAATTCAATGCGTCTCTCACTAGAAACCGTTAATCTTAACGAAAAGAGCCGGCAGCGGCGCCATTTAATACTCAGCTTTTACACCAAGTATAAAATCCTATCGTCCGAATCTTTTCGAATTGATTTCCAGTCTAAGTGCGACTCAATTGTCTTTTGGTGAACAAGAGAATGGTTTGGTTGATTATCTATTTTAAACTAATAGCAAATAAGTAAGTGTCGTTGAGTAAAGTAGAATTTTAAATATTAAACTAAAAATAACGAGTTAAAAATAAATGCTTGAAAACTTAAAGACAAGATTAGAAAAATACTTGAACACTTAATAAATCTAAGACTTGAAAACTATGTAAAAACGAGAAATTACTCCAAACCCTAATCGGAATATTGGTCGGAAAGACAGATCGGAATATACCCTTGGTCGGAATACTGGTACAATCGGAATATTTGAAACTATGACTGATCGGAAAATCAAACCAAACCCCTCGTCGGAATGTATGAAATCGAAACCAATCGGAATATTGGGAAAAGCACTAATCGGAATATGCAAACAAGAACCAATCGGAATACCACCAAAATACTCACAATCGGAATATCTTAAAGTTGAATCCAATCGGGATGTTACAAAAAGGATCCAGATCGGAATCCAAACTCCCTAATCCGATCAACACGATCGGAATATTAAGGTTGCCAATCGGAAAGCCAGAAACCCTTTTCCGATCAAGCGATCGGAATAAAGGGGGGAGTAGTCGGAAAGTAACAATCGGAAAAGGGTTTAAACCTTTTCCGATTTATATGGGATTCGACAATAAGCTAGGCAATAAACTATTAGGAATAAGCTATCACCAAAACTTGAACAAATCTAATATGAAACGGATTAAATAAGCACAAATAACAACTTTTACTAACTTAAAATAAGCAACCTTTTAAATCAAACTATAAAAAGATAAACTTTATAAGAAAACTTTTAAAAAGTAGATAAGCTAAACATGTAAATAAGCCAATAAGCACAAAGATCTTAAAGCTTATTCGTATGAAAACTTAAGTAAGCATAAAAAGATTAACTTTTAAGCACGAAAACATCAAGAACAACACGGATCAAATGTAATTCGCACCAAAAGTAAACTAAAATCAAAGAAAGGTAGAAAGAGATGAAAGATTAAAAGCTTAACTTGAACTTGATTAACGAAATCCAAATACAAAAGGCTTAATCTTGAAAGATTAAAGGAAAGAAAGATGAAAACTTAGTGAGAGAAAGTTGAGAACTTTCTCTCTCTAAAACTAGAAAGAAAAGTGAAAAAATGATACTAACTACTAAAAACTAACCACCCTCCTAATGTGTATTAGGAGGGTATTTATAGGGAAAAATGGGAAGGAGTGCATGTGTTGCCTCTTCTTTCTTTCTTTCTTTCTTCACGTCTTCTCGACTCGATTTAATTCTTTGTCTTTTCTCGACGTCGTCTCGGGATTTGAACTTGTCTTGTTAATTTTCTTCTTTAATTTAGACTTGAGTTCTTCGACTTCCTTAAACTTCCGTCTTTAGACTTTTTCTTCGATAAATCTTCAGAATAGCCCTTGGACTTCCGTTCTTTTTGCACTCTTGATCTTTTGAATTCTTCTTTTCCCGTTTTCTTCGATAAAAGCCCGTGAAAGCCCGTGTTTTCTTCCTTTCTCATCTTTTGGTTCTAAAACACAATAAAAACACAAACCACACATAATTCCGACTTTTACGACATAAAATACACGTTTTGGTCTTGTTATTATTGGAAATAAGTGGTAAAAGGATAAGTGTTTTCACACTTATTATTGACATATTTAAAAATCCATTTTATAGTCTCCGAGATTCGATCCCAATATCGACAACAATTATATAGTGTGTCGGTACTCGTCTCCCGGTACACGAAATAATCAAACTAACGTAACTTTTCGCTCGTTTGGAGCTACAAGTCCTACCTTATACCAAAACGAAGGTAAAAACATCCTCTACAACAATATCTAACTAGTTCATCTCAAACTCAAACTCAAATTTTCAGAAAATTACTTTTAATAATCTGCCTAAAAATACATGTTTAAATATCATTCAAAATCAAATTTTCACCACATTTTAACCTCATTTTTACCACTATAAGCATTCCTACATTACTAGTTTATATCATAACACCTTAAATCATCCTAGATGATCAAATCATAAAAACCCAACTCAAAAATATCAACATGCAATCAATAAAACATATACATATGAACATAAACACCTACATATAACAAGAATTTAAGATCGAACATCAAGAATTTCATCCAAAAATAGGTTTTTCAAAAAATATCAATGCATGTGGGAAATTTTCATACCAATGTGTAGAGAATCAAAAACTAGGAATGGGTCTATGATTAGTTTTTGTTAAATCAAACTAGATTTAAAAAAAATCAAGGGTGTATGGTGCTTGGTGGTGGACGGGAAAGAGAGGAGAGGGAGGGGAGAGAGAGTGATTTTGCTAGTGGAAGTGGAAAGTGTGTTTTTCTTGTTTTAAATTTCCTTTTATATGGGGAAAGTTTAGGGTAGTTTTTGCCATTTGTGATTCTTTTTGACCAAAGTGTAAATACTTTGTTAAAAAGCGGGAAATGACTATTAGTCACTTTTGAAAATTTTTACGGGTCTCGGGTTTCATAAAAATGCTTCTCAAAACTTAAAACGCACATAAAATAATATATTATATAGTCTCGGCACGACTTAATATGACATTAAAATAAAAACGTCAAAATATTAAACATCGACATGTTAAAAGTAAAATGTAAAATTTCTCGGGCATCCGTCGATATCGTCATCCCCAATAATCCTCACAACTCGTCAAAACGTAAAAATAAAATTTCAATCATCATCGAAATCAAATTACCAATCGTCATGAAAATCAACCTCGTCAAAAATTTCAAAATATACGTAGAAATACAATTAAATAATGACCACGGTTTTTGGGTTGTTACATCCTACCCTCCTAAAAGAGAGCGACGTCCCGGCGCTCAACCCGCCTCACATTCTCAATTCCTCACTTCTAGAGTCAACGTGATCTCTTATCCTCAAGAGTTACTCACGTCTTTCACACCAGTCCAACTCAATTCTTATGATATCACCATATCAACACTTATTACTACACTTCAACTTTCAATTTTACCTTTTATTATGCTAATATTCCTTCATCATTCATACTCCTTCTGCGTTACTTTCTCAGTTTCATTCCTGCCCCAATACTCTGACAACATACCCCACAATTAGGTAAATTCTCAAATTAAACCTCTTAACTACTGATATGACGGTTATCATCGCATAAAGATTTCATCTTCACTAATTTCCATTAGTCCTCACAGTAAAATATTACCATATCATCATCCCAAGTTTCTATTGCCATTGTTCAATTCATCCTTTCACTCTGTCCGTTGCTTTCTGAAAATACGCAATATTCCTTCTTAACTTAATTCTTCGCACTTTCTATGGAAATCTCTAATATCCAAAAGTCAATCTCAATCTCTGGGTTACATATAATATGTTCAAACCTTATCCAATACTCATACTTTATCACAACGATTTCCAGTACTAAAAAATTACTCTGCTTCTATGTCCTGAGGTTACGCTCAAATTAAATACAATGAGATTATCCATAATTCTTACCAGTCACTTAAATACTTCCCATACTCATTTTCCACTTTCATTCATTCTAACAATCTCTATGTCCCAAGTGTAGTGCTTAAACTAACACATTGAGGTTATCAATAATTCTGATCAGTCACTTATACTGAATTACTGTACCTTCCATAGTACATTATTCCATCTTTCTCATATCATATTACTGTTTAAATAACTCCGTTAGCCTCACATATTCAAATCTGAAATATACAATGGTCAAATCACTTCCTGATATCATAATATATTTTATTCCAACCATTCCGTAACAATACTTCAATTTGAAAAATCCCTTCAATACTACATGCGACACTCTCAGCACTCTAAGAATAATTAAATTCTCTTCTCAATCTGAACAATTCATTCACCACTGGCCCTTGCCTTCTTAACATACTCTCTGATCTTAATAAAAGAAAAATTAAATAATCACAATAACCGCTTTTGTTTTTGTGGAACAAAAACATACACTTCTACTTTCTCATTTCTATTACCATTCTATTTCAAAAATTTCCAACAATCTGTTGATCTTCTTTCGTTGATATTCCTTTTTCCATTAGTTTATTACCTTGATTCTAACTTTCTTTCCATTCCATCCATTCTGCTTGTTGCTACCAATATTCCAATTATCTCAAAATTCAAGAGTCAATTCTCAATTACTTCGGAACTTTATAAGCTCTTTTTCCTTCTCCTTTTTACTAAATACTCACTAGTTGATAGTGAAAGTATCCACACTTATCCTTCATAATCTGAAACATACTTCATAATACAGAACTATAACATATCCCATCTAAAATTTACCGATTATTATTTTCCCGTCATCATTAAGTAATCCTTAACTCCTTTCTTTAAAATCCCCGAATGGCATTTATACACAAGTCCTTCTTATTCTTATTTTCTTCATACTTGATTCCATACAAGTAATACTTTTCAATCCCAAAACAAATACCACAATGCCGAATCTCATGATCATATAAACCCCGTTACACTTCTTTATTCAAGTCAACACACTACTATTGCTTTCCTTTCCACTTGATATTATCAAAATATCATCATCACAGCTTTATAATTCCTTCAGATTCCTCCAATACTAATTATACAGCATAGAACTTCAATCTATCCTCAGCATTCATAAACAACTTCCTCAACTACAAAATCAGATCTCACATCCACAACTTAAATATATTCTCCATTTATACATCTATCTCCATTCATATATTTAGTTCTTCTTTGTCAGCTGTATCCTTGGTTCAACAATCAGTGAAAACCTCCTGATAAACCTCCGATAATACTCAGCTTACACAAAGGAATTTACAAGCTTCAATCGGTTTCGTCGGTATCGACAAAGCCTCAATCGTTTCAATCTAGTCAGATTTTCATGATCACTTCAGCCATAGATTGCATATTCTAAAACATCTATAATACTCCAACTAAAATTCTTATCCAAAGAATTTTACACACAGTTCTTCCTTTTTAAAAACAATTTTCCAATTGTTAGGGAATACTTTTCTTTCCTTCAATCATCTATTCATCAAACTAAACATTCACAGTCAATAATGGACACCGATATCTGGTGCTCAGTTTGTTCAGCCCCACAGCAATCATCTTATTCACAAAACATCTAGCTTCTATCCTTACTTCCATTATTACTTCTCTGATGACTTACCCTTCCAATAAAATCAGATTATCCTTATTGTCTCATCTGCCAATCCTTACAATAAAACATATTACTATTCTCAACTTCCTGATAATGCCATATAATAAAATATACAATCAGATTGCATAACTCCTATCACCAAGCTAACACAAAGCTTCCTTTTTCCCATGACGACAGTGAACTCTACGATTCTGTAGAACAATCACATAGTATCCTCAAGTACTAACTCACCTTCTCATTTTTTTCCGACTACTACTAGTAAAGCGCACAGAAAATTCGACTTATTGTAGTTTCCTACTACATACCTTCTCATCATTGACCAATAAAATCGTCAAATAGAAATTCCACTGATTACTCCCTGAAATCAGTACTCAATGTTCAACAACATTCCAAATTAATTATTTCCACCTTTATTTATCATGTCCTATGATATTCATCCTTATCCCAGTTAACTTTCTCACAGTTCTAGTTCAATTGATTGCGCTATACTTCTTAATTCCATGAACTCAGAAAATATTTCCTTAATATATATATATATATATATATATATATATATATATATATATATATATATATATATATAGATATATTATTCTTCCGTCAGTGAATTTCTCATTTCAACCAATCGCAAATTCTCGTTGATCTCGTCCTCCGTTCTGCTAAAATCTAACATCTTCAAATCTCAATATATCCTCAATAACACCTTCAGAATTTAGATACACCATCAATAACACTTTCAGAATTTTAATAAAATTCTAACTCAATGATTACCAGATAAGAATATACAAATTACTACATCTAAATCTCAATTCTTATCAGCATTTCCAAAATATAGGCTGTAATAGAACAAACATTCCCTTCATATTGATCTTCCATTATCTGAATAATTCCCTTATTCAATCTCCTTTACCGAAATGAAAACATTCCATTACCACAGAAATACAAATTTTTATACCACATTCCTTGTTATTCCTTCAGCAGCTCGACCTCCAGCTAGTCCGTACTTACGTCAAGTAATTAGATAATTACTTAAGTGGTATAAAATATATGTGATCTACACATCATACTTTCTTCTGCTTACCCGATTTATAGCAACTGCTTGAATACCTTCTCTTCTTATCTTAGACTATTAAATTCCAAGTTTACCTTCTCTTATAGGAAATAAATTCCTATTCCTTGTTGTCATTCGCATCAATACCATTCCTTTACCCTTTTCTGCCACACTTAATTTCGAATCAGAATCAATCTTTAAATTACCATCTCTTTTCGTCTAGTTGAACATTCCCAAATGACTATCGATATATTAAACATCCATCAGCTACTCGAACTTACCCATATAGTTGAACCTTTCCAATTACCATCAATAGTCGTATGACACTCTTCACCGCATCTCTTCTCATTCCTAAGAATCCAACACACAGACATCCTTTTAAAATCTTGCAGAATAACAGCAACATCTCCAACTGTAACAGTAGCATCTTCTATCTCAGCAGCATCTTCAGTTTCAGCAGCATCTTCAGTTTCAGCAACATCTTCAACTAAAACAGCAGGATTTTCAATCTCAGCAGCATCTCGTCTCCTCAGCACTATCAGCTTCAAACAATCTAACAACTATTCTCCAATCATATAATCTACCCTAATGGTTGGAAACCTTTGGAGACATATTTCAAGATACTCAGTCACATACACACAGGAATCCCTGTTAATGACAGAAACATATCTCACTCAACTCTTTCCATTGTTATAACAGTAGAAAGAAACTTAATGAGTATACACATCGAGATAGAAAGAATAGGATCTTTTAATCAAGATATAACATGAATACTGCATACGCCAACAACACAATACTACCTAAATTCCACAATCATCTCAAAAGAAAAGAAGATAACAAAGACATATCAAAATACTAAAGGGTAATAGTAGATATAATCCATAAATCCGAGAAAATAACAACAAAACCTTGTCGCTAATGTCACTTACCCTTACCATCCTAAACAACAACAATAATAATAATCCATCACAATACTACCTCACAACATCTAGATAATCTAAATACAATACAACATAATATACATAAACTGAAATACAACAACAATCCATCACTACATCACTCCATCGGATGTGGTCCATCACTTTCTCCAACTTGGCTCGTTCCTGCTTCATCTTCAACTGGTCCTAACTTGCAGCACCTCCCTTTTGGATCTAAACATGGTGGATCCCTAAATCCATACTTCAAAATTCCTCCTTGACACGGCGGATCTATCATATAATGAGAATTAGCATACACCTCACTATCTGAAACTTCCAATGTGGCTCAAGATACGACCCAACATGATCTACATATTCACTTAACCTGCGAAGCCTATCTATCTCTTTTTGATACTTCTCAAAATCAGTCCCATAACTTCTCACTTATGCTGTAACCTCAGTTCTTCCAACCTCACTCTCAGTCATATGATTATCACTATGAGATTCTACAACATTTTTCTTATCATTCGTATCATCCTCGTAATCTAACCATCCACCTGAAATCTTATGATCACCTACATACTGATTCTGCAAACTCCATTGACCTACAGAAAATCCCCCTTTCTTGACGTAATATGGTATGTCATACATTTTCTAAAATCACAAAAAATTCATAAGTACATAAGGTCATTATTCAAAAATATATATGCAATGCATCATGCAAATGCAACTGAATTACGTATGCCAAATATATATGTATGCGATGCAATGAAATGCAATGCAAATGATAATTATACAATATTCATAAAGATGAAATTATGATGAAATTATGGTGAAATCACTCCACGTCCTTTCATTAATACCAATACCTCATTGCAGTATTTACTTAATAAATACTCAAGAACTAACAACAATTATAAGGGATACATCTATAATAACAAAGCATAACAGAAATAAATAATCTTACCGGAGCCTTGCAGAGAAGTTACGTTGCTTTTATAAAATACTTTCGACACCAAAGTTATAGTTTAGGACATTTTCAAAAATCGACCTAATTCGCTATAACTAAAAAGCTCTGGTTACCAATCTTTAACACCCCAATTTACATTGCGCAGCGGAAAAATACACAATTGGGTGTTATTTACAAACTCCATTTCACAACTCTTTAAATGACCCAAAACAGTATATTTAAGAATAAATATGGAAATAATTTAAATCAATGTCTAAAACCTTCAATCCCAAGTAAAATCAGTTTAAAATATATCAGAGTAGCGTACAGGTTCCCCTAGGATCTTAATCAACAATAAACCTTTTTACTAAAACGATTGACCATTTACTATATGTTTATCCTGTTTTAGACCAAATTACTACAAAAGCAATCCTGCAATCCTTCTCCATCAAGCTCCGCAAATCAACAACTTCAAGTACCTGAAATACATGCTTAAAATCATCAACACAAAGGTTGAGCAAGTCTATAGGTTTTACAAAACATAATTGAACACATCGTAAAAATCATTCACAATTGTTTAATAGAATTGTGGCCATACAATCTATCAATCAGGTATAATATATAACAATAGTTATCGAATTGTATTAAGCTCATGACACCGACCCCTTAACTTAGTCACCCACGCCAAATGCCAGCATGACTAGAAAAATTACCAATGCCCCTACTAGGGTATTAATTGCAAGAATACCAATTCTCATTCACGTAAAATTATCCTTCCCAGCGGGTTACTCAGCGTAAAGCCCTGGTCTCAGATAGGGTTGTCAGCCCAATAGTACTATTATTAGAATAAGTGGCTATTCCCAACTCGCAACATCAAGTCAGAAGATAGTTAACGGCTCATGAATTTAGGGTCTTATGCAATTAGGTACTTATACAATTCATTTCATCACAGGCAACATCGGGTCCAACAATTACTTATGGCATGTGTTCATTTTACTTCAAATAGCATGTATCCCCCTCGCGGATTTTAAAATCATTAAAACAAGTAGAAAGCGAGGCTATAGACTCACCCGAAGTAATAGCAGTAGTAAGACGATCTTCGACGATAGTTGATGCCCGATAAACACAAAAACCGCAACCTATCAAATAAGGCGCGTTCATCAATAATAACTCGAATAAAATCCATACTTAGTAATATCAAACTCAAAATCATAAAATCAAAATCAATCCAAAATAAAAATAATACAAGTGACCTTTTATTCCATTCTATATATTTACTATTAGTTGACTTCTTCGATAAAAATCTGCCGGTACACACCAAATGTACAAGCTCGTTTACACCACTTAAACACGTCAAATTTTTATGATACTAATCAGTAACTTCACTTACTATATATAGAAAGCCCTGTTAAAAACTCATCAAAAGATTTTACTTTTAAAGTTCCCTGCCCGACTCATCTTTGAACTACAAAAACCGGACAGATTTACGTCAACAATACTTATAGTCTTTTAACACATTTATTTTTCTCCGTTTATGAAACCAACACTCAACTTTGAAAATAACTCGACATCCTCATACATAACCTTAAAAATCAGTCCTTGACATATTTAAAAATCCATTTTATAGTCCCCGATATTCGATCCCAATATCGACAACAATTATATATTGTGTCGGTACTCGTCTCCCGGTACACGAAATAATCAAACTAACGTAACTTTTCGCTCGTTTGGAGCTACAAGTCCTACCTTATACCAAAACGAAGGTAAAAACATCATCTACGACAATAACTAACTAGTTCATCTCAAACTCAAACTCAAATTTTCAGAAAATTACTTTTAATAATCTGCCTAAAAATACATGTTTAAATATCACTCAAAATCAATTGTTCACCACATTTTAACCTTATTTTTACCACTATAAGCATTCCTACATTACTAGTTTATATCATAACACCTTAAATCATCCTAGATGATCAAATCATAAAAACCCAACTCAAAAATATCAACATGCAATCAATAAAACATATACATATGAACATAAACACCTACATATAACAAGAATTTAAGATCAAACATCAAGAATTTCATCCAAAAATGGGTTTTTCAAAAATATCAATGCATGTGGGAAATTTTCATACCAATGTGAAGAGAATCAAAAACTAGGAATGGGTCTTTGATTAGTTTTTGTTGAATCAAACTAGATTTTAAAAAAATCAAGGGTGTATGGTGCTTGGTGGTAGACGGGAAAGAGATGAGAGGGCGGGGAGAGACAGTGATTTTGCTAGTGGAAGTGGAAAGTGTGTTTTTCTTGTTTTAAATTTCCTTTTATATGTGGAAAGTTTAGGGTAGTTTTTGCCAATTGTGATTCTTTTGGACCAAAGTGTAAATACTTTGTTAAAAAGCAGGAAATGACTATTAGTCACTTTTGAAAATTTTTACGGGTCTCGGATTTCATAAAAATGCTTCTCAAAACTTAAAACGCACACAAAACTATATATTATATAGTCCCGGCACGACTTAATACGACATTAAAATAAAAACGTCAAAATATTAAACATCGACATGTTTAAAATAAAATATAAAATTTCTCGGGCATCCGTCGATATCGTCATCACCAATAATCCTCGCAACTCGTCAAAACGTAAAAATAAAATTTCAATCATCATCCAAATCAAATTACCAATCGTCATGAAAATCAACCTCGTCAAAAATTTCAAAAATATACGTAGAAATACAATTAAATAATGACCACGGTTTTTGGGTTGTTACAATAACTAATGGGAATTCTTAAATGTCGTCACATAAAGTGAATTTCCAACAAGCTTCCCCCATGGTATGATGTGTAGAATTCCTTACAATATTCTTCCTAACAAGTACATATGATTAAGAACAAAAGCTTCCATGAAGCGTCTAATGCTGATGAAGTCTTCTGAGGCCTTTGACTTCAAGTCTTCACTTCAGAGTGACTCGTCTTCGTAGTAACTTGTAGTAGAAATACTGTAACGGCACGAGCTAAGTAATCCATATACTTCTGGTTAAGGAGAAGCTTCTGAATTAACTTCTCCCTAATTCATGCCACATCTTCGTGATGTAGAAGCTTTTTAATAGCTTCCCCTAAACCGACAATCCTCATAAGCAAACTCAAAGCTTTCAATAAAGCTTAGAATGATTAAGCGCACAACAGAAGTTAACAAGCAAACCCCATCATATGAAATGATAATGTTGCAATGAGTGATTGAAAGTTTGGGGAACACCAAGTAGATCAACAACTTCTCTTCTCACGCTTGAATAATTCTTCTGAATTTTTCTTCCCCCTGAGAGTTCAAGTTATGCATACTAGAAAGAATCAAGACATTTCTTCCCCCACGTAGTTGAAGAAAGTAAACCAATCCCATGTATGAAGCTAAAATATTGAAGTATACACTTTACCCCATTCATGAAGTTGACATCGTAACAACAGAGTCAATTAAGTCCCGAAAATGCACATATCTTCTTCAGGAGATGCACCAGAGTCAATTAAGTCCCGGAAATGCATATCTCTCCATATAGGATAATGATGATGTATAATTGCAACATAAAAACAATTAAAACATCGAACAATAGTGGACCGTTTAGAGACTGATAACGCCACAAGTTAAAACACTGATTTCCTCGGCGTTTATGACATTTGTCTTCCCGGAATGCCTTCAAATCAAAAGAAGGTGTGAAATTCATCACGTGTACTCGTTGTGCGTTCAATATGTCTTCTTCTTCCACCTTGATGGTTTCGAAACCTCAGAACCAACAATAAATCGTACGCACATGTACCTGAAATCTCGTGAGAGTAATAAATAAGATGAGTTATATAGTTTGTGAGAATCAGATGCTGATCAAAATTCTCTACTCATAAACTCTCCATCGCCATCTTTACCAACCCCCTTGTAGGCAAGTTGAAGTGACCACTGATAGAATGAGCCAGATATACCAAACGTGAAACTGAATAAGAATCCTTCCATCTTGTGACTTAAGCTTGCACTATTGTTGAATGAGGAACGGTGGAGAAATCTCTTAGTACCCAATACCTTGCCGAAAGAAGTATATAAGCACAACACCTCTTGAAATTATCCACGTCGACTAAGCGCGTGATACTGAGTACAACAATGTAGCTCATTAACGTGATAGTTATCCAAGTCATCAACCAACCACCCCGAACCCGGAAACTAGATAAACAAGTCTTCATTCTAAGATTAAGCACGAACAAGTTATCTTTCAAAGATAAAATAAGTGCACGCCTTCGAAAAATCAGTCTTCAACTTCAAATAAAAATACCCGATCAAAAAATCCGTAGCCACTAAAAATGTAGCCATTTTTCTTGTTCTTGGTCTTGTCAAATAATTCTTGTCACGTTGTCTCGGCATTTTGTCATCGAATCTCGAGTACAGCCATTAACTACATTACATAAATGATAAATGTATCATTAATTGTAATTAATCATATGCTCACAAGTCTCTGCCAAACTTCATATGAAATGTATGTCACATTTACATACAAAAACCAATTTCCACAAATAACATTCACAGAATTCAGTATCATACGCAACTTAACTCTAGCCCAACTTCTTTGCAAAAATTAAGCCCCATGAAGGAAATAGTAACCCGAGGCCCATGAGTGTGAATACCTGATCCAAGTAGAAACTTATGGATTATAAAAGTACTCAAACCCTAATAAGTCTCACATAGTTAACCTAATAAAAAACACACAATCATTTTTCACATAGAAACCTCCGTCACTCATCTATATCCCAGCCACTATCATATCACTTCATCTCCTCAGCCACCAAAGTCCTCTTAATCACCAAACAACCAAAAGAACACTCACAACCTAATCCCTAATCTCACTTTTCTCTACATCCGCCTCTTTCTTAAACACCATCATAGCCATCATCCAAAATAGATCATAAAAAAAATTATCAATCTCACCACTAAATCATGTGAATCAGTCATCTATCAACTCCAAAAATTGCTTCACAATAAACCTTCGAATAACATGCGAACTGAGACCATTTAATCTTTTAATTCGAGAACCATTTAATTCGAATAATCAACCGTCATGATCAAATTTCTGATTGAAACCGATATAACCCCACCTTGGATCCTTTAAACAGCCTACTCAAGAACAGCCTAGTCATGTCTTCAGATCCTTTAAATAAAGGGTCTCGGGTAGGTGTATTGCATTGTTGGTTTGATTTGGGTGGTTTTCGTTTTGAGTCTACTTGAATCGAAAAACATAAGAGCAAACTTTCTAGTTTGAGTTCTTTCCCTTTGATTCGAATAGTTAGCACATATCGATGATGATAATGTTTCGGGTTGCAAAGATCAATTGAGATCTTTGCACATCCTAGAGAGTCGTAGCCGAAACAAAGTCTGAGATTACGATTTTTAAAAGTTGTGAAAGTCTGAGAACTTTTTGTTTTTGCGTCTAGAGTATAGGTTGTATGGAGATAGGACATAGGCGACGATGGGTTCAGGATTAGATTTGGATTTGTTGTGGAGTTATAAGGGAAATGAGTAATATTGGTTCTGGTCAAGTGTTGGTTAAGGTCTTGAGTAATGTTTTTAAACAAGTCATGGTCACTGTATGGATTTTTGCTACATATCGGAATGTTATAAAACAATCTTGCAATGTTCAGAGTCACAACACCCCATCGGAATATGAATATATCCATCGGAATATATCCATCGGAATATATTTATCGGAATATATCCATTAGAATATATCCATCAGAATATATCCATCAGAATATATCCATCGGAATATATCCATCGGAATGTATCCGTCGAAATCATCCGTCGGAATGTATCCATCTGAAATCTTATCCATAGTACTTTTTTCATTTTTCCAGGATCTTGGTTTTGTGGATCCGATGTTTTAGATCTGAAATTCATCTTCTCCATAAAAAAGAATACAAGCAGAAACCCAAAAAATTGTATACCAGATCTCGAGAAAAAACTAGATCTCGTAAATAAAGTGTTATAATCCGTCAATTTATGGTTGATATTTTATTCTCAAATATTCTTTAATAACATTATTTTAATGTTATAATATGAACTCACTTATTTTTGGGAAGAAATTTAGATTTACGTCTTGAAGTAGCATCGACTACGTCAAAACCGGAGGATTCAACGTTACGTGCTTACGTTTACATACACCATTTTTGGTGACAGTCCAACATTTCAGAAAATAAATTTGTCTGTGAATAATATTTTGAGATTTTAAATTTGTGTTGGTTCATAAACTCATAAATTTACGAGAAGAGATTAGGACTTACGATTATAATTTAAGGTCCTTTACGACTAAACCGGAAACCTTAGGATTACGTATTTACGTTTTCGAACTCCGTTTTTTATGAGACAATTTTTATTAGATTCGTTTTATGCCGTTGATTCATAATTTATAAAAACGTTTTTCGTAAAATGACCCGAGGGCACGCATTTCGAGGAAACTAGAATCGAGGAGTAGCCGTAAATAAATTGGGGATGAGACAAAACCACTTTTGCCCCACCCCCAATATGGGACGACAAAACTAGCTAACAACACATCTCATGTGTCCTAGCTTAATATGTCAAGCTTACAAAGTAAGCTAGGACACATATCCTACTTACTTCACCAAACTAGCAACATTAACAAAACCATTCAAGCTAAACCACTAACCTCATTTCCTACTCATACAAACCACAAAACTCTCTCATCTCTTTCTCTCTTTAGCCGTCCCAGCTCACACAAAACACCCATTTTGATCAAAAGTTAACCATGAAATCATATGTTATTCACACATATGATGAAGGACTCTTGAAGCTCTATTGATTGGTGGTCATTTTAACATCCAAGGAGATGATTTGGCGATGTTCAAGGGATGATTTCTACAAGGAGTTTACAAATATTGGTGGTCTTGAAGATTGGTGTTGATCTATCACAATTTTCTCCATCAAAAATCCAAGCCTTGACGAATACCTACACAATCTTGGTGGTATAGAGATTGTTCTTCCCATCCTCTTGTTATTTTGATTATGTAATCATGTATTTTCTTTCTTATTGTATATGTATATGATGAATATATGATGATAAAAATATTATGTGGGGATTTGGTGTTGATAAACATGGGTAAAAAGATGAAAAACTATATGTAAAAGTGGTTAATCTTGCTTAATTTAGTAGGCTGTATAAAGACAGTAAATAACCATATGATGAACTCTTAAAATGGTATAGATGAATTGATATACAGTGATTATTGAGACTTGTACACATGTGAGATATGGTCATGCAATGGAATCATAAAAATGAGTGAGATATGATCAAAACAAGTTTATAGTGCAAATCTGAATACACTGTTTTAGACGAATTTTATAAAATACTTAGAGGTTGATTCATCAGTAGCTAAGGAATAAAATTAATCACATATCATGTAGTTTCTGTGATAAAAATTTGGGGTTCTATCTCCTTGTAGAACTCAAGATATGGTAAAAATGGTGAAAGTGAAAGTAAAAATCAGATTTTGGGAAATTAAAGTATAATAGTATTATAATAGCACTCAAATAAATATAGTATAAAATGTGAATTAAAATCCACTAACTTATATATTACATTTATATTAATATGTATAAGGATAAATAAATGGACATTTTATAAAAATTGTAGTTTGATAAGTATTATAAGTTATAAAACTATAAACATGATTTTTACGACTTTTTCGGCTATTACCGTAAAATTAACGTTTTTCGCCAATTAAAACTTAGACGATCAAACCCGTCTAATGTAAAGTTTTTAAAAGTCATATACTGATGTATAAGTACCTAGTACAAGTAAAAACCGATAAAACCCGAACTATATGACATACGGACATTAACGAGCTAAGTTAGCATATTCGGACTAATAATTTAACTAAACAAGTTAAACACTTATAAAAATTACTTATTGGGCTTAACCCATTTGGGCTCAACATGTAAAGTATAAATACTGATAATACAAGTATAAAATGGATTAATACAAGTTAATGAACTTATAATAGGCTTATTGGACCTAAAACATGTAAATAGGTAAAACTAGTAAACTAGTAAAAAGTTACCAACACATAAACACTAAAATGAGTAAATAAGAATATATAAACCCACTTGATCATCATCATGTGTAGAAAATCATCATATGTATATTTGTTATTTTTATAAAGTCATTGGACAAGAGTCTAAGACGAGTATTATTTGTCTAGGTTTCCGTGATTGAAGCACGTACCGTACATCCGAATTGCTGATAACCGCCTTTCCCAATCAACGTGAGTTCATAGCCTCGTACTCTTTTAAATGTTTTTATGAAATGTTTTATAAACCCGAGAGGGAGATAACATGTTAGTTTTAATTAAATAGGACACCAATTGTCCCGATTGTTTGTTTATTGATTTGGACCCGAATGATTATATGACCCGATGAATGATTATATGACCCGATAAAAGAAATGAAATGGATTATTAAATTTAGCTTATGTCACTAAAAGTCCCATTAGCATGAATTGTGAACTACCGGGATTTGGTTGACGCTTATGCATATAATAGTACAATTTGGGGACGATGACCCCAGTTCGCGCCTTGACGGTTGATCCTCGTCGTGCCACATTGATTGGTAAGCGAATTTATGTATGAGAAGATTTCCATAGCGTGATCTTTGTGACGACACGCTAATTTAGATGGGAAAATTGAGTTTCGGGCTAGCTACCCGTTGATTGTTATAGTAAGGTAACAATGTCATGCGGCTTATAATAATCCAATTAACGAAATACTGCTTTATGCATTGAATTACGATATATTGCCTGACTAGCAATACAGGGTCTTATTATTGATATTATGTTCGTGTTTTGGTTTTATATAACCATATTCATATAACGGATTTTATTTAATCTATACAACGTTATAAAACGTATTGTATGATGTTTTTAACGACAATGGTTCATATAATGATTTTAAAGGCGAAAGCCTATATTATGATTTTGATAAGGATTTGTATAAAATGACTTTGGCTATTTTATGGCCTATTACAATGATTTGTACAAAATGATTTTCGGTAATAATTTTATACCGATGTTATATTGATGGATTTTATTAAACTCTATGAATTCACTCGGCGTTATCGCTGACCTTTTCTTTTAACATGTTTTATCTCAGGTACTTGAAGGTAATTCTCGGGAAGACAACAAGAATTCATGGCCCGCACTTAAACAATAATTTCAATTCAAATACTTTGTAAAACTTGTATGAAATACTATGACTTGGGACCTATGTAAATTTAATATTTATGAATGGAAATTCTTTATTATTAAACGACGCGATTTTTAAGCGTTGTCTATGATGTGAGTAATGTGCTATCCCGTAACACCAACGAGTCTTCCGCTGTATTGAATTGTGTAAAATTTGGGGGTGTTACAGTTTGGTACCAAAGCTCTCGTTATAGAGAACGAAAGATTTTTAAAACCAAGGTTTTGAATAAAACATTTCAAAATCTTTTAACTATAAACATTTTTCACAAAATGTCTAAATATCTTTTGACTATAACGGCGCCGAAGAATTCCCGAGTTACCGACAAGGCCAGACTGAGAAGTGTTATTTTAATATATATATATATAACTTGGATTATATATATATATATGATGTAATTTTATTACATGATTGTTTGATGATTATTTTGATATTTATACGAGGTATTTATACGACGTAGATTGTCACAAGGAACCCTAAATCCCCAAGTAAATTAATCGAAGCTATTCTCGTAGGAATTTTAGCTATCCTAGATCTAAACCAAGTTGTGGATATTTATGATCCCAACAAATGGTTGATATTCGTAGAAATGTTGATATTAGTTGATTGTGATATTGAAGAAGAATTGGCGAGATTAAAACTGATATCGATGTCATGACGAGCTTTCCTTATAGAGTGGAGTTTGACAAAACGTTACCACCTGGAAAGGTGTCATCTGATTCGTTGTCACCCAATTCTTAAATTGAAATTGAAAGGGTGAATGTTGCAATTGAGGCTGTCATTGGAACCATTACCCAAAAGCCTCATGCCACTAGTACCTTTCCGAGAAGCCTAATTGAATGTGTGAGTCATTTCATACTAGTGACTTATTTGATAATTATTGTTGTAAGAAGCTATAGGATTGAAAATTGAGTGTTGTTCATATTGAACTTTTATTGCCCTTTCAAGGTGTAAGAATAAGGATGAAAGTATTGGAGAATGAGGTAGGATATCACATTAAGTATAAGATTGATTGAAATTTGAATAAAGTAAAATTTAACTCGTATGGAATATGAAATTGTTAAGACGAAGTCGTTAAGTCCTGTGATTGAATTATAAGGTTTTAATTGATTGTTGATTTGTTTTAAGTGTTGTTCCTAGGCCATTGTCCAATGACGAGGATGCCCAGTGTCCAAGAAATAAATTGAAGAAATCTTTTTCTAAAATTAGGACCGATGGATCTTTAGGGACATTTGGAACACCTAATGACCCATGTAGATTAGTATTCATTGTGGTATCTTTTAAAAATTCCTAACTTAACTGAGACATCAGTTGGTAGGATGAGTTCTTGGAATTGTATGACATAGTGACACGTAATGTGTTACGATACAATTTAGACTTGTTTGTGATTAATGAAAAGACTACCTTTGATTGCTAAATTCTACATGTATCGATGTTATCTATCATTTATTGCTTCATCCTAATGTTCGCATTAGTGATGCAACCATTGAACAAGTACTTATCTCAATTTGAGTTACGTTGTGGATTATTCTTTTTGAGTGTCATCGAGGTCATGAACCTCATGATTAATTGGCTAAACTCATTTCCTAGTATATTGTAGTTAGTTCTTGGTGAACAACTTTTCATCACTATTTTGCAGATCACTCATTGTTTTTATAAGATAAAACAGTATCCCTTGAGAAAAATTAAATTTTCATCACTATATGGATTATTTAAAGTGAGACTTATAAATAATCCTTATCGAAGTAAAGTTTTTTATGAAACGCTTTGGAAAACTTAATTGTTTTCATAACAAAGAACATATCTGTAAATTCATTTTGAATTAAGCCTGAATATATATTTTAAACATGATGACAATGTTTTGACGAACTGAGTATTGCATCATTAATCTTGAAATTGTATATAGTTGCGCGCCTACATACAATTTGGAATGGACCATGCAAGGCTGATTAGTAGTCACCATCAAACTGATTAATAAACACTACATTTTCTTTAAAGATTGTGAAAGATTAAATTTTATGAGATCGGCAAGAAGTGAAAAATAGGGCCATAGTGTTAGGGACACCCACATATGTGCCTGTAGTATCTATTCTTCTGAGTCGAATTTACTCATCTGTGGAAATTGTCTTATTTGACAATTGACAACCCTTTCTTGTCCAATTCTCCCGTAGTGAGATTCTTAGGAAAAGTATTTGATTACCGAGTGTTGATACCCGACTGGATGTATCAACGTTCCTATCATTTCTTTTGATTAGATATCATTTGAATGACCTGGGTAACGATCCGAGGAGCTTTCGAATGCGTACTCGAATCATGAAAACATGGGATATATTCATATTCGTTAGTGTTTTCGTCTGTATCTGATTTGAAATTCTCTCGCATAGATTATGCGTTGACCTTACTCTTTTAATGGTAGTTGTGTCTCCATATATCCCTGAATTTGTGAAGGATTGTGAGTTATTATTAGTCTTTTGAGAAGTTCACATCTTATTGACGGTAATTGTAGAATATTGATAATCTTATTAATCAATGAAGTGGGTTGAAGATTTCTAGAGAGAGAAAATAGTGAGAGAAAGTGAGAGAGAAATATGTGTTTTTCATTAAAGTGGTAAAATGGAAAATCAACAACCAACCCCTTTCCATGGTGGAAAGGGGTATTTATATCCAAGCCACTAATGGGCTTGGGCCGACCCATGACAAGCCCATGGATCGGTTTCTTATTTAACTTAATAAGCACACATTAACTACGAGCTATACAACATTAATAATATTATGGAGTGACCGATGCTTCTAATATACGTTAAAAACGTATTTCTAACAATCTCCCCCTAAGGGAGGTCACTCCACGTTACACAGTTCTAAACCTAGCATACTATACTAAGTCTTCGTTCTTCAGCTCGTAGTCTTTTCTTCTTTCTTTTTGTTGTGAATATGTTGATTTGATCTTTTAGGCTTTGGTTTGAGAGCATTGTTCTTTTGACCAATCAGGTGCGATCTTTGCCTTCTTGTGAATCTTGCCTCCTCTTGACTCCATGTTCCACACACTTATGTCTTTTGTTGAATTCTCGAAAGCTTCAGAGTTTGATACAACGGAAGACTTCATTTTGCACTTTCTTGAATTTTGTTGAACTTTGATGTAGAAAAACATAAGCATGTGGGAATGACTTCAGCTGGTACACCGCAACGCCACCGTCTTCGCAGCAACATGATAAGACACGAATGAAATGGCTTAGAACATTTCATTCTAAATCGGTAGCGTTTTACCTCCGGTCGGTGAAGACCGTTGGACGATATTAGATATCGTACCTGTGACGGATAGTTTCAATTAAGTAACTTCCTGACAGGATTTCGCGGGTAAACCCGTTCTCTTTATTCGACGATCACTAAGCTTGACTGCGAACATAAAGAGTGAATCACTTGGATAAATTATCCTTATGATTGAAGCCGTCAATTCATGAAACTTGGAACAAGTGAATTTCAGTTAAGATTTTCACCATCGTTGCTTTCCAGTTATCACGAGCTTAATTCATAAAGAATCTTGCACGTCACCTACCAAGTGCTGTTTGATGTTAACACTAGAAGGATTTCCACCCGTCACTGTGAACACTAAAGAGTGTCACTCTGAGTGTTCTGGCAAGATCATATGATAATGCGTAGAGGCCTGGAACGAGTTTAAGTTCAATTAAGAATTAAACTATTGTTTCTTTCTAGTTTTTCACAAGATTGGTTCTTAAAGAACCGTACGTGTAACCTACCATGAGCTTGTTTGATGTTGGCTCAAGCAGGATTTCCATCTTCATTGTAATACCTGCGTATTACTCGGATGTTCTGGCAATATTACAAGAATACTGCGTAGGACTCATAAAAATCTCTTACTTTTCACAGTGTGTGAGAAAGCAAGGAATAAATGGAAAGTGTCCTAATGAGACTTTTGGTGATCTCGTGGCTCTAGACTTGATAGTGCGTTTTGATTTAGTGAGCGATGGCTGGAGAGGAGTGCCACCTTTTCAATATTAGTCTATTCGGAGTGTATAAACCAATAGATAACGTGTTGATCTCCGTGTGATTAAAACAAATACCTTTTGAGAGATATTTGAGTTAGCTGGGAAGGGTTGTGAATTGCATCACTGGGTCTATGATGTCTTTCTTCAATATCGAGAATCATTAAAAATGATATCAATAGCATATGTATTGACCCGGTTTCTGCCTAAAGTTGTAAGGAGGGCTTCTTTCTTTACACCCTTTATCTTTACAATTCTTTTTCATTCTTCAACCCCTTCAGTACTTACTAATACATCATTACTAGCACCTTGTTGTGATTGTTCCAGTGCTAGCATCAGTAATTAGTCGGTACTCTGCTACGTTCACAATCTTTCTCCATCTTTCCTAGGACTTCTAATTCTATCTAGGGAATTATCCTTGGGAAGATTCCATCGGCTCTGATGAATCATTGGACTACAACCTATTCCTACCACCCTTTTGACACCACATCCGTCGTGAATAAAGCGTGTTTTGGGAAAGTATAGTCACCATGAAAAATCCTTGAAAATCACTTAAGGTACTTGTGATATTGAAATCAAGAGTTTTGTACCTTAGGTGTTTTGTTCATCAAAAACGCTCCCCCTTAACACGTGCTTTACACATATTAAGTTGGATTATCGTTAAGTCTTTTTCATCTTTTAGCCAAGTATCATTTAAGTCTCTTTAATCCCATTTTCTCCCCTTATCCAAAATGTTAACCATTAATATTTGGGATATTGAATGGATTATTAACCGGTCTTTGGGTAAAAATGAAATCAATGTTTGGCCATAGAACATGTTAATGCTCCCCCTTAAATTAATAAGGTATAGTTGTAGTGCTTTAGTATGATATATTTTGAAAGATTTAGAATCTCGTGAGAAGTTCTTAAAAAATTATCATACCTTAACACTACATCAAGCCGTAAAAGCACAATATTCACAAATTTACATATTCACAATTAAAAACCAATATAGAGTAGACCTGAGATGTACGATCCATTAGATGGATCGTTGCAGTAACTTGTGGTGCACTCCATATGGTCTACCACAAACGAACCTTTCTAAGCTCCTCATTAATCTACGTTCCCGGAGCTTTTGATCAATCTTCTTGATCACATATTTCGCCATTTGTCGATAACCCGGATGCCAGTCCTTAGTCATCTCTGGTAAAGACCCACCAGAATTAAGATGCTCCAATTTTCCTCTGACGTATATGAGAGTCCCATCACTGTACTTATAAAGCTCACCTACCCTCATAAACTTCATTATCCCACGACTGTTCAAGTAGAAAATCCCGTAACTCGGAACAGTAATGCCGGTATAGGGACATCTTGTGACATGTTGAGGTAGAACTTGGTTCATTGGACGGGTCAGGTTGAGCTTCCCTTGGTAGCTTTCAACTCCCAATTGAAGATCTTCAACTCGTTTCTTGATAACAATGCTTCGTGTGAACATACGAAGTGCTGTATTCAAAGCAATGATTTCTTCACGAGTAAGATGGGTGAGTTGATCACGGGTCATCATAAGCAACATATCTTCGATATCTTCAAGGCGAATGATAGAAAAATCTCCCTGCTGTATTGTGTATTCTCTGTCATCCTCCCTTTTTAGACGAATCTCCGTCAGATGATGATAGCCATTCTTGGCTTCAGTTTTCAGCCCTAAAATGCTGGAGATGCGAATATCGGATCTAACGTTACTTCCTGAATTGGCTAAGCAGCAACCTCTGTACGCCCTTCTGACTCGTTCGTCCTAATGTCATGCACCTATAACAGCATACATATCATAATTACGATTTACCTTTGGGACCCAGAGTCGGTTTACCTTTTCCTCGATCCAGGGTATTGTCCCCCAGTTAGCAACTTTCAGCAAGGTCAGGGAGGTTGCGTACGTGGATGATCCCTTGAGGAGATAATCAAGATCATAGGTGACAAAGAAGTCAAGGGCAATTTGATTATCTTGAGAAGGATCAAGTGGAGGTGGAGCTCTTTCTGACTCATGAAGGCCTGGCCTTTGAACGGTATTAAGAGCTTTCAGGACCTCGTCAGCATAATACTCGTACTCCATGCGGCTTAACTCGGTTTTGGCGTGAATCCTCTTATCCTTTAGCGCTCTCTTCACCAAAGACGGAGTAACCAAAGATTTAAACTCTTGAGCCAGAAATGCACACAAGTCTATCGGACTACGGATACGGAGATATAGAACATCTCTGTCAGCGTCTGTGATTGGATCATATTTAGCAGCTGTCGTGATCCAAGCTTGTGGCGGTGCAGTGTCGTCAATCTCCAATGTGTCTGCCCAGTCCCTTGTGCTTGACTCGGGAACAGTAGATTGTGGTTCTTGTTGCAGAGGAGTAGAGACATGAACACTTGCTGGTTCTGATTCAGGCATCTCGGCGGTGTCATAAACATGCGAGTGTTGTGCAGATTCAGGTTCAGTTACTGATTCCTCAATCACAGGAGCAACAAAAGAACTAACAGGATTAGCGGTAACAGGTATAGAAACAGAGACAGATGTACCGGGAATCGATGATGCCGTAGTAGCATTCACATCATGGCGCCACTTGGATCGTCTTGATTCCGTAGAGTTGGATTTTTCTTTTTGCGCAGCATCTTTCTGAGACTTGGTACCAGACTTAGATGGTTTCTTTATGCTGGCAACCTTGTCCCCCGTTTCAGGCTGATCATGTTTACCACCATCATCCTCATCGTCATCCTCGTTGCTTCCCTTAGCACTTTCCTCATTTCGATCACCATCATCATCACCATCATCATCATCATCATCATCATCATCATCATCATCATCATCATCACCATCATCGTCACCATCATCATCATCTTCTTCTTCTTCTTCTTCTTCTTCTTCTTCACCGTCACCCTCTTCTTGTTCACTATCTTCCTTTTCCTCCTCAGGCAGAATGTGGTAAGGTACCACACTTCCAAACATCTTAAACAACCGATCATCCTCCAAGATAGCTTCATTGAGTGATTTGTAGAGTGTCTGCTGAACTTTAGACTTATCAAAAGATCCAACTTCCCTCATGCGAGCTTTGAGGATCTTCTTTAATTCAAAATCCGTTAAGTCATATGCAATTTTGTAGGCGGATTCGGAAGGGTTGGACGACTTAATCATCAAATTATCAGCCGTGAGTTTCTTCATCTCATCACGCAGTTTTGGCATAAGGGACTCAACAGATTCTTTCACTCTCTCTACAATAGAAGCTTCAAGTGTGTCTTTCTGCTCCTTGTATTTATCCTTCATCGCTCGATGTCTCGTGATTCGTGTTGCATACTTATCAGCTTTAGCCTGTTTGACCTGAGCAAGTTCTTCTGCATGAGCTTTACGTGTCAACTCCATCTCTGCAGTGAACTTTGCTATCATCTCTTCTTGGGCTTTCTTGGATGCCTCTTCACTTTGCACTCGTCTAAGTAGCTCTTGGCGAAGATTATCCATCTCTTTTCTTTGACTATCCGTGTGTTTATACAACATTTCTGCCATTACAAATGCAGCCATTGAAGAAGATGTAGAGCTACTCTGGGTTGGTTGAAGAGGCTCGGTTGTGACTACAGTACTAAGGATGGAAGTTATTGGAGGTGGAAGGAATGGTGTTGGCACCGGTCGGGTTGGTAATGGCTGGATTGGTGGAGGTTGAGTTACGAGAGGCTGGGTAGGTACCATGATTGTAGGAGCACCAGACTCCTTTTCTACACTTGCTGAAACAGCAATGGATGTATCCTTCGAAGTAGAGTACCGTTCGGGTGATCCAAACTCATCAATATCATCTGGCTCCTCGTACTCTTCTTCAACGTCTGTTTGTGCACCTGAACCACTACCGCCCGTGTCTCTCCTACTATTTTCAATAGCCATCTTCATTAATTTTTTCTCAGTCTTGTCAAGAGTAGGATCGACATCCACATCTTCTTCGTCGTGGAGAACGAACTCATCAGCCGTTCTCTTTCCCTTCTTAGCCTTAGTCTTCTTCTTCTTGGTTTCGGGTTTAGATAAAGCAACTGTTTGCTTGCGTTTACCTTTACTCTTGACCGTAGTAGAGGAGTCTTCTCCTGTATGAAGGCTTGCTTTTTGCTTCTTGATTTCTATTAGCAGTAGCTTGTAATCAGCTGAAGCTTTAATTTTTTCCGTCAGAAGATAATCGGGAATAGGACCAGGATTAACAGCACTAGATGGTCCTTCATGCCTTAGGTCCACAATGTTATCAGCCTCTTCAGTGTGATGACGACTTGCTGCACGCTTATCAATAGAGACATCATTCTTTATAAAATAATGAATTATAAGCTTGATAAACCGAGGGTAAGGAAAGAAATTAGCCTTCAGCATCTTGTTTTGGAAGAGTTGAAAGTTAAATTCTTCCCACAACAATAATGCATAATCTGCATTTGAGCCTTTGTACATTCCATAGAAGATGTTCATTATTGTACCACGCACAGCATCATGCCCAGTTGTTTTAGGTGTAAGACATCTACTGAGAATACCAAAGATAGCTCTCCAAGGTTGACCCACTTTGGCGGTGGTAAAATCGGACACAACTCGTAGGTCAGGACATCCAAGAGCATGGAACATCTCCATGAGTTCATCTTTAGTAGGATCCCTTGAAAATGACATACCTTTGGGTGTATCCCGAATTCCAAATATCTTGCGGAAGTCTGAAACGGTGAGTCTCTGTTGCTTGTTGTCGAGAGAGAAGGTGATCTTGTTTGAAGTACTTTCCTTGGTAGCCCAGAATTCATACATGTAATCATATGGCACCGAAGCAGTACTCCTTAACGCATTCTTGAAGTGAGAGTGATCAAGGATTGCTATGGCGACTTTGAATCCATGGTGAGTGGATTTTGAAATTTGCTTCAGCCGGTAATTGTTTGGTATAAAATTGAGGGCTCTTGCTTCGGCAATTGCGGCTGCTCTAGCATCTTGGAGTTCGTGTACTGTTGGATTAGTCATCGTGTCTGCTTAAGATAAGACATAAAAGGTTGATGCACAAAAAATATATATATATATATATCATTATGACTTCTAAGCATAACACATTTCAACAAGTAATTATAACAAGCAAACAACTATCAATCCAACAACCCTTCATTCGGAACTCTTCATTCGGAACTCTTCATTCGGAACTCTTCATCCGGAACTCCTTCATTCGGAACTCTTCATCCGGAACTCCTTCATTCGGAAATCTTCATTCGGAAGTTCGTTCGGAACACTTCATTCGGAAGTTCGTTCGGAACTACTTCTTTCGGAAGTTCGTTCGGAACTCTTCATTCGGAAGTTCGTTCGGAACTCTTCATTCGGAAGTTCGTTCGGAACTCTTCATTCGGAAGTTCGTTCGGAACTCCTTCATTCGGAAGTTCGTTCGGAACTCCTTCATTCGGAAGTTCGTTCGGAACTCTTCATTCGGAAGTTCGTTCGGAACTCCTTCATTCGGAAGTTCGTTCGGAACTCCTTCATTCTGAAGTTCGTTCGGAACTCCTTCATTCGGAAGTTCGTTCGGAACTCCTTCATTCGGAACTTCATTCGGAACTTCATTCGGAACTTCATTCGGAACTTCATTCGGAAGTTCATTCGGAACTTCATTCGGAACTTCATTCGGAACTTCATTCGGAACTTCATTCGGAACTTCATTAAGAACTTCATTGGGAACTTCATACGGAAGTTTGTTCGGAAGTTCACATGCCTTGTTCATTCGGAAGTCCTAAACGCACCCTATTAAGGATTATTCTAAGCGCGTGTGTGAATTTTAAGGCATTCTAAGGCAACCATACACAATCTAATGTTAATCCGATCCAAACCTAGCTAAATCCCCTAATTAAATAACCCTAAATTAAGCATACGCCCTAATTTGATTAAATTAATTAAAACGAATTAATTAAGTGGATGAGTAACGAATTAGACAAAATTACACGTGGGTATGTACCTTAGAGATGAATGAGAGGGAATGTAGGATTTAATAAAATCGAGCTTGTGTTTGTGAGTTTGTGTGTGTGTAAAAATGGCGGACAGAAGTGATGAAGAAGAAAGAATAGAAGGAACGGGGGGGGGGGGGGGGGGGGGTTTGGTTTGACTTAGGTCAAATTGTTACAACTTTCACCCTTAGTCATTTTAAGTCCCTATACTTTTCTTTTCTTTTCCTTTTTAGTTAATAACTCCTTTTAGGCTAACATCCGTTAAATCACTTAACAATTGTTAGTCTATATCATTGTAATAACTATTCTAACCCTCACACAACTTAAGCATCGCCTCATATTAGCAAATAACCGAGATCTAAAGCAAGTCCTATTCTAAAGCAAGACCAATCATTAACCATTTAGCCAATTAATTTTCCTCAAACACTTTTGAAAATCGTTTTGATGACGAAGACGATTTGACAATTTCTCCCCCTTAAACGATGACCCGTTTTCCATTTAAAGAGCTGTAGTCATTGTTTAACGAGGCACATGATGATGAAAAACATTTGTCAATTGATGTTTTGAAAAGATTTATTCGTGGTGGCAATAAGATTTCTCTTATTTAGACAAATTAATGCACTGAAACGTACACTAACTCGTGTTAGACCAAGTTGTAAAGTAAACTTGATCCCTTTGCATGATTTGGCTTGTAAATCATGCCCGAGAAAATTAATTCCCGTTGTGAGTCAACGTTTTCCAAGGAAATACGTGACTTTAATGCGAAAAACGGGTTGCAGTCTGAAATAACTACAAGCCATAATGGGCATGTTTTAAAAAATGTACAACTTTTATACGGACTCTATTTATGGCGCCGTGTCAATATTGATCGACATTTCTAAAGCCGTAAATATTACCGTACTAAAAGACATGCCCAATTTAAAAAACGAAAAATATTTTTGAATTTTCTTGATTTTATAATTTTTATGGTTTTTCTAGGTTTTATATTTTTTATGGTTTTTCTTGGTTTTATATTTTTTATATTTTTCTTTTTGGGGTTTATATATATACGATAATATGCATGATCACGATAAAGGATACGCATGAATAGTTTACCATCACTATTCAGCTGATTATTCTGCCAATTCTTTGAGAGTCGCTGGAGAGAATGATTTCATGCCAAGCTTGTCGATCAAAAACTCGATTCGTCCTCGATCTAAGGCTTTGGTGAACATATCTGCCAGCTGATACTCAGTGGTGACAAAATGCAGCTCGATCACTCCGTTCTCCACCTGCTCTTTAATGATATAGTAGCGAATGTCTATGTGCTTTGCCCGGGAGTGTTGAACGTAGTTGCAGCAAAGGGCAATGGCGCTCTTGTTGTCACAATACATCGAGATTTTGTTGAATCCCAAACCGTAGTCAGTTAGTTGTGATCTCATCCAAAGGACTTGAGCACAACAACCGGACATGGCGATGTATTCAGCCTCCGTGCTAGAAATTGCAGCGCTTTTCTGCCTTTTTGAAGACCAACTAATCAATCTGTCTCCACGGAGTTGCACAGACCCAGAAGTGGTACGCCTCGTGTCTTGACACCCAGCATGATCGGCATCTGCGTATGATATTAAAGCAATAGAGGAATCTTTCGGATACCATAGACCATGATGAAGTGTTCCTTTGATATATCGAAAGATCCTTTTAACAACATGTAGGTGCTTTTCGGTAGGCCGAGCCTGATACCGGGCACACATGCATACGAAAAATTGCAAATCAGGCCTGCTAGCAGTCAGATAGAGAAGGGTGCCGATCATCCCACGGTAAAGTTTTGGATCGACAATAATCCCATTCCTATCTTCATCTAACTTGGATTTCTCCACCATTGGAGTGTCCACGGGGTCACTATTTTCAAAGTTATATTTCTTTAAAGATTCTAGAGCATATTTGGATTGATTAATAAAGATGCCTCTGGGATTCTGAGAAATTTGTAATCCTAAGAAAAATGAAATTTTTCCCATCATTGACATCTGAAAGCGTGTGGACATTATCTTCTCAAAGCGTTTTGATAATTCTATGTTAGAGGCAGCAAATATTATATCATCAACATAAATTTGTACCAGTATCATGTCGTTGTCCTCCTTGAGAGTGAATAGAGTGGGGTCCACCTTGCCTTTGGAGAAGCCTTCCGAGATGAGATATGTTGAAAGGAGATCATACCACGCGCGTGGAGCTTGTTTCAACCCATAGAGAGCCTTCTTAAGCTTGTACACATGATTAGGAAACTCCGTGCTAACGAACCCATCCGGCTGACTAACATAGACTTCTTCCCTTAGTTCACAATTCGAAAATGCCGTCTTCACATCCATTTGATAGACGATCATGTTCATATGAGCAGCATACGCAAGGAATAGTCTAATAGCCTCCAATCTTGCAACAGGAGCAAAAGATTCTTCAAAGTCGATACCTAAGGCTTGTTTGTATCCTCTAGCAACCAATCTAGCCTTATTCTTCAAGACTCCACCCATCTCATCGAGTTTAACCTTATAAACCCACAACAAAGTAAGGATGTTAACCTTGTCAGGGAGAGGAACTAATTCCCATACTTCAAGTCTTTGAAATTCATTTAGTTCCTCTTGCATGGCTTCAATCCAAGATGATTGAGTCATAACATGTTGCCAGTTTTTAGGTTCAACTTCGGAGAGAAATGCATCAAAATAGCAATAGAGTGCACTCTCTTGTAATTGATGGCGTGTAGAGACTGGTCGATCGAGACTTCCAATGACATTCCTAATTGGGTGATCTTTTGTCCATTTGGTGCTGTGATTTTCAATCCGTGATGGTCTAGAATGAACAATTGAAAGAGATTCTTCTGAGGTAGACGCGGCTGAAGAGTTTTCAGGTATCGGTACACCAAAGAAAGGAAGCTCTTGTAGGTGAGCATATTCCAAATCGTAATCAATAGAATCCTCTTCAACATCATTAGGCACAAGTAAGGGTGACGATTCAGGTGTAGTTTGAGACTCACTTGGTAGAGGTGCATCCGGTTCAATGTTAATTGAAGATGCATTTGATAAAGCTTCATTAGCTTGAGCAACAACTTCAGGGATTGGAGCTATCACTACAGGTGCTGGAACTTCATCATTTGGGGGATCAAAGAATTCATCAAACAACGGTTGAAATAGTTTATCCCACTCGGTCCTTGTAGGTGTTAAAAATGATGTAGAAGTAGGATTATTGGGAACTAATCCGGAACTAATATCACCGGTTCCCATCTCGTGAAGCGCGGGTTCAGAGCTGCGTTGCTCAGAAGCCATCGCTGTCAGCTCATCAAAATCTGCGTCCATAGTTTCTACTATCTTACCAAGACGACGGTTGTAAATTCGGTATGCTTTCTTGGAGGGTGAGTAACCAATGAAAATACCTATATCGGCTTTCGGTTGAAGTTTGCCCAAGTTCTCATTATTAATGTTTGGATAACAAAGAGCACCAAACACATGAAAGAATGAAACATCGGGTTTACGATCATGTAGAAGCTCGTAAGGTGTTTTTCCATGGTGTTTCCGAATGATAGAACGGTTTTGGGTGAAACATGCAGTAGATATAGCTTCTGCCCACAAGAATAATGGAGCGTTCGCATAAATCAGCATAGTCCTAGCAGCTTCCATAAGCGTACGATTCTGTCTTTCAACGACACCGTTTTGTTGTGGAGTACGTGCAGCGGATGTTTCATGTGAGATACCAACTTCTTCATAGTAATCACGAAGAGTCTGGTTGACGAACTCTGTTCCATTATCTGTACGATTACGGCGGACAGTAGTATTTAGACGTACCTGAATGAATTTCAGAAAAGTGATGATAGCCTTCGGTGCTTCATCCTTTGTACGTAGAAATCTAACCCATGTAAACGTGGAGAAATCATCCACAATAACCAGAATGAATTTCTTACCGCTCACACTTTCGGTTCGCATTGGCCCACAAAGATCCATATGCAAAAGATGAAGTTTTTCTTGATTGGTGTCTTCAGCTTTGGACTTGTATGATTTCTTGGTACTTTTCCCCCTTGAACACGCGGAACATAAATGGTCCTTGTGAAATTTGAGCTTTGGAAGACCACGAACTAATTCGTTTTTAGCCAAATGATTAATAGCATCAAAATTGAGATGAGATAATCTGTGATGCCATAACCATGACTTGGTCTTAGATGCTTTGGAGAGAAGACATACTGGAGAGGCGGCCATCATGTCTTGTAGGGACAACGTATAAAGATTTGCACCACGAGATCCCTTCAACAAGTCTTTTCCTTCCAAGTTACGGATGAAACAAGTATGTTGTCGAAAAGCAACCTCTAGGTTGGAATCACAAAACTGTCCTACTGAAAATAAGTTATGACCAAGACCTTCTACATAGTATACCCTTGAAATCGTAACGTTTCCAATCTGATATTCACCATACCCCATTATCTTTGCAATATGATCATTACCGAATTTAACCGTTCCAAGAAACTTGCTGACGAAATTTCGGAGCATCGAGCGATCTCCGGTCATATGCTTTGAGCAACCGGAGTCCAAATACCAGAGGATGATTTGGACCACCTGAAAATATCACCAGACGAGGACAATGTATAGGTTTCAGAATCTGAATGTTCCATGTTATTAGCAGGTACAGATTTAATAATCTTAGATTTGCTAACTTTAGGTTTCTTAGATTTCCTAGCCTTCTTCCTAGTTGGTGATGTAGATTCAAGTTGGCTTAAATCCTGAGGTATTTCTTCACTGATAGGCACTATAGTGGGGGCTAACCTAATTAAAGGGCGCGGTTTCCATACTTTAGTGCTAGTGTGCCTAACTAAGGGACGCTGAGACCTAACCTTAATGGATGCCTTCCTAGTTAAAGGGCACATTTTTCCATCTAATGTAAAGGTCCTACCAGTGGGACGCCATTGCCATCTAACTTGGGTACGAGTTCTCCCAGTTGGTTTCCATTCAAGATCATTCCTAATAGCATTCATTTCATTCACATGATCAACAAGACACAAATCATGACGTTGGGAAAACATGCATTCATTACAATTCCAACATTCCAAATTAGAATTCACAAATGGTTTAGGCTTCTGCACAGGCGCAGAGCTTTTAGTCTTAACATGATTCTTTTTATTTAAATCTGAACTGATATTCCTAGTATGAGCTTCTACTTTCTTCTTGATGGTACTACTAGTGGAGGGCTTGATCTTATCTTTCTTGAGTGGCGATCCTTTATCCTTAGTAGACTCTTTTAATCCTGTAGAAGGAAAAGTGGGAACATTAGCAACAGATTTTAAAGGTGCCTTACTTAATGGTTCCAATGACGGTTTTGCTCCTGGGGTCTTATTGAATGGAGTTACAGCAATGGGTCGATTAGTGAGTAGTGCAGAACCCGGTTTTCCTATGTATTGCAAGTAGGTTAAGCAATATTGAACACACTTAATATATTCATGAGCTGAATAATAGTAACTGCTTAAGGGATCTAACGCATACAAATCATCTAAAATATCCCTAACAAGATCTACATGCTTAATTGCATTCCTCATATAATCATCGTAGGTAAGCGGGTTTTTCTTATGGAGCGGGTTCTTATAAAGCACTACTGAATTGGTTGTTGGAGCACTAGAGGATGGTGCAGAGTTGGTAGCTAAGTTATTAACAACTTCTTGTCGGGTGAGAAGAAGTGTCTCCTTTAACTCGGCCAAAACCATGTTTTTGTCAATGAGCTGGATGTTTAAGTCAGAGATTTCCTCACACTTTTGGTTCAGTTGTTCAACATAAGATTGTTGTTGTGCTGCATTAAAAGCTAAGCGTTCTTCTATTGAACCATAAAGAGCGGATAGTCCTTGTCTTGCCCGATCCATCTCCCCTAGAATAGACGGAAGTCTAATTTCCAAGTCCTGGTTTTTAGACTCTGCAGCCTCTAGTTCCAATTTTAGTGTTTCATTTGATGACACATCTCTCTTTAATCTCATAATCTCTTCCTCTAATGCTTTAACTATCTCAATCATCTTTTCACTCGTCTCAACACTGTTTTCACAACCATTTGTTATCAAAAGATCCTCATTTTGAGTTTGTTGTTTTAATTCTAAAGATATACAATGTTGTTCAAGTTGATTAAAGCGTTTTGTAAGTAAATTGTAAGAATCTTGAAGCTTAAAAAATTCAGCGTTAGATTCGTGACAAGAATGATTATCTACCTCATTTACAGTATCAGCAACATTTACAGTGAGATCACACACATCATCACATATATTCACAGCATCACATTTAATCATAGCGGATGTAAGCTCATTCGAATAATTAACATTCACAGTAGTAAGCACATCACACGAAATTACTTGGGACAAGAATCGGTCATATTCGGATAAAATCTTTTCCTTTTCAATTAATTGTAGTTCGTAAGCGGTTTCCATTTCATAAAACACTTTTTGAACTTCTGCAATTTCAAATTCGAGATTTTCCGAAAGAGATACAAAACTTCTTTTTAGACTTTCGACAAACGGATTGATCTCATTTTGAAACACCTCGTTCATGTGTTCGAAAGCCCATTCTCCGGTGTTTAAGCCATTTGAAGTCGTACATTCCCGGATGACCTTGTCAAAACTAGCAAAGTATTGATTAATCTCTTGCAAGTTTAACCATACAGTGCTAACAGGTGGAAGATCCTTTGGAATTTCCTTAGGTCCTTCCATTTTGACAAGTGTAGGAAGTGTACTAGGGTTTTCTTCATTTAACAAGTAGGTTGGTGCTGTGATGAGATCTTTGTCCATATGGAAGCGAATTCTAAAGTCCGTTTTTGCAAGCTCCTGATTCATTTTAAAATAATCACACTCGGGATATTTTGCAAAGTTGTATGACCGATTCTCATCAACTAGATCCTTATTTGTGCGATCCTCGAAAATAACAATCGGGTCTAAGACCAATCCTAATTGGGTTTCATTATAAAGTCTTGGACTATGGATAAAAGCTTGTTTTGCATACCGTGGGTTAGGGGAAAGGCCTTTTTGACGCGATAAGTTAAACTCTCTAAACGATGCATCAAATAAGTGTACTAGTTGAGAGGCAGCTTATTGTCTTAAAAGGAAATAATCTTGACTTCTAATCTTATTAGCCGCATTAATTTCCATTTCAGTCTTTTTAGACTCGAGTAATTCAAAATCCGTTTGAAGTTTGTGAAAATTAGTGACCACTAACTCTTTTTCTTTAAGTTCGTTGGAAAGATCTGCTCTTAAGGTTTCAATTTCTTGCAAATGACCCATTTGTTTGTTTCGAAAATGATCATATTCGGGATTTGTTAGAACACTGGACGAAGGAACTAATTCCAAAGTTTGAACTTTTTCGTTGCATAAGGCAAGCTCATCAGACAAATTCTTATTCTTAGCTAGGGTTTCTAAGAGTGCAGCATTCATTTGGCTAAGTAATGTAGCAGGAACCATGACCAAATCTTGTTGAGCAGGAGTATGCGTATGCGAAATGGCTCCCGGTTGTGATTCACTCAAAGTCTGGGGACTCACATTGATATTACTATCATTGATTGTCTCCTCATTTGAAAGACTCACCACCGAAGACTCATTCGAATCAGCACTCTCTTGCACAACTTGATGTGGTTGAATACTAGTATCAGTGGTATTAGTAAGTACCTCAGATATTTTATCTGACCCAAAGCTAGAGAGAGTTGCCATGAGAGCTGTCTGAGCAGATTG
Source organism: Glebionis coronaria (assembly GCA_025667525.1). Lineage (NCBI taxonomy): Eukaryota > Viridiplantae > Streptophyta > Magnoliopsida > Asterales > Asteraceae > Glebionis > Glebionis coronaria. The sequence continues at coordinate 467,029,940 of CM046881.1, forward strand.
AAGATCATCACAGTCTGAATCGTAAGCATCAAGATCATCTGCTTGGTATGCTGCATTTTGTGTAGTGACAACATCTTGTTCAGCAATCCCTGGATCAGCAAGAAATGCAAGCTCCTCTTCATCAAGTTCCCGTCCTTGTGCCTGAGCGTTCACCAGATAAATCTTCTCTGCAAACCATTGACCATCCCTTCTCCTCTTGGGTTTTTTGCAATCCCTGGACATGTGACCTTCTTCCTTACAGTTGTAGCATGTAATCATTCTCAACTTGCCTGTGGAATTAGCCCGTGGAGGAGTGTTGACCATTGGAGCAGGATTGACCGTGCGTGCATTGGTGGTTGATGTAGTGGGTCTCCCCTGATAAGGTTGAATAGGTTGAACCATTACCCTGCCATTCTCAATAGTAGCTTGTTGGCGAGAATTGGATGAATTCCTCAGCTGATTGTTAGTAGGAGCTGGTCCTCTAAATCCTCGTTTGCTCAATGTCCTTGTGAGATAAGCAGACATAGTGGCTAACACTTCAACTGGGTCAATTCCTTGTTTGAATTCAGGAATGGGGACTTCATCATTATCACAATACATTACTTGGTCTTGTTGAGCTGCATAAGCACTAGAAGGAATACTCATGTGGTCAGAGTAACTTGATGGATATGCTGCATTTTCTTGATAAGAAGAATATGATGATTGAGCATAAGGTGCAATGCTTGCTGGTGAATATGGGTGAGGTTGTGAAGCATATTGTGATGCTTGTGGTTCTCTCTGAGACGAAGGTGCATTAAACCGATATTGTTGCTGATGTGAGGTGGGTGGTTGCGGTAGAATCGAATATTGGGGGAAGCTTGGAGTCATGTATGGTGATGGATGATAGGCTTGGTGTCCCATGATATAAGGAGTGTTGTTGTATGACAAACTTGGTTGATTTGCCATCAAAGCTAAAGAATCAGGGTACATACCTCGAGGCGAACGGTGCATGATCACGTGTTTCTCATGCTGCTGAAGAAAAGCATAGAGTTGATCCAAATTGCACTTATGCAAATCCCTGGTTAACTTAACATCAGTAATATACTCACCCCATTCAGCTTGAGGTAAAGTATTCAAAAAATTGGTGTTAACTTGGAATGGAGCAATCACGAGATTGTATACATTCAGATCATTCATGAGAGTAGTGAATCTGAAGTAGTAGTCGTGTAGCGTTTCCCCTGGGCTGTACGTGAATCTATCAAACAGATCATACAACTGACATTCCCTTTCCTGTTTAGTAAGAGACGTACCTTGTAGCAACACCTTTAGACGTTCCCATAAATCCTTTGCAACCGTATATTGACTTACCATTCGATAGATGTCATGTGGAAGAGCTTGAAGAATGGTTTGAAGAGCCTTTTCGTCTGCATCGGCAACAAGTTGTTGAGCTGGTGTAAGTTCTTCAAACTCCCGTGGTCGAGTCACATTGTTAACCACGATGGTACCATAATCAAGTGGACCATTTAGAATTGACTTGACCATAAGCCTCCCATATGTCGGTTTTCCCTTAATGTATGACATCATACGGCCTTGCCATGCTTCAAAGACTTCTTTAATGATCATTGGAGGGCGATTATCCGTTCCCGTAATGACGGAAATATCCGTAAGTGATGTCATTTGAGGCATTAATGAATTCGGATTCATTTTGATCACTTCAAAGAGACAAAGATTATCGGTTGATCGAGCAGTGAAGTAAAGTTTGTGAGTTGTGTTGAGTTTTTGTGTAAGAAACCAAGATTAAATCCTCTAAAAATCGTCGAAAAAACAAGTAAAATATCCCTTGGTTCGGAACAATTGTTGATTCGGAAGTGTTGATTCAGAAGACTTTGGCTCGGAACTTCTTTGATTCGAAACAGTTGTTGATTCGGAAAATTTGATTCGGAACTCCTTGATCCGGAACTTTTGGTTCGGAAGATTTGATTCGGAACTTTCCTTGATCCGGAACTTTTGGTTCGGAAGAACTGATTCGGAACTTTCCTTGATCCGGAACTTTTGGTTCGGAATATTTGATTCGGAACTTTCCTTGATCCGGAACTTTTGGTTCGGAAGAACTGATTCGGAACTTTCCTTGATCCGGAACTTTTGGTTCGGAAGATTTGATTCGGAACTTTCCTTGATCCGGAACTTTTGGTTCGGAAGATTTGATTCGGAACTTTCCTTGATCCGGAACTTTTGGTTCGGAAGATTTGATTCGGAACTTTCCTTGATCCGGAACTTTTGGTTCGGAAGATTTGATTCGGAACTTTCCTTGATCCGGAACTTTTGGTTCGGAAGATTTGATTCGAAACTTTCCTTGATCCAGAACTTTTTGATCCGGAACTTTTGGTTCGAAACTTTTTGATCTGGAACTTTACTGGGAAAAAAAACTGGTTCGTGTAATAACAGTCGACTAGTATATGAAAAACAAACCCAGATTTTTACCAAATTACCCAAAAAGTTTTGTGATTTCTACTAAAAGAAGTAAAACCCAATACTTATCTACTAATCCCAATCAACAAAATCACCAAAAACTTCAAGAATCAAGATAGATCTTCTTAAAGAACACTAATACAATCAAAAACTAAATAACAACATAAATCATTACCTTAAATCACCCCATAGCTCTTGATACCAATTGTAGAATATTGATAATCTTATTAATCAATTAAGTGGGTTGAAGATTTCTAGAGAGAGAAACTAGTGAGAGAAAGTGAGAGAGAAATATGTGTTTTTCATAAAAGTGGTAAAATGGAAAATCAACAACCAACCCCTTTCCATGGTGGAAAGGGGTATTTATATCCAAGCCACTAATGAGCTTGGGCCGACCCATGACAAGCCCATGGGTCGGTTTCTTACTTAATTTAATAAGCACACATTAACTACGAGCTATACAACATTAATAATATTGTGGAGTGACCGATACTTCTAATATACGTTAAAAACGTATTTCTAACAGCAATAAAACTTAAAAAGTTGGTAATGCCAGTAGAATGGATTGATTGATTATGACATTTCGATATTGTCTTAATTGATGGGAACTCGAGTAGAATTCCCCTAAAAGATAAGATGTTGATTATCAAAAGTGATCTAAATAATTCTTGATGGATGACTATATCCTGCTTTTAGACTTGAAATTATACCATGAATGGTTGTGAATTAGTCATAGATATTGTAATCTAGAAAGAACCTAATATGAATTTATTAAAAGATGTTTCTGTTATCTGAAACTTTAGGAGGTATTTGCTGGTGAATTACCTAGACTTTCGCCATTAAGGTAAGTTGAAATCGGTATTGATTATATTCCCGGTGCTGCACCTGTGGCTTGTGCACTGTACGACAGCACCATCTGAATTAAAAGAATTACTGTACAACTGAGAGAGTTGTCGGAGAAAGCTTTTATTCTATCAAGCTCATCATTACGGAGAGCTATGGTGTTATCATTCCTTATGTTTATTGATTACCATGAACTAAGTAAATTGACGATTAAAATCTATATCCACTACCCACGATGATAGATTGTTCGATCATTTACAAGGTTCTAGTGTATGTTTTAAAGATTTGATCCACGACATGGTTATCATCAACTTCGCGTCCGCGAAAAAGATTATTTATTCCAATCACTACATCCAGAACTTGTAATGAACATTATGAGTTTCACGTGATGTCGTTTGGATTGACCAATGCAAATGTAGCATTCATAAATTTGGTGAATCACGTGTGTAGGCTATAATTTGATAAAGTTCATGCCTCGTGATCATTAAGAACCATCTGTTTGTTTATAAGAATAAGAAGGAGTTAATAATTATTTATAGATTACCCTGAATTGGCCGAACAATGAAAACCTGTACCTCGAATATTTTAACATGAGACTTAATGCTTAATCCTTTACATAAAATGACCGTTTGATTAATGATGGTAAGATATATATATATATATATATATATATATATTGGCTCTTCAAAGATTAGAAGTCATTTAAGATTTTGTCTTTTTCAATGGAAATATGTTTTGACAATTAATTTATCAAAGGATTTTTTAAGAAATTATTCCCTTATACACAAATCATTTAACTAAACTCCTGTTTAGGGGTAAATGTTTGTGTATACCTCAAGACAACCTAAGAGGGATTGAGAAAACCATTTTAACCATGACTTAAAATTTGAAACGACAATTTTTGCTTTTAAACTAAGAAAATTTTTACCCAAGAATAAACGAAGGTTTTTTGAACATTTACGGATCTTACTAATTATTTCCGATAAATCAACAAAATTGTGTTAATTAAATTCAAATTTATTTTTTGAACATTTTTATGTAATTAGACAAACTGAGAAAATTTAAAAACTTTTTGCGTTTACGTTTCATAAAAATTAAATATCTAATCATTTAATTACTTGTAGTAATTATCGACGCTTTAAACGCCGGGTTGAGCAAAGCTGATAAACACAATAGTTGAGATTGAACTAAGACTTAGAAAATATGAAGGAATAATTTCTGAATAAATACGGTCATGATATTTATTTCATCGAGGAAGGTGAATATAATTACTGACACATTATGTAGAAAAGATAAAGAACCAATTAGGACATGTTCCTTAATAATGAAGGTGCAAAATAAATTGCCGAACAATATAAAAATAAACAATGCTTGTAAGAAGGATAATATAGATAATAAAAAGGGGTTCACGGCTAATGTGAACCATTATAATTGAGAAGCCGATGGCGTTAAATGTTTTAAAGGCCACTTGTAGTTGCCTAAAAATGGAGATTTTGAGATATAGTTATGTTGGAATCTTGTAAGTATAAGTATTCTATTCCTGTCATTTCTGATTTAATGTATCATTATCAGAAGAAGTTGTAATAATGGCAAATTATTAAGGCAGACACCGCCTCATACATTAGTAAACGTCTAGCTATTGCAAAGGTCATCATCTGAATTGGATTCGATTTGGGTAATCGTCGACAGACTGACCAAATATGATAATATCATTCCTGTTAATGATAGATTCTTGATGAAGAAATTGACTCTTTTGTATTTAAAGGAGTTGTGTAAACATGGTGTGCCTGTATCGATCATCTCTATCAAGATCCTCGCTTCGCATCGAATTTCTAGAGATTTGCTCAGAAGTCATTTAGAACGAATCTTGATGAGAGTACTATGTACCACCCCAATCGAAGGGACGAGGTAAAGTAACGATACAAACTACTATAAGTGCTGTTTTATGTTTGAATGATTGACCTTTGGTAATAAACTGTAAAATCGTTTTTCTTTGGAGAGATTTCCTTGATAATTATCGTATTAGGATCAATATCCAATCTTGTTAAGATTTAAATATTAGAGCATCTGAAAGCAGGAGTTGGGATGAAGACATCCGACATACACCCATTGTGAGTTGGACATGTCTTTTAGGTTTAAGGTTTCCCATGATGGCGAACCTAACCTTACAAAATACTCGACCCACGAGACTTGAAATGATTGTTGAAATTAGGATCTGATTATTGACTGCCGGTAGTGGGCAGGAGGTTATGTGAGTATGAAATGTAGATCTTGAAGTGCCAGATGGGTAGCGAAGTTATGCCAAAAATTTTAACCATGGAAAAAAGAATTGATGATCTGAAAATCATGGGATATAAGTCCCCGTTGTATGGGACCATTGAGATGATGTAAATGATTGGTTTGAAAGGCATATAAGCTGGATCTACCCTAGGACTTCAAGAGCTGCGTGAATTATGTTTCGTATATCGAACTTGATGAAATGTCTATCAAGTGAGAATCTGATCACTTCTTGATGAAGTTTAGATCGGCGAAAAGTTGCATTCATCAAAAACCCGTGAACATCATGGATAGAGAAAGTAAGTCAACATTAAGCCTGATCTTATTCCCGTAGTTATGTTTGATGAAACTCGCGTATTGTAATGAATTACACTTGTGAGAAAAGACCGAATGTGGAGGAAATACCCACATGGCTTTAACTCTATAAGAAGCGAGTAGTAAGATAAGATGATCTTTGAGGACACAGATCCTGTTTAGGGGTAAATGCTGTGACAGTCCGTCAATTTATGGTTGATATTCTATTCTCAAATATTCTTTAAAAACATTATTTTAATGTTATAATATGAACTCACTTATTTTTGGGAAGAAATTTGGATTTACGTCTTGAAGTAGCATCGACTACGTCTAAACCGGAGGATTCAACGTTACGTGCTTACGTTTACGTACACCATTTTTGGTGACAGTCCGACATTTCAGAAAATAAATTTGTCCGTGAATATTATTTTGAGATTTTAAATTTGTGTTGGTTCATAAACTCATAAATTTACGAGAAGAGATTAGGACTTACGATTATAATTTAACGTCCTTTACGACTAAACCGGAAATCTTAGGATTACGTATTTACGTTTTCGAACTCCGTTTTTGATGAGACAATTTTTATTAGATTCGTTTTGTGCCGTTGATTCATAATTTATGAAAACGTTTTTCATAAAACGACACGAGGTCACGCAAATCGAGGAAACTAGAATCGAGGAGTACCCGTAAATAAATTGGGGATGAGACAAAACCACTTTTGCCCCACCCCCAATATGGGATGGCAAAACTAGCTAACAACACATCTCATGTGTCAAGCTTACAAAGTAAGCTAGGACACATGTCCTACTTACTTCACCAAACTAGCAACACTAACAAAACCATTCAAGCTAAACCACTAACCTCATTTCCCACTCATGCAAACCACAAAACTCTGTCATCTCTTTCTCTCTTTAGCCGTCCCAACTCACACAAAACACCCATTTTGATCAAAAGTTAACCACGAAATCATATGTTATTCACACATATGATGAAGGACTCTTGAAGCTTTATTGATTGGTGGTCATTTTAACATCCAAGGAGATGATTTGGTGATGTTCAAGGGCTGATTTCTACAAGGATTTTACAAATATTGGTGGTCTTGAAGATTGGTTTTGATCTATCACAAGTTTCTCCATCAAAAATCCAAGCCTTGATGAATACCTACACAATCTTAGTGGTATAGAGATTGTTCTTCCCATCCTCTTGTTATTTTGATTATGTAATCATGTATTTTCTTTCTTATTGTATATGTATATGATGAATATATGATGATAAAAATATTATGTGGGGATTTGGTGTTGATAAACATGGGTAAAAAGATGAAAAACTATATGTAAAAGTGGTTAATCTTGCTTAATTTAGTAGGCTGTATAAAACAGTAAATAACCATATGATGAACTGATAAAATGGTATAGATGAATTGATATACAGTGAGTATTGAGACTTCTACACATGTGAGAGTTGGCCATGGAATGGAATCATAAAAATGAGTGAGATATGATCAAAACAAGTTTAGAGTGCAAATCTGAGTACACTGTTTTGGACGAATTCTATAAGATACTTAGAGGTTGATTCATCAGTAGCTATACTGGATAAAATGAATCACATATCATTTAGTTTCTGTGATAAAAATTTGGGGTTCTATCTCCTTGTAGAACTCAAGATATGGTAAAAATAGTGAAAGTGAAAGTAAAAATCAGATTTTGGGAAATTAAAGTATAATAGTATTATAATAGCACTCAAATAAATATAGTATAAGATGTGAATTAAAACCCACTAACTTATATATTACATTTATATAAATATGTATAAGGATAAATAAATGGATATTATATAAAAATGGTATTTTGATAAGTTTTATAAATTATAAAACTATAAACATGATTTTTACGACTTTTTCGGCTATTACAGTAAAATTAATGTTTTTCGCCAATTAAAACTTAGACGATCAAACCCGTCTAATGTAAAGTTTTTAAAAGTGATATAATGATGTATAAGTACCTAATACAAGTAAAAACCGATAAAACCCGAACTATATGACATATGGACATTAACGAGCTAAGTTTGCATATTTGGACTAATAATTTAACTAAATAAGTTAAACACTTATAAAAAAACTCATTGGGCTTAACCCATTTGGGCTCAACATGTAAAGTATAAATACTGATAATACAAGTATAAAATGGATTAATACAAGTTAATGAACTTATAATAGGCTTATTGGACCTAAAACAGGTAAATAGGTAAAACTAGTAAACTAGTAAAAAGTTACCAACACATAAATACTAAAATGAGTAAATAAGAATATGTAAACCCACTTGATCATCATCATATGTACAAAATCATCATATGTATATTTGTTATTTTTATAAAGTCATTGGACAAGAGTCTAAGACGAGTATTATTTGTCTAGGTTTCCGTGATTGAAGCACATACCGTACATCCGAATTGCCGATAACCGCCGTTCCCAATCAACGTGAGTTCATAGCCTCGTACTCTTTTAAATGTTTTTATGAAATGTTTTATAAACCAGCGAGGGAGATAACATGTTAGTTTTAATTAAATAGGACACCAATTGTCCCGATTGTTTGTTTATTGATTTGGACCCGAATGATTATATGACCCGATGAATGATTATATGACCCGATAAAAGAAATGAAATGGATTATTAAATTTAGGTTATGTCACTAAAAGTCCCATTAGCATGAATTGTGAACTACCGGGATTTGGTAGACGCTTATGCATATAATAGTACTATTGGGGACGATCACTCCAGTTCGCGCCTTGACGGTTGATCCCCGTCGTGCCACATTGATTGGTAAGCGAATTTATGTATGAGAAGATTTCGATAGCGTGATCTTTGTGATGACACGCTAATTTAGATGGGCAAATTGAGTTTCGGGCTAGCTACCCGTTGTTTGTTATAGTAAGGTAACAATGTCATGCGGCTTATAATAATCCAATTAACGAAATACTGCTTTATGCATTGAATTACGATATATTGCCTTACTAGCAATACAGGGTCTTATTATTGATATTATGTTCGTGTTTTGGTTTTATATAACCATATTCATATAACGGATTTTATTTAATCTGTACAACGTTATAAAACGTATTGTATGATCTTTTTAACGACAATGGTTCATATAATGATTTTAAAGGCGAAAGCCTATATTATGATTTTGATAAGGATTTGTATAAAATGACTTTGGCTATTTTATGGCCTATTACAATGATTTGTACAAAATGATTTTCGGTAATAATTTTATACCGATGTTATATTGATGGATTTTATTAAACTCTATGAATTCACTCGGCGTTATCGCTGACCTTTTCTTTTAACATGTTTTATCTCAGGTACTTGAAGGTAATTCTCGGGAAGACAACAAATATTCATGGCCCGCACTTATACAATAATTTCCATTCAAATACTTTGTAAAACTTGTATGAAATACTATGACTTGATACCTATGTAAATTTAATATTTATGAATGGAAATGCTTTATTATTAAACGACGCGATTTTTAAGTGTTGTCTATGATGTGAGTAATGTGCTATCCCGTAACACCAACGAGTCTTCCGCTGTATTGAATTGTGTAAAATTTGGGGGTGTTACATAAAGAACCAGAAAATGTGGACACCAGATCTTAGAAAACTGCAAACTTTGACCATAGAAGTGAAACGTGGACCAATGAACGATTACAAATAACTTGACTCTTGTGACAATGAAGCCATGGATAAAAACAGTGACAAAAAATATAACAAATCTGACCAAAAAAAATTTTAGGCCACCAAAATCGGACAATAAAAAATGCGCCTCGATCCAAGGATTGAACCGTGGCTCTAACGCCAATTGTGGGTTTGCCATTTATGGATCCGGTGGTCTAGTTGGGTGGTATATGGTGGTGGTAGCCATGGATGAATATAGAGAGAGAGGTTATGTGTGAAAGAAAGAAAAAGTGTATTAAAATGAAATGAAAACACAAGCAACAACCCCTCCTTGGAAGCCTTGGAGGGGTATATATAGTCACACACCGCCTAAACTATACACAATTTCCTAATCTAGTCTATGCGTGTGTGACTATGATAATTAATGGGAATTCTTAAATGTCGTGACATAAAGTGAATTTCCAACACATTGATATCAACAAAATTGTGACAAGATGTGCCACTACAATCATTCACCAAATAAAACTTGAAGTCATCAAGTTCTACCATAATACCATAATACAAAAGTCTGAATTAGTTCAATTACAACGAGGAATAAAAATGAAATACATTAACTAATCACGTGATGATCCACATGATCTCTTTGATGATCGTTCGTCCTTGTCATCTTCCTCTTCTTCTTCTGGCTCTTCCTCAAAGTCCTCCATCTTTTCCTTACCCTTCGAAGTAGTTCCCTCATCTACCTTCCTCTTTCCCTTCGAAGTAGAGCCTTCACCTGATAGAACCATATGTAAAATCCATGATTTTACCATGATTGAATATAATAAATTTCTACCTAATGATCCTAGAACACTCATTCATGTGTTATATTTCCTTAAGATGTGTATGAACTTGTTCATCATGTAATTATACTTTTACATTCATCTTTGTTGAAAATAGCTTCATAACCTAAAAACCATGATCATGCAACTAGGAAAAACAAGAAATGAAATTATAACTAGCAATGTGTGTGTGTGCCACACTTAACAATTGGAGAAAAATATTACAACATGCATGCTTAGCCGTTTAGCATATGCATACATCCCTTGCATACTACACAACTCTCATAGACTAGCCCAAGGTTGTGCTCTAGCCCAACATAGGCCCAACTCAAGCCCATCCCACCCTTTTGGATAACCTTACACGGCACATAGGCTTGTGTGGAAGAAGAAGAGTTGCCTTGGAAAGGCAAGGGGTGACACTTGGGCACTTGGTACAATATGTCTTACCAAGGTGAATCATACCTTTTGCTCTTCTCTCTCTCTCTCCCTTTTAGTCGAAACACACACACACATTCTCTCATACATGCAATCTCACTTCTCTCTTCATCTCTCTCTCTACATTTCGGATACAAGCCACACAAATCCAAAGTTGATTCATTAAATCAACTAAATCTTTGTCCCATCTTGATTACAAATCATTTGGTAGCATCATTCCTCTTATAAACAAGTCCTAGCTGAAATCATTAAGGCCACGACTTAGTTATAACTAGGGTTTTCTTCATCATCTTGAGTAGATCTCAAATCTCCTTGTTCATCTAGATCATCCTTGGTACTTTTAGGCAAGAAAGGTACACATCATGTCCTTTCATTTCTTCATGCACACATCATCATACATCTATAAACACAAGTAAATAACATGTTAAAATCATGATTTGATAAAGCTATGACCATTATAGGTCACGGCATATTTATGCAAATCATGTTCATGAATTAAACTTTTTCTTTTATAAGAAACCTATGACTTGTATGTTATGTTTTAAACTTGATTTAAAAACCATATGAAACCTTTTATAAATCTAAATGTTGCATGGGTTACAAATCTTGTTCTATGGGACTATGGTTAACTAATAATCATAGATCTCATAAAATGAACTTATGCAACTTAAAGATCATGAAAACCATGACCTTAAAGGTCACGGTTAAAATAAATGGTGACCATATGATTTGTTTCCTAAGTTTTGAATAATGGAATATGAAATGTTACATTTTAAATAGAATATTAAAAATCACAAAATGTAACTTATGTGTATATATGTAGCCGTGGGTTACATATGACCTAGAAAGGGTTAGATGTACATGCATGCTTATATAAACCTAGATCTAGTAATAAGTGTTAACTTAACATGATAAATATGAAATATGCTAAATAGATCTTATGGAAATATTGGGAGAAAACAATATAGCCGTGGGATATATATTGTTTTCTTGGAATGATAGTAACCTTGGGAACATGCATGTAACTTAGATAATCATGATGTATTTTTGTAAATATTTAAAAGACTTAAAATGAGCTAAAGTGTTCATCTTGGAAATACCAAGATTTAAAAATATAGTCGTTGGCTATATATGTGTGTACATGAATCTATGATTCATTTTTAGGTCTAGACATAGTTTAGATCTCATTTTGGACTTGTGACTTATTTTCTTGATGTGTACATGAATCTATGATTGATTATAAGTTTTATTCTTCTATTTAGATTTAAAACTAAATATAAATAAGCTAATAATAATCTTATAAGAATATCCTAAGTTAAAACTTACATAAAATGTAAAGTAGTGTTAATGGACTATTTAAGCCCATGAAATGTTAATTTAAAACTTAATGGACTCAATAAGCCCATTTGATAAATCTTAGTAACTTAAATGGACTTAAGATTACACTTAGGCCCATTCAACTTATGAAAAGACTTAAAAGTTTATTAAGCCCAATAAATGATTTAAAGGCCCATTTAAATAAATTAGTTGACTTGAGATATATTTAAGCCCACTAAAATAACCCATTAGATGTTTAGCCCATTTAATGAGCCCATATACTATTTTGAATGTTTTATAAAAGTTTTTATAATATAATATAACTTATAAAAACTTCTTGGATTAAAATGACAATTTATGAAACTTAAAGACTAAAACCGTAACTTATGAAACATGTTTTGATAAACTAGTAAACACAAGGACTGAAAATGTAAATATCCAAAAGTCTAGGGTTTAATAAATACTATCCGTGGTAAATTAAACCCTAAGGACTATTTTTAGAAGTTTCTAAAAGTTATTTTGTCATTTTATAACCCTAAGGACCATTCTTGTAAATAGCCGAAACTTAAAGAAGCCCTAGGGGCTGTTTTTGTAATTTTAGTAAAGTTACAAAACCTAGATATAACTAGGGGGACTAAATTTTCCATAAGACGAAACTTTAACAAGCCCTAGGTACTAAATATGTAAAATCTGAAAGTTACACTTGTTTAAAATATAGAGGGACTAGTTTTGCCATATTCTGAAACATTAACAAGACCTAACTCTAAAATCTATTTTTAATTATAATAAAACATAATTAAATACTTAGACCATAAGAATTAATGTATAAATTCTTAAGTTTAAATTATTTTATAAATATTAAAATAATTTATGGAAACTTTAAAGTTAAAATAAAATATTATATTTTATTTTACAAAATAAAATATTTATATTTTATTTTTCAAAATAAAATATTTATATTTACTTTAGGAAATAATTGTATAAACAATTATGAATATGTATTACTCATACATAAACTCATATACTTTTAGAAAATAAAAACTATGAACGCTGAACAAATTGAATGCTAATATGTAAGTAAAACACCTTACGTTTACTTAAAATAAGAAACATAATAACAGGTTTAAATGGATGATTATAATACATGAACTACAACGTGAACTCATATTAAGTAGAATTTTTATATTTACTTAATAATGAAACTTAGTAGTAAATGAGTGATTATAAAACATGAATGGAGAACGTAAACTAATATTTTAAGTGGAACATTTTATGTCTACCTAAATAAGAAACTTAATTGTAAGTTGAATGATTATTATATATGCTAACTGATATCAATAGTTAAACATTTTATGTTTACTTAGAAATGAAACTTATATAAATAAGTTTAAATGAGTATTGTGATACTTGAACTACGGTTATTTAAATAAATATTGTAGCATAAATGAACTGACTAAAATCTGTATAAGCATACATATATGTTCTTTGTACTATCTATTAAGACTGTACTATTTGATTAGGCATAACTTTCGCGTGAGCTTTAATTGGATATTCGTATTAAACAGTTATTGCCTACTCCCAGGTGAGTTTACAGCCTCATATAAACTTTTGATAAAACTTTCCCTTTTGGGAAAGAAAATATGCAAACATATAATGGACATAACTAGATAGTATAAACTTGACTATGATTGATTATTATTGGAACTGTTAAATTGTTGTAAATCGCCCGAATGTTATAAATAGATCTATTAGGGATTGACCATCCCCGCCTGGGTGAGTCATGGTCACTGTGCCTTAGCCGGGACAACAGACGTATACCATGTTGGAACTGGAATGGGTGTCTTTTTGTAAGACACTACGTCCTCATCTGTGGAGGACTATGGAAGGTTAAGCTTCAGTTTCCAATAATAAACAAGTGTAATCTACATTTTAGTAAGAATGCTTTGCGCATTGTTACTTCTATGATTAATGTATGTCCAAACTAATTAATTGTTAAAACCTATAAATTCACCAACTTTATGTTGACCCCTTTAGTATGTTTTGCACAGGAATATGAAGTTAGTACGTGGTGTGTGCATGGTCTCCAGCATCTTAGTAATCTGCATCATAGGACTCGTCAGGGGTTCTATTTGGGGAAACATAAACAATCTCCTCACGACATGTTAAAAACAATTTTATTTTTGTTTGTTTAATAAACATGTAATCTGAGTTGAATAACTCTTTATCTTATGCTCTATGGACTATATGCTATCGATCCACCCTAGTGACATCTCCGTGGATATTTCCACATATTTTGACCCTAGCCGGGGTGTCACAGAGAATGGTATCAGAGTATTAGTTATAGAGAACCAGATAAATTTTTAAATAAAATAAAAATAAAATGATTTTTTTTTATTTTGGGATTTTATTTTGGGACCGTATTAGTTAAGCATATTGATCTTAGGGCATTTTATGCAATGTGAACTAATTGTATATATATATTTACTAAACTTGATTATTAATACTGTTTAGTGAGATATTGTTATGGAAAATGTTAGATATGCAAAACTTGAAGATTTTACATTACATAGTAAAATACTGAAATGAGAATATAGGTAATATTAGACCGAACCTTGCACTTTCGAATTGTTGAATGAACTGCTTAAATGATAATATAAATATATATATATATATATATATATATATATATATATATATATATATATATATATATATATATATATATATATATATATATATATATATATATATATATATATATATATATATATATATATATATATATATATATATATATATATATATATATATATATATATATATATATATATATATATATCTATATATATATACATATATATATATATATATATATATATATATATATATATATATATATATATATATATATATATATATATATATATATATATATATATATATATATATATATATATATATATATATATATATAAGTATTAATATATGTAACCTTAAAACATTATAATAATTGTTTAAAAGGGTTATATTTCATAAAGCATGTAATCTAAAATAATATTGTTCTTTCTTTGTAAGCTTATACTCACTTCAAACTTAAAATAATACTATTTCAGGGCATCATGAATCTGCCTACTGCATCCATGACTCTTCTACCCGTAGTAGCTCCTACTCCAGTTGCTTGTTCATCTCCACGATCGACGCAGTGTGGATGGTTGTCCGCCTCGGATTCAGAGGATGACCCAACCATCGAAGCTGTACTCCCAGAGGACCTTTTTTCTATCTCAGCATCAGCCACACTGGCCCCAACCTCCATGGAGGAGGACCGGGTCCTTCCTAGCATACCATCTTCCATACCTCCATCCTTATCATCGGGCTATTTTTCCGAGCCCGCACCCGTCTCCACTTATGAGACCGGGGAAGGCTCCGGGGCAGGACGTGTCGATTTCGTCCAGGCTCAGATCTCCGCACTGGCTGCACGTCATGAGCGGGAGATATTCGACCTCCGCAGCCAGTTGACAGTCAGTCAACAAAGCCATGCCGTCATCTATGATCGTATCGACACTCTTTTTCGCACTATAAGGGGAGAGTCCCAGACCACTAAGGGCATCCAGGCTAGGACGGACGAGGAACTGAAGTGGTTATTGGAGGAGAACTACCGCCTCCACCAGCGCATTCAGGTTATGGAGGGTCTACAACATCAGACCCATGCTGCTCTTTCCACTCAAGAGCAATCATTATCCATTTTCTTTGATCTCGCCACTGTCCGACATGATGGGGTTACTGGGGAGATGGCTTATCTCTGAGGGGTCGTCGATAGACTCCGTAACTAGCTACTATCTGCACTTTGTACGCTCAAGGAAACCCGAACGACAATTCGGACTTTATGGAACACCAGGAGGAATTCTGTAGCCCCACCAGCTCCATCAGCACCATAAGCCCCCGCATCATCTAGTGGACCATCCAGGCAGGATTAGTATAGACGTACTAGACTTCTTGTACGTCATGATAAGCTTACGGGTTGCATCCCGGCTATCATGACATAGGGCCTTTGTACTTTTATTCCTTTTCAGCTTTGGTGATGTAATCCCGTACTATATATTTCTTTTTCTTTGGGCATGTATTTTGGATATGATGTACTTAAGACAATGTGTACCACAACCCAGGGCAAGGCTAGCTAAGTCTTTGTTCCGGATTTGATATGCTCGATGAATGTTTAAATTCCTTACGGAACTTTTCATGTAATCACTCTCTTATGTTATATTTACTTTTCAATAATAAAATATTTATATTTACTTTAGGAATAAATTGTATAAACAATTATGAATATTTATTACTCATACATAAACTAATATACTTTTTGTAAATAAAAACTATATGAACGTTGAACAAATTGAATGCTAATATGTAAGTAAAACACCTTACGTTTACTTAAAATAAGAAACTTAATAATAGGTTTAAATGGATGATTATAATACATGAACTACGAACGTAAACTAATATTAAGTAGAATTTTTATATTTACTTAATAATGAAACTTAGTAGTAAATGAGTGATTATAAAACTTGAACGGAGAACGTAAACTAATATTTTAAGTGGAACATTTTATGTCTACCTAAATAAGAAACTTAATTGTAAGTTGAATGATTATTATATATGCAAACTAATATCAATAGTTAAACATTTTATGTTTACTTAGAAATGAAACTTATATAAATAAGTTTAAATGAGTATTGTGATACTTGAACTATGGTTATTTAAATAAATACCGTAGCATAAATGAACTGACTAAAATCTGTATAAGCATACATATATGTTCTTTGTTCTATCTATTAAGACTGTACTATTTGATTAGGCATAACTTTGGCGTGAGCTTTAATTGGATATGTGTATTAAACAGCTATTGCCTACTCCCAAGTGAGTTTACAACCTCATATAAACTTTTGATAAAACTTTCCCTTTTGGGAAAGAAAATATGCAAACACATAATGGACATAACTAGATTGTATAAACTTGACTATGATTGATTATTATTGGAACTGTTAAATTGTTGTAAATCGCCCGAATGTTGTAAATAGATCTATTAGGGATTGACCATCCCCGTCTGGGTGAGTCATGCTCACTGTGCCTAGGCCGGGACAACAGACGTATACCATGTTGGAACTGGAACGGGTATCTTTTTGTAAGACACTACGTCCTCATCTGTGGAGGACTATGGAAGGTTAAGCTTCAGTTTCTAATAATAAACAAGTGTAATCTACATTTTAGTAATAATGCTTTGTGCATTGTTACTTCTATGATTAATGTATGTCCAAACTAATTAATTGTTAAAACCTATAAATTCACCAACATTATGTTGACCCCTTTAGTATGTTTTGCACAGGAATATGAAGTTAGTACGTGGTGTGTGCATGGTCTCCAGCATCTTAGTAATCTGCATCATTGACTCGTGAGGGGTTCTATTTGGGGAAACATAAACAATCTCCTCACGACATGTTAAAAACAATTTTTATTTATTTGTTTAATAAACATGTAATCTGAGTTGAATAACTCTTTATCTTATGCTCTCTGGACTATATGCTATCGATCTACCCTAGTGACATCTTCGTGGATATTTCCACATATTTTGACCCTACCCGGGGTGTCACACCATACGCTGATCTAAATACAACTTATCCTCAAAAGTATAGTACTCGCCAACTTCTGGTGGTTCGACCACGAAATGCGTGTTCGCATACTTTGGATCACTTCGAAACTTCCATGCATTCATCAAGAAAGGTCGTACTCGAGCCTCCCAACATCAAATACGATCAAACACGACACGATCTCCCTTGATTCCTTCAAACTCAGCACACAAATTCTCTACAATCATTTTTAGCTTTGCCATCACCATCCTTTCACGATCCCTAGTTTTGTTAGCCCTCTTCACACCTGAATAAAATCTCTGAAAAGCCTTATCATTTTTCTGAAATCTCTTAATCACCCTCGTCTCTACCACATACCTCTCGTACAATAGTCGATCGAACTTCTTCAAACAATGCTCCGTGTTACTGTAGATCCTTGGTCCAGGAAAGTTGAACCTTGCTATGTTCTCGTGGAGAGAACGAGCATTAACCGTAGTACTATAATTAGCTTGATCATCATCACTACTATCACGAGAAACTAGTGGCAAACCTCTCCAATAAGCATCACATGTAGGTGTAGCAGAGCTAGAACGAATAGGTTGCTGCTCAGTCTGTCCAACTGCAGCCATAGGAACTTCATCCTCCACAGGATCCTCTTCCGGGTCCTCGTCACTGTCAATCTCATCCTTTCCAACTTCATTCCTTTCAACCTCATCTGATTCAATCCATCCATTTTCGCCTTATGGGTTAGGAGCATTAGGTCCACCTTCAGCCCCTACAACATACTCGTCTCCATTATCGTTCGGTGGTATATCTGCCATTTCTGCAAAATACAGAAAGTTCGAGAGTATATATGGTCATTATCCAAAAATTATGTATACATGCATGCACATCCAATGCAAATGTAGTACGTATGCCAATGTGCAACAAAATGATAGCCATGCGAATGCAATGCAAAAATTACGATGTCAAGTACTTCGCGTACGTTCAAAATACCTCCATATAATAACATAGTACCATAGTATTTACTTAATAAATATTCGGGAAATCATTTCCGTTTCAAAAGGGATACATCTCAAAATAAATCAATGCTAAAAGAAATCTTACCGGAGCCATGCGGGATAGTTGTGTGCTTTGGAAACAAAATAATCACGACACCAAAGTTAGAGTTTAGGACCTTTTTCAAAAACGACATAGTTCTCTATAAATTATGGCTCTGATTACCAATCTCTAACACTCCCAATTTACCTTGCGTAGCGGAATATCACAATTAGGTGTTAGTCAAAGAATCATCCCACACAAGCAATATTGAACGACTCGAAAGAGACGTTTTAAACATAAGCAATTTAAAAACATGTTAAATTACAATAACAACATAATTTGTCTAAAAGTTTCCAACCCTAAAATGTAACAGAGTAGCGTTAGGTCCCCACAAATCTCAACCCGTTTAAAACCAACCCCATTGTTTAGAAACAAACAAGGAAATACAAATTGTCTTTGTTAAAAGGGAGGAAAACAAGTTAGACAATCCACAAGACACAACAACATCCATTGCATGCTCCGCTTCTATCATCCTTGATTTCCTGAAACACATGTGTGATACCCTAGAACCGAGGTCACTAACATTACCCTAAATTACGCTAATTTTTGAAATTTTTAATAAATTTTAATTGCTATATATTTTAGTATTTTGGTTGAAACCGATGTTCGAGGTTATAATTTTGACGATTGACGATTCAAGAAGGACGATGACGAATACGATCCTGATGGATGCCCAAATTTCTATAATTATTGACATTTTATCGATAATGTAATTTTTCGAGAATTTTACTTACGGTTCGTGTTAAGTCGAGTCGAGTGAGTTTTATTGCTTTCCGGGTATATTTAAAGTATCCCAAAAGTATTTTGGAGTGTTTGGGATAATTTCCGACTCCCGTAAAATTTTCTAAAATGACTAGTGAGTCAATCCTGCAAAGTTTTAGCGTCGTTTTTACTTAAGGCCAAAAGAAAGCTTAAATTGCACAAGAGGTCCTTCCAATTTTTACAAAAGGGGAAACAAAACACATACATCACAAAAACACTTGTAAATTTTTTTTCATCTCTCCCTCTCTTCTCCTTTAGGCCGACGGCCACACCCAACCAACCATAAACCACACTTAATTTTTTTTCTACTTGGTTTTGATTAAAACTAAGGATAGACCACCTCTAATTAAATCATTTCCAATCTTTCTATGTAATCTAATCCAACATGCATTCATATTTTTTTTTTCAAGAATCAAAGGAATTTTTCAAAATCGTTTTTAATGTTAATTGGATAAATGCATGTTTAATTCATGTGTAATGGGGGTATAATCACTAAACAAACCCACAAAAATTGATTTGGTTGTGGTGTTTTGGTCACCCAAACCCCACGGCTAAGGGGGGTGTTTGGGAGACCATGATGATTGATGTTTTGAGCATGGGTTTGTGTTTAATCTTGTGTTTATAGATGTTTTAGATGGATACGTATACTTGCATGTTTGTTTTTAGGATTTTAGTTTATGAGGTTGATGATCAATAGGGGTTAGGGACTGAAAACATTGTTTGGTTGTGATTAGGGATGCTTAGGATGATGTCTGGTGATGACAAATGGGTTTGGAAACGAGCGTTAGTGTGATTTTGGTATGGTTGATTTTAGGCAGAAAGTTTAAGGCATTTTCGTAAAAATTATTTTTAAAACAGGTCTTGTGGATAGGATAGATTTGTAGAGCATTTTCTTAGCTTCGATTTGGTGTAAAGTAGAGCTTACGACTCCTAACGAGTCAAAAGTTACGACGTTTTGAAATTCGTGTACCGGGAGATGAAAACCGTCATAATCCGAAGTTATGCTTGGTTTTAGGTCAAATCCCGGGAACTATAAGTCTAGTTTGGTAAATGGTCAAGGACTGAATTTTGGTGTCAAACCTGCACATTTGAGTCTATTATAGGACTTAGGTGTCAAATGGGTCAATGGGGTATTTTAAACGGGTCAAATGAGTCCGACTTGGTCAAAGTACAATTTCAGTCCGAAAAACGTAGTTTTTGGAAAAGCGTTGAGTAACGGGTCGTAGAAGTAAAAATTTTTGTTGGGATTAAATATGTGTTTTCTACAGGTCTTATAGTATTTTTGAGAATTTTGTCAAATTTTATAAAGATGGTTAAGTATGGTAAAACAGCCCGTACTTTTGGTAAGTATCGGCGAAAATGAATAAAAATGGATAACGTTAAAAATAAGGACGAATGGTGTAAAATGAGTAACGCTTGTTATTTTGTTTTGGTGTGAGTTGTAATTGTCATAAGTGACTAGTGTTTATGTATTTTATACAGTACCATAAGGTTTTAAAATGAGATTACTCATTACGCGTTATTTGGTTTGATAGGTGTTGATTTACCCGGGCATCTGTATCGTCGTCAGTGACCGTCTCTCGAACTATCGACTACTTGTTATATAAGGTGTGAATTTATAACCTCGCTTATTATTATTTCAAACTGTTTTACCCGCGAGGGAAATGCATGCTAGTTTTTAAAATGAACATATGTCATGAATGATTGTTGGACCCGAATGTTGCCTTTGAAATTGTGTTGAGTACCTAGTTGCAAACGTCCCTAAATTCATGAACTATTAACTATTGTTTAGTCCTAGCGTGGATTAGAAATAGCCGCTTATACAAAGTGATAGTACTATGGGGTTGACTACCCTATCCGAGACGAGGGCTAGTACGTTGATACCCCCTGCGGACGGATAATTTGTGATAAGAGAAAAGGTATAATTGCAACTGATGCCTTATTAGGGGCCTTGGTTTCATCTGAGTCACGCCGGTAATTATTACGCGGGTGATTGAGTTAACGGTTTAATGTCATGAGCTTAAACACAATTGCCAGTATCTTGAATATAGATTGTTTGATCGACAAGTCTATGAATGATCGTGAATGGTTTTTATTTCACATATGTTCAAAATGAATTGTAAAACCTATCAATTCCACTCAACGTTTTCGTTGACCAAATTTAGCATGTGTTTCAGGTAACCGCTGAAGTGTAGCATGGAGCATGCATGGGATGGATGTTGTGTGTATGGCTTGGAGTCTGCTTGTTTTTCCTCCCGTTATTACTTAAACATTTTTAACTTTAATGTTATGTTGTTGTGAAAACTATAACTTTTGGGTTGAGATTCATGGGGACCGAAAACGCTAAACTCTGTTGGATCAATTGGGGTTGGAAAAACCGTAGACATGTACCTTTTAACAATTTTTAATTTAAGTTTTAATTTGACGTCTCTTTGGAGTCGGTCAATATATCTTGTGTTCGATGATAACTGCCTAGCACCCAAATGTTGTAGTTCCGCTGCGCATAGCATTTGGTGGGGTGTTAGAGATTGGTATCAGAGCCATGAGTTATAGAGAACTAGGTCGTTTTTGAAAATCCTAAACTATAACTTTTGGTGTCGTAAGAAATTGTCCAAGCACACACAACTATCCTGCATGGCTCTGGTAAGATTTATTTTTGTATTCATGGCATTTGACGTATACTTTTGAGTTGAAGTATATATGTGGGTAATTATTACGTAAGTATGGAAATTACTATATGTAGACGTTGAAATTATACGTGGAATATCCGGCACCGTAATTTTTGTATTAATCATGCATGAGCATCATATTATTGCATTTTGGGCATATGTACCACCTTTGCATTGCATTTGCATGCATGTATTTATAAATATTGTATAGTTACTTACGTACCCTCCGAAATTCGCTGTTATTGCAGGAATGACCGAGGTACCGCCTAATGGTAATGGAAATGATTACGTCGTAGGTCACGAAGCGGGAAGTGTTGGAACAGTTGCTGAAGGACAAGCTGAGGCGAACGATGTGCAAGCCCAGGACCTCGACCAAAGGAGAACTACTTGCCCCAGGCCTATGCGTACTTCTCATCTGGTTGGTGCACCGGGTATCCCTAGGAGATCCGAAGGTGCAGCGAGCGCAAATTTTCTTCATCAGGGCATCTCAAGAGTTTGCTGCCCCGGACCAAGAGCTTATCATGACGTACGTCGGGTTGTGAGAAGTTTGGATGAATCGATGTTCAAGCGGTACATAGTGGAGTCGAGGGTGATCGACAGATTCGACGAGAATGAATGGGCACACCAAAGACTGTTGGAAAGGACTTCAAGAATTGAGTATGATGGAAATGCAAACAAAAGTGATATCAACAGTCTAAGATCGATGATCGCGAATTTGAGCGCCAGTCTTGACCGTGTTAGGGAAGATCAAGTAAGATTGTCTAGGATGCAGAGTTGGGAGCATCGAGTGAGAGCATCATTGCCCCCAGATTGGAGATTTGTGGACAATTTGGAAATGGAAGCTAATGACTTCATGATCCAGCCACCTACCAGAGGTGCTTGTATCACTGTGGGAAATCAAGTAGCGGTTGAGTGTGGATCTACGTCAGGGACGAAAAAGGAGACCGAATGTGGGCCGAACGACAAAGGAAAGAGAAAAATGGATGACGTGGACGAGGATGACAGCGATGAGGAACCCGAGGAAGATGATGACGAACCGCCATCCAAGAGGCCGTGTGGATCACCACATGCCTAGTTGCTTGTCTTGTATTTTATCTTTGATCGTTGTAATAGAACTGTTTTAGACTTTTGTATGATGGCATTATGACGAAAAACATGAGGACTTAAGTTTTATGGTGAATGATTGTAGTGGCAATACTTGTCACAATTTTGGTTGATTATCAATACAATCCATGTTTACCTTTCATGATCTGTGATATGTCTTAAATTTGATCTTTTGTGATGTGAATTGATGAATATTAGTAACTCTGTAGTGATGTGTCGTTGTAACTATATTATGTCTTGAAAGAGAAATCCATCTTAATCTTGATGTGTATACTTACATTGTTTTTCCTATTTTCCCTGTCTTGCAGAAAGATATATTTGATAACGCACCATGCCTCCAAAACTAACCGCCGACCGTGTGAACACGATGATTCAGGAAGCCATTGCGAATGCGCTAGAAGCAGACCGAGCAGGAAGGAATCCAGACCAGGGCAGAAATGCGGGGAGACAGCAAGCCCCAAGAGAATGTACTTACTCTAGTTTCATAAAATGTGGTCCCACGCAATTTCGTGGAACTGGTGGAGCTCTAGAACTCAGGAGATGGTTAGAAAAGGTTGAAAGTACTTTCGAGATTAGTGGTTGTTCAGAAGCGAACAAGGTCAAGTTTGCGGCTGCTACATTTCTTGACGATGCATTGAGTTGGTGGAACACCCAAGTAGCCACTGTTGGATTGGCAGTAGCGAATGCAAGAACATGGACTGCAACTAAAGCTCTTTTGACCAAGAAGTTCTGTCCGGAAGAGGAGTTAGGTCAATTGGAAGATGAGTTGAGGCACCTGACTTTGAAAAACAATGATATCACTGCTTACACCAGGAGGTTTAATGAACTAAGCCTTTTGTGTCCAGACACTTTTGCCGATGATACCAAGAAGATGAAACAGTACATCAAAGGTCTGTCCAGTAATATCAAGGGTGAGACGACTTCGTCTAAACCTGGGTCGTTTGATGAAGCGGTCCAGATGGCTCACGCATTGATGGATGTCAAACTCCAGGACAAGAAGAACTTCATTGCTGAAGGAAATAAGAGGAAATGGGAAGCGGCACAGAGCAATCAATCCCAGGGTCAAAGCCGAGGTGGAAACCGAAACAACAATGGTCAGAACCGCAATCAGCAGTTTAACCAACGAAGGAATGAAGGGATGAGAGCTGTGACAAACCCCAGAGGAGCGAAGGTGAATCCCCACTGTGGTAGGTGCAACTTGTACCATGTAGGGAATTGCCCGCCTGAATGCGGCAAATGTGGAAAAGCGGGTCACAGGATGTCTGATTGCCGAACGAAAGGGGTAGCCACCGGGCGAATGCTACAAGAGTGAGGGGATGTTTTGGATGTGGAGAGAGAGGCCATATGCAAGGGAATTGCCCGAAGGCAGGAAACAAGCAAGGAGGTTACAATGCTGCTGCCGTGTATCAAGTAGGGACGGCTGATAAACCACAGGGTCCTAACGTGGTTACCGGTACGTTTTTGCTAGACGCTTGTTATGCTAGTATTTTGTTTGATTCTGGTTCCGACAAGAGTTTCGTAGATGTTAAATTTAGTCGACATATCGATAGAAAACCGGTGTTGTTAGCAACTAGTTATAACGTTGAGTTAGCCGATGGGAAAATTGTTAGTACGAATTCTATACTGAAAGGGTGTACCCTGAAGTTAGGAAATTACGCTTTTAAAATCGACTTGATGCCTATAGAGCTAGGATCGTTTGACGTGATTGTGGGAATGGATTGGCTGATGGCGCACAGTGCTATGATCGTCTGTGGTGAGAGATTAGTTCAGATCCCGTTAAGGAATAAATTCTTGACCGTGAAGGGAGACGAATGCACTTCTCGTTTGAAAGTGATTTCCTGTTTGAAAATGATGAAGTATGTAGAGAGTGGATGCGATGTGTTTTTGGCACAAGTTTCGAGTGATGGTGATTTAGAGGCGAGGATTGAAGAGGTACCTGTTATCTGTGAATATCCGGAAGTTTTTCCAGACGAGCTGCCAGGTTTACCACCCACCCGTGAGGTCGAGTTTCGAATTGATTTGGTGCCAGGAGCTGCGCCGGTTGCGCGTGCACCCTATCGATTAGCACCATCCGAGTTAAAGGAGTTATCGGATCAACTGAAGGAGTTGATGGACAAAGGATTTATTAGGCCGAGCTCATCACCATGGGGAGCGCCAGTGTTGTTTGTGAAGAAGAAAGATGGTTCATTTCGGATGTGTATTGACTATAGAGAACTCAACAAGCTGACGGTTAAGAATCGGTATCCATTGCCGAGGATTGACGATTTGTTTGATCAATTGCAAGGTTCCAGTGTATACTCAAAGATCAATTGAAGATCAGGGTATCATCAACTACGTGTAAGAGAGGAGGATATTCCTGTAACTGCCTTTCGTACGCGGTATGGACACTTTGAATTTCGAGTGATGCCGTTTGGGTTGACACACGCGCCTGCTGTATTCATGGACCTTATGAATCGCGTATGCAAGCCGTATCTAGATAAGTTTGTTATTGTTTTTATCGATGATATTCTTATTTACTCTAAGAGTAAGGAGGAGCACGAGAAGCACCTGAGAAAGATATTGGATCTGCTGAAGAGAGAGAAGCTGTATGCGAAGTTCTCGAAGTGTGAGTTTTGGTTAGAATCCGTGCAATTCCTTGGTCACGTGATTGATAGCAAAGGAGTTCGCGTAGATCCTACCAAGGTCGAAGCAATCAGGGAATGGTCGGCACTGACAACGCCGACTGAAGTTCGACAATTCCTTGGTTTAGCTGGGTATTATCGGAGATTCATTGAAGGATTTTCGTTGATTGCAAAGCCATTGACAAAGCTTACCGAAAATAATAGGGTGTATGAATGGGGAGATGAGGAAGAATTCGCTTTCAAAACGCTCAAGGACAAGTTATGTTCCGCACCGATATTGTCATTGCCTAAAGGAACCGAAGACTTTGTAGTGTATTGTGACGCATCTCGTAAAGGTTATGGAGCGGTGTTGATGCAGCGTGAAAAGGTGATAGCTTACGCGTCAAGACAACTGAGGAAGAATGAGGAGAACTACATGACGCACGATTTGGAATTAGGAGCTGTGGTTTTTGCGTTGAAGTTGTGGAGACATTATTTGTATGGGACGAAGTGTGTTGTATTCACTGACCACAAGAGTTTGCAACACATTTTAGATCAAAAGGAGTTGAACATGCGACAGAGACGATGGGTAGAATTACTGAGTGATTATGACTGTGAAATTTGCTACCATCCTGGTAAGGCGAATGTTGTAGCGGATGCACTTAGTAGGAAGGATCGAGAGAAACCTTTGAGAGTCAGAGCTTTGGTAATGACTGAGAGCGTTGATTTAACCGAAACTATATTGAAGGCTCAAGAGAGGGGATTAATGAAAGGGAATGTTGAAGCTGAGAACTTGGGAAGAATGTTGAAACCTCTTTTTGTGATTAGGTCAGACGGATTGAGATATTTCGAGAATCGGATTTGGTTACCATTGTGTTCATCTGAGGAAGGAAAGCCTGGAGTACGAGATTTGGTTATGAACGAGTCTCATAAGTCGAAGTATTCGATACATCCTGGATCGGACAAAATGTATCATGACCTGAAGAAAGTTTATTGGTGGCCGAATATGAAGGCGGATATTGCTCGTTACGTTAGTAAGTGTTTGACTTGTGCGAAGGTTAAAGCCGAACATAAGAAACCGTCTGGGTTGTTGGTACAACCAGAGATACCAGAATGGAAATGGTAGAAGATCGCTATGGATTTCGTGACGGGTTTACCTAGAACTCCTAGTGGATGTGATATGATATGGGTAATAGTGGATAGGTTGACGAAATTTGCTCATTTCTTACCTATGAAGAAGACGGACAGTATGGAAAAGCTGGCCAGTGTGTACGTGAAGGAGATCGTTTGCAGACATGGAGTACCGTTATCGATCATTTCGGATCACGATAGTAGATTTACATCGGAATTTTGGAAATCGCTTCAACGTGCGATGGGCACTGAATTGAATTTAAGTACGGCTTATCACCCGGAGACTGACGGCCAGAGTGAACGAACTATTCAGACGATGGAGGATATGCTCCGAGCGTGCGTGATTGACTTTGGAGGAAGTTGGGAACGCCACTTGCCTCTAGTGGAGTTTTCTTATAATAATAGTTACCATGCGAGTATCAAGGCAGCACCGTTCGAAGCATTGTATGGAAGGAAGTGTAGATCGCCCGTGTGTTGGAGTGAAGTAGGAGAAAGTCAATTGACTGGACCCGAAATGGTTTTAGAAACGACAGAGAAGATTGTGCAAATCAAGAACCGACTACTTGCTGCGAGAAGCCGACAGAAGAGTTATGCCGATAACAGAAGGAAACCGTTGAATTTGAAGTCGGAGATATGGTTATGCTTAAGGTATCGCCGTGGAAAGGTGTAATTCGTTTTGGGAAGAAAGGAAAGTTGAGTCCGAGGTATATTGGACCATTTAAGATCGTTAAACGAATTGGACCAGTAGCGTACAAGTTAGAGTTGCCGAGCGAGCTTAGTGCTATTCACGAAACGTTTCACGTATCGAACTTGAAGAAGAGTTTGGCGGATAAGGAATTGGTGATTCCTTTGGACGAGATTCAACTGGACGACAAAATGCATTTTGTGGAAGAACCCGTGGAAATTATGGACCGAGAGGTCAAAAGGCCGAAGCGTAGTAGAATTCCTATTGTGAAGGTTCGATGGAATTCTAGGCGTGGACCGGAATACACTTGGGAACGTGAGGACTTTTTCAAGGAAAGGTATCCTCATTTGTTCCAGCGGCACGAAATGCGAGTATAAGAAGAGGCGAGCGCCGGGACGTCGCTCTCTTTAAGGAGGGGTGGATGTGATACCCTAGAACCGAGGTCACTAACATTACCCTAAATTACGCTAATTTTTGAAATTTTTAATAAATTTTAATTGCTATATATTTTAGTATTTTGGTTGAAACCGATGTTCGAGGTTATAATTTTGACGATTGACGATTCAAGAAGGACGATGACGAATACGATCCCGATGGATGCCCAAATTTCTATAATTATTGACATTTTATCGATAATGTAATTTTTCGAGAATTTTACTTACGGTTCGTGTTAAGTCGAGTCGAGTGAGTTTTATTGCTTTCCGGGTACATTTAAAGTATCCCAAAAGTATTTTGGAGTGTTTGGGATAATTTCCGACTCCCGTAAAATTTTCTAAAATGACTAGTGAGTCAATCCCGCAAAGTTTTAGTGTCGTTTTTACTTAAGGCCAAAAGAAAGCTTAAATTTCACAAGAGGTCCTTCCAATTTTTACAAAAGGGGAAACAAAACACATACATCACAAAAACACTTGTAAAATTTTTTTCATCTCTCCCTCTCTTCTCCTTTAGGCCGACGGCCACCCCCAACCCACCATAAACCACCCTTAATTTTTTTTTCTACTTGGTTTTGATTAAAACTAAGGTTAGACCACCTCTAATTAAATCATTTCCAATCTTTCTATGTAATCTAATCCAACATGCATTCATATTTTTTTTTCAAGAATCAAAGGAATTTTTCAAAATCGTTTTTGATGTTAATTGGATAAATGCATGTTTAATTCATGTGTAATGGGGGTATAATCACTAAACAAACCCACCAAAATTGATTTGGTTGTGGTGTTTTGGTCACCCAAACCCCACGGCTAAGGGGGGGTGTTTTGGAGACCATGGTGATTGATGTTTTGAGCATGGGTTTGTGTTTAATCTTGTGTTTATAGATGTTTTAGATGGATACGTATACTTGCATGTTCGTTTTTAGGATTTTAGTTTATGAGGTTGATGATCAATAGGGGTTAGGGACTGAAAACATTGTTTGGTTGTGATTAGGGATGCTTAGGATGATGTCTAGTGATGACAAATGGGTTTGGAAACGAGCGTTAGTGTGATTTTGGTATGGTTGATTTTAGGCAGAAAGTTTAAGGCATTTTCGTAAAACTTATTTTGAAAACAGGTCTTGTGGATAGGATAGATTTGTAGAGCATTTTCTTAGCTTCGATTTGGTATAAAGTAGAGCTTACGACTCCTAACGAGTCAAAAGTTACGACATTTTGAAATTCGTGTACCGGGAGATGAAAACCGTCATAATCCGAAGTTATGCTTGGTTTTAGGTCAAATCCCCGGGACTATAAGTCTAGTTTGGTAAATGGTCAAGGACTGAATTTTGGTGTCAAACCTGCATATTTGAGTCTATTATAGGACTTAGGTGTCAAATGGGTCAATGGGGTATTTTAAACGGGTCAAATGAGTCCGACTTGGTCAAAGTACAATTTCAGTCCGAAAAACGTAGTTTTTGGAAAAGCGTTGAGTAACGGGTCGTAGAAGTAAAAAATTTTGTTGGGATTAAATATGTGTTTTCTACAGGTCTTATAGTATTTTTGAGAATTTTGTCAAATTTTATAAAGATGGTTAAGTATGGTAAAACAGCCCGTACTTTTGGTAAGTATCGGCGAAAATGAATAAAAATTGATAACGTTAATAATAAGGACGAATGGTGTAAAATGAGTAACGCTTGTTGTTTTGTTTTGGCGTGAGTTGTAATTGTCATAAGTGACTAGTGTTTATGTATTTTATACAGTACCATAAGGTTTTAAAATGAGATTACTCATTACGCGTTATTTGGTTTGATAGGTGTTGATTTACCCGGGCATCCGTATCGTCGTCAGTGACCGTCTCTCGAACTATCGACTACTTGTTATATAAGGTGTGAATTTATAGCCTCGCTTATTATTATTTCAAACTGTTTTACCCGCGAGGGAAATGCATGCTAGTTTTTAAAATGAACATATGTCATGAATGATTGTTGGACCCGAATGTTGCCTTTGAAATTGTGTTGAGTACCTAGTTGCAAAAGTCCCTAAATTCATGAACTATTAACTATTGTTTAGTCCTAGCGTGGATTAGAAATAGCCGCTTATACAAAGTGATAGTACTATGGGGTTGACTACCCTATCCGAGACGAGGGCTAGTACGTTGATACCCCCTGCGGACGGATAATTTGTGATAAGAGAAAAGGTATAATTGCAACTGATGCCTTATTAGGGGCCTTGGTTTCATCTGAGTCACGCTGGTAATTATTACGCGGGTGATTGAGTTAACGGTTTAGTGTCATGAGCTTAAACACAATTGCCAGTATCTTGAATATAGATTGTTTGATCGACAAGTCTATGAATGATCGTGAATGGTTTTTATTTCACATATGTTCAAAATGAATTGTAAAACCTATGAATTCCACTCAACGTTTTCGTTGACCAAATTTAGCATGTGTTTCAGGTAACCGCTGAAGTGTAGCATGGAGCATGCATGGGATGGATGTTGTGTGTATGGCTTGGAGTCTGCTTGTTTTTCCTCCCGTTATTACTTAAACATTTTTAACTTTAATGTTATGTTGTTGTGAAAACTGTAACTTTTGGGTTGAGATTCATGGGGACCGGAAACGCTAAACTCTGTTGGATCAATTGGGGTTGGAAAAACCGTAGACATGTACCTTTTAACAATTTTTAATTTAAGTTTAAATTTGACGTCTCTTTGGAGTCGTTCAATATATCTTGTGTGCGATGATAACTGCCTAGCACCCAAATGTTGTAGTTCCGCTGCGCATAGCATTTGGTGGGGTGTTAGAACATGCTTAAAATTGTCAACAAATAATGTTGAGCGAGATCTGTAGGTTTTCAAAATCACATTTGAACATAAGTATAAAATGCATTCATGATCATTCAATAGTGTGCAGATCATTACATACTATTATTGGGTATTACTCGTTATAACATAGGCTATTTAATTATGTTTAAGCTCATGACACCGACCCCATAAACTAATCACCCACGCCAAATGATGGCGTGATTTAAGTGAAACCATTTCCCTTCTTAGGTATTTGTTGCCATCATACCTTTTTCTTGACACAAGTTATCCAACCGCAGAGGGTACTCAACGTACTAGCTCTCGTCTAGGATATGGTCGTCAACCTAATAGTACTACCAATTATTAAAGCGGATATTTCCAATCCACACTAGGATCAAACAATAGTTAACGGTTCATGAATTTAGGGTCTTTGGCAACTAGCTACTCAAGATAATTAAAAACATCTTTCGGGTCCAACAATCATTCATGACTTATGTTCCTTTTTTTAAATAGCATGTATCCCCCTCGCGGGTAAGATCATTTAAATAACACTAAAGAGCGAGGTTATAGACTCACCTTAAGTATTAGTAGTTGTATTAACAAGACGTAGACGGAAAACAATCACCGACGATGAGGACGCCCCTTGAATTCAATTACAACACCTAACAAACAAATCGCGTAATGAATCAACACTTTAAATTACCTTCAAGTACTGTATGTACAAAATTTAGAACACTAAATTTTCTTATAAACTCACGCCAAAATCCCAAACAAGTGATATTTACTAGACACGTTCATTGTTATACGTTATTAAAGCTATTACTCGATTTATAATTCTACCGGTACATACCTAATGTACGGATTGCATTCTCATACTTAAACATCACGAATTTTACGAAACTCACTCTAGACTTCATTTACATCATGTAGAAATCTCATGAAATTTTTCACAAAAATATATCACTTTTAAGTCAACGCTGCCAAACACATTTCCATCCTTGAAAAATCCAGGCAGATTTACACTCTTACGTTGTAAACCAAATTTGACTCACCTAACCAATCCCGTTTACAAAACCAAAATCTAAGTTTGAAAATAGACTTACAAACTCAAGTTTTGAGCTAAAGATCAGCCCTCAACCATTTTTAAAACTCTACTTATAGTCCCCGAGATTTGACCTAAAATCGAACATAAATTTGGATTATGTCGACCTTCATCTCCAGGTACAGAAAACTTTAAACTAACGTAACTTTTGACTCGTTTGGAGCTACAAGCTCTGTCTTATATCAAAACGAAGCTAAAAAGAATATCCACAACTCTATCCAATAATAAAAATCTGGACTCAAACTTAAATCTATGAAAAATAGCCTTGAAAAATCTGATTAAAAATGACACTTTGCAAATCGCATTTCTACCCATTTTCAACCCATTCAAACTACTCCTATGATCCTAAAATCATCTATAAACTACCCTAACACCTCAAAAACATCCTTAATCACTTGAATGATTCATTCACACAAAACCCATTTTATAAAAAGTACATGCAATCTAACCAACAAAATTTAAAACCATCTAAACAAGTATTTAAACACAAACCCATAAACTAATTAAATCAAAAATCAAAATCAACAAACACCCCCCTTTAGCCGTGGGGTTTAAAGAACAAAAACACAAAAAAAAATGTTGTTCTAGCCTTTTTAGTTTACACTCCATGTTTATAAACACTTTTCATAAACATAAACATAAGATTTTTAGATCAAAACCCACATAATTATGAAAAATAATTTTTGAAAAATTAATGATAATGCATGTATGATTCGAGTGGTTAGAATCACTTACAATGATCAAAGAAAGGTTGTTCTATGATTAGTTTTTCCAAAAACCTACAAAAAGTGGTGGTGTGATGGTGGTTGTGGTGTAGCCGTCGGCTAGAGAGAGAGGGAATAGGTGGTGAAATTTTTTGGTGAAAATGTGTTTGTGTGTGTTTGTTTGTTTGTTTTATAAAATTAGGTGGGACCTTTGTGGAATTTTGGCTTTCTTTTGGCCTTAGTGGCAAACAAGTATTTAAAGAGCGGGAATTCAATCCAAGTGTCGATTTTTGAATTTTTGCGGGAGTCGGGGTTCATCCCGGCTACTCCAAAATGATTTTAAATGGTTCAAACGCACCCAAAATGGAATAAAAATGGTTCCGACTCGACTTAACACGAAATAAAATAAAAACTTTGAAAAATCCAAATATTGATCAATCGATAATAAAAGATAAATTTTGGGCATCCGTCGGTATCGTAATCATCATCGGTTCCTCTTGAATCGTAAAAGATTAAAATTAAGACCTACAACATTGGTTTCAACATAAACCGTCAAACATATTATAAACAAAAATTATAAAAATTTCAAAAATATACGTAAAATAGGATTAAATAGTGACGTCGATTTTTGGGGTGTTCCATTTTTGTAAATGTTCCATTTACTTTTGTAATATAAGTGCTCAGGGCTCGTTTGAAGGACTTAACGGATGATTCAAATTCCGAGACTTGCGCCATTATTTATAAAATCATTTTCCCGATAAGAATGAGTCATTACTTCGTCGTGTCTCGAAAACGTTTGATATCATTTATATAAATGGCCGTTTAATTATCTCTAGTTATTTCGGTAAATTTTATCGTGAAAATAAAATCTAAAACTCCAATACACATGTTATTAACAAAATTTTTGGGGTACAATGAGAAATATGATTCCTTAATAAAAAATTTTATTTAGGTAGTTTCTAAATCATCTCGACTATTATTTTTATCAGTTTCGCTCAGTCCGACGCAAAAACGTCAAAAAGTACTACAAGTAATTAAATAATAACCATTTAATTTATGTAACGTAAATGTAAAAGTTTTTAAATTTCTCAATTCATCAAATAATAAAAATAAAATATATTCTTTTGTCCCATATTATTATGATGATTAATGATAGAAACTAGATGAAAAGAGATGGATTCCTAGAGAGAGAAAGTAGTGAGAGAAAGTAGAGAGAGAGATGATTACCTTGGTGAATATTAGATTAGAGAAAATGAGAGTACTAATGACCATCCACCCTTCCTAACATGCTAGGAAGGGCCTTATATAGTCGGGCTTACATGTAACCATAATGGGCTATATTGTTTGGATCGGGCTTGTCTTTTGGGCTTTAAGTAGCTTAAATCCAAGCCCGTGAACTACGACTATTTTAACTATCTATTACAATGTTCTAATAAATATTACAATAGAGACCTATGACCGAACATTCTTGTTTGACTCAATATTTTGAGGCTAACAATCTCCCCTAATGTGAGGTCATTCCTCTTCGATATTTGGAGTTCAATGGAGATTTATGAATTTCATCATACATGAGTCTTGAACGTGTAACAGTAGTTTTGTTCCTTCATGCTGTGATCTTTGAGCCTTTGTCATTGTCTTTCGACTTTGTCTTTTATCTTGAGATCCTCAAATCATTCTTGACTTGTCTTTGCCATCTTGCGATCTTGTGTCTTTATCCACATGCTCACACTATTAATTTGTTGAATAAGTCTTTGGGCATGAATATGTGGTTTTAATCTTTGAATTTGCTGAGTACACCGTGACGCCACCTTCTCGAGACAAAACATAGACACGGACTGAATGGCTTTGACATTCGTCCTAAATCGGTAGCGTTTTACCTCCGGTCGATGAAGACTGTTATACGATATTAAATACCGTACCTGTGATTAGGTAGATTCAATTAAGAATTTCCTTGATAGGGTTTCGCGGCTGTTTCACGGCTGTACTAGCCGTTCTCTTTACTCGACCGTCTCAGAGCAAGACTGCGAACATAAAGAGTGAATCAATTGGATAAATATCCGCTTGATTAAAGTCGTCAATTCAAATTCCTGGAACAAGTTTGATTTATTAAGAATCTTACCATTGTTGCTTTCCAGTTGACACAAGTTTGATTCATAAGAATCTCACAAGTCACCTACCGCAGCGCTGTTTGATGTTGACGCTAGAAGGATTTCCATTCGTCACTGTGAATATTAATGAATATCACTAGGAATGTTCTGGCAAGACCATAAAGATATTGCGTAGAAACCTGAAATGAGTTTGAATCAATTCAGAATCAAACCACTGTTGCTTTTTAGTTTTACATATGTTCAATTCATAAAGAATCTTGCATATGACCTAAGACAATGCTGTTTGATGTTAACACTGGAAGGATTTCCACTCATCATTGTGAATACTAAGTAGTATCACTCTGAGTGTTCTAGCAATATCACAAGGATATAGCGTAGGACTCTCTTGATCTTCATACGTGTGTCCTAACGAGATTTAATTGATCTCTTGGCTCTAGACTCGATTTGTGCACTTTTAGTGGTCGGAGGCTGGAGCAGATGCCACCTATTCAATATCAACTATCTCGGAGTGAGAAAGTCAATAGAAGTCGTGTTGATCTTCGTAACAAGAAAACAAACTTCTTTTGAGAGAAGCCTGAGTAGCTAGGAAAGGGTTGTGCACTTCACCACTGGGTCCATGATGAGTTATCTTCATGATGTGTTGACCCGGTTTATGCCTAAGTTGTATGGAGGGCTTCTTTCTTTAGACCCTTTATCGTTACATTTCTTTTTCATTCTTCAACCCCTTCAATGCTTACCAAGACATCATTAATAGAACCTTGCTGTGATTGTTCCAGTGCTATCATCAGTACTTAGTCGGCATTCAGCTTCGTTCACATTCTACTCCATCTTTCCTAAGGACTTCTAATAATCTATTGGATTTTCCCGGGGAAGATCCCTCCGGTTCTGGTTGGATCATAGGACTTAAACCTAACCACCCTTTTGACACCAATAACGTCGTGAATTAAAGATGTTGTGGGTATTTGATCATAACCATGAGTGCTTGAGTCTTTAGATCACATTTTAATCACATTGTCTCCCCATATCTCTAATATATAAAATCTTTTGATATTAGAGATACAAAATTTGATTAAAATATATTTTGAAAAATAGTCTTGAAAATCATCAGGAGAAAAATGTGTCAAACTTAGCATGAATTTTGGAAAGCTCCCCCTTAAAAATTAATCCAATGGAATTGTCATTACGAGGATTTGATCCACATTAAACATTTGAGGATAGGAGTTGTTGAACACACAATTTTTGAAAGATTTTGAATATCATTGAGAAATTCTTGAAAAAATTGTGTTCAACGCTTTTTGAAAAATCAATTCTTTTTGTCGAAAAGGTTTTTATAAAGCATAAACTTGAGTTCATAGACTTTGAATGTCTTGACGAATCCACTCAAGTGTAAGAAGATTTAACTTCTTTTGCTAAGGGAGCACAAAATCGTACACTCTCCCGTGAATATAGTTTCGGGTTGCAATATGAAAGTGATTACAAGCCATTGTGTTGAGCTCAAAACGTTGAATGTTTTGTGAAAACCTCAACCCGAGATAGATTGCTCTACCCATTGTTAAAAATATTGTCCAAAAGAGACAATTTCCTTTAAAAAGTTAGAAATGACATGTTTTGAAAAATATTTACAACTTTCATTGGAGCTTTATGTACACACCCGTGTCGTTATTGAGCGACATTTCTAGGTACGTCCATATTATCGATACTGAAAGTCATGTCGAGAAGAATATTTTTGGATTATCAAAGATTTTTTTTTTAATTTTGTATTTTGCTTTTTCATTAATATTTACAAGTAGATGTTTGATAGATGAATCAAGCAGGCTTCTTTGCCAGAATCTCCAGTTCTGCTGGAGTCAAACATCTCATACCAATTTGCCTAACAAGATACGCAAACCTCTCTTTCGAAAGAGCTTTTGTAAACAAGTCAGGTAACTGGTAATCAGTTCCAACAAAGTATAATTCAACAATACCCTTTTCAACTTGTTCCTTAATGAAGTGATATCTGACATCAATGTGCTTCGTGCAGGAATGCTGTACCGGATTGCAGGAGATGGCTATGGCTGACGTTGAGTCACAGTACATAGGTACTTTATCAAAGTGGAAGCCATAATCCGTGATTTGTGTTCTCATCCAAAGAACTTGAGCACAACACGCACATAGAGACACATACTCCGCTTCGGCTGATGACAATGATGTGCAATCCTGCTTCTTGGAAGACCATCCCACAAGCTTATCTTGACCTAGAAATTGTGCACCACAAGAAGTACTTTTACGTGTATCAAGACACCCTGCATGATCAGAATCTGAATAGGCCGTTAGAAAGAAACCAGTTTCCCTTGGATACCAGAGTCCCATGTGAATGGTATTCTTAAGGTACCGAAAGATCCGTTTAACCTCCTTGAGGTGCTTTTCAGTGGGTCGTGCTTGATATCGTGCACAATAGCATGTAGCATGATGAATATCAGGTCTGCTTGATGTCAAGTACATGAGGGACCCGATCGTGGAACGATATCTCGTTTGATCTATGGGTAATCCCTCCAAATCAGCATCTAGGGATGTGGTTGATAAAGGTGTCCCAACGGGGTCACATGAGGTCATACCATGCTTTTTGATTATCTATTGACAATACTTAGCTTGGTTAATAAAGATACCACTTGGGGATTGGTGAACTTGAATTCCTAGAAAGAATTTTAGTTCGCCCATCATAGACATTTCAAATCTGCTGTGCATGACTTTTTCAAACCATTTTGAAAGTTTTGTGTTTGTAGACCCAAAAATAATGTCATCAACATAAATCTACACAAGCAAAATGTCATCCCCATATTTATAAGTGAACAAAGTTAAATCAATGGAACCTTTTGAGAAACCTTTGGAGACTTGAAATTTCGAGAGCTCGTCGTACCACGCCCTTGGAGCTTGCTTGAGTCCATAAAGTTCTTTGTAGAGACGATACACCTTGTCAGGATAACGAGGATTGACGAATCCTTCCGGCTGTGTGACATAGACTTCTTTCTTCAAAGGACCGTTAAGAAACGCCGTCTTTACGTCCATTTGATAGACAATGAATCCCTTATGTGCAGCATAAGCAAGAAAAATCCTGACCGCTTCCATTCGAGCTACTGGTGCAAATGATTCTTCAAAATCAATACCCTCTTTCTGTCCATACCCTTTAGCCTCTAGCCTAGATTTATTCTTGATGATCGTGTTCTCTTCATCCATCTTGTTTTTCCAGATCCATTGAAGATTGAATGGTATTACATCGTATGGTCTGTCAACAAGTTCCCAGACTTTAAGTCTTTCAAATTGTTAAAGTTCATCCGTCATCGATTCAATCCAAGCGTGATCAGCCATGGCTTCTTTGATGTTTTTCGGTTCAGCTAAACTCACGGCAAGTGCGAACATACAAACATCACCATCGGTGTTAAGCTGTCGTCTTGTGCGAACGGGTTGTGAAGGGTTTCCGATTACATGAACCAAAGGATGATCTCGGGTCCAATGATGTGTTGAAGGATGTCGTTGATAGAACGTATGCATATTTGATGGATCAACATGGCGAGTAGAAGACTCTCCAGTTTCGTGTACCGGTATACCGAATGGGTTGATAAATTCGTCTTCGTCAGATAATGCATCGTCTGCTGGATTTGTGTTCTCTAGAGCAATGACAGTAGTTGTGGATTTTGTAGGAGCGATTGTTGAAGTGATATTCTGAGGAGGTAAATATGCAGCAACCGTTGTTGAAGTAGATGAAGTTGTATCCTTTTGTTGACGATGATCGGTATCATCATTCTTATCATGAGTGATAGGTGAAGACTTTGATACAACTTGTTTCTCCCCCGTGAAATATTCATCATACATTGGTCCATATAACATTTCCAACTCTTAAATTGTCGTGTCGACTGTCATATCAGCTCTAGGAACATTTTCTGGAACCAGCATTGAACTTGACGGTTAATTGTTGTGGTCTTGAGTTCCGAGTTCCGTGCCGTTGTGAACAAAAGTCATTTGTCGTTGTGGATCGGGACATAAACTATTTTGTTCAAGTGCCATCTCTTGGAATTCATCAAATCGGTTGTGAATGGTCTCGACAATCAATTTTGTTCTCTTGTTGTACACTCTATATCCCTTAGGTTGAGTTGCATATCCCACAAGAATACATGCATCACCTTTCTCTTTCATCTTATCCAAATATTCACCATCTCGAATAATGTAACACGTACATCCAAAAACATGAAGGTGTTTGAGTTGTGGTTTTTGATCATGAATTATGTGATATGGTGTCTTTTCGTGTCTTGGGATAATTAAGGAGCGGTTTTGTGTGTAGCATGCGGTTGACACGGCTTCGGCCCAAAAGTATAGTGGAAGTTTTGAAGCGGGTAATAATGTTCGATCAGCCTCAACTAAAGTGCGGTTTCGTCTTTCAACAACGCCGTTTTGTTCGGGTGTTCGAGCAATAGATGTTTCATGTTCAATTCCTTCGGCTTCAAAATAATTTCTCAGATTTGAATTCAAAAATTATGTACCTCTGTTAGTACGAACCACTTTAACTTGAGCTTGAAGACCATGTTGTATCAGTTTAAGGAAGCTGATGAGAACTTCAAGTGTTTCATCCTTGGACCTCAAGAAGTGAGTCCATGTGTACCTTGAGTAATCATCAACAATTACCAGAATATATTTCTTCCCATTGATACTCTGAACACGCATGGGACCACACAGATCCATGTGAAGAAGATCTAACCGTCCTTTAGAGCTTGGTGTGGTCTTTGTTTTGAAGCTACTTCGTTTAGCTTCAAGATCACAAGAAGAACAAAGATGATCTTTGATGAATTTCAAGCTTGGAAGGCCTCTCACAACATCTTTCTTGGAAAGCAGGTTGATGGTATCAAAGTTGAGATGAGAAAGACGTTGATGCCATAACCATGCCTGAGTCGATGAAGCTTTAGCCATGAAGCAAATTGTAGTTGATGAAGTTGTGTCTTGTAGTGAAATTGTGTAAAGATCAGTACCCCGTGTACCGGTAAGTAAGTCATTCCCATCATAATCACGAACGAAACATGTCTTCTTTCTAAAGGCAACCTCCAAATACGCATCACAGAATTGACCAACCGAGAAAAGATTATGATTGAGCCATTCGACGTAGTATACCCTTTTGATCGTGATATTCCCCTAAACCAAATCTCCATATCCTAGGATCGGTGAAAATTGATCATTTCCGAATCGGACCGTACCTAGGAACTTCTCCACGAAGTTAATTAGAAGCTTGAGATTCCCCGTCATGTGCTTCGTGCATCCGGAGTCCAGTATGAAGAGAATTATTTGTATCACCTACAGAAGAGTAAGAACACGATGGAGCATTTGCTAAATTGGATACTACAGTAGTTGTGATAGTAGAATCATTAGTGTCCTTATCAACATTTAAAGACATAATAACACTCGAAGTCACATTTTCTGTCCTAGCTTTCGGCATCCATTTATATCCTGGAGGACATTGATTAGCAAACCACCATTTCCAAGACTTGCTAGCAGACTCATATAATTCCTTAATTATGCTTCTAGGGTTCTTAGTGGTGGAGTCTGATGCATTACTTTTGTTAGTGGGGGTAGCACCAGAAAGGTTCACTTTGCGTTTGGGTTTACTAGCTCTAATAAGCATCGCAACTTGCTTCTTAGTTCTAGTATCTACGCCTTTGACTTTATTCATAGCACACATAGAATGATTAGCATTAGCACACTTTCCACATTTGACACAAACAAATTTCACAATCATATCATTCAAATCATTCAAATCGTCATTACATGCGATTACAGACTTGTTATTCTTAAAAACATTCAAATTCCTAGGGTGTTCTTCTACTTCCTTCATCTTCCCTTGATTCTTGTGTTTCTAGAACTTATCATTCACTTGAGTGCTCTTAAGCTGAGGCCGACTAACACTAGTAGTGGAGACTATTCCTGTAGTTGAAGACACACGAATATTAGTGTTTCTAGAAGTCTGAGGCGATTGAGTAGCTTTCTTTGTGGGCTTCGTTGTCATTCTATACATCCCTGGTTTAATCACATTATTTTGCTTAACGCTTGGTGCTATGACATTCCTTATGGGTTCATTATGTGGTAACCTTTCTTTCCATCCATCTTGGGGGCAAACACGGGTTTTGCAAATGAGGAATTTGATAAAGCAGATGGGTTTCCCAAGAGTTATTTCACAAGCAAGGTAATATCTTGAGGAATCGGGCGTTGCCACTCAGCATTTTCATGTTTTGCCCAATCTCTTTCAACAAGAGATTTAACATTATCTATGTGGTGTTTAAGTATACCTAATGTTTTCCTACTCTTGCTTTTGGACTCATCTAGAGGAAGGTAGTTTATATATTTGTAAACATTATATTTCTTAGTGGCAAAAGCTTTCTTCCATTGAATTCTCTTTTGTTTGCATTCTAAGAACACTTCATCACGAGTTTTCTGAGTTTGTTTGTTGAAAAGACCATAAAACTATTCATGTAGGCATAATTATATGGTTTCAGAAACTCCTTATTGACAAGTGGTCGACTATCATCATCCCAAAGGACAGTCTCTTCACTATCGGCACTAACAGGCATGCAATCAAGATCGGTCCTTTCAGTCTCATCAAGATACAGACGCGGGTTCGCAACTTGAGCTTTGGAAAGGTACTCTGGACTTGCAAAGCTAGCTTGACCCTTAAACATCGACGGAGGTGCTAGCATTCTTATGGTTTGAATATAATCATGCGTTTTATAAACAACTTTCGTCAAAAATTCGACTTGTTCTTCTAGTTTCGTTAATTTTTCGGTTTCTTTATCATATCTACTTTTGAAGTCTTGTTTTAACGCATCTACCTCTTGTTTCTTAACCTCCTGAATTTTAGTAGAATCGGTAGTGGTCATAGAGAGCTTTTGTTCAAGTTCATTAATTTGGTATTGGCAAGGTACGTTTTTTGAGGTTCATTCATTAAGAAAACATTATATTGACGCTTCTCTTTGGCTAATAACTCAAGAGTTGTATTATATTTGTTTTCAAAATCGTCCTTTTGACTTTTTAACACACTACCCTTGTACCCCTCAAGCTCTTTGGTTTTCTGAAGGAACTCATCTTTATAGCCTTCAGTCATCTCAGTAGATTTGAAAAGAGCAGCTTTGCATTCTTCAAAATTTTGAGTGAGCGTAGCGTTTTCCTTCTTTAAATGCTTTTGACTCTTTTTATTTTCAGTGACACCATTTTGTAAAGTGGCAATTAAATTAGCAAGCGCAATACGTTCCTCTTCATCATACTCATTTGCATGTTGATCATCCTCAT
This sequence comes from Glebionis coronaria, assembly GCA_025667525.1. NCBI lineage: Eukaryota > Viridiplantae > Streptophyta > Magnoliopsida > Asterales > Asteraceae > Glebionis > Glebionis coronaria. Next base: position 467,072,128 of record CM046881.1, read on the forward strand.
ACTCATTATTGCACATGTCTGATGAATCGGGTGTAGTATTGCTATCAACCGTTTCCATCATACACGTGTCATTAATGGCATTGGGTAGATCACTATGCTCATGAATATCACCAAACACATTATATTCGTCAGTAGTGTGTACCTTATCGATTGGCTTAGTGTCAAAGATAGGACCGTTGTCATCTTCAGTGACTTTGAGAACTTCTTCAACCTTTGCCATGTACGAGTAATGTGCATCGAGTTATTGATCACAATCTTCATCATCAGTGTCATCAAGCATTGCTCCTTCCTCAGCTGAGAATTTAACCCCTGCTTCCATCTTCTTACATAGCAGCATCTTTTCCTTGTGATAGATGGAGTCTCTAAACCATTTCGGCTTCCTGCATTCCTTTGCCATATGCCCATAACCTTGGCAATTAAAACATTGAATCCCACTCTGCTGAACCACTTAACTTCCAACAGTTTCCCTATTCCTAGTAGCAGCAGCAATCCTCTGAGTATCATACTTGTCAGTTTGTCGATCATACCTTGCAGAACCCTCAACATGCGTTGGATTATGTCGATCATACCTTGTAGGACTTTCACCACGTCGACTTGTGTCATACCTTGGAGGACTCTCAACATATTGGTTCTTTGTGTTAGATGATGTTCAAAGATTGTTCTTGGTGGGTTTGTAGATTTTCTTGTAAGTCTTCATTAGGAAAGCAATTTGTTGTTTCATCTCTTGATTCTTTTGAGCTTGGTCTTCATCACTATCTTCTTCAGATGATGATTCAGATGGTGGTGATGGTGCTCTTGGCACTTTACCTCGAGATTTGTGGATGATGAAGACTTAGATGATGTGGAATATCGTGGTGAAGATGATGTAGTGGAATATCGTGGTGAAGATGATGTAGTGGAGTATGGCTTAGGAGCACGAGAGTGATGATCTTGAACATGTTCATTGGTAGTCACTAAAGCAAGTGGATTAGCCGTCTTTGCAACACGTTCAGCTCGAATCTCATTTGCTTCATTCTAAAATTGCTTCAAGATATCAAAGAGTCGATGATATGAGACCTCATCTAACTTTTCTTGTTGTTTCACTAAAGTGACGAACCGTGTCCACTCGGATTGAAGTTGCTGAAGAAATTGAACATTGACTTGCATGGTGGAGACTTGCAGATTATTTCTTTCCATGTCAATCATCATTTTATAAAACCTGGAGTAGTATGAATCAATTGATTCTCCATCCCTTGAAGTAAGCTTGCCAAAATTCCAAAACAAGTTTGTTTTGACATCTTGTTTGTTGAGTGATTCTCCTTGTTGCAAGCGTTCAATAGCAGTCCATATTTTATATGCTGTAGGGCATGCATCAACCGTGGAGTAAATATCATCTCCAATCCCACTTAGAACCATATAGATGGCTTCTTTCTCCGCATCATGCCAAGCACAATTTTCAGGTGTGAGATCGGCTCTTGTTTCATCACGTTCACTTGCAGGTATTGGATCAGTAGTATCTGTGGCTGGTCTTGGAGGAATTGAGATTTTCTTGAATACATATGGTCCATGAGTAATACATTTCCTCAAGGCATCACCATTTTGTCTTGTTTCAAGGTATTGTATGAAACGTGATTGCCATTGAGCATACTGACCAGACACAAGCATTGGTGGTCTCTCTTTATTACCCGCCACCATGATATTGTTGTTTGTGACACGATACTCTTGAGTAGAATCCATATCTAAGAGACTTGAAATCGATGAATTAAAAATGGATCTTAAGTAGATGTGTTGTGATTGTTGTTGGCGATGAAAAATGTTAAATCCCCTAAAAATTGTCTTCACAAGAAACCAAAAATGTTAAATCCTCTAAAAATTTTCACTTTTGAAAACATCTTCAATTTTCGGAATAATGGATAATTTCGGAATAACAGACATTTTCAGAGAAATTGTCTTTCTTCGGAATAATGAATGTTTTCAGAGATTTGAGCTTCTTCGGAATAGTTGATGTTTTCAGAGAAATGAGCTTCTTCGGAATATATGATGTTTTCAGAGAAATTATCTTTCTTCGGAATAATGAATGTTTTCAGAGATTTGACCTTCTTCGGAATATTGATGTTTTCAGAGAAATTAAAAATTTCAGAAAATCATACCTTCTTCGGAATAAACGTTTCTTCAGAATAGATGCTTTTCGGAATTATCACTTCTTCGGAATAATCACTTTTTCAGATAAAGAGAAGATTTTAGAAAAATGGTGTTCTTCAGAATAAGATACTTTTTCGGAATTATCACTTCTTCGGAATAATCACTTCTTCGGAATAACAAACCCTTATCTGAAAATCCTTTTTTTCGGAATAATAAACCCTTATCCGAAATTATTTTTTCGGAATGTTCTTTAAAGCAGTTAAACCGTAACTCAGAAATGAATCCAAACACCTCAAAATCTTACGATTTTTACCACAAAAACCAAACCAAATCCCTACCAAATCGATATAAATGAGTTATATCAAGATTTATAGCCCGAAATACTAAAAAGAAATTTAAATCGGGATGATTTAGATGGAAAAATCAACCGAATCAAACTAAAACCAAACAACCAAACACAATCTATCCCGTGGCGATTGATACCAAATGTTGTCCCATATTATTATGATGTTTAATGATAGAAACTAGATGAAAATAGATGGATTCCTAGAGAGAGAAAGTAGTGAGAGAAAGTAGAGAGAGAGATGATTAACTTGGTGAATATTAGATTAGGGAAAATGAGAGTACTAATGACCATCCACCCTTCCTAACATGCTAGGAAGGGCCTTATATAGTCGGGCTTACATGTAACCATAATGGGCTATATTGTTTGGATCGGGCTTGTCTTTTGGGCTTTAAGTAGCTTAAATCCAAGCCCGTGAACCACGACTATTTTAACTATCTATTACAACGTTCTAATAAATATTACAATAGAGACCTATGACCGAACATTCTTGTTTGACCCAATATTTTTTAGGCTAACATATTCAAAATAAAATTTGAATTTAATTAACACGATCTTCGTCGAATTATCAAAAATAAATAACAAGTTCCGTAAATGTTCGAAAGATCTTAGTTCAAACGTTGGTTAAAAATTTCAGGTTATATCATCCACCCCTTTTAGGAAGCGACGTCCAGACGCTTAATTCGTATATAACAGTTTCCAGTCTAACGGTGAAGAGTGGGAAATAGACATGCCATTGTCTAGGTTTCCAAGGAAGGTTGGAAAGACAAAAGTCAAAGAAACGAGTATGCAACAACATACGTGAACCAGGTAATACGGTGATAAAAATATAACAAGTAGTCAATTTAAAGGTGGTTCAGAGCGCACGACTACACGTTGTAATAACTTACAGCAGTCGCTAAGTCATTCAGTTCAATCAAGTTAACCCATGCTTGCTAATTAGCCTAGCCATGATAAATAAGAATAATTTCAAGATTCTCGGATAATTCCAGTCAAAAGAAAGTTACGAGTTAAAGCGGGTTTACGGGCTTGCTCGCTATGGATTAATATCCAAAACATATAATAAATATATATTATCAGAGGGTGCTCACACATGAATCCACATCCAAAAGACGTTACAGGTGATCACAAACAGATTTAAATCCAAGATATATTACAAGAACACCATCTTACCTCCGCCCCAAGCGCATTCAAATCTCAATAAGCACCACCATTGAAAGTCGAAAACATATACATGGTACTCGTTATCCACGATCAGAAATCATTCCACAATGCAGCCTCGAGCTCGCATAATGTACAACCACTTGACTAAATCATAATATAACACAAACAAAATCAAGCAAAGGTTTTTGCACATAAACTTCAATAGTCTATCACGTGTCGTTGACATATCAGAAGAACGAGAAAAGAAAACAAATAGTATACGATGCATTTTAACACATACAATATTTTCCAGAGTTATTCAGTCAAGGTGACTTACTAAGTTGACGTCAAACGAAAGAAAAGATTTTAAAGAACACAAGAGAATTCAAACTTTTCTTTAGGAATCAAAGAGAATACTATTACTTGCATAAGGATCCAACATTTTAAAAGTGTTCTCATCCAGACATTCATCAAAACACTTATAGTTTAAAGATGACCAATTGATTTGAAACAACATTGCCCTTCCTAAACTATGCATAATTAGCTAGATCATGCATACTTGAGGACCAAGCAACTACAACCAACAAAACAAGGCTCTTCCCGAATTATGCATAGTTAGGTAAGCTGTGCATAATTGAGGACCGAGTGACGTCACCAACATTATTATTACACACCAAATATGACTATGAAAGTTTTCGACCTATATTTCAAAATAATTAAATCATTTGAAATGAAATTTGAAATTGGAAAATATTGCTATCATCGTTTCAAGGAACACATCAAACAATTTTCATCCACTTTGGAAACATACTTTTGCTTTGACTTTTTATGAGAGAAAAATAAATAAATAAATAATTTAATCGATGCCATTTGCGTTTGATTCAATGAAACATTTCACATACTCATATATATTTTCAAAATAAATTGTTCACAAAATAACGATAATGTGGTTCCAGATTTAAGATCATTGCAAGCACAACAAGTAAATAAAAAAATCAAGAATCGGTGAGAACGAATGAAGCGAACGAGCAAAATTTTTGCCAGCGAAAATAAACTATATAAGAAATGAAAATACTTCAAAGATATGAAAATAGTTTTGAGATAAGAATAAAAATCTATAGAATCATGAAGTGGACATCGAATATCATCACAAACGCCAAAAATGGGACAACGGTCATAATTCCCATCGTCTCGAGTTACACACACATTCCACCAAATTTAGGTTCCAATAATCGAAAGAAAAAAAGTTACGGGGTTCATGAAGAGGACAAAAATACACCGGGTGACATATCGTTATTAACATGTACTAGCAAAGTAGCAATTCAAAAATAAATAATGGTCCCATACCATGGACAATATTGAAAATGAGCAATTACATGACTACTCAGGTTCAGATATAGACTCGCGAAATCGAAGGAGTGATTTCGAATGATTAAACCATCGTGTCTCAAAACATTAGATATACATCTTAAGAAAATAATACAAGTATGCGTGTGATGGATACTCCACTTGACCATTGTAATTAATGTTACGTTGTATATTGTAAAAGTGAACATTCCACATTTTTAATTTATATCACACCAATTAAGACTTCATACCTGTCATTTTTTTTCAATCTTTACAAAGTTTTTACTTCTAGAAGGCTACAGTCTCAAAATTTTTTACTAACATTAGTAGATCAAGTGAATCGGTTATCATAATTGATAAAATCATTAGGTTTAAAAATCTCGATACTTGTGTCAAAATCTCATTAATGTTCCTATTTTAAGTACCACCAAACGTACATAGTAAGAATTTTTTAAGTTTCATATTATTATGACGACTCATCTTATTACGTATATATAAGTAACCAACGTGACCCAAATCTGTCCAATTGACTCTTAAAAATCCATCTTTGACTCTTTACTGTATATATGTTCTTCTTAAAACTAATCTATTATATGACATTCACACGACTCGACTCACACACTAAAGAGGTCTTACGTGGTATTATCTCGGATAACTTATTAGTTTTAGTCGAAACTTGAATCTCGATAATAATAATAAAAAAATCAAAATGCTTATTTCAATAATTCTGAAATATAGAAAATTTGAATTTTAAATCTTTAGCCAATTTTCAAGTGATTTTAAAGTTAACACATCTCACAGTAGAGTAAAAACGACGTTCCATCAAATTTTAATAATTTATTTCAAGCATTATAATTTCTCACTTAAAGTGTATATTCGGATTTTGTCCCAATTTATTCACTACAAGGAATTATGAGTTCTAGTTTATACCAATGCATTCGTAAATATAACTTGACCTTATGTTTAAAATAAAACCAGTTTTACGAAGTCTCTAACTCCAAAATACATGACCAATTTTTTCTACCCGTGTTCTATATTACAAGATACGCTAAAAGTTTGCTATATTGACCAAAAAATTAATTTGTACCATGCCCAAAGCTACATGTACTCGATAGTCATATTGTTAATTTTATTAATAACTCCTATTTCAAATTAAATTAGGCAAATTTGGACAGTTCTATCACAAGCTTTTAGTATCAATGTATTAATATATGAACAAGGATTTTACGAGTAATATAAATTACTTATTATGATATACCAACCAAGGTTGAAGGAAAAAAAATAATTTCACTTTATCCCTTTATTCTCTAGACGCATTTTACTTGTTACAAGACGTATCATACGTCATTTTTAGTCAAAATTTTCATTCACCAAATATTTAATATGTAAGACACTTCAAGTTTAAATCATTCAATTAACAAAATTCAATACTTATTTAACTGGCACAAGTGTCAAACCTCGTCATATATAATATCAAATTCAAAATAGTGAAACAACAAAACAAATTATATAAACGGAACGAGAATACGTATGTCAACGCTATAAGTGTTGATATCGGCTTTGGGTGCCTCTCGAAATCGTGGAAACAAAAATGAACACAAACCAACCAAACTTCAAGTTATCTCGCTTTCTCACGATGCTAGTCTATCTTTAAAACACATCTCTAAATTCGAGTAGGATGGTAAAAGCGATTAATTGGCGATGCGCCTCAACCACGTTTCATAATATACACACATGATTCGCCGCTACGACGTACGCATCTGTTAGCCTCAAAATATTGAGTCAAACAAGAATGCTCGGTCATAGGTTATTATGTAACATTAGTTAGAACGTTGTAATAGGTAGTTAATTAGTCGTGGTTTACGGGCTTGGATTTAAACTAATTAAAGTCCAAAAGACAAGCCCGACCCAATATATAGTCCATTAAAGCCCGCATGTGGGTGGACTATATATACTACCCTCCTAGCATGTTAGGAGGGTTGGTTGTTCATTTTTCTCACTTCGAATCTAATATTCCAAAAGTTAATCCTCTCCTCCTCTCTACTTTCTCTCACTACTGTCTCTCTCTAGGAATTCATCTCTTCTTCATCTATTTTTCTTTCTCTCTTCATTGCTTAATCATCACAAATATATGGGACAACAATTTGGTATCAATCGCCATGGGGTAGTTTTGTGATTCGTTGTTGATATTACTTGGTTCGTGTGATTTTCTCTTATAATCATCTCGAATTCAAGATTTTTTTTGTGTTTTCCATGCTCTAAATCTTGATATAAATCTTCTACATAGCTGTGGTAGGGATTTGGTCGCATTTGGTTGGTTCAAATCACAGATTTCTTGTCGAAAATATCATTTTTTTACCTCAAAATCTCGTAACTGTGCTATTATTCCGATCAGTGCAATCGGAAAAGGGATTAGTGGTTCCGATCAGTCGCATCGGAAAAGGGTTTTAACATTCCGACCAGCTTTTCCGATCATTATTCCGACTGGACTTAAAATATTCCGATTGCATTTCGATTTGGTATTCCGACAAGGTCTTTCTGACATCATTCCGACAAGGTATTCCGATTGCATTCCGACAAGGTCTTTCCGACATCATTCCGACAAGGTATTCCGATTGCATTCCGATTAGGTCATTCCGACAAGGGATTCCGATTGCATTCCGATTAGGACATTCCGACATCATTCCGACGAAGGGATTCCAATTGTATTCCGATAAGTGATTCCGACGACATTCCGATGATGTGTTTTGCTAAATTTTGTTTGAGTATTTTTTAGACTTAGCCACCATCTAAACTAGTTTCGGAATATCGTTTACACGAAGATCAAAAAAAAAAAAAAGTTTTTTTGCTGGAAAACCCAAGTAAAATTTATTTTTTCCTAGACCATTTTTAGGCCATTTAAGCTTCGATTTCAAATTTTGGCGATGCGAAAAAATTTTTGACCAAAAATTCAAATTCTCGGACCAAAATTCAAATTTTTAGATTTTATTTTTCGTTAAAATTTTCATTTTTCAAACATTTTCCCTACTAGTTATTTGCTATTTCTAACTCGTTTTCAAAATTTGGTTATTCAAAATTTTTCGGTTTACCGTTTTAGTCGGACTGAGGAATTTATTGTCGGACTGAGAAAAATTTCAAATTTTCGGAATTTCAACAACAACACAATCACACCATATCTACTTAAGATCCAAGTTCACTTCATCAACAGAGAGAGACGATCATCATGCCAACGAGTAATGCGGTTACTGAATGTTTAGACGTGAAAGACCTCGAAATGGAACGACTACGACAACAGATATGTTTTTTTGAGAAAAAACGCCATGGACGGTTTTAGAGTACTTCAAGATTCTTTTCAGCGCCTTTCAAAAGTCTTGTTCGACTTACGTGAATCCACTGGCACATTCAGCAAAACATTCACTCATGCCATGGATAGACTTCAAACACAACTTGTCAACGAAAGACTCATTGCTAGTGAATGCAAGATCACTTTCACTGATCTCAAGACATCACTTGAAAAGATGTTTACTTATGACTTCATCAAGTCTTCACTTACCAACGAGTGCTTCAAGAGATATCATGGAATGGATGCTTTATCATACAAAGATCGGATAACCCGCAACATCGACTTCATTGTAACCTATGTGAATCACACAATACAGACGCAACAAACAATTGATGACATACTTCATACCAGTTGTGGTATCGCATCAGATATTGAGAATACAAGATGCAGATATGAGACTCCAACGCATAGTTCAGGGAATGATTACAACAACTCTGGGAAAGACAACAGCAGCTCTGGCAAACAACACATCGACTCTGAGAATGTCATCAGCAATACACCTTCCTATGATAATGGTCCTGTTTTCGATTCTGAGCCATTGGAAGAGGTACATTATGATGATTGTAATGTGTTTGGAAATGCTAATACGCATGAGCATAGTGATCAAACTCAAACCATTATTCCCACATGTATGACGGAAAAGGTTGATAGCAATACCATACCTGATCCATTAGACACGTGCATGATAACTAGGATTTTACCTAATTAAAAAGATTCGTTTCAAGTATGTCTAATCGAATTGATCTTAGCTCTCTATGTGACTTCGTTTTATTTTGGTGGGAACAAAGATGTGTCGTTGTAGTATTTTAAAATTAAAAGGTGCAAAACAATTAAAGTAAAAGTGCTCTTAAAGTAAATCTAAGTCTAATTAAAGTAAGGGTGCAAATATTTAAAAACGTGACTTAAATTAAGGGGCACTAAGTTAAATGACGTGAACTTAAATCTATCTAAGGCAAACTTAAAGTGCGACAAAAACTAAGGCAAGTCTAAAATAAAACTAAGGCAAATAATCTTAAAGTGCAATTAAATAAAAGGCAGGACAATTAAGCTTGAAATTAAAAATCAAAGACAAAAACTAATTAGAACCTGAATACAGCTCATTCGGAATAAACCTTTGTTTGGAACAATCACTCGTCCTAAATGTCACCTTTGGTTGAAATGATTCTTCTTCACTTGGAATATTACCAAAATCCTTGATCCGGAACAAATTGATCTGAATATGTCACTTATCCAAAACAATGCTTCGTTCGGAACTTACTGATTCGGAACTCTCACTTGTTGCCTTGATTCGGAAGTATTAGGTCACCCTTGATTCGGAAGTTTCCGAATGAAGCTCCTTGATTCGGAAGTTTAGAACTTCCGAATGAACACCCTTGACTCGGAAGTTTTTGACTTCCGAAAGAACAGCCTTGATTCGGAACTTTGGTCCTTGATTCGGAACTTTAAGTTGATTCGGAACTTTTGAAAAGTTCCGGATGAAACCCTTGGTTTGGAACTTTGGAGTTCCGAATGAGTAAGTTTGGTTCGGAAGTTTTGGCTTCGTCCGGAACTTTGAAAGTTCCGGATGAACAAGTTTGGTTCGGAAGTTTTTCAAATCCCAAATCTTCCGGATGAAGCCTTGATTCGGAACTTTAGAAGTTCCGAATGAACACTTTCCTTTGCCTTGGTTCGGAATATACCTGGAAAGATCAGAAACAAGCAAACATTCCCGAAGAACAAGGGGAACAGTAGCAGCAGAAATAATCACAAAATAAATCAAAATCAAACACACGGATAATTATAAATAGTAACGAATCAACAAATAAGCATCAACAAACAATTAAAAACATGAAATCAAACAACTTTAATCAAAATAATCAAACACCACTTGAATCAAAATAAAAGCATGAACATGAACATAACATAAACACATGAATCAAGAATAAGAAAGGTAGATAAGAGATTGACAAGATAAAATAAAGATTTGACAAGAATTAAAATGAAAACTTACTTGGAATTAAATGGTAATTAAGGTGCATAACATGAATTTAAATGACATGAAAAGTAAATGAAAAGATATGAAAATGGTGGAAGACTAATTGTCACCTTAGCCAACAAGAGATAAAAATGACTAATCTAATCTATTTATAGGGGAGGATTAAGGAAGCATCCTCCCCTCCTTCCTTTCTTGTTAATTGCAAGATTAAGTCCCTTTCTTCTTAATTCTTCATTAATTGCGTCATTAGTCCTTTTCTTCTAATCTTCTTTAAACTTGGACTTAAGGGACTTTTGACTTCGGGATTTCTTTTGAACTCGTCTTTAAATTCTTCAATAAAATAGACTTGAATTCTTCGGCTTTTGATAAACTTCCGTCTTTTGACTTTTTCTTCGATAAATCTTCAGAATTGGTCGTGGACTTCCGTTCTTTTTGCACTCTTGACTTCTTGACTTCGTCTTTCATCCTTTTCTTCAATAAAAGTCCGTAAATGCACGTGAATGTTCGTGTTTTCTCCACTTTTCACCTTTTCATCCTAAATCACAACAAAAACACAAACCACGCATAATTCCGACATAAAAGACATAAAATACACGTTTTGGTCCGGTTATTATTGTAGTTAAGTGGTAGAAAAGATGGGTGTTTACACACCTATCAAATCCCCTACACTTGACCATTGCAATGTCCTCATGCAATGCATTAGTTACAAAGCAAGATTACACTTTTCATCATAATCAATCCACGTTGGTCTTTATTAAAGAGATAGAAAATTAAAGACATTCAAAATAAAGAAATCAAAAGCATACCTTGGTTTTTGAAAATGTTATGAATAATCATCATCCTCAAGTTTTCACTTTCTCCAAACCAAGCTTAAAAACGAGATCGTTGTTATTATAAGTTAGTAGACTAACACGAACTCATGTGGGCCAATTACTTACTTAGACTCCCTTATTCCTAGGGGTATCTCTTATATTTTATTGTTGTCTTGAATGATCACGAAGATGCATTGTTTGACTTATTTCGATAGTTATTTAGTCTGAAAATAAAATGCACGATTTAATCAATAGTTAGCTAAAGGACCAAATCTTTTAAAACTGCTTCTCGGGACCTCATAAAGTTCATATCTTGGCATAACTCGCTTCGCGATTTGAGACCTTTCTCGGACCGATATTTGGCAGTGACTTCATACTTCAAATCTTGAGAGACGTTAATGAAATAATGGTCTTCTCTTCATAATAGGAATTCTTCACTTTGAAGTTTTGAGAGATTCATTCTTGGACCACGACTTCTTCATTTTTTCTCCAATCTTTATTTTGGACTTTGATATACAACGATCCGCCTCCTTTTATGACTTGGATCTATTTATCCTCATACCTTGTTAGGGTCTTTTCGGATACACTTCTCCATGACGTTTGGGGAGTTTTGCTTTACGTCGTATGTCTCGATCCTTCATATTGATTTTCGATAAATGATTCTTCACATCACTTTGGATCTTTAGCAACAAAACATATCCCTCATGCCTTGTTAGGGCCTTTTTGGACTCACCAATCTTTGCATCCCGCTTCAATAAGTTATGCCTTGGCTATGAACTCTAATCCATACCGAGCAACTTTTAAACGATCTGGGGCTAGAAGCTAAGTAACTTTTCAAATCGTACAACCTTATTTATTAGCAGATAAATTTATTAGCAAGCGATGGGAGAATAGGCTTATAATTAACTCACATAAATTCACGAAAGAATACCGGACTTATAATTGACTCTATCATCTCTCGTTCTCCACAGTTTAAAATCTCAAGTAATGAGACTCGTGGATGCTTAGCCTATTAAATCAAAGTTTTGGGTTTTCGAGTAGCCTATAGGATCTTGCAAATTCTTAGACTTTTTCAAGTTTAGAAATCGCATTTTAAAGTTCCCTTGATAAACGACTCTCTAGTATCAATTATAGGAACTTGCGAAAAGTTCTTGTTCTTAACCCATGAGAGTTAAGACTTTCGCGTTTTATAGCTCCCTATATAAAAGCCTAGCAAAACTTGACTTAAACACGTTAAGGATACTAGCTAGAGTAAACTCGGGTTGAGTCAAAAGATTCACAACGTTTGAAAATTAAAACCACTTTATTAAACATTTATTCTAATAAGGAAAGAAAATAACTATACAAAAGGGAAAAACTAATAGGCCAAAATAGATCAAAAATTTTGAAAAATGTCGAAAAATTGATTTTCCGGTTAAAATGAGGACAAATACAAGGAAAAGACCACTTAACTTCGATAGAAGTCCCCCCTACACTTAAGATAAACATTGTCCTCAATGTTTAAGCATGTGGGAGTAAGCTCCCCTACACTTAGGACATTGTGCACGTTGTTTAAATCTTGCTAAGGAAAAGACAACTAAAGAGATTCCTATTTTAATATTGAGAAAATATAAAATAGTGAATCGAAAAGAGTTTAGGATAGAACCGGGAAGACGTAGAACACGGAATCACGGGTCGTCAAGAATTATCAAGAGTGGATCATTGAAGCTCGAATCCCTGATTAAGAAGTGAGGAGAGGAAATAGCAATCCAAAGGGTCCCCCTACACTTATGGTAAAGAAAGCGAAAAGATAGATGCATGGGTTGCCTCCCAAGAAGCGCTTGGTTTTTGTTAACCGAGTCGTGAGCCTGACTCGACCTTGATCATCAACGGAAGTAGCATGAAAAATATCCACCAGGATCAAAGACATAGTTTTCGTCCATCAATAAGCAAGAGCTTAAGGTGAACAAGGCAAGCCAAAAGAGAAGTGGCAAGGTTCCCTTAAGCAGTGATGGAGCACAGTAGAAGCAAGTATGGTGCGGTGCAAGCATGTCTTCAATGGGTCCAAAGATTTTTCCTTTTATTTCATCAGGTGGATACTGAGATAGCTTAAAGACTTCAATACCGGGGTCGAACACCTTTTCCTTCAGGGGAAAATAGCACTCAGGCTCAGCCGAGTGTGAAGAAGATCCGCAAAGAAGCACAACCTCGTCCTCAGAAGTGGGACAAAGAGGTGTCAAATCATACGTGCAACGGATTTCGGTGTCGACCGGTTTCTTCTCCTTTGACAAAATGCTCTTCAAATCTAAAGTAGGATCAAGACGATAATCTTCAAAGTCAAAAGGAGGAGCATCACTCTCATGAGGGAAGTATGTGTTGAGAAATTCAGAGAAATCTTCCTCAAATGAATAATCGTCCAAAGTAGGATCGAGTGATGGCGGAGGATCTTCATCATGTGAAGAATCGCTCGATAGAGTATCAGCCTCATCAAAATCATCGAAAGTGGGCAGCTCGGGATACTCAGAAGTAAAATTAAAATCATCCGAGTCTGAGCTAGAATCATCTTGATCATAAGCATCAAAGACCGGTGGTGAATCATAAATGGGAGAAGCGTCCAAAGTAGGGAGAGAATCATCCACATTATCTTCAAAGAGTGGATTATCAGTGGAAGACTCGAATAGAGGATTGTCATAGACGGTAAAGTCATCGAGCACATTGATCATATTCACTGATTCTCGGCCTCCAAAGGATTTGCCTGTAAGCTTCCCCATTTTAAAAACTTTTGAATCATCCCCGACTCGTAAGATTAACTCACCTTCGGCCACATCTACTAGAGCACGTCCGGTTCTCAAGAATGGCCGACGAAGTATTAAAGGAATACGAGGGTCCATTTCATAATCAACTACGACAAAATCGACCGGGAAAGTAAATGTGCCAACTTTGATAAACACGTCTTCGGCTATACCAACGGGGTAAGCGAGAGTGCGGTTTGCAAGTTCGAGAGTCATCTTTGTAGGAATGAGATCGGGCAATGATAGTGTTTTCCAAACACTCAGTGGCATCAAATTAATACTAGCCCCGAGATCAGCAAGGGCAGTAAATTCTTCAGTTTTTTTGAACACGCAAGGCAACACAAAACGACCGGGATCTCCAAGCTTTTCCGGAAGTTCTTTAAGAAGGACTGCAGAGCAGTTTTCATTTAATCGTGTGTTGGCGAGTTCAATCAGTTTCTCCTTCTTGCTAAGTAATTCCTTGAATGCTTTGACAAATTTCGGCATGTGGCAAAGTGCTTCAACAAGGCTAATGTTGATGGTCATTTTAGATAGCATATCCACATATTTCGATACTTGACAGTCATTCTTAGTTAGCTCGTTGGTCTTGCCTATGCGAGAAGGGTATGGGATTCTAGGTTGATAAGGGTTAGGTGAAGGTGTAGTTGGTGAAGGTTGTGATGTTGAAGGGTCCTTCCGAGATACATTGTCATGACGAGGCGGAGACGGTAATGGTGTACTATTACTAGGTGTAGGAGGAGTAGGGATACATGGTGGTGGAGGAGGTATGGATGATGGTGGTGGAATAGGTGGATCGACAATGGTAAGTCCACTACGCGTAGTTATAGCACTCACATTAGCTCGCGGATTGGGGATGGTGTTTGAAGGTAGAGAACCCGAAGAAGAAGAAGGTTGAGCTTCGGGCAAGAAACTAGCCAACAGATTCTTTAATTCAGTTGTTTGAGTGATGAAGGAGGATTGAAGATTTTCACGAACTTCGGTTCTGATGTCATTACCTTGCTTCAAGATATCTCCTTTCAAATTGATTATTTGGCTCTGTAGATTCTTGATTTGCTCACCTTGAGTTCTCATGATGGTGTCAACATCGGGATTAATGGGTGGGTGTTGTTGGGTGGGTGGTTGATAAGGGTTAGAAGCACGAGGTGGGATTTGGTTGCCTCTATTGTAGTTGTTGGCGGGGTTTTGGTTTTGAGGAGAAAAACCGGGAGAAAGGTAATTGTTTGAACGGTAACTCAGCAGATTTCTATCCCCTTGTTGTCTAGCTTGGTAATTTTCCGGTGAATAATTACCGTAAGCTGCATACACATTTTCCGGATTTCCTTGTGTCGAAGGACAATCGGTGTATGGATGAGGACCGCCACATGTTTCACAAGGATTAGCAACTGCTTTAACTTGTTGTGGTTGTTGGTTTGAAGCGAGAAGCGTAATACTTTTGCTCATTTCGGCCATCATGCGGGTGAGTTCGGTCATCTCAGGGTTTGCTGAGGTTGAGGAAACATTGACTCTCGGGTGGTTCCTAGAAGAAGCAGAGGAATCCCAGTTCTTGTGGTGAGTAGTCATGTTCTCAATTAACTCTCTACACTCCTCGGGTCTCCTTTTCATGAATGTGCCACCGGCGGCTGCATTTATCGTATCACGATCTCGAAAAGTCAATCCGTTGTAGAAAGTATCAATTAGGGTCACAGGGAGCATGTTGTGGTTTGGACATCGGTCGATCAAGACATTATATCTCTCCCAAGCGTCAAAAAAAGATTCATCAGGGTCTTGCATGAAACCGCTGATCTGATTGCGAAGGCTTGTGACCATGGATGGTGGAAAGTAGCGCGATAGAAAGCGTTGAGTCATATCATCCCAAGTGTGAATAGAATTCTTCGGGAGACGATCAAACCATTTCTCGGCATGATGCGATAAAGTATGTGGGAAGAGTTGTAGGCGGAGTACATCCATTGTGGCCCCAGGCAACTTCATGCTTTGGGTGATTGTAATGAACTTGTCGAGGTGTTTGTTGGCATCATCATCAGGCAATCCTCTAAATGGGTTTATTTGTACTTGCTGAATCATGTGGTGCTTCAACGAAAACTCAGGAGCGTTGATTTGCATCGGCGCAATCGGTCCTCCTCGTCCAAACATTGTTGGTTGACAAAGTTCCTCCATCGTCCGAAGATCGGGCTGTGGAAGAGCATTGTTGTTATTATTATTATTATTGAGGTGCGGTGGCATGTTGTTGTTGTTAACACCTGCCATATCTAAATCTTCTTGAGGCTCGGGCTCTTGATAATTAGAAGATCTAGTACGCATACACCTGAAAATGCAAAAGAAAACAAAACCAAACACAAAGACAATATATATATACACAAGAAAGATAAAATCTTTTTGGATTTTTGAAATTTTTAATTTTTATGTATTTTTTTATTTTTTTATTTTTTTATTTTTTATTTTTTATTTTTTTTGAATTTTTTATGCAAGAAAAATAACGTTCACAAGTGAACGGATCCCAAAAAGCAACGTGTCTCTCACAGAAAACTGTTGATCTTTACGAAAAGAGCCGGCAGCGGCCCCATTTGATAACTAGGATTTTACCTAATTAAAAAGATTCGTTTCAAGTATGTCTAATCGAATTGATCTTAGCTCTCTATGTGACTTCGTTTTATTTTGGTGGGAACAAAGATGTGTCGTTGTAGTATTTTAAAATTAAAAGGTGCAAAACAATTAAAGTAAAAGTGCTCTTAAAGTAAATCTAAGTCTAATTAAAGTAAGGGTGCAAATATTTAAAAACGTGACTTAAATTAAGGGGCACTAAGTTAAATGACGTGAACTTAAATCTATCTAAGACAAACTTAAAGTGCGACAAAAACTAAGGCAAGTCTAAAATAAAACTAAGGCAAATAATCTTAAAGTGCAATTAAATAAAAGGCAGGACAATTAAGCTTGAAATTAAAAATCAAAGACAAAAACTAATTAGAACCTGAATACAGCTCATTCGGAATAAACCTTTGTTTGGAACAATCACTCGTCCTAAATGTCATCTTTGGTTGAAATGATTCTTCTTCACTTGGAATATTACCAAAATCCTTGATCCGGAACAAATTGATCTGAATATGTCACTTATCCAAAACAATGCTTCGTTCGGAACTTACTGATTCGGAACTCTCACTTGTTGCCTTGATTCGGAAGTATTAGGTCACCCTTGATTCGGAAGTTTCCGAATGAAGCTCCTTGATTCGGAAGTTTAGAACTTCCGAATGAACACCCTTGACTCGGAAGTTTTTGACTTCTGAAAGAACAGCCTTGATTCGGAACTTTGGTCCTTGATTCGGAACTTTAAGTTGATTCGGAACTTTTGAAAAGTTCCGGATGAAACCCTTGGTTCGGAACTTTGGAGTTCCGAATGAGTAAGTTTGGTTCGGAAGTTTTGGCTTCGTCCGGAACTTTGAAAGTTCCGGATGAACAAGTTTGGTTCGGAAGTTTTTCAAATCCCAAATCTTCCGGATGAAGCCTTGATTCGGAACTTTAGAAGTTCCGAATGAACACTTTCCTTTGCCTTGGTTCGGAACTATACCTGGAAAGATCAGAAACAAGCAAACATTCCCGAAGAACAAGGGGAACAGTAGCAGCAGAATTAATCACAAAATAAATCAAAATCAAACACACGGATAATTATAAATAGTAACGAATCAACAAATAAGCATCAACAAACAATTAAAAACATGAAATCAAACAACTTTAATCAAAATAATCAAACACCACTTGAATCAAAATAAAAGCATGAACATGAACATAACACAAACACATGAATCAAGAATAAGAAAGGTAGATAAGAGATTGACAAGATAAAATAAAGATTTGACAAGAATTAAAATGAAAACTTACTTGGAATTAAATGGTAATTAAGGTGCATAACATGAATTTAAATGACATGAAAAGTAAATGACAAGATATGAAAATGGTGGAAGACTAATTGTCACCTTAGCCAACAAGAGTGAAAAATGACTAATCTAATCTATTTATAGGGGAGGATTAAGGAAGCTTCCTCCCCTCCTTCCTTTCTTGTTAATTGCAAGATTAAGTACCTTTCTTCTTAATTCTTCATTAATTGCGTCATTAGTCCTTTTCTTCTAATCTTCTTTAAACTTGGACTTAAGGGACTTTTGACTTCGGGATTTCTTTTGAACTCGTCTTTAAATTCTTCAATAAAATAGACTTGAATTCTTCGGCTTTTGATAAACATCCGTCTTTTGACTTTTTCTTCGATAAATCTTCAGAATTGGTCGTGGACTTCCGTTCTTTTTGCACTCTTGACTTCTTGACTTCGTCTTTCATCCTTTTCTTCAATAAAAGTCCGTAAATGCCCGTGAATGTTCGTGTTTTCTCCACTTTTCACCTTTTCATCCTAAATCACAACAAAAACACAAACCACGCATAATTCTGACATAAAAGACATAAAATACACGTTTTGGTCCGGTTATTATTGTAGTTAAGTGGTAGAAAAGATGGGTGTTTACACACCTATCAGTGCAATAATTCTTCTTACAATGATCAACATGCAAATGAGTATGATGACGAGGAACGTGTTGCGCTAGCAAATTTAATTGCTACTTTACAATACGATGTCAGAGAAAATAAAAAGAGTCAAAAGCAATTAAAGAAGGCAAACGCAACACTCACTCAAAATTTTGAAGAATGCAAAGCTGCTCTAATTATGTCTAGTGAAACTATAGATAGCTATAGAGCGGAGCTTCTTCAGAAAACCAAAGAGCTTGAGGGGTACAAGGGAAGTACGTTAAAAAGTCAAAAGGACGATTTTGAAAAAAAATATAATACAACTCTTGAGTTATTAGCCAAAGAGAAGCGTCAATATAATATTTTCTTAATGGATGAACGTCAAAAAACGTACCTTGCCAATACCAAAGTTAATGAACTTGAACAAAAGCTCTCTATGACCACTACCGATTCTCCTAAAATTCTTGAGGATAAGAAACAAGAGGTAGATGCGTTAAAACAAGACTTCAAAAGTAGATATGATAAAGAAACCGAAAAAGTAACGAAACTCAAAGAACAAGTCGAATTTTTGAAGAACGTTGTTTATAAAACGCATGATTATATTCAATCCGTAAGAATGCTAGCACCTCCATCGATGTTTAAGGGTTAAGCTAGCTTTGCAAGTCCTGAGTACCCTGCCAAAGCTCAAGCTGCGAACCCATGTCTTTACCTTGATGAGACTGAAAGGACCGATCTTGATTGCATGCCTGTAAGTGCCGATAGTGAAGAGAATGCCCTTTGAGATGATGATAGTCAACCACTTGTCAATAAGGAGTTTGTGAAACCATATAATTATGCTTATGAGAATAGTCTTTATGGTCTTTTCAACAAACAAGCTCAGAAAACTCCTGAGGAAGTGTTTCTAGAATGCAAACAAAAGAGAATTCAATGGAAGAAAGCATTTGCCCCTAAGAAATCTAATGTTTACAAATACATAAACTACCTCCCTCTAGATGAATCTAAAAGCAAGAGTAGGAAAACATTAGGTATTCTTAAACACCACATAGATAATGTTAAATCTATTGTTGAAAGAGACTGGGCAAAACGTGAAAATGCTGAATGGACACGTCCGATTCCTCAAGATATTACCTTGCTTGTGAAAGAACTCTTAATTCCAAACACGGCGTTATTTAAAGAAACTGTTCTTCAACTTGAGGAGTTCATTCGGACTGAAATGTATGATGATTTAAAATACGTTGAATATCTTGAGAAACACATTGATGATCTTCAAATGGAGAAGTCTGATTTCTCAGATGAATATGATTTACTCTTACAAGAATGCGTTTCTAAAGATGTTATGTGTGCTTATTTTACATCTTGTGCTGATATTGATGAATATTCTGAAGTTTCATGCCAATATCTTGATAAGATCAAAGAATGTGAATGTCTTGAAATTGAGCTTTCGAAACGTATAGAACATGTTGACAAAAAGGCTTTTGAGTTACTTCAACACAAAACTGATTTCCTTCAAAAACATTGTCATTCACTTGAACTTGCTCTGCAAAAAGAAGTTGGTAGTTTTCCACATGATGATAAATTGAAAGAAAAACTTTCCCAAACACTTCGAGAAATGAATGAACAGAATTTGGAAATTAAAGGGTTGAAAGCTCAATTACAAGACAGGGACAGAGCAATAGTAGAGTTGCAGAAACTCGTTGCTAAAATGGGTGGGAAAATCGTGGAACCTAGCATTAAGAAACCTGTTGTTCGACAACCCAATGCCTACAAGGATCCAAAGCTGTCTATCTTAGGAAAACCGACTCCGTTCTCCAATTCTTCTCATATGAAATCTAGGTTACCCCCTAAGACTGATGTGCAACCAAGTGTTCCAAAACCATCCATATCACCCTATGTTCCTCCATTTACAAAGCACACTATTGCTAAACCCAACCATGTGAATGCACCTAGCACCTCTAGGACTCCTCCAAAATGTGTGACATTCACGTCCACAAAGGAATCTGTAGGTTCAAATGACCTCGTTCATACCCTCAATCTAGAGGATGCGAAACAAAAAGGGAAGATTCAGGAAGACAAACTCGTGTATGAAAAAACTAGTTCACCAAATCTCGCTAGAGTTCCACACACTCCTAATGGTAGTCAACCAAAACTTAGGATCCCTTTTCTGCAATCTAGGAATTGGAAACCATCCCTGTATGTCCCATTTGCAAAAAGGGCATTCACAATTGAAATCATGACCATTGCATTTTGCAATACCTCTATGAGGTCAAATCTCGTTCCTTTGAACGGAGATCGAATACAGAATCCCATAAGACACCAAGGAGATACAAACCCGTCTCAAAGAA
Source organism: Glebionis coronaria (assembly GCA_025667525.1). Taxonomy (NCBI): domain Eukaryota; kingdom Viridiplantae; phylum Streptophyta; class Magnoliopsida; order Asterales; family Asteraceae; genus Glebionis; species Glebionis coronaria. The sequence continues at coordinate 467,092,825 of CM046881.1, forward strand.
AAGCAACAACAACAAATCTGAAACATGGATTAAAAAAGGACTTAGTTTCTCTCCAAAGAAGTCTTCCGCTGTGCAAGAGAAAGCTACTCCTAAATCTAGTCTTCAGTGGATACCAACGGGTCGAATCTTCACGGAAGTTGGTCTTAAGTGGATTCCAATAGAGAAGAGTGATGACACCTGCACCAGCACTAATGCTACTGCTCTACACGCTGAAAGGAATTTGTTACTCCTAATTCTAGTATTTGTGCAAACTCTTGTTCTGTGATTGCAGGTACAACAGCGTATTCTGAACCCACTTCTCCCTCTTCAAAGGGTTCCAATTCTGTACATTCGATATCACCTTCTGCCGTACAAAACTCTATTTTGGATTATTTTCGAAAAACTTGAGAAAAAAAATATAATAAAACGTAAATATCCATAGAAAAACAAAATAAAAAATGGAAAAACTTTCAAAATACCAAAAACATTCTTCTCGACATGTCTTTCAGTATCGATAATATGGACGTACCTAGAAATGTCGCTCAATAACGACACGAGTGTGTACATAAAGCTCGAATGAAAGTTGTAAATATTTTTCAAAACATGTCATTTCAATTATTTACAATTACCTCATATTGTGACTCGTACTTCCAAGAACGGAAAGTTGATCACGAATGATAGCTTATCCTTAACAACGGGAAAATAAATTTTCTCGGTCATGAGCTCTCATTAAAAACATTCAAAGTTTTTAAGCTCATGTAAACGACTTACAGTTAAATGTCAGACTGTAACTCGAACTTCAAATAAATGAAAGTGTATCTTTAAAGATACCTTATCCTACCAAACGGGTAGAGCAATCTATCTTGGGTTGAGCTTGTAACAAAACATTCAACGTTTTGAGCTCAACACAATGGCTTGTAATCACTTTCAGATTGCAACCCGGATCTAAATTCACGGGGGAGTGTACGCTTTTTGTACTCTTACCCTTAGCAAAAGAAGTTAAATATTCTTACACTTGAGTGGATTCGTCAAGACATTCAAAGTCTATGAACTCAAGTTTATGCTTTAGAAAAACCTTTTCGTCAAAAAGAATTGATTTTTCAAAAAGTGTTGAACACAATTTTTTCAAGAATTTCTCAATGATATTCAAAATCTTTCAAAAATTGTGTGTTCAACAACTCCTATCCTCAAAAGTTTAATGTGGATCAAATCCTCGTAATGACAATTCCATTGGATCAATTTTTGAGGGGGAGCAATTCAACTTCATGCAAAAGATTAACACATCTTTCTCCCGAAGATTTTCAAGACTATTTTTCAAAATATATTTTAATCAAATTTTGTATCTCTAATATCAAAAGATTTTATATATTAGAGATAGGGGGAGAAAATGTGATTAAAATGTGATCTATAGACTCAAGCACTTTAACTCTTACCCACATGTGCAAAATGTCTACTTAAATTCTTTCGCATTTCAATGCACATGTGAAGGGGGAGTATTTCTGAAACGACAAAACTAGCAAGGTGTTAAATGTTTTCCAAACACTTTGTTAGAATTTAAAGTGGTTTTCATGGTTACGATATAATTACCACAACATCTTTAATTCACGACGTTATTGGTGTTAAAAGGGTGGGTAGGTTTAAGTCCTATGATCCAACCAGAACCGGAGGGATCTTCCCAGGGACAATCCAATAGATTATTAGAAGTCCATAGGAAAGATGGAGTAGAATGTGAACGTAGCTGAATGCCGACTAAGTACTGATGATAGCACTGGAACAATCACAACAAGGTGCTATTAATGATGTCTTGGTAAGCAGTGAAGGGGTTGAAGAATGAAAAAGAAATGTAAGGATAAAGGGTCTAAAGAAAGAAGCCCTCCATACAACTTAGGTAGAAACCAGGTCAACACATCATGAAGACAACTCATCATGGACCCAGTGATGTGAAGCACAACCCTTTCTTAGCTACTCAGGCTTCTCTCAAAAGAAGTTTGTTTTATTGTCACGGATATCAACACGACTTCTATTGACTTTCTCACTCCGAGATAGTTGATATTGAATAGGTGGCATCTGCTCCAGCCTCCGATCACCAAAAGTGCACAAATCGAGTCTAGAGCCAAGAGATCAATCAAATCTCGTTAGGACACACGGATGAAGATCAAGAGAGTCCTACGCTATATCCTTGTGATATTGCTAGAACACTCAGAGTGATACTACTTAGTATTCACAATGATGAGTGGAAATCCTTCCAGTGTTAACATCAAACAGCACTGCGGTAGGTCATATGCAAGATTCGTTATGAATTGAACATATGTAAAACTGAAAAGCAACAGTGGTTTGATTCTGAATTGATTCAAACTCATTTCAGGTTTCTACACACTATCCTTATGGTCTTGCCAGAACATTCAGAGTGATATTCATTAATACTCACAGTGACGAATGGAAATCCTTCTAGCGTCAACATCAAACAGCGCTACGGTAGGTGACTTGTGAGATTCTTATGAATCAAACTTGTGTCAACTGGAAAGCAACAATGGTAAGATTCTTAATGAATCAAACTTGTTCCAGGAATTTGAATTGACGACTTTAATCAAGCGGATATTCATCCAATTGATTCACTCTTTATGATCGCAGTCTTACTTTGAGACGGTCGAGTAAAGAGAACGGCTAGTACAACCGTGAAACCCTGTCAAGGAGATTCTTAATTGAATCTACCTAATCACAGGTACGGTATTTAATATCGTATAACGGTCTTCACCGACCGGAGGTAAAACGCTACCGATTTAGGACGAATGTCAAAGCCATTCAGTCCGTGTCCATGTCTTGTCTCGAGAAGGTGGCGTCACGGTGTACTCAGCATAGTCAAAGATTCAAAACCACATGTTCATGCCCAAAGACTTATTCAACAATTAAAAGTGTGAGCATGTGGATAAAGACACAAGATCGCAAGACGGCAAAGACAAGTCAAGAATGATTTGAAGATCTCAAGATAAAAGACTAAGTCGAAAGACAATGACAAAGGCTCAAAGATCACAACATGAAAGAATAAAACTACTGTTACACGTTCAAGACTCATTTATGACGAGATTCGTAATCTCCATTGATCTCCAAATATCAAAAGGGTATGACCTCACATTAGGGAAGATTGTTAGCCTCAAAATTATTGTAACATTAGTTTGAACGTTGTAATAGGTTGTTTGTGACCAATCTAACATTTTCAGGTAGTTAAATATTTTCTCGTAAATATTTTGAAACTTATTTTTATGTTGGTTGACGAACTCACAATTTACGGATTTAAATTTGGGCTTACGTGCATAATTTGGCGTCTTTTACGACTAAACCGGAAACCTTAGGATTACGTATTTACGTTTTTGAACTCCGTTTTTGATGAGACAATTTTTATTGGATTCGTTTTGTGACGGTGATTCATAATTTATAAAAACGTTTTTCGTAAAACGACCCGAGGACACGTAAATCGAGAAAACTAGAATCGAGAAATACCCGTAAACTAGTGAGATGGGACAAAACACTTTGCCCCATCCCACTAGCTTATATGGGACGGCAAAATGACTCACCACACATAGGTGGCACAAGTCTTAACTTGTTTATACAAGTGTAAGCTTTAGCTTACACTTTAAGCTAAACCTTCCACCACTTAACAAAACCAACAAATGGTTTTCATTTCACCATTTCACCCATGCAATCCACCCCAAAAACTCTCTCTACTTCCACCCTTGTGCCGTCCCAAATCAAGCCACAAACACCCTCATTGATCTTTTCTAACTACAAACCACATGTTTACTAGTCCTATTAAGGTGTTTCCTTGAAACCTTGATCATTTGGTGGCCATATAACCAACTTTGGAGGTGATTTGCTTGTGTCCTAGGGCTGATTTTCCAACATATGATCTTGCTATTTGATGGTCTTGGAGATACTTGTTGTGTTCATCAAGTTCTTGCCTTCCTAAAACAAGAAATCCACTTGGATTGGTAAAGAAGATCATCCTCTACATTTTTCTCTTATTATTTTGTAAAGAACAAATGTATTTTCTTTCATTTTGTATATGTATATGATGTATATATGATGATAAAAATGTTGTGTGGGGATCAAGTGTTGATAAACATGCTTAAAAATGATGATAACCATAAGAAATGAAGCTAAAATCATGTCTAATTAGTTGGCTGTATAAAAACAGTAGATAACTAAATGAATAACTGATAAAAATGCATGGTTTGATCTATTTACAGTAAATTAGATGATGTTATACACATGTGAGAGTTGGCCATGCAATGGAATCAAAATAATGAGTGAGATATGATAAAAACAAGTTAGGTGGTACAATCTGAATAAGCAGTTTTGTAGGGACTGTTAAGGCAACTTAAACTCAAAATGGACAGTAGCTATAACTAAGTTATATTTAGCACATATTATGAAGAAGTTGTCATCTAAAAATGAGCTTCTAAGTCATTGTAGAACTCTAGATATGATAAAAATGGTGAATGTGAAGTTAAAAATCAGATTTTGGAAATAATGTTTATTATTATTATATAAGCACTCACTTTATAATTTATAAAATGTAAAGTATAAACCCACTAACTTATAAAACTTATTTATATAAATGTATAAAAGGTTAATTAAATGGTTAAAATATATAAATGGTGGTAAAAGTAATATTTATAAGTAATAAAAACTATAAACTTGATTTTTACGACTTTTTCGGCTATCGCCGTGAAATTAACGTTTTTCATCAAATAAAACTTAGACGACCAAACCCGTCTAATGTAAAGTTTATAAAAGATATATACTGATGTATAAGTAACTAATACAAGTAAAAACCGATAAAACCCGAACTATAAGAATTACGGACAATTACGAGCTAACTAAACCTATTAGACTAATAATTGGACTTAATAAGATAAATACTTGTAAAAAGAATTATTTGGGCTTAACCCAATAGGGCCCAACATGAAAAGTATATATACTGATCATATAAGTATATAATGGGTAAAAACAAGTAAAAGAACTTATAAAAGACTTAATGAACTTAAAATAGGTAAAATCGGTAAAACTAGTGAACTAGTAAGACGATACTAAAATGTAAACGCTAAAATGAGTAAATGAGGATTTATAAACCCACTTGATCATCATCATATGTACAATAATCATATATATGTATATTGCTATTTTGATAAAAGTCATTGGACCGAGTCTAAGACCGATTATTATTTATATAGGTTTCCGTGACCGAAGCACGCCCGTAGCCGATAATCCGCCTTTCATTAACAACGTGAGTTCATAGCCTCGCACTCTTTTAAATGTTTTATAAAATGATTTGTAAACCCGCGAGGGAGATAACATGCTATATTTTTATAAATAGAACACAAGTAGTCCCGATTGTATGCTTAATGAGATGGACCCGAATGATGCTATGACCCTTTATTCGAGACTAAAAGGATTATTAGTAGTTAGGTTATGTCACTTAAAGTCCCATTAGCATGAATTGTGAACTACCGGGTTTTGGTAGACGCTTATGCATTTGATAGTACTATTTGGGGACGATCACCCCAGTTCGCGCCTTGACGGTTGATCCCCGTCGTACCACATTGATTGGTAAGCGAATTTATGTATGAGAAGATTCCATAGCGTGATTTTTGTGACGACACGCTAACTTAGATGGGCAAATTGTTTGTCGGGTTCGCGCCCCGCTGTTTTCACAGTAAGGTAACAATGTCATGCGGCTAATAATAATCCTATAATCTATAATCTATACGACATGTATAATTTAAATAAACGATAACGACGCTATTACGATGAATATATTACCTATCATGGTAATATAGAGACTACGGTCTCATGGACGGTTTCAGATGTATGCTTGATTTATATATTGCCTGACTAGCAATATGTGGACTTACTTCCGATATTATACTTGTGTTCTGATTTTAAATGATTGTAAATGATTGTTTTATATAACGGTTTTCATTAAACTCTATGAATTCACTCGGCATTCGCTGATATGATTTTTGCATGTTTTCTATCTCAGGTGCTTGAAGGTAATCCGGATGGAGATCGACTCTGATGGCCCACACTTAATATTAAAAATGTTCATTCGATCTGTGTTTTGTAAACTTAATGACCTGTATAATTTGGGACCTGTTGTACACTTTCAAACCTTTTTATCGAATGAATGTTTGTTAAACCTTGTACAACCATTTTTATGTGTTGTCTATGATTGGAGTTATTGTGCTATCCCGTAACACTCTGAAAGACCCTTCCGCTGTACCATACGAAAAATGAGAGTGTTACATTGTTAATTAGTCGTGGTTTACGGGCTTGGATTTAAACTAATTAAAGTCCAAAAGACAAGCCCGGCCCAATATATAGTCCATTAAAGCCTGATGTGGGTGGACTATATATACTACCCTCCTAGCATGTTAGGAGGGTTGGTTGTTCATTTTTCTCACTTCTAATCTAATATTCCAAAAGTTAATCCTCTCATCCTCTCTACTTTCTCTCACTACTTTCTCTCTCTAGGAATTCATCTCTTCTTCATCTATTTTTCTTTCTTTCTTCATTGCTTAATCATCAAAAATATATGGGACAACAGCATTGTTGATTATACTTCGGCTATGTTATAGTTACGCGAACTAATATATCAAACCCATAAGGAATAAGGGAAATAAAATATTACGTTAGTAAGTTATGCTTCAAAAGGAGATGTCCAAGAATGAAACATCACGGTGCGATAAAGAAAATCGAGATTAATCTACTCGATATACAACATGTTACGAAGCAATATTTATGTATCTATGATTGTAGAATTTTACTACTCTTTAGGAAAAAAGAGCGTAAATAGGGAAAGTATTAAGTGATGATTTAGGAAAATCAACACTAATGACCCTTGATGGTGTGAAAGTTCGTTTCCCAAGGAGGTATATGTGTGTGAAAAATTTGTCAAATGTTTGTGATTAATGATTGGTTTAGAAGGGGATTAGAAAAGAAGATGACGAAGACGTAAAAATAAAAATTACCAAGAAAAATCACTATTAGAAAGTTAAAACGTAGAACCTTAAAAATCACCAAAATAAAAATAAATTCTAAAAATTACCAAAAATTCACCAAAAATCAAAAATAATAAACTAAGAGTTTACCAATGATCAAAACTTTTTCAAACCTTTTAAATAATTAAATATTCAATTTTTAAATGCTAATTAAAGCCCTAAAAATCAAATAAATTATCAAAAAGCCCAAATAAAGATTTTTCAATTGGTAAACCTCTAAAATGACCTAAAAAGATTAAAAACTATTTTTAGAAATTTTAAAACTAATAAAAACTATTTAAAATGATTTAAAAACTATTAAAACTTAAAATAATTATAAAAATTAATCTAAAAGTGATAAAATTATTATAAAAGTTGCTAAATTCCTATTTTACTGTAATTAACCTAAGAAAAATGTAAAAAGTTGGAAAATGTGAAATTTCAAAAATAACAATAAAATAATAATAAAATAATATTAAAAATCCAAAAATTATAAAAAAATTCTAAAAACTTGTAAACTAGTTTATTTTAACCTAAATAATCAGAAAATCAAAGTGATATTACCAAAATACCCCTAATGGGCCCTCAAATGGGCCAAATCCAAAAACAGTCAACACAAATGGGCTTTTGGGCCCAAAAAGTCAAACTTGGCCCAATTGACTTGGAAAAGCCCTATCTGACTTAAATTTAATTCTAAGAACAAAACTCTAAAGGCCCAAAAGCTGAAAATGTGCTTATCATAGCTTATTAAACACAAAGCTTATTCTTATTGGGCTTTTCAGCCCATTAAGCCATAAGCTAATGCCATAAGCTATAATTTGACACACAACCCTCTTTTAGGATGCTTAAGAGATCTGTCAAAAGAAATTTCCAATAAGCACACTCAATAAGCCAGAAAATAGAAAAGCAAAAATCCACAAAACGACAAAATAGTCGTTTTTGAGAAATAATGCACCTCAGGACTTGATTCAACTTGCAAAAGCTTTCAAATGGACTCAATAAGCAATATCAATCAACAAAAATCCAATAAGCACAACCAATAAGCCAGAATAAGCACAAAAGAGCTTATGTAAAAGTCAAAGTAGTTGGTTTTCTAGTCAAACCTAAAAGTCAACCACCCAAATGCTCCAGGATGAACAAATGGGTCAAAATATGAGCACCTATTACAAAAACAAAGTTGTTGCAGGTTGGAATAAGCTATTATAGCTTATGGATAAACTGACACCAAAATTGCACTAGCAGTGGTAACCAGCAGGGGAAAGGAGTTCCCACTGCTTTGACTAATTGACCAAGCTTATTTTAGAGTTCTGGTTTGATTCAATTGGAAACAAAGGCACCCTTGTGATCAGTGAACCACAAGGAGTCAACAGCAACAATAAAATCACAAAATGATCCACACAATAATCCACAATAAGCCAAACAGTCACCAGATAAGCACCAGATAAGCAAATAAGCAGTTAAGCACTTAATAAGCAGATTTAAGCAAAATAAGCCAACAAAACTTAACCAGATGCATACACAAGCTATATAAACTAACAATAAACACAAAGCAACAAGAATCAAACACTGAATCAAAGTAAATAGCAAGATCAAAACACTAGAAGTTACTGATGAACAATGAACATATGCAGAAACAAGTTTTGCTGATATACTTGACACTTGATCCAATTTCAAGCCTCAAATCCTTCTTCCCTGGTGTGATTAACTATGATTTAGCACTTGTTAGCCCTAGCCTAAGCCTAGATCTAGGTGTCCTCAAAATCCTAGCCAATTTTACCAAGTTATGAAGATTTTATAGCCAATCTAAGAATCAATGTGTTCAAACCCTCAAACCTACAAACAGATGAACAATATCACCCAAATAACAGATACCAATACTTGCTCACAACAAACAAACACTTAACAAGCCACAAATCCAACTTATGCAGTAATCCCAAACACCCCTTTAAAACTTGATTTCACAAATTTTCAAAGGCTTATGAAGATTCAACCCACAAATCAGATCACTAACACCTCAATAACATCAAACCAAACCAAATCAACAATAATCAACCACAATAACACAGATTCAAGCATAAATCCACAAAAATCACAAATAATCAGAAACTTAAAGAGAAAATGAAAAGGGAAGAAGGTGCAAACCTCCAAGACCTACATCCAGGCCCTGGATTGTTTGAGCTGAGGTACTAGTAAAACAAGTACCAGCTTCCAATGCTGCTAAGAAGAACAAACCACAAGGTGAGATCAAAAATAATGCCAACTTCTGATTTTTGATGCACAAGCTTTATCACTTAAAACCTTGCCTCAAAAACCTTCAAACAAGATAATGGAACTCGGATTTTAGCTTCTCAAACACCAAACTTTTATAAATAACAGATTAGAACTCAAAATTTTAAGAAATTCAAACTTTATTTCATAAAAAGGAATTACAAAGATTAAAAGCTAAAATCTGGAACAAAGGGACTCTCACATGTTGAGGTCTCCTTTTATAGGCAAATGCCTGGCTAAACACTATTCACAAACCCTAGAAGTGATTTCTCTATAATGCCCTTGGTCTTCTAGACGTTTTCTTGGTGTGAGCTGTCCAAAATGCATCCAAACCGTTAAAAATAGCTTTGTGATGAAGCAATGAGTGTCAGCTGTTGATCTTGACATGTGGCTAAGCTTGGAGCCCAAGTTGTATTATGATTGGTGGAAAGGGAATTGGGGGTGGGGTCCTTTGTGAGTGGGAGTGAGGGTTTTATGTGTGGGATGTGATTCTGCATGTGTGAATCAAACGTGTGCCAAGGTAATTTCATTTTACCCTTTGTTTTAAGTGGAGTAAAATCTGGGTTCTTGACTGCTACAGTAACATGTTTTGATCCGTTTTTGTAGGATTGGGGAAGAGTTTGGCGCATTTTGTGTTTAAATGTTTCAAATGCCCATGTTTAACCCTTCTTTTTCATTTCTTTTGTCATTTGTTTTTGAAAACCCATCAGCGTCTAAATCCTTTGTAACAACTTTTCACCACTTGTCATTTTTGGCACATAACTTTTCCAAAGGGTTTTCAAGGGTTGTTTTTGCCATTTTGAGATATTTCAAGGACTGATCTTGGACATTCTTGATCTTCAAAGGTCTTCAATGTATCTTTGGCTTGATGAGGGACCATAATTGACAATTTGGAATTGTTGAGGGACTAATCTTGCCATTTCTTCAAAGTTGAAGGACCTTTTGTGTAATTTTGACAAACTTAAGGGACCAAACTTGTAATTATTAATATACAAGGGTTTTAAGTGTCATTTCTTCAATAAATGAGGATCAATCTTGTTTGTCTTCAAGTCTTCAAGGGTATTTTGTTGAGAATTCCATGATTAGGGCCCGGTTCTTTGTACGGCTTCGTTTCTCGTGTCCGTTTTTCCTTGTAACTTGTGATCTTTTGTCTTTTTCACGATATCCATACCTAAAATACACAAGTAAACAAACACAAGCATATATATGGTATTTTATGACATTTTTATGCATTTAAAGCCCGAAAAGAACGATGAGATCATGTATAAATGCCATCTCATCACTCCCCCATACTAAGCCATTGCCGTGCCCTCACACAATGCTAGAATAAAGTATCTAAGCATCACCAAAGTTCAAATTTATTAACCTTTATTGAAGAGTAAAAAGACTTGCAACATACTACGAAGATGTGTAAAGACATAATGTATGATTTTCATCACAAAAAGTGACTTTTAGGGTCAAAGAATAGAAACAAGTTAATGTCCCTTAGAGTAAACTTCGTCATCCTTGATTGTCATACATTCCATGCTAAGTGCAAAAACAAGATCATTGTTGGTACAAGTCACAATGATAACACTACTCATACGTCCAAATTGTGTAATACTTTTTCTCCCCGCAATCCTAGTTATTATAAAAGGAAATGGGTTACTAGCATTTTTTATCTATTTGTCATGGATCACAAGTGATTCATATTGACTTATTTGAGTAGTTATTAGTCCGAAAGCAAAGTAGCACGATTTTATCAATAGCTAACCGAAGGACAAAATCTTTTAAAACGGCTTCTCGTGTATCTCCTTAAGTTCATATCTTGGCATAACTCGTTTCACGATTTGAGACCTTTCTCGGACCGATATTTGGCATGTACTTCATACTTCAAATCTTGGGAAGACGTTCTTGAAATTATGGTCTTCTCTTCATATATTTGGAATTTCTTCACTTGACGTTTTTGAGAGATTCTTCATATTGGACCACAACTTCATCATTTTTCTTCAATCTTTACTTTGGATTTTGATTTACAACGATCCGCCTCCTTTTCGGACTTGGATATATTTATCCTCATACCTTGTTAGGGTCTTTTTGGATAGACTTTCTCCATGATCTTTAGGGAGTAATTGCTTCTCGTCGTGTGTCTCGATCCTTCATATTGATTTTGGAATAATGATACTTCACATCATCTTGGATATTTAGCAAAAATAGAGCTCCTCATGCCTTGTTAGGGCCTTTTTGGATGATCGCCAATCTTCGCGTCCCGATTCAATAAGTTATGCCTTGGCTATGAACTCTATTCAACCCCGAGCAACTTTTAAACGATCTTGCGCTAGAGGCTAAGTTACCTTTCAAATCGTACGACCTTACTTATTGCAATTATGATTTATTCCTAATGCATTGATCTTATGGGAAGAAAAAGCCACAATTAAAAACATATGAGTTTTTGAAAGAACACTTTCATGTTCTACGTTTAGCATGATCACTTGTCTAACTCTATCATTTCTCGTTCTTCACTATATAAAGACCTCTAATTAAAGAGACTCGTGAATACTTAGCCATGCAAGTCAAAATTAAGCCAAATTTGGATTAGCTTTCATTAAGACTATATCAAATCAAAGTTTTGGGTTTTCAAGCCACCTATAGGATCTTGCACTTTCTTGGACTTTTTCAAGTTTAGAGAATGCGTTTTAAAGTTTCCTTGATAAGTGACTTTCTAGAATCAACTATAGGAACTTACGAAAAGTTCTTGTTCTTAACCCGTATGAATTAAGACTTTCGCGTTTTAAAGTTCCCTATATAAAAGTCTAGCAAAACTTGAATTGAGCGGGTTAAGGAATGTAAATGGCTCCAAATGCCCATCAAGTCAAAAATTAACTCTTATTCTACCCAACGGAAAATATACATTCGTGTCTTAAAAACACTTATGAAAACTAAGAAATTTTTTTAAAATTTGACCATTTTTAGCCTTATTAGCAAAACAAAACCTTGAAAGTTGGAAAGCGTGAGGTCGTAGCAAAGCAAGTACCTATTCACCCCCCCATACTAAAAGTAAACATTGTCCTCAATGTTTCGAGTCTAAAGGTGGAGCACCCCCATACTAGAGACGAAGAGTCGAATGCTTAGGATCTAGATTGGAAAGGGTGATCAACAATATATCTAATGCCTGTTTATTAAGTATGCTAAAAGATAATTGTTAGAACAATAAAGGATATGTCATGGAATCGTGAAAAACTTCTTCAAACGAACGATGGAGGCTCACGTAAATGAACACGAGAGTCTTCAATCGTAGATGATGATGATGATCTAGATAACACAATCACAAACAACCACGAGACAACGAGTTGAAAGGGTACAAGTCCCCTTATTAGTGAATAGTGAGTATAAAAGATAAGCATGGGATCTCCCCCACGAGGCACCTCGTTTTTGATTACCGAGTCATGAGCTCGACTCGATCCCCTCAATGCTAATTATCATTAGGGAAGGTGTCTTGGTCGGGGGCAACCATTGAAGGAATTTCCCCACCAAAGTAGTGCTTAAGCCTATGTCCATTCACCTTGAAATTATGACCATCATCTTGAGCTAGCTCAATGGTCCCATATGGAAACACTTGTGTAATGGTGAACGGACCTGACCAACGAGACTTCAGTTTCCCGGAAAATATCTTAAGACGAGAGTTAAAAAGCAACACTTGATCACCAACGTTAAAAACCCGGTTTTTAATCTTTGAATCATGAAACTTTTTAGTCTTTTCTTTAAAAATTAATGAATTTTCATAAGCATTATCTCTTAATTCATCCAATTCATTCAATTGTATTTTCCGGTGATCTCCCGCGGTCTTCAAGTCAAAATTGGCATGCTTAAGGGCCCAATATGCCTTATGCTCCAACTCAATGGGCAAATGACAATTCTTCCCATAGACTAACTTATAAGGAGTGCAACCGATAGGTGTCTTATAAGCGGTCCTAAAGGCCCATAAAGCGTCATCGAGTTTGTCGGACCATGAAGCACGGATTTCTCCAATTGACCTCTCTAAAATCCTCTTCAAAGCTCGGTTCGAAACCTCGACTTGCCCACTCGTTTGCGGGTGATAAGCCGTAGAAAGACGATGAGTAACTCTATATTTCTTTAGAACATTTTCGAATTGGTCATTACAAAAATGGGTTCCACGATCGCTTATAATAGCACGAGGGGTTCCGAACCGAGAGAATAGTTTCTTCAAAAACTTCACTACCACACGAGCATCATTAGTAGGCAAAGCCTTAGCATTCACCCACTTAGAAAGGTAGTCCACCGCGACGAGGATATATTTGTTGCCATGAGACGATGGGAACGGCCCCATAAAGTCTATTCCCCATATGTCGAAAATCTCACATACTTGAATTATGTTTTGCGGCATTTCATCACGTTGAGACGATTTTCCTTGACGTTGGCACGAATCACACGACTTTACAAGTGCGTGTGCATCACGATATATAGAAGGCCAAAAGAAACCGGCATCGAACACTTTCTTAGCCGTGAGATTAGCACCATGGTGACCTCCCGTGGGTCCCTCGTGACAAGCTCTAAGGATATTAGAAGCTTCGGCACCAAACACACAACGTCGAACGAGTTGATCCGCACAAATCCGAAAGAGATAAGGGTCGTCCCAAAAATAGAACTTGACGTCACGAAAGAATTTTCGTTTTTGTTGTGTCGTCATACCCTTGATTATGAAATTGCCGGCATGGTAATTTGCAATGTCGGCAAACCATGGGGTTGTGTCTTTAGAATTCACTACACCGAGAGTCTCAAGAGGAAATGTTTCGGTAATTTCCTTGTTCTCGAAAACATCTTTGTGAGGATCTTCTAGACGAGAGAGATGATCGGCCGCTAGATTCTCGGCTCCTTTTTTGTCAAGCACGGTGACATCAAATTCTTGGAGGAGGAGCATCCAACGAAGCAATCTCGGCTTAGCATCTTGCTTAGCTAAGAGATACTTGATAGCCAAATGGTCGGTATACACGATGCTTTTAGTCAAGACGAGATAAGGTCGGAATTTCTCAAAAGCATAAACCACGGCAAGGAATTCCTTTTCCGTTGTGGTGTACTTTAATTGAGCCTCGGTCATCGTCTTACTAGCATAGTGGATAGGACGAAAATGCTTGTCATAGCGTTGCCCTAAGACGGCCCCTATAGCATAATCACTTGCATCGCACATGATTTCAAAGGGTAATTCCCAATTAGGAGCAACAAGAATGGGAGCTTCGGTAAGTTTCCTTTTGAGAGTTTCGAATGCCTTAACACAATCCTCATTAAAGTTAAAAGGAGCATCCTTCTCGAGAAGGTGTGTCATTGGACGAGAAATTTTCGAAAAGTCCTTGATGAAACGACGATAAAAGCCCGCGTGGCCTAGGAAACTCCTAACTCCCTTAACGGTTTTGGGATGAGGTAACTTGGCGATGACGTCTACCTTAGCTTTATCGACCTCAATCCCCGCCTTCGGCACCTTATGTCCTAAGGCGATTCTTTGTTTACACATGAAATGACATTTTTCCCAATTAAGCACAAGATTGGTTTCTTCACAACGTTTTAACATTTGTTCAAGATTAGATAAACATGACGTGAACGAATTACCAAACACCGAGAAGTCATCCATAAACACTTCCATCGACTTCTCGATCATATCGTGAAAAATCGCCATCATACATCGTTGAAACGTACCGGGTGCATTACAAAGTCCGAAAGGCATCCTACGATAAGCGAACGTTCCATAAGGACACGTAAAAGTAGTCTTCTCTTGATCACGAGGGTCGATAGGGATTTGAAAGTAACCGGAAAAACCATCTAAAAAGCAATAGAATTCATTTCCCGCAAGTCGCTCCAACATTTGATCCATGAAGGGCAAAGGAAAGTGGTCTTTACGAGTGGCGTCATTTAACTTTCGATAGTCAATACACACCCTCCAACCGGTCACAACACGAGTGGGAATTAACTCGTTGTTTTCATTAGGCACAACGGTCATTCCTCCCTTTTTAGGGACACAATGGATTGGGCTCACCCATGGGCTATCGGATATAGGATAAATCATTCCCGCGTCAAGGAGTTTAAGAACCTCCTTTTTAATGACATCGTGAATTTTGGGATTCACCCTTCTTTGACTTTGAATTGCGGGTTTGTACTCTTCCTCCATTAAAATCTTGTGAGTACAAAATTTTGGGTCAATACCCTTAATGTCGGATATTTTCCACGCAATTGCCCCTTTATGAGCCTTAAGAACTTTCAAGAGCTCGGTTTTTTCATTATTAGCAAGACCTTTTGCAATAATAACCGGCAACTTGTCATCACCTTCCAAGAATGCATATTCAAGGTGAGAAGGAAGATCTTTCAATTCAAGGATAGGTGGTTCCTCGATTGAAGATTTTGGTTCAACACTCATAACTTCCATCGGCGAAAGAAATGGTGGAATAGAAATATCATCACTAATCAACACCTCATCGTCATTGTCGATTTCATTTGAAGTGAGATCACCTCCTTGGAATGGAGTGACATTTGGTGTGGAATTAGCAAGAATCGGATCCAAAATAGTGGGATTGCCACTTGACGAGCTATCGGAAAAACCTAACACTTCTTGTGAAAACTCATCGCAAACCACATCAACGATGTCAATGTGATTAATGGTAGCGATTGCATAAACATGAGAAGGTTTCGAGTTTTGAGTAGCGTTTATAACAAGTTCCTCTTCGTTGAATCTCAAAGTGATAGATCTCGCATGAACATCGATAAGCGATCTCGAAGTATCTAAAAATGAACGACCTAAAATTAGAGGAACTTGAGGATCCGCGGGGATGTCAACTACTATAAAATCAACGGGATAGTAGAACTTCCCCACTTTCACGAAAACATCTTCGGCTACTCCACATGCCATAATCGTAGAATGATCGGCCATCTCGATGGACATGTTCGAAGGAATGAGAGCCGGAAGCGAAAGCGATTTCCAAATGGAAAATGGCATCAAATTAATGCTCGCACCAAGATCGCCCAAGGCGAGACATTCTTTCATATCTTGTATGTCACAAGGAATGAGAAACTTTCCGGGGTCACCAACTTTTTCCGGTATGCGGTTAAGATAAACCGAAGAACAATTAGCAAGCTTTGAAAGCTTTTCCTTATCGCTCATCATACTTTTAAAAGTGGAAGCGAAACGAGGCATATATAACAACGCGTCGGCTAAACTCACATCAAAATGCACTTGTTGAAACATTTTTATAAAAATCTCGATTTGTTGTTTGTTACGTTCTTGCATTTTCTCTTTGTTTCGTCTCGAAGGGTAGGGTAAAGGTGGTGTGGGTTGGTCATTAGGCAACGGACTTGGAAACTCGGGTTCCACAATTGGTATTGGTTCAACCGTAGGTGTG
Source organism: Glebionis coronaria (assembly GCA_025667525.1). Taxonomy (NCBI): domain Eukaryota; kingdom Viridiplantae; phylum Streptophyta; class Magnoliopsida; order Asterales; family Asteraceae; genus Glebionis; species Glebionis coronaria. The sequence continues at coordinate 467,109,491 of CM046881.1, forward strand.
GTATGAGCGGTACTTCGTGGGATTGTAATGTGCTCCTTTTCGACCATCACCTCGGGTTCTTTCTCGATTTCCTTCTCCGTAGAAGTACTTGGACGAGAGATTGGTTCCTTGAAAGTTTTACCACTTCGTGTAGTAATAACCTTCATTTCTCCCTTCGGGTTTGCAATGGTATCACTAGGAACACCACCCGAGGAAGAGGGTTTACACATGATTTCTTCAAACATCTTAGCCATTCGGTCCTCAAATTTTGATTGCCTAGCATCTGCTTTTAATAACTCTTGCTTAATCTCATGTTGTCCTAATTCCATCTTTTGTTGATTTTGTTGAAGACGTTGGACATTTCCTTCCATTTTGTTTGCATGAGTTTTAAGTTCGTTAGCAAGTTCATTTTTTAGCTTGTTTTTCAACTCGGATCTTAAGCTAATCATCTCACGTTGCATGTTATCAAATTTAGCATCATTTGCTTTTGCATAATCCAAAAATTCTCCTTGCAAATTTTTAGTGTGAGCATTTTGAAAACCTTGTGTAGTGTTTTGAAAATCACGGTTTTGGTTTTGATTAGAAATTTGTCCATTCCCACTTTGATAATTCCCCTTGTTGTAATTGCGTGTGTTGCCTTGGTAATTACCTTGGTTGTTGTTTCGATAATTGTTAACATTTTGGTTTGGTGGAGCTTGATTTTGGCGGGAACCTTGGCCGTTTTGGTTGTAAGTTCCCGTTGCTACATAAGCACTCAAAGTGTTACCATCCGCGGTAATGCACTCGGAAAGATCATGAGCTTCCCCACAAGATAAACAACTCTTAGCAACCGCTTTAACCGAAGCGGAATTGGAAGCTTCTTGAGCCTTCCAATGGGACATAAGATTAGCAAATCTATCAAAAAACCGATTTTCCTCATTAGCTTCATCATGTAAGGCGTTAATGCTACGAGACGATTGTGACGAAGATGACGAACCCATATTGGCAACACTCGGTGTGTTACGAGGGTTATAAACCTTAGATCTATTTTCAATGATTTGTAAAGCCTCATTTGTCGTCTTACACAAAAAATTACCACCCGCGGCGGCATTCAAATTATCTCGTTCATGATCATTAAGCCCATTATAAAAAGTATCCATTTGATGCAATTCAGTAAAATCATGGTGTGAACATTCGTGTAACATTTCTTTAAAGCGTTCCCATGCCATTGAAAAACTTTCATTATTTCTTTGCACAAATCGTGAAATCTCATTTTTCAAGTGTGTTGTTTTAGATGGTGGAAAAAACTTGTTCACAAACTTAGAAACGAGATCGGCCCATGTCAAAATCGAATTTGGCGGTTCTTTCTCGAGCCAAATTTTTGCGGGTCCATCCAACGAGTATGGAAACAACATCATCTTAATGGCGTCATGTGGAACATCCTTAAACTTGCTAGTGGCGGTGAGACGGTTGAAATTCCTAATATGGTAATGCGGGTTGTCTTTCTCGTGACCTCTAAACTTATTTGCTTGCAACATCGACAGTAAACCCGTCTTAATCTCGAAATTCTCCGCAAGGATGGCGGGAATCACAATAGCCTCTCCAAAACCCTCGGTGGGTGCTTGTAGCAACTCCATTATAGTACGATTAGCCATGACGACTTCTTGTTCTACAATAGGATCAACAATTGGAGGTTCTTCAACAATCAACGTCTCTTGATTGGCTTGCTTTTGAAGTCGTTTACGAGCTCGTTTTGCTTGATTACGAGTGATCATAAACTTCACGAAGAATGGGAGGTGAGCAAAGAAGATTCTTTTTTGGTGTTTTGTGAATTTTCAATTTTTTTGTGTTTTTGATGATATTTAATTTTTTTGGATTTCGGTGTATCTTCGTAGACAACAATCTTTAAAATCTCTCCTCGAATCAAACTCTTGATTAAAGAAGCCTAAAAGGAATGAAAACGATCACGTGGAGTGAACGTCTTCCAATGACTTTAGAACTTTGGTGAAAACCAAATTGTTCAAGAGGTTTTAATCACAAAGAAAACAAGCAAATATATTATACGTAATAATACTTTGGGCGGCAAAACCCTCGATTAGCCTTCAATCTCAAAATACTCACAAGCAAGCGGGGAAACGAGGCGGCGCGAAGCACTTAAGAGCCTTTTTCCTTAGGGTATATTTTATAATACCCGCCTTATACCCACCTTATAGTTTGTATTTTTCAAAATCGAGCTTCACGAAAGTATTTATCTATTTTTGACTTTTTCTTTTTGTTTGAGATTCGAATACAATAATTAGGAGATCAAATCCCAATTAAGGTTGTGTTTTCACACTTTTGGAGATATTGTATATTGATTGTGATACTTAATATAATATAGTAATAATATTTGTAAAAGAAAAACCAAGAAAACCGATAATACGTATTAGTAGAGTTCTACTAATACAAATACTATTTATGGTTAATATTAAAAACAACAATGCAAATTAATCACGACACACCTCCCCGGCAGCGGCGCCAAAGTGATTGTAGAATTTTACTACTCTTTAGGAAAAGAGCGTAAATAGGGAAAGTATTAAGTGATGATTTAGTAAAATCAACACTAATGACCCTTGATGGTGTGAAAGTTCGTTTCCCAAGGAGGTATATGTGTGTGAAAAATTTGTCAAATGTTTGTGATTAATGATTGGTTTAGAAGGGGATTAGAAAAGAAGATGACGAAGACGTAAAAATAAAAATTACCAAGAAAAATCACTTTTAGAAAGTTAAAACGTAGAACCTTAAAAATCACCAAAATAAAAATAAATTCTAAAAATTACCAAAAATTCACCAAAAATCAAAAATAATAAACTAAGAGTTTACCAATGATCAAAACTTTTTCAAACCTTTTAAATAATTAAATATTCAATTTTTAAATGCTAATTAAAGCCCTAAAAATCAAATAAATTATCAAAAAGCCCAAATAAAGATTTTTCAATTGGTAAACCTCTAAAATGACCTAAAAAGATTAAAAACTATTTTTAGAAATTTTAAAACTAATAAAAACTATTTAAAATGATTTAAAAACTATTAAAACTTAAAATAATTATAAAAATTAATCTAAAAGTGATAAAATTATTCTAAAAGTTGCTAAATTCCTATTTTACTATAATTAACCTAAGAAAAATGTAAAAAGTTGGAAAATGTGAAATTTCAAAAATAACAATAAAATAATAATAAAATAATATTAAAAATCCAAAAATTATAAAAAAATTCTAAAAACTTGCAAACTAGTTTATTTTAACCTAAATAATCAGAAAATCAAAGTGAAATTACCAATATACCCCTAATGGGCCCTTAAATGGGCCAAATCCAAAAACAGTCAACACAAATGGGCTTTTGGGCCCAAAAAGTCAAACTTGGCCCAATTGACTTGGAAAAGCCCTATCTGACTTAAAATTTAATTCTAAGAACAAAACTCTAAAGGCCCAAAAGCTGAAAATGTGCTTATCACAGCTTATTAAACACAAAGCTTATTCTTATTGGGCTTTTCAGCCCATTAAGCCATAAGCTAATGCCATAAGCTCTAATTTGACACACAACCCTCTTTTAGGATGCTTAAGAGATCTGTCAAAATAAATTTCCAATAAGCACACTCAATAAGCCAGAAAATAGAAAAGCAAAAATCCACAAAACGACAAAATAGTCGTTTTTGAGAAATAATGCACCTCAGGACTTGATTCAACTTGCAAAAGCTTTCAAATGGACTCAATAAGCAATATTAATCAACAAAAATCCAATAAGCACAACCAATAAGCCAGAATAAGCACAAAAGAGCTTATGTAAAAGTCAAAGTAGTTGGTTTTCTAGTCAAACCTAAAAGTCAACCACCCAAATGCTCCAGGATGAACAAATGGGTCAAAATATGAGCACCTATTACAAAAACAAAGTTGTTGCAGGTTGGAATAAGCTATTATAGCTTATTGATAAGCTGACACCAAAATTGCACTAGCAGTGGTAACCAGCAGGGGAAAGGAGTTCCCACTGCTTTGACTAATTGACCAAGCTTATTTTAGAGTTCTGGTTTGATTCAATTGGAAACAAAGGCACCCTTGTGATCAGTGAACCACAAGGAGTCAATAGCAACAATAAAATCACAAAATGATCCACACAATAAGCCAAAATAAGCCAAACAGTCACCAGATAAGCACTAGATAAGCAAATAAGCAGTTAAGCACTTAATAAGCAGATTTAAGCAAAATAAGCCAACAAAACTTAACCAGATGCATACACAAGCTATATAAACTAACAATAAACATAAAGCAACAAGAATCAAACACTGAATCAAAGTAAATAGCAAGATCAAAACACTAGAAGTTACTGATGAAAAATGAACATATGCAGAAACAAGTTTTGCTGATATACTTGACACTTGATCCAATTTCAAGCCTCAAATCCTTCTTCCCTGGTGTGATTAACTATGATTTATCACTTGTTAGCCCTAGCCTAAGCCTAGATCTAGGTGTCCTCAAAATCCTAGCCAATTTTACCAAGTTATGAAGATTTTATAGCCAATCTAAGAATCAATGTGTTCAAACCCTCAAACCTACAAACAGATGAACAATATCACCCAAATAACAGATACCAATACTTGCTCACAACAAACAAACACTTAACAAGCCACAAATCCAACTTATGCAGTAATCCCAAACACCCCTTTAAAACTTGATTTCACAAATTTTCAAAGGCTTATGAAGATTCAACCCACAAATCAGATCACTAACACCTCAATAACATCAAACCAAACCAAATCAACAATAATCAACCACAATAACACAGATTCAAGCATAAATCCACAAAAATCACAAATAATCAGAAACTTAAAGAGAAAATGAAAAGGGAAGAAGGTGCAAACCTCCAAGACCTACATCTAGGCCTAGATTGTTTGAGCTGAGGTACTAGCAAAACAAGTACCAACTTCCAATGCTGCTAAGAAGAACAAACCACAAGGTGAGATCAAAAATAATGCCAACTTCTGATTTTTGATGCACAAGCTTTATCACTTAAAACCTTGCCTCAAAAACCTTCAAACAAGATAATGGAACTCAGATTTTAGCTTCTCAAACACCAAACTTTTATAAATAACAGATTAGAACTCAAAATTGTAAGAAATTCAAACTTTATTTCATAAAAAGGAATTACAAAGATTAAAAGCTAAAATCTGGAACAAAGGGACTCTCACATGTTGAGGTCTCCTTTTATAGGCAAATGCCTGGCTAAACACTATTCACAAACCCTAGAAGTAATTTCTATATAATGCCCTTGGTCTTCTAGACGTTTTCTTGGTGTGAGCTGTCCAAAATGCATCCAAACCGTTAAAAATAGCTTTGTGATGAAGCAATGAGTGTCAGCTGTTGATCTTGACACGTGGCTAAGCTTGGAGCCCAAGTTGTATTCTGATTGGTGGAAAGGGAATTGGGGGTGGGGTCCTTTGTGAGTGGGAGTGAGGGTTTTATGTGTGGGATGTGATTCTGCATGTGTGAATCAAACATGTGCCAAGGTAATTTCATTTTACCCTTTGTTTTAAGTGGAGTAAAATCTGGGTTCTTGACTGCTATAGTAACATGTTTTGATCCGTTTTTGTAGGATTGGGGAAGTGTTTGGCACATTTTGTGTTTAAATGTTTCAAATGCCCATGTTTAACCTTTCTTTTTCCTTTCTTTTGTCATTTGTGTTTAAAAACCCATCAGCGTCTAAATCCTTTGTAACAACTTTTCACCACTTGTCATTTTTGGCACATAACTTTTCCAAAGGGTTTTCAAGGGTTGTTTTTGCCATTTTGAGATATTTCAAGGACTGATCTTGGACATTCTTGATCTTTAAAGGTCTTCAATGTATCTTTGGCTTGATGAGGGACCATAATTGACAATTTGGAATTGTTGAGGGACTAATCTTGCCATTTCTACAAAGTTGAAGGACCTTTTGTGTAATTTTGACAAACTTAAGGGACCAAACATGTAATTATTAATATACAAGGGTTTTAAGTGTCATTTATTCAATAAATGAGGATCAATCTTGTTTGTCTTCAAGTCTTCAATGGTATTTTGTTGAGAATTCCATGATTAGGGCCCGGTTCTTTGTACGGCTTCGTTTCTCGTGTCCGTTTTTCCTTGTAACTTGTGATCTTTTGTCTTTTTCACGATATCCATACCTAAAATACACAAGTAAACAAACACAAGCATATATATGGTATTTTATGACATTTTTATGCATTTAAAGCCCGAAAAGAACGATGAGATCATGTATAAATGCCATCTCATCAATCTAGAGTATCAAACGAGGTTCACCTTCGGTTATTCGATCAATAATTAATTATCGAGATCAATAAGTGGCGGTGAGACCATATTCTATACAAAACCGTATTCTAAAATGTACGATAATCCCGCAAGGACCATTGCTTCACGTGCAATGCCTTTAAACACCATAATATATACATACATATACATACAATCATTCCTTCATACACGTATGATCACAACACATTGCTACTAGCAATACGATGATAAGTACTCGACGTACACGACAATATATCTCAACATATATCATAGTATTTACTTACTAAATACTAGGGAATTCATATCAGTTTTAAGGGATACACCTAAAATATAAAGCAACGCTAAAAGAAATCTTACCGGAGCCATGCGGAGTAGTTGCGTGCTTAAAAACTTTTTACGACACCAAAAGTTCTAGTTTAGGTTTTTCAAAAATCTACATAGTTCTCTATTACTTGTGGCTCTATTACCAATCTATAACACCCCCAAATTACCATGCAACGGAATACCACTTTGGGCGTTACTTCATAGAACATCACACACAATCATAGAGAACGACCACATAAGAGACGTTTAAAATAAACATAAAAGAATATTTACAACCATTGTCTAAAACATTTCCAACCCAAAATAAAGTTTCCATCAGAGCAGCATTACTTGACCCCAAAGATCTTAACTAAAACACAACAAGTTTTTACCACAATATGACAATAATTAATTTGATAAAAGGGAAGAAAATCCATAACTTTAGACCAATAAAGCACCAACTCCCTCGATGCATGCTCCGCTGCTATCGATCTTAATTACCTTAAATACATGCTTAAAATCGTCAACACAACTGTTGAGCGAATCTATAGGTTTGTCAAATCATAAGTTGAACAAAAGTATGAAAATCAATAATGATTATACAACAGCATTGTAACACATACAATCTATAATATTAGAATTTCATAACATAGCAATACTAAGTGATTGTATTTAGCTCATGACACCTACACCTTAAACGATCACCCACGCCAAATTGCTGGCGTGACCAAAGTAAAACTAGTGCCCCTCTTAAGGTATCGTTGCAATTATACCTCATTTCTTATCACAAGTTATCCGTCCGCAGAGGGTACTCAGCGTACTAACTCTCATCTCGGATAGAGTTGTCAACCCAATAGTACTATCGATTGTATAAGCGGCTATTTCCAACCCACACAAGGGCAAGAAAATAGTTAACGGATCATGAAATTAGGGCCTTTAGCAACTAGTACTTAATACAATCAAGGCTAACATTTGGGTCCAAGAAATCATTCATGAATTGTGTTCCATTTATTTCAAAATAGCATGTATCCTACTCGCGGGTAAAAATCATATATAAACAGTAGAAAGCAAGGCTATAGACTCACCTTACACGCAGACAATCAGCGGAATATAAGTATCAACACCACACGACATAACATAACCCAATAACTCGATTGCAATAGTCGTACTACACCATAAATAGCTAATAACCATGTAGTGTCAACGAATATCCTTTCGCGGCCTCGAAGTTGCAATTAATTCCAACGACCATGCTCCAATCGTTTAGCGAGGCTTAAGTTTTGGGTGTTTTCCAATGGATGGTTACATCAACTCGACACATAATAGATGAATAAAATTTAACACGTAAAACTTTTGTGGTTGGCCAAACAAAATAAAGTGATAAAGCAAATCATGTAATACATCCATGTGAAAATGACGCACATAATTCATGTCCTAATTTATAATCAAAAGCAAACATTCAAAAATGTATATCTTAAGGTACATATGAAATTCTTTGGAAATAATATTGGATATAAAGTAATTCTTATATAATTCGACATGCGTTCGAAAATTATTAAATAACTCATTTGGAATTTATTTACCATATATAAACGTTAGTTGTCATATTAAACTAGAATAATACTTTTTGAAACACCTTCGAAACTACTCATTTATTTGTTAACTATTTCTTTAATAAACGTATACACATGTTTTAAAATTATAAACTAGGAAATAATGTCTTTCAATACGTTAGAAAAGTTTGTATATAATTGATGTTTAAAATAAAATTAATAATTTGTTATTTCGTCTTTTTATATAAAGTCATAAATATAGATGTAATCTACGACTATCTTCTAGTCGCTTTTAATGGTTCGTATTATAATTGATATATTTTCCAAATAACATAGTGTATACATTTTTAAAAATTTCGACACGACCTTGCCGTTTGTATAACATTTCCATGTATATTAAATACATAATTTTTCCTACCTTTCTCAATCAATAACCCAATTAATATTTTCCTCATCTTATAAATAATATATTTCATATATTCCCACTATTAATATTCTAATTATTTTTCTTATCTCCTCAAATAATTTTATAACCAAGTATATCAAATAATAATAATAACAATAACCTCAAAATATATTCATACACTTCAATCTAATCATACCGTTTATTTTTTTATTTATTTTTATACATAATGATTAAAATTAATTAATTCTACAACCACCAAACAATAATAAAAAACAAAATACATCAGGGGTATCACCACCACAAGCCCGACACCAAAAAGGTGCGGCTATGGCGGTTCCCTAGGTCCGGCCACAACAACAACGATGGTCCTAGGCGGCGGTTCACGAAGGGGGTACATCACGACCCGACACCATATGGTGCATCGTAGGTAGTTGTCCTGACGTCCGACCGCCACCATGACGGTGGTTTGGCGGTGGACAGCCGCTTTTCGGTCAAATCGAAAGTCAAACAACCACTAATACAATAAAAGAACAAAGATATAGTCAAAAACTTGATATAACCATCATGCATGGATAGACCTGGACTAGATCTAATGGTTTTCGGGGTTTTTATGGTTAACCCACTTGTTAAAATGGTATATCCTTCACCCCACACCACCACACGGCGGCGGCGGCCGGAAAACACCACCACCGCGTGGTGGCCGCGGTGGTATGAGGATGGTCGCGAGGAGGGGAGTTGATTTCAAGGGTGTTGGAAAGAGGGGTGGCTTGGAATTATTTAAACTCGCCAGAAAAGATGGAGTCTCGCCAGAAAACTTTTCCGGTGGCGGCGGATGGGCGACGGCCGGCGGCTGCAGCGGTGAGAGAGGAGAGAGTAATTTTGTGTGTGTGTTTTATTTTTGTGTTAATAGTGAATAAATGAAGTGAATATATATATATATATATATATATATATATATATATATATATATATATATATATATATATATATATATATATATATATATATATATATATAGTAATACTTCCAATCCAAAGTAGCATGTGGTGAAAAGTTTAGGGTATGTTTTTTAAATATTTTATTTACTTTTGTAAAATAAGTGCTCGGGGCTCGTTTGAAGGACTTAACGGATTATTCAAATTACGAGACTTGCGCCATTATTTATAAAATCATTTTTCCAATATGAATGAGTCCTTACTTCGTCGTGTTTCGAAAACGTTTGATATCCTTTATATAAATGCCCGTTTAGTTATCTCTAGTTATTCTGGTTAAATTTTATCGTAAAAATAAAATATAAAACTCCAATACACATGTTATTAACAAAAGTTTTGGGGTACAATGAGAAATATGATTCCTTAATTTTTTTTATTTAGTTAGTTTTTGAGTCATCTCGACTATTATTTTTATCAGTTTCGCTCAGTCCAACGCAAAAACGTTAAAAAGTACTACAAGTAATTAAATAATAACCATTTAATTTATGCAACGTAAACGTAAAAGTTTTTAAATTTCTCAATTCATCAAATAATAAAAATAAAATTTATTCAAAGTAAAATTTGAATTTAGTTAACACGGACTTCGTAAAATTAACGAAAAAATATAACAAGTTCCGTAAATATTCGAAAGATCTTAGTTTAAACGTTGGTTAAAAATTTCAGGTTGGTTACAGAAAATATGATTAAAATGTGATCCAATATATGAAACTAACATATAAACTCAATCACTCTAACTCTTACCCACACATGCGAAACACTTCGATTATCGATGCACATGTGAAAGGGGAGCATTTCTGAAACGATAAAACTCTCAAGATGTTAAAAGATTTATCAAACACTTTGATTGAATTTCAAAAGGTTTTATGGTTACGATCTTACACCCATCATCTCTTTAATTCACGACGATATTTGTGACAAAAGGTGGTTAGGTATATGTTCTATGATCCAAGCAGAACCGGTTGATCTTCCTAGGGACAACATAATAGATTATTTAAAGTCCTTAGGAAAGATGGAGTAGAATGTGATAAGGGAAAAATGCCGACTAATGACTTAAGCTATCACTGGAACAAACACAACAAGATGCTAGTAATGACGTCTTGGTAATTATTGAAGGGGTTGGAGAATGAAAAAAATGTAAGGATAGAGAGCGAAAAGAAAATATCCCTCCATACAACTTAGGGAGAAAAACAGGTCAATACATCTACCATCACAATCATAAGATGATTTCTGATATTTAAGACAAGACATCACGGACCCAGTGACTCAATGCAAAACCCTTCCCAGCTGAGTCAGGCTTCTCACAAAAGAAGTTTGTTTTATTGTCACAGAGATCAACACGACTTCTATTGACTTCCTCACTTCGAGTTAGTTGATATTGAAAAGTGCACAAATTGAGTCTAATGCCATGAGATTAATAAAATATCGTTGGGAAACATTCTATGACAAACACTTGATGTTCATCATCTAAAACACATGTGATGAATAAGAGAGTCCTACACTATATCCTTTAGATATTGGCAGAACACTTAGACTAGTACTATTTAGCATTCATAGTGATGAGTGGAAATCCTTCTAGTGCTAACATCAAACAACACTACGGCAGGTCATGTGTAAGATTCTTTATGAATTGAACATGTGTAAATCGGAAAGCAACAATGGTTTGATTCTTAATTGACTCAAACTTGATCTAACTTTCTACTCAATATCTTTATGATATTGCCAGAAAATTTAGAGTGATGCTATTTAGTATTCACAAAGATGAATGAAAATCATTCCACTGTCAACCTCAAATAGCACCACGGTAGGTAACTTGCGGGATTCTCTATGAATCAAGCTTATGTCAACTAGAAAGCAACAATGGGGAAATTCTTTATGAATTACACTTGATCCAGGATATGAATCGTCGGACAACATAACCACATGCTCATGCTCGTAGATATACTCAAGAATCAAGAGAGCTAAAGATCAAAGAAAGACAAAGAATTCCATAACTCCAATATTTAAAATCTTGCTTAAAGAGTAATGTAAAGGAATGACTTCTCAGAGGATACATAATATTGGGGAAATTGTGTAAGCCTCAAAATATTGATGAAATGACCTCTGAGAGGTTAACAAGCTTTCAAGAAGATGCATAAGGTGAGCATGTGGATGAAGACACAAGATCGGAAGGTGGAAAAGAATAATGAAGGATGTTGACCAACAAGAATGATTCAGTCATAAAGTTTGAAGATCTCAAGATTAAAGATGAAGCCAAAATACAACGAAAAAGGATCAAAGATCACAGCATGAAAGAACATGTCTACTATTACACGTTCAAGGCTCAATTATTGCAAGATTGGTAATCTCATTAAATCCTCAAACGTTGTAGATGAACGACCTCTCATTGGAGGATATTTTTAGCCTCAAAATATTAGATCGAACAAGAATGAGTCGGTCATAGGAACGCTGTAATATGTAATAGGATAGTCGAGATTCACATGCTTGACGTTTAGCTTATAGTCCACGTTTAAGGACCATAAGCACCTTAGTCAAGCCCGCCCAAACATATAGTCCAATAAAAGCCCACATGTAGGCGTAACTATATAAACACTCTCCCTAGCATGTTATGATAGGTAGGTTGTTCATTTTCTTATTCACTCTTAATCTAATTAAACAAACTTCTCTCTAACTTCTCTCCACCTTCTCTTTTATATGTCTCTCAACTTCTCTCTCTTTTCTTCTTATTTTCTACATTACTTTCATCAATCAACTATTGTAGGGTGATTATATATTGGGATAACACAATCTCTATTTGAGGTAAAACTATAATCTCGAGTTGTTTGATCGTCCATACATCTATACTAAAGCATATAAATGCATAGATATTGAGTTTGACCATTTGTATTTGCGGTCACATGTGTTATTACGAAGAATAACCTGCGTGTCGAATCCTTAATAACATTTTCAAACTTTAGTTGTTAGTTGACTTGACTTGTGGCGGTAATTGGTTGAAAAGTATATTATGAGCAAAATGGGTGTAACTATGTCAATATATAATGGGGGATCAAGGAAAATAGAGATCCAAGTTATTTAACCATCAAATCGGCGTAAAAATTCTACCCAAATGCATAGATAATGAATTTGACCATTGGAACTACTTTTGAAATGAAAAGGCTAGTACAATCTCCAATGATTAGTATAGAAGCAAAAACAAGTACCATCTCTTACATTTATATTAAAAATTGAAAATATTGGATGTTTGCATTTGAAAGAGGTTTTTCAACACCAATAATATTTTTCCAATGACTTAAAAGGATTTGAAACATGTGTAATGGAGCCATACACGCTTGACCAAGCATGGTAGACGTGATTATGTTTTTTTCAAAAGAGTTTTTTTTCAAATAAAATCACCACGACCACTTTGTCAACATGGCGAGATTGGAAGCATAAATGTTACCATTTCCATGTCCCCCACAACTTTTAGGAGAAAAAACTTTTTCCCAAGAAATGTGTAACACCCCCAAATTTATACAACTCAATACAGCGGAAGACTAGTTGGTGTTACGGGATAGCACATTACTCACATCATAGACAACGCTTGAAAATCGCGTCGTTTAATAATAAAGCATTTCCATTCATAAATATCAAAGTTACATAGGTCCCAAGTCATATTATTTAATAAAGGTTTTACAAACATTTGAATGGAAATTATAATTTAGTGCGGGCCATGAATTCTTGTTGTCTTCCCGAGAATTACCTTCAAGTACCTGAGATAAAACATGTTAAAAGAAAAGGTCAGCGATAACGCCGAGTGAATTCATAGAGTTTAATAAATTCCATCAATATAACTTTGGTATAAACTTATTACCAAAATCATTTTGTACAAATCATTGTAATAGGCCCTAAAATAGCCAAAATCATTTTATACAAATCTTTATCAAAATCATAATTTTAGGCATTTGCCTTGAAAATCATTATACGAGCCAATGTCGTAAAAACATCATACAATACGTCTTATGACGTTGTATAAAAATGAAAACCGTTATATGAATATGGTTATGAAAACCAAAACACAAACATAATATCAATAGTATGACCCTGTGTTGCTAGTCAGGCAATACGTCGTAATTCTGAGCGTCTAGTAGTATTTCGTTAGTCGGATTATTATAAGCCGCATGACATTGTTACCTTACTAAACCAACAACGGGTAGCTAACCCGATACCAATTTTGCCCATATAAAGTAGCGTGTCGTCACAAAGGTCACGCTATGGAAATCTTCTCATACATAAATTCGCTTACCAATCAATGTGGCACGACGGGGATCAACCGTCAAGGCGCGAACTGGGGTGATCGTCCCCAAGTAGTACTATTATATGCACAAGCGTCTACCAAATCCCGGTAGTTCACAATTCATGCTAATGGGACTTTTAGTGACATAACCTAACTTTAATAATCCATTTAATTTCATCTATCGGGTCCTTTAATCATTTATCGGGTCATACATTCGGGTCATACAATCATTCGGGTCCAAATCAATAAACAAACAATCGGGACAAATGGTGTCCTATTTTATAAAAACTAACATGTTATCTCCCTCGCGGGTTTATAAAACATTTATAAAAAACATTTAAAAGAGTGCGAGGCTATGAACTCACGTTGATGTGGGAAGGCAGTTATCGGCGATTCGAATGTGCGGTACGTGCTTCAATCACGGAAACCTAGACAAATAATACTCGTCTTAGACTCATGTCTAATGACTTTATAAAAATAACAATTATATATACATATGATGATTATTTATATATTATGATCAAGTGGGTTTACATATTCTTATTAACTCGTTTTAGTGTTTACGTATTGGTATCTTTTTACTAGTTTACTAGTTTTACCTATTTACGCGTTTAAGTCCAATAAACTTATTATAAGTTCTTTAACTTGTATCAATCCATATTATACTTATATTATCAGTATGTAAAGTTTACAAGTTGGGCCCAAATGGGTTAAGCCCAATAAGTTCTTTTTATAAGAGTTTAACTTATTTAGTCCAATATGTTTACTTAGCTCGTTAATGTCCGTATGTCCTATAGTTTGGGTTTTATCGGTTTTTACTTGTATTAGATACTTATATATCAGTATATGACTTTTAAAAACTTTACATTAGACGGGTTTGATCGTCTAAGTTTTAATTGGCGAAAAACGTTAATTTTACGGCAATAGCCGAAAAAGGCGTAAAAATCATGTTTATAGTTTTATAACTTATAAAACTTAACAAGTTACCATTTTTATAAAATGTCTACTTATTTACTGGGTTTTAATTTATATTTTATACTATTAAATATTGAGTGCTTATATAATAGTATTATACTTTAATTTCAAAAATCTGATTTTTATCTTCTCTTTCACCAAAACTGCCATATCTAGAGTTCTATATGGAGATAGAAGCTCAAATTTTTATCCCATAAACTACATGACATGTGCTCCATTTAACTCTTCTATAGCTACTGTTGAATCATCATCTAAGTATTTTCTAAAAATCGTCCAAAACAGTGAACTCAGATTTGTATCTTAAACTTGTTTTGATCATATCTCACTCATTACAATAATTCCATTGCATGGCCAACTCTCACATGTGTACAAGACCCATAGCTTACTGTAAATCCATTAATATATGCCATTTTTATCAGTTCACCACTTGATTCTTTACTGTTTTATACAGCCAACATATTTAAACAAGATTGTAGCCTTGTTTCTTATAATTTTTCACCTTTTTAAGCATGTTTATCAACACCAAATCCCCACACAATATTTTTATCATCATATAAACATCATATACATATACAATAGGAAGTAAAATACATGTTTACATAATCAAAATAACAAGGAGATGAGTAGAACAATCTTTATACCACCATGATGATGTAGGTTGATCAAAACATGGATTTTGATGGAGAAACTTGTGATGCACCAAGACCATCTTCATGACCACCAATCTTCATAAACTCCTTATGGAAAATCACCCCCAAGACTCCATGAAAACTCCTCCTTGGATGTTATAATCACCACCAATCAATAGGGTTTCAAAAGGGCTTCAACATGTGTATGAACAACATTGGATTTCATGGTTAAGTCAAGATCAAATGGGTGTTTTGGGGTTATATGGGACGGCTCAAAGAGAGAGTAGAGATGAAATTTTGTGTGGTTTGCATGTTGCAAATGGTGGAAAAAGAGTTGGCTAGTGGTTTTGTTTATAAGTGTGCTTAACTTGTAAGCTTTAGCTTACAAGTGTAAGTGTTTATTTACATGTTGCCACATCTTGTGATGTGGTGGCACATCTTGGCCGGTTTTGAGTGGGGGTGGGGCAAGTGTCCCACTTGTCTCATCCCAATTTATTTACGGGTACTCCTCGATTCTAGTTTCCTCGATTTGCGTGCCCTCGGGTCGTTTTACGAAAAACGTTTTTATAAATTATGAATCAACGTCACAAAACGAATCCAATAAAAATTGTTTCATCGAAAACGTAAATACGTAATCCTAGGGTTTCCGCTTTAGTCGTAAAGGACGTTAAATAAAAATCGTAAGTCCTAATCTCTTTTCGTAAATTTGTGAGCTTATGAACCAACACAAATTTTAAACTCCAAAATAATATTCACGGATAAATTTATTTTCTGAAATGTCGGACTATCACCAAAGACGGTGTATGTAAACGTGAGCACGTAACGTTGAATCCTCCGGTTTAGACGTAGTTGATGCTACTTCAAGACGTAAATCCAAATTTCTTCCCAAAAATAAGTGAGTTCATAATATAACATTAAAATAATGTTTTCAATCAATATTTGAGAATAAAATATCAACCATGAATTGACGGATTGTCACAGCATTTACCCCTAAACAGGATCTTTGTCCTCAAAGATCATCTTACTACTCGCTTCTTATAGAGTTAAAGCCATGTGGGTATTTCCTCCACATTCGGTCTTTTCTCATAAGTGTAATTCATTACAATACGCGAGGTTCATCAAACATAACTACGGGAATAAGATCAGGCTTAATGTTGACTTACTTTCTCTATCCATGATGTTCACGGGTTTCTGATGAATGCAACTTTTCGCCGATCTAAACTTTACTAAGGAACAATCAGATTTTCACTTGATAGATATTCCATCAAGTTCGATATACGAAACCAATCTTTTATATCATCTCAATGGTCCCATACAACGGGGACTTATATCCCATGATTTGTCAGATCATGATTTCATTTTTCCAAGGTTAAAAATTGTGGCATAATTTTGCTACCCATCTGGCAATTCAAGATCTACATTTCATATTCACATAACCTCCTGCCCACTATCGGCAGTCAATAATCAAATCCTAATTTCAACAATCATTTCAGGTCTCGCGGGTCGAATATTTTGTAAGGTTAGGTTCGCCATCATAGGAAACCTTAAACCTAAAAGACATGTCCAACTCACAGTGGGTGTATGTTGGATGTCTTCATCCCAACTCCTGCTTACATATGTTCTAATTTCTAAATCTTAATAAGATTCGATCTCGATCTTAATCCTAATACGATGATTATCAATGATAATCCTTCCAAAGGAAAGCGATTATACGGTCTATTACCAAAGGTCAATCATTCCAACATAAAACAACACTTATATTACTTTGTATCGTTACTTTACCTCGTCCCTTCGATTTGGGGTGGTACATAGTACTCTCATCAAGGTTCGTTCTCAATGATTTCTGAGCAAATCTCTAGAAATTCGATGCGAAGCGAGGATCTTGATAAAGATGTCTGATACAAGCACACTATGTTTACATAACTCTTTTTGCATTTATCATTAACGGGAATGATATTAGCAGATTTGGTCAGTCTGTCGACGATGACCCAAATCGAATCAGATTCAGATGAGGACCTTTGCAATAGCTAGACGTTTACTATTGTATGAGGTGATGTCTGCCTTCATAATTGCCAATAGTACAACTTCTTCAGACAAAGATACTTTTAGTCAAAAATGACATACATATAATACTTATACTTACAAATTCCAACATAACTATATCTCACAATCCTCCATATTTAGACAATCACATGTGGTCTTTAAAACATTTAACGCTATCGGCTTCTCAACTCTAATGGTTCACACTAGCCGTGAAACCTTTCACTATTTATATTATCCTTTTTACAAACATTGTTTATTTTTATATCGTTCAGCAATTTATTTTGCACCTTGATTATTAAGGAACACATCCTAATTGGTTCTTTATATATTCTACATAATGTGTCAGTATTTATATTCATTTTTCCTGATGATATAATTATCATGTCCATATTTATTCAAAAATTATTTCTTCACATTTTTTGAGTTTTAGTTTCTTCTCAACTATCATCTTTATCCGTTTTACTCAATCCGTCGTCTAAAGCGTCGATAATTATTATAATTAATTAAATATTTATTAGTTAATTTTTATGAAGCGTAAACGTAAAAGTTTTAAATTTCTTAGTTCGACCAATTATATAAAATGTTCAAAAATAAATTTGAATTTAATTAACACGATTTTTGTTGATTTATCAAAAATAATTAATAGGATTCGTAAATGTTCGAAAAATCTTTGGTTATACTGTGGTCAAAATTTTCTTAGTTTGAAAAGCGTTAATTATCGTTTCAAATTTCAAGTCATGGTTCAAATGGTTTCCTCAATCCCTTTTAGGTTATCTTGAGGTATACACAAACATTTACCCCTAAACAGAAGTTTAGTTAAATGGTTTGTGTATAAGGGAATAATCCCTTAAAAATCCTTTGTTAAAACATTTGTCAAAATATATTTGCACTTTCTTTTTAGTATAACCCAAAGTCTTAAATGACTTCTAATTTTTGAAGAGTCAATTTTATTCCATTATCTATTAATCACATGGTTAAATCATGTAAAGTATTAAGTCTTAAGTCTTATGTTAAATATTCAAGGTACAATTTTTAATTGTTCGGCCAATTTAGGGCAATCTATAAATAGTTATTAACTCATTCTTATTTTTGTAAACAAATAAATGGTCCTTAATGATCACGAGCATGAATTTATCAAATTACAGCCTACACACGTGATTCACCAAATTTATGAATGCTACATGTGTATTAGTCAATCTAAACGTCACCACGTTAAACTCATAATGTTCATTACAGGTACTAGATGTAGTGATTGGAATACATAATCTTCTTTGCGGACGCGAAGTTGATGATAACCATGCCATGGATCAAATCTTCCATTTCGAGTTATGGATATTGTTTTCGATTGTCAATTTACTCAGTCACAGTAATTTATAAATATAAGGAATGATAACACCATAGCTCTTCATGATGACAGGCTTGGTAGAATAAAATCTTTCTCCGACAACTCTCTCGGTTGTACGGTAATTCCTTAAAATTCAGATGGTGCTGACGTACAGTGCACAAGCCACAAGTGCAGCACCGAGAATATAATCAATACCAAATTCAACTTGCCTTAATGGCAAAAGTCTAGTTAATTCACCAACAATACTTCCTAAAGTTTCAGATAATGGAAACATCTTTTAATAAATTCATATTAGGTTCTTTCTAGATTATAATATCTATGACTAATTCACAACCATTCATGGTATAATTTCAAGTCTTAATATAGGATATGGTCATCCATCAAGAATTATTTAGATCACTTTTGATAATCAACATCTTAACATTTAGGGGAATTCTACTCGAGTTCCCATCAATTAAGACAATGTCGTCATGTCATAATCAATCAATCCATTCTACTGGCACTATCAACTTTTCAGTTCCATTGCCGTCGATAAGATGTGAACTTCTCAAAAGACTAATAATAATTCATAATCCTTCACAAATTCAGGGATATTAGGATACACAACTACTATTAAAAGAGTAAGGTCAACGCATAATCTAGGCGAGAGAATTTCAAATCAGATACAGATGAAAACATTTAATGAATATGAATATATCCCATGTTTTCATAATTTGAGTACGCATTCGAAAGCTCCTCGGATTGTTACCCAGGTCATTCAAATGAAATCAAATCATAAGAAATGATAAGAACGTCAATACATCTAGTCGGGTATCAACATTAGGTAATCAGATACTTTTCCTAAGAATCTCACTACGGGAGAATTGGACAAGAAAGAATTGTCAATTGTCAAATAAGACAATTTCCACAGATTAATAAATTCGACTCAGAAGAGTAGATGATACATGCACATATGTAGGTGTCCCTAACACTATGTCCTTATTTTTCACTTCTTGCAGATCTCGTAAATCTTAATCTTTCACAATCTTCAAAGAATATTTAGTGGTTATTAATCAGTTTTAGGGTGACTACTAATCAGCCTTGCATGGTCCATTCCAAATTGTATGTAGGCGCGCAACTATATACAATTTCAAGATTAACGATGCAATACTCAGTTCGTCAAAATTTTATCATCATGTTTATAATAAAAACATTTTCATGCTTAATTCTTAAATAAGAGTCAAAAATAAATTTACAAAGATTTTCTTTGTTATGAAAACAATTAAGTTTTTCCAAGGTGTTTTATAAACATCCTCATTTCGTTAACAATCACTTATAAATCTTACTTTGAATAATCCTTATAGTGATGAAAATTCAATTTTTCTCAATGGATACGGTTTTATCTTATAAAGACAATGAGTGATCTGCAAAAGAGTGATGAAAGCTTGTTCACCAAGAACTAACTACAATATGATTGGAAAATGAGCTTAGCCAAATAATCATGAGGTTCATGATCTCGATGGCACTCAAAAAGAATAATCCACAACGCAACTCAAATCGAGATGAGTACTTGTTTAATGGTTGCATCACCAATGTGAACATTAGGATAAAGTAATAAGAGATAGATAACATCGATACATGTAGGATTTAGCAATCAAAGGTAGTCTTTTTATTAATTACAAACAAGTCGAATTGTACCGTAACACATTACATGTCACTATGTCATACAATTCTCAGAACTCATCCTACCAACTGATGTCTCAGTTAAGTTAGGGATTTTTAAAAGATACCACAATGTATACCAATCTACAAGAGTCATTAGGTGTTCCACATGTCCCGAAAGATCCATCGGTCTCAATTCAGAAGAAGATTTCTTCAATTTATTTATTGGACACTGGGCATCCTCGTCATTGGACAATGGCCTAGGAACAACCCTTAACACAAACAAACAAAAACCTTATAATTCAATTACAGAACTTAACGACTTCCTTTTAACAATTTCATATTCCATACGGGTTAAATTTTACTTTATTCAAGTTTCAACCAATTTATACTCAATTCGATATACTACCTCATTTTCCAATACATCAACTTTATTTTTAAACCTTAAAAGGACAATAAAAGCTCGATATGAATCAACACTTAATTTCCAATCCTATAACTCCTTTATCAATAATTATCAAATGAGTCACTAGTATGAAATGACTTGATCATTCAACTAGACTTCTCGGAAAGGTATTAGTGGCATGAGGCTTTTGTGTACTGGTTCCAATGACAGCCTCAAGTGAAACATTCACCCTTTCGATTTCAATTTAAGAATTGGATGACAACGAATCAGATGACATCTTCCTAGGTGGTAAGGTTTTGTCAAACTCCACTCTATAAGGAAAGATCGTCATGACATCGATATCATATTTAATCTCGCCAATTCTTTTTTGATTTCACAATCAACTAATATCTACATTCCTACGAATATCAACCATTTGTTGGGATCATAAATATCCACAACTTGGTTTAGATCTAGGATAGCAAGAATTCCTACGAGAATAGCTTCGATTAATTTACTAGGGATTTAGGGTTTCTTGTGACAATCTACGTCGTATAAATACCTCGTATAAATATCAAAATAATCATTAAACAATCATGTAATCAAATTACATCATATATATAATCCAAGTTATATATATTAAAATAACACTTCTCAGTCTGGCCTTGTCGGTAACTCGGGAATTCTTCGGCACCGTTATAGTCAAAAGATTTTTAGACATTTTTAGAAAAATGTTTATAGTTAAAAGATTTTGAAATGTTTTATTCAAAACCTTAGTTTTAAAAATCTTTCGTTCTCTATAACGAGAGCTCTGGTACCAAACTGTAACAAACCCAAATTTATACAACTCAATACAGCGGAAGACTAGTTGGTGTTACGGGATAGCACATTACTCACATCATAGACAACGCTTGAAAATCGCGTCGTTTAATAATAAAGCATTTCCAGTCATAAATATCAAAGTTACATAGGTCCCAAGTCATATTATTTAATACAGGTTTTACAAACATTTGAATGGAAATTATAATTTAAGTGCGGGCCATGAATTCTTGTTGTCTTCCCGAGAATTACCTTCAAGTACCTGAGATAAAACATGTTAAAAGAAAAGGTCAGCGATAACGCCGAGTGAATTCATAGAGTTTAATAAATTCCATCAATATAACTTTGGTATAAAATTATTACCAAAATCATTTTGTACAAATCATTGTAATAGGCCCTAAAATAGCCAAAATCATTTTATACAAATCTTTATCAAAATCATAATATAGGCATTTGCCTTAAAAATCATTATACAAGCCAATGTCGTAAAAACATTACGTCTTATGACGTTGTATAAAAATGAAACCCGTTATATGAATATGGTTATGAAAACCAAAACAGAAACATAATATCAATAGTATGACCCTGTATTGCTAGTCAGGCAATACGTCGTAATTCTGAGCGTCTAATAGTATTTCGTTAGTCGGATTATTATAAGCCGCATGACATTGTTACCTTACTAAACCAACAACAGGTAGCTAACCCGATACCAATTTTTCCCATCTAAAGTAGCGTGTCGTCACAAAGGTCACGCTATAGAAATCTTCTCATACATAAATTCGCTTACCAATCAATGTGGCATGACGGGGATCAACCGTCAAGGCGCGAACTGGGGTGATCGTCCCCAAATAGTACTATTATATGCACAAGCGTCTACCAAATCCCGGTAGTTCACAATTCATGCTAATGGGACTTTTAGTGACATAACCTAACTTTAATAATCCATTTAATTTCATCTATCGGGTCCTTTAATCATTTATCAGGTCATACATTCGGGTCATACAATCATTCGGGTCCAAATCAATAAACAAACCATCGGGACAAATGGTGTCCTATTTTATAAAAACTAACATGTTATCTCCCTCGCGGGTTTATAAAACATTTATATAAACATTTAAACGAGTGCGAGGCTATGAACTCACGTTGATGTGGGAAGGCGGTTATCGGCGATTCGGATGTACGGTACGTGCTTCAATCACGGAAACCTAGACAAATAATACTCGTCTTAGACTCATGTCTAATGAATTTATAAAAATAACAATTATGTATACATATGATGATTATTTATATATGATGATCAAGTGGGTTTACATATTCTCATTAACTCGTTTTAGTGTTTACGTATTGGTATCTTTTTACTAGTTTACTAGTTTTACCTATTTACGCGTTTAAGTCCAATAAACTTATTATAAGTTCTTTAACTTGTATCAATCCATGTTATACTTATATTATCAGTATGTAAAGTTTACAAGTTGGGCCCAAATGGGTTAAGCCCAATAAGTTCTTTTTATAAGAGTTTAACTTATTTAGTCCAATATGTTTACTTAGCTCGTTAATGTCCGTATGTCCTATAGTTCGGGTTTTATCGGTTTTTACTTGTATTAGATACTTATATATCAGTATATGACTTTTAAAAACTTTACATTAGACGGGTTTGATCGTCTAAGTTATAATTGGCGAAAAACGTTAATTTTACGGCAATAGCCGAAAAAGGCGTAAAAATCATGTTTATAGTTTTATAACTTATAAAACATAACAAGTTACCATTTTTATAAAATGTCCACTTATTTACCATTGTACATATTTATATAAATGTATTATATAAGTTACTGGGTTTTAATTTATATTTTATACTATTAAATTTTGAGTGCTTATATAATAGTATTATACTTTAATTTCCAAAATCTGATTTTTATCTTCACTTTCACCAAAACAGCCATATCTAGAGTTCTATATGGAGATAGAAGCTCAAATTTTTATCACATAAACTACATGATATGTGCTCCATTTAAATCTCCTATAGCTACTGTTGAATCATCTTCTAAGTATTTTCTAAAAATCGTCCAAAACAGTGAACTCAGATTTGTATCTTAAACTTGTTTTGATCATATCTCACTCATTACAATGATTCCATTGCATGGCCAACTCTCACATGTGTACAAGACCCATAGCTTACTGTAAATCCATTAATCTATGCCATTTTTATCAGTTCACCACTTGATTCTTTACTGTTTTATACAGCCAACATATTTAAACAAGATTGTAGCCTTGTTTCTTATAATTTTTCACCTTTTTAAGCATGTTTATCAACACCAAATCCCCACACAATATTTTTATCATCATATAACCATCATATACATATACAATAGGAAGTAAAATACATGTTTACATAATCAAAATAACAAGGAGATGAGGAGAACAATCTTTATACCACCATGATGATGTAGGTTGATCAAAACATGGATTTTGATGGAGAAACTTGTGATGCACCAAGACCATCTTCATGACCACCAATCTTCATAAACTCCTTATGGAAAATCATCCCCAAGACTCCATGAAAACTCCTCCTTGGCTGTTATAATCACCACCAATCAATAGGGTTTCAAAAGGGCTTCAACATGTGTATGAACAACATGGGATTTCATGGTTAAATCAAGATCAAATGGGTGTTTTTGGGGTAATATGGGACGGCTCAAAGAGAGAGTAGAGAGGAAACTTTGTGTGGTTTGCATGTTGCAAATGGTGGAAAAAGAGTTGGCTAGTGGTTTTGTTTAAAAGTGTGCTTAACTTGTAAGCTTTAGCTTACAAGTGTAAGTGTTTATTTACATGTTGCCACATATTGTGATGTGGTGGCACATCTTGGATGGTTTTGAGTGGGGGTGGGGCAAGTGTCCCACTTGTCTCATCCCCATTTATTTACGGGTACTCCTCGATTCTAGTTTCCTCGATTTTCGTGCCCTCGGGTCGTTTTACGAAAAACGTTTTTATAAATTATGAATCAACGTCACAAAACGAATCCAATAAAATTTTTTTCATCAAAAACGGAGTTCGAAAATGTAAATACGTAATCCTAGGGTTTCCGGTTTAGTCGTAAAGGACGTTAAATAAAAATCGGAAGTCCTAATCTCTTCTCGTAAATTTGTGAGCTTATGAACCAACACAAATTTTAAACTCCAAAATAATATTCACGGATAAATTTATTTTATGAAATGTCGGACTGTCACCAAAGACGGTGTATGTAAACGTGAGCACGTAACGTTGAATCATCCGGTTTAGACGTAGTTGATGCTACTTCAAGACGTAAATCTAAATTTCTTCCCAAAAATAAGTGAGTTCATAATATAACATTAAAATAATGTTTTCAAACAATATTTGAGAATAAAATATCAACCATGAATTGACGGATTGTCACAAAATGCATTATTTTTTTTAGTCAAGAGACCCGCCCCAAAAGAAGTTGTGCCTAATTTTTTCAAGATAATTAAGCACACATTTCGGAGCTAAAAATAGAGAGAAGAAGAAGTATGTACCTGGAGCTCCAAAAATCGACTTCAAAAGGATGAGTCGTCCATCGTAGGAAAGAGTTTTAGCTTTCCATAATGAAAGTCTTTTGGGAAACATATCAATAATGGACTTTCAGTTGCAATCTTTGCTCATGTTAGCACTGATTTGGAAGATCAAGATACGAACATGGGAATGATGATTCAGCCATGCGGGTTTCGTGATCGTTGACACCAACATCAAAAAATTTGATCTTAGAAAAGTTGATTTTTTAACCCGGATGCTAAGTTGAAACATCTCAAAAATCGACAAAGGTTTCTTGCATTTTCACTACTAGAAATTGCAACGGAATTTTTGCAACAACCAATAAGTTGTTGCTAAATTCACACATTAGCAACGAATATGGTAACAAACATAGCAACGAAATTAAGCATAATCTTTGGTTAGCAACGACTTTTCGTTGCTAATTTGTTGCTATTTACTCAAAATTTGGTGATTCCCTATTTTTTTAGCAACACCTTTCGCCAACTTTTTCGTTTCAAAATTTTTGCAACAAAGTATTAGTTTTTGCAACTATACTATCAATTATTAGCGACAAGATTGCTAAAATAGGAGTGAACAATTGGATACAAAATTATTTGTTAAAAAAATTGGATATTTTTGTTGGAAAATGTACGAAAAATGGAGAGAAATCTGCACCTTTATTTTAAATAAAAATGCTAATCAGTTTTATTTAAAATGGTTTTTTTACTATGTGGCTAACTTGTGAAAGAAATAAGTGAAAATTTAAGATTCAACTTCAAAACAAAAGTTGTATATTTCCCTATCACAGTTTCATGGCTTCTTGATTCATTAAAAGAACATTTCGTTGAGAAATTATAACCGAAGCAATGTAAAAATCACATGATATCATTCATTGAAGGAAAATAATGATCATGAGTTATTAAACTATGAGTCCGTCCTCATTTTTATACAAAAGCATATAAAGGCTTAGATCTTCGACTTGACTGTTGGAATTTACGATCACATGTGTCATTTTCAAGAATAATTTATTTGTCATATGGAGGGATTATGATCAAAACAGTGTAACTATATAGGAGAAATAATGATCCCGTGTTGTTTAACCGTCATACCGTTCTCAAATTTGTAAAAAGCATATATAGTGAATTTGACTGTTGGAATATGTGATCAAATACGTACGTTATTAAATAAGTTTACTTTTTTAATTCTAAATAACATTTTGAGACCTGAATTCTTATTTGACTTGACTTGTGACGGTAATGGGTTGAAATTTTAGATTCGAATCCAAAACGGAAGTTGTAGATCACTCTTTGCCGGTTTTGTGGCTTCTTGAATCATCAAAAACACAATTGGTGTGAAGGAATTATGACCAAAACGGTGCAACTATGTCAATATATAACGTACAATCTTTAATTGAGGGAAAATAGTGATCCCGAGTTGTTTAACTATCAAATCGTCCACACATTTGTAATAAACCATATAAATCCATATATATTGAGCATGACACGTTTTTCTTACGGAGAATAATCTGCTTGTTCAATACTTAATAACATTTTGAAACTTTAGTTCTTAGTTGACTAGACTTGTGAAAGTAACAAGTTGAAAAGCAGATTCAAATCTAACAGGAAAGTTATAGATTTCAATCTCTCGGTTTCGTTGCTTCTTGAATCATCAAAAGCGCAGTTCGTATAAAAGGAATTATGACCAAAATGGTGTAACTATGTCAATATATAAGGGATCATTATTTGAGGGAAAACAGTGATCTTGAGTTATTTAACATTTGGGCCGCCGTCAAAATTTTACTAAAGCACTCAAACGCATATATATTCGATTTAACTGTTGGAACTACTTTTCATTTGAACAAAATTAGTACCATCTCCAGTCTAGAAACCAAAACAAGTACCATCTCCTAAACTTCTATAAAAAATCGACAATAGGGGGTGTTTGCATTTAAAAGAGGTTTTTCAAGACCAATAATATTTTTTTCAAGGACTTAAAAGATTTAAAACCTGTGTATTGGTGCCTTACCTGAATAAAATCTCCACCGCCACTTTGTCAACATGGCCAGATTGGAATAATAAATGTTACCAGTTTCAGAACCCCCACGACTTCTATAAGAACAAATTTTTCCCCCAAAAACCCATGATATTATTTTAGTCAAGAGACTTACCCAAAAGTGGATGTGCCTAATTCTTTGAAGATAAGTAAACACACACGTAGGAGCTAAAAAGAGAGAGAAGTATGTACCTAGAGCTCTACCAACCGACTTCGAGTCATCAATCTTATAAAAGAGTTTTAGTTTTCCATAATGAAAGTATTTTGTGAAATTTATCAACAATGGACTTTCTTTTGCAAGATTTGCTCATGTTATCACGGATTGGAAGACCAAGATACGGACACAGGAATGATGACGTTTGACATTTCAAAATTGAAGTAGCAATGCGGGTTTAAGTTCTCTTTTAGAAAAATTGACTTTTATGCCATGTTAAAACATCTCAATATTCGGAAAAGGTTTCTTGCATTTTGGAGAGACCAATTTCCTATTATGATATCATCATCCGCAGTCAACTTTATTGTTACCAACTCTAACCCCATCAAAAACACTTTTTGACTTCGCTTCTTGAAATGTAATGTAAAGAGCTTCAACCACAATGATGGAAAAAGGATTTTCAAAAACTAGGTTGGATCTTAAATTCGTTTGTAGGTGAACCATTAACAAGGACCGAACCAAAAGCCATTGCGAGACAACCACGAATACATTTCCTCCATTTATGAGTAAAAAAATTTTTTTTGTGCAATTTCCTACGGTGATGAATAACTTTATTCCATTTATTTTATTCACCGGGTATCAAAAATTCATGCCCAAAAAATCTAGTTAAATATTATTTCGATAATAATATGTTTCTTACCTGACTCATATTTTCTGCACTCCTTATTCTTTATTACGATAAGGTATATAGTTATAAATTATCTACTGTAACATCCCATTTTACCTTTACGCAGCGGAACATCGATCTAAGGTATTACTTCATAGAACACAAGTCATAATAATAGAAAACAACTCAAAAGAGTGATGAAATTAACTTTCTTTATATTTCATTCAAAAATCAGATTTTTTCAATATGAGGTTCCAAAAATTTAGAATAATTTCAGTCTTGTGCCTCTTCATTGTGGAATCCAAGATCTTTAGACTCAAACAGTAAAAACCATTTTATCTATGATGATCAATTGTACATATGAATTAACATAGCGGAATTGCACAATTAGTCATGAACAAGATGTTTGACAAAGATGAATAATTCCCAAAGGGTTTGTATTATTGATGAACACAAACCACTATAGGCAAGTATACATTGAATCCCATGCCTAGAGATCAAAGACTCTGTAGGTTACATTTGTGAATGGAAGATGATGAACAAAACCTTCGTCTGGTTCCTTTTATAACATAAGGAAACCAGGATACATGGAAACTAAATAAAATATTAATGAATAAATCAAAACATAAATATTTATTCCTATCCTATATTTGACTAAATCTTTTCTTCTTATCATATATGGCAGTGGAAAGTTTCACTAGCAGGGGATTTTGTCCACCATCTTGAAGTTTCACATACTGTCATATTTGGTCATTCTTGTTTCCATGGTAATTTGACTCATCAACTTTTAGCCCAACAATCTTCCCCTAGTTGATGATATCAAAACACTTCCCCTTAAGCATACAACATCAAAGATCAACAGGCTAAACATTCTCTATAGACAACTTCCCCTTTTTGACATTATCAAATAGGGGTCTTGTAAGTGAACAACCGTTATTTTCAACTACTACTAACCAATATCATACATCAAACCCAAGTATTCCACTTTTTAAAATACCCTCTATGAAGTACATAGGATACGGATCTTAATAAAAAATGATTTTGAGTAGTAGATACTCACATTAGTTGTAATAATACTAATGAGCAGTAGCAAAAATCTTCACCTCAATATTGTATGTGAATGACTAGCACCTTTTTAATAATACAACTTCCCCTTAAATTGTGCTAATCATTTATGAATCTTCAATTCTGTAGGCTTTATGGAATAATTACATATGAAGAAATCTTATCATAACTTACTTGATGATGAAGTAGAATAACCCGAACTTGCGTTCTCTATCTTGCACTAACTACATGACAAAGTGCTGGTACATACAAAATTCTCATTTCTGCTGAAAATGAGACACTAAGCACGATAATGTAACTCCTTCAAGTGATAGAAAATATGTGCATAGAGTACCATAAGAAAAATCACACATTCCTAGATCTTGTATCACTTTGTCACTAGGTGTTTAATCATAAAACACATACTCGCGAAAATCTACTTCGTCCTCAAATAAATGATAAAAAAATTTCTTGGTAATCAATAAATATAAAACGATCTTTTATACCTTTAAACCAGTTGCTGTGAATATACCAAACTCCAAAACATTGTTGTCCAAAAAATCAGTAATGAAAGCAGGGGGAACTTTCTGACAGTAGGGGGATTTATATAAGGCAAGAGGATCGTAGCAGGGGAAATTTTTCCAAAAACATGAAGAACTTTTAATACCACTGTTTATGTTACTAACTATGACAAACCCAAACAGTAGGTTTGTATTTGCAACATGGAAAAATAACAAAAACAGGGGAAACTCACAAACACCAGCTGTTACATAGTTTTGTATCTTTATACATGTGTTCTGACCCCAACCATCACATATGTCCAACAGTATACAAACTTCAAGTACATATCACGTGGATACCAATAATTCCATATGATGAATGAATACGTCCAAAGCCATCAATATTCTCACAACAAAACTTTTCTTCATGTGAACACAAATAAAATATTGCGTATGAGAACCAATAAAAGCATATGGTCACTTAGTTGGTTTTTACACCAAACAACAGTGGGACCATAGTGATCTTACGTAAATACATATTGCTGACACCCTTTGTGACTTTTCACTTTTCTTCCTGGACCACACGTACTACCTGTTCTTCTGAGGTACATCATATCTAGGCTGTGAATGATAATACCCTCCATTCATTTGACACACGTGATCTTGTGATAACAAAATATAGTTCATCATATGTAGCATGTCCCTTTCATTGCCTACTTTTATTAAACCCTTGTTTAATATCACATAGAGACCACAACGTGGACCCCAAATCACACATCCTAGTTGTTGAACAGTAGCAGAAGTATGCGAACTAAATAAACCAAAAATTAATTATCTAGGTTTTTAACATAAACCCTATATCTTCACAGCAACGATATCAAAAATCTTGATTCTCCTAGATATCGAGAGCCACCCGCTCTGATACCACATGTTGAATCCAAGATCGTTAGACTCAAACAGTCGAAACCATTTTATGTAGGTTGATCAATTATACATGTGATGAACACAACAGAATAGCACAATTAACCATGAACAAGATGTTTATCAAAGATGAAGTTTTCCCAAAGGGTTTGTATTATTGATGAACACAAACCACTCTAGCCATGTATTCATTGAATCCCATGCCTAGAGATCAAAGACTCTGTAGGTTACATTTGTGAATGGAAGATGATGAACAAAACATACGTCTGGTTCCTTTTATAACATAAGGAAACCAAGATACATGGAAACTAAATAAAATATTAATGAATAAATCAAAACAGAAATATTCATTCCTATCCTATATTTGACCAAATCTTTTCTTCTTATCATATATGACAGTGGGAACTCCAATAGTGGAAAGTTTCAATAGCAGGGGATTTTGTCCACCAGCTTGAAGTTTCACATAATGTCATATTTGGTCCTTCTTGTTTCTATGGTGATTTGACTCATCAACTTTTAGCCGAACACATGACATCCTCGTGCTGCTCCATGCTATCAGTCACGATTATCTGAAATTTATTCTTAAATTCAACACAAAGGTTGAGTGAATTCATAGGTTTATAAATTAGTTTGAATACAAGATCCTTTTTCTGAGCTACGTTGTTATTTTCTCATAAGTTTTAATAAAATGATGATTCAATTGCACTAAGCTTATGATACTGCGACTAGATATACCAGAAACCCATAGTTGCCCTTATGAGAAAGTCTGCCAAACTATCCTTATTAGCAAAATAAAATATGCTTGTTTGACCACTAAGGTGCTAGCAAGTGCGACTTGCCCAAACATGAGATTTCTGTCTCCAATTGTACTATTTACCATATTAGCGCTCACTCCGAGAAATGATTAGCGGTTCACAATTAAAAAGGGACTTTCATAGCTAGCAGTAAACATAGTGTCAATGAATCATATCTCGAAAGAATTCCAAAAACACTTGTATTCCATTTTTAGCATATATCCCCCTCACGGGTTTTGAAATCATTTAAAAGTTTTATACTTTAGTGAGGCTATGAACTCACCTTATGTCCATAGAATCCGAGCTATAATCAGATATATTTTATTCACAGATAATCAGCTTGATCATACAAACCATAACTTGGTCTCATAAACAACAACTTGATCTCACACAAACCTGCATTAATACATTGTGTATAGTATCAAGTGTTTGGCTTTTAGTTCAATATTGTTAAGTGTTGGTTTAATATTCTTTTATTAATATTTGGTTGTAAATCTAGCCATTTGTTCGGGCCATCATACTTAGAAGCCATTCTATAAACATTTGAGGAGCGAGGGCACTTTAAATCGTAAACCCAACCACTCAGTCAGAACATAATATCGAGATGGAACATCTTTGTACGAAGTTCCCTACTAACATGATAATTTCATTACTTCGTCATATTCTTAATTAATCTTCTTTAGTTTCAAAATTGGTAAAATTAGCCCTTTTGGTTACACATTGGTATAATTACACTTTTAACCCTTAAAGTATATAGTTTAGTTTGCATTTTAAACCCTCAATATTTAATATTAGGAACTCAAACTTTCCAACATTTATTTTTATAGCTTTAACTTTCATAAAATGACACTTTTGGCCCAAAATAACTAATAGTCTCAAAAATGACAGTTTTAGTCCTTACACTTGTAAAAATCACATAACAACCTCAAAAATGGACCAAATGATCTAGTATTTTAAATCAAAGTTTTTAAACAAGTTTATAATCATAATAACAACATTTTACCAGAATAATAGCTTTTGAAATGGGTTTTTGCTTATTATTTTATGTAAATTACAAAACTAGGGTTTTAAGACTTTTTTAGCTTATAACTTCCATTTAAAATGATGAAATGACTTAGTTTATTTTAGATTATCTTTGTAACATCATTTTGGCATTATAAAAACTCTAATAATTCATTATAACAAGATCAGAGCATAGCTAACATAGAAATTACCTAGGATGCTCTAAAATGGCTCCTAACGGCTTCCTATGAGCACAACTTGCTATTAAAGCTTCAAGAGCTTCAATGGATTGCTTCTAGACCTGTTTTCTGGTCTTGGTACATGTCCTAGGTCGTATATAGAAGTGGAAATTAGAATGGATATGGAGGTTAAGAGAAAACGGAATGCGAGTTTCAAATGAAGTTAATATGGCTCTATTTATAGTTTTTCAACCCTTAGGCTCCAAGTTAAGGACATGGACGTGTAACACAGCTAGGATACTGACTAAGGAAGGCTAGTGAAGTTCAATACACGTTTTTAGAGCCTAGCTTCATTCCAATCCTTAACTTGTGGCTAAAATGATACACGGATGGATAATGATAAGATTGGTGATGTGTAGCCACCAAGGAGGTGATGAACCAGGTTTTTAACACTCCTAAAATATCTAGGAACATGCAAATATCTGATTTTTAAAGTTGGAATGGGAGGGAAAGAGTTTAAAACGAGTTTTGGAGGGAAAAACCAAAATCGGGTTCAATTCTAGGGCTTGTAACTTTATACATTGTGATTTTGGTGATTAAGGATTTAGGAACGTGATTAGTGATGGATTAGGGTATAAGTAGGGTATATACATTTTAATTAAGAATTTTTGGTCTTTGGTTTGAAGTTTAACAAAGGTTTGATGTGAAAATGGGAAGAAAACTTAGGCGGGTTAGGGTTTTTTAATGATTTATGGTTAAGTCTTAGTAAAAGTGATTATCCTTCACTTAGCTACTGATGTAAACTCATTTTTGACATCCTACATTGTCCTAAATGTGTGCATGAAGTCCCTACATTGGTTTTATTAAGTTATTCTAAGTAAACATGTCCAAAGGGTGAAAATACTCATTTTGACCTAATTTACAAGCCATACATTGAAATCTTGGACCTTGTGCTTTAGGGTACTTGTACATTGTCTTAACATAATCTTATAACCTTAATGAAGTCTTATAAATATTTATAGACTTGTCCAAAAAGAACTAGGTGATGATTCCATGTAGATTTCTTAATATAAGGGTTTTTAGGTCATTAATCCTAATGATTTTCTATCTTGGGTAATTAGTGTTTGTACCTTTATAAACACTTATTCTAGGTATTATGTGTAACACTCTAAATTTTCGTATCGGTACAGCGGAAGGGTCTTTTAGAGTGTTACAGGATAGCACAATAACTCCAATCATAGACAACACATAAAAATGGTTGTACAAGGTTCAACATACATTCATTCGATAAAAAGTTTTAAAGTGTACAACAGGTCCCAAATTATACTGGTCATTAAGTTTACAAAACATAGATAGAATGAACATTTTTATTATTATGTGGGCCATTAGAGTCGATCTCTATCCGGATTACCTTCAAGCACCTGAGATAAAAACATGCAAAAATCATATTAGCGAATGCCGAGTGAATTCATAGAGTTTAATAAAACCGTTATATAAAACAATTTTTCAAATCAGAACACAAGTATAATATCAGAAGTAAGTCCTCGTATTGCTAGTCAGGCAATATATAAATCAAGCATACATCTTAAACCGTCCATGAGACCGTAGCCTCAATACTACCATTATAGGTAATATTATTATCGTTATTAACATCGTATCATATATTATATTTAGATTATATAGGATTATTATTAGCCGCATGACATTGTTACCTTACTATCACAACAACGGGCCGTGAACCTGACAAACAATTTGCCCATCAGTTAGCGTGTCGTCACAAAAATCACGCTATGTAAATCTTCTCATACATAATTCGCTTACCAATCAATGTGGTACGACGGGGATCAACCGTCAAGGCGCGAACTGGGGTGATCGTCCCCAAATAGTACTATCATATGCATAAGCGTCTACCAAATCCCGGTAGTTCACAATTCATGCTAATGGGACTTTGAGTGACATAACCTAACTACTAATAATCCTTTTTATCTCTTTTATTGGGTCATCGCATCATTCGGGTCCATATCATTAAGCATACCATCGGGACTACTTGTGTTCTATTTTTATCAAAAACTAGCATGTTATCTCCCTCGCGGGTTTACAAATCATTTTATAAAACATTTAAAAGAGTGCGAGGCTATGAACTCACGTTGATAATGAAAGGCGGATTATCGGCTACGGGCGTGCTTCGGTCACGGAAACCTATATAAATAATAATCGGTCTTAGACTTTTGTCCAATGACTATATCAAAATAACAATGTACATATGATGATTTTTTACATATGATGATGATCAAGTGGGTTTATGTATTCTTATTTACTCATTTTAGTGTTTATGTATTGGTAACTTTTTACTAGTTTACTAGTTTTACCTATTTGCATATTTTAAGTCCAATAAGCCTATTATAAGTTCTTTAACTTGTATTAATCCATTTTATACTTGTATTATCAGTATTTATACTTTACATGTTGGGCCTAAATGGGTTAAGCCCAATAAGTAATTTTTATAAGTGTTTAACTTATTTAGTTAAATTATTAGTCCAAATATGCTAACTTAGCTCGTTAATGTCCGTATGTCATATAGTTGGGGTTTTATCGGTTTTTACTTGTATTAGATACTTATATATCAGTATATGACTTCTAAAAACTCTACATTAGACGGGTTTGATCGTCTAAGTTTTAATTGGCGAAAAACATTAATTTTACGGTAATAGCCGAAAAAGTCGTAAAAATCATGTTTATAGTTTTTATAACTTATAAATCTTATTCAACTACCATTTTTATAAAGTGTCCATTTATTTAACCTTATACATATTTATATAAATGAAATTTATAAGTTAGTGGGTTTTAATTTCATATTTTATACTATATTATTTGAGTGCTTATATAATAGTATTAAACATTAATTCTTCAAAATCTGATTTTTAGTTTCATCTTCACCATTTTTATCATATCTTGAGTTCTATAGTGAGATAAAAGCTCATTTTTGGATGGCATAAACTTCATATTATGTTCTACAAATAAGTTAGCTATAGCTACTGCTCATGCCATGTCTAACTATCCTTAACAGTCCCTACAAAACAGACTATTCAGATTAGCACACTATCTTGTTTTGATCATATCTCACTCATTTTGATGATTCCATTGCATGGCCAACTCTCACATGTGTATGACATCTTATACTTACTGTAAATGGATTCCACCATGCAATTTTATCATTTTAAGACTTGGTTACTTACTGTTTTTATACAGCCAACAATTTAAGCATGCTAGCCTTGTTTCTTATGGTTATTCATCTTTTTAAGCATATTTATCAACACTTGATCCCCACACAACATTTTTATCCTCATATATTCATCATATACATATAAAACAAGAAATAAAATACATTTGATCTTTATAAAAATAACAAGAGAAATGGAAAGGATGATCTTCTTTACCAACCAAGATTATATCTTATTTTTGGAAGACAACAACTTGATGAACACCAAATATATCTCCCAGATCATCAATCACCAAGATAGTTTGTTGAGAAATTAGCCCTAGGACACAAGAAAATCACCTCCTTTGTTGTTAATATGGCCACCAATCAATCAAGGGTTCAAGGTTTCTCCATAATATGGCTAGATAACATGTAATTTGTGGATAGAAAAGATCAAATGGGGTGTTTGATGGTGTTTGTGGGACGGCAAGGATGAGAGGGAGAGAGTATATGTGAGTTGTTTGCATGTGAAATGGAAGTAAATGGGAAAGGCTAGTGGTTTTGCTAGTTTTGGTGGGTGAAACAAGCTTCAAAGTGAAGCTAAGCTTACAAGTGTAAGCTTATAGCTACAAGGGTGCCACATCAAGGGATGTGGTGTCCCTTTTGGCCGCCCCTTTTAGTTAGTGGGGTGGGATAAACTTTTTTTTATCCATCCCGCTAATTTACGGGTATTCCTCGATTCTAGTTTCCTCGATTTGCGTGCCCTCGGGTCGTTTTACGAAAAACATTTTTATAAATTCTGAATCAACGGCACAAAACGAATCTAATAAAAATTGTCTCATCAAAAATGGAGTTCAAAAACGTAAATACGTAATCCTAAGGTTTCCGGTTTAGTCGTAAAGGACGCTAAATTATGCACGTAAGCCCAAATTTAAATCCGTAAATTGTGAGTTCATCAACCAACACAAAAATAAGTTTCAAAATAATATACGAGAATATAATTCACTACCTGAAAATGTTAGATTTTCACATTATATATTATACTTATGACTTCTAAAGATTCTTAATTTTTGGAAGGGTTTGTATAGGTTAATCATATTCTAGGGACAATTATGGGAGCTTAAGATCATATGCTTTGATAACTTGTACTTTATGCTTTACCAACTTGTAACTTGACTTGAAATAAATGTATAATCTTAATATTATGCATAGTTGAGTTTTATAATGTATGGCAAAAGATTAGACTCTAATTCAATGTGAAATGGATTTTATATGCTAATCTTGGTTACTAGGTCTTAAATTGTAATTAGCCTTAGATTAGTGAATATTAGCATTTTGTGATCAATTAAATTTCGTTTATTTGATAGATTGTAATTAGTATATTGTTTTTGATACTTGTGCATAGATATTATGTAATTAAATCGCTTGAAATATTGTTTACCAAAGGTTTCTAGGTGGTGAACTAGACTATTATGTACAATTACTTGTACTTTGCTTTGTATGGTTTGTTCTTGTCATTCTTAGGTATTATTATGTCTTCATATTATAGTTTACAACTTGTTTATATTCCATAATGACTTATTCATATGTATTTTCCATTCACACTTTACCATTCTTGAGTTTATAACCCATTTAAAGGGATTCTAGGGTTTCTAAGGGAATTTAGGCAATCATGGTTACATTTGAGATGTTCTTATCAATATTGAACTCATTAGATCACTTTTAGATCTTAGACTTGATATACAAATTGTATTGAAAACATATAGGAATATGTTATAATGGTAGTTCGGGTTGTGAGAAGCAGTTCATCTTACCAAGTAAGGTACAAAAAGAAAAAAAAATTAGCCAAATTTTCATATTTGAGACAGTTATAGCTTATAACACATATGTGAAATTTATGGGTTGTCATAGTCTCTCCTCCTTAAAGAAATCTCGTCCCGAGATTATAAGGGTAATATTGCTTTATCAAGGGCAAACATATCTTGTAGGTGTTCAAATTCTTTCTTATAATTTTATACACATATCAAGAAAAAAGATTTACTGTTGGTATTTAGTCTTAAATCAATCTTTTCTATCATTATTTCTATAAAAAATGGTTATATATGAAATATCATTCATATTTTAGTGATCAAAGTCATAAGAATTTAGTTTAATACCAAATGGAATATAGAAAACATACCAGTTAATCACATAAATATTCCTTAGATTCCAAAATACGAAAAGGATTGTGATTATTAATGAGTTCTTTGGGAAACTCAAGTCAATATGCCACTGCTCAATTCAAAATCTTTAATTGATTATCGCATTTTTCAAAATCAATTTGGGTAATTGATAGAGAAAACATCCTTCTCAAATAGATACTATTTAATATGTGTAGTTTCTCATTAACAGTAAGAAATCTTTATCAAAATAGTCTTCCCAGATTTTCCATTTAAATCTAGTAGTTACCTAACGGTCACTATTCAACGTATTATTAAGCTTTATTCTCATATAACCTTCTTAGATAATTTCATGAACTACTTTGGGTTTCGTAAGTTGAAAATCTCCAACTTTAGCCCAACAAATACGTAAATGGCACTTCTTTTGATAGAGTGCTTCAAGTAGTATTGCTTTGATTCTAGCATGAAAACTATTATTACACGAGAAAATTTTTCCAATGGTAAGTGTTGGAAATACTTTTTACGTATAAAGAAAGTCTCGGTCACTCCAACAATATAGTTATAGGCTCGTAGTAGTGTTTAAGTTACTTTTATTAAATAGCCCGACCCATGAGCATGTTCATGGGCCGGAGGCCCAAGTCCATTAAGGACTTGGGTATATAAGCCTCTTTCCACCATGGAAAGAGGTGTTGGTTGTTTCATTTTCTCACATTTATAACAAATAGTTTCTTTCATTTCTCTCTCTAAGTTTCTCTCTCTAGAAAACATCAACCCTCTTGAAAGGCAAAGATTATCATTGTTCTACAATTGGTATCAAGAGCTATGGGATGAAATAAAGATTGGTTTTGTGTTGTTCATACTTTTCTAAGTGTGTTCATGTGTTTTTTATTGATTTTTCCAAAAGTTACAAAAAAATTTCGTGTTTTTTGATTCCAAGTGATCTATATCTCTTCTAAATAGTTCTAGTAACGGTTTGGTGATATTCGTTTGGTTAGAATCATGAATTCCAAGGTAAAAATCCATTCTTTCTTGTTGCTCTTAAGTCTCGGCTTATTTTTTGGGGTACGATCTGATTTTTTGATTGCATAAACCCTGGGGGTTTCTACTTGCGATCCATAGTCACCATCTAATACTACGATCTAACTGTGATCACAAGTACGATCCACGTTACGATCTGTGACTACGATAGCTCACTACGATCCAAGCTACGATCAAGGAGTATGATTGCTTAGTACGATCCAGGATACGATCAGGGTACGATCGCTTCAGTACGATATCTTAGTACGATATAGGTTTCGATCAGGGTACGATCGCTTCAGTAGGATAAGTGAGTACGATCCAGGCTACGATCACTAGAGTAGGATAGGAGAGTACGATCAGGACACGATCAGGGAGTACGATCAGGACACGATCAGGGAGTACGATCAGGATACGATCAGAGAGTACGATCTGGATACGATTAGGGAGTACGATCATGGATACGATCATTAGGGTACGATCTGGGAGTACGATCTAGGAGTACGATCAGCTATAATTTGCAACACTTAGAGGATTTTTCACCTTTGAATTTATTTGGAGACATTAACAAAAGCACACAATCAAAAGATCATAATATCTTTATTTAAACAACATTAAAACACATAATCTTATTTCATTGCTCGATCATTTTTGATAATCTTATTTCCAAGGGATCATAAAATGAATTCACATTCATATATTGTTGGATTGTAACACACGACTTATAAGAACAAGAAATAAAGATGAAGATTAAACCAAAAAAGAAAGATTAGATTAGATGAAGGAAAAGAGAAAAATAAAGTTGTGAATTCCTAGTGAGAGAAACACATACGTTTCTCTCTCTACAAAACAATGGAATGGAAAACACACACACAAATGAGGCTTAGGAGGCCTTTTATACTAAGTAGTAAGTGTTTAGGAGGCCTTCCTTATTTGTGTGTTCGGGACTAATTCCCGTTACATAAACATTAATAACTAAGAACTCTCGACACCGTTGAATAATATTTTTCATGAGCTTCGCAACGGTATATTATATGACCATCACTTTAAATACGGCTAACAATCTCCCCCTAAGGGGTGGTCATGTAATAGGTGACTTCACTTCGTTGGTGTTGCAGACTTTGAAGCTTGTTGCCTTGAGAGTTCTTTCATAGTTCCTTTCATGACTTGTGATCTTGGATCTTTGATCTTTGCCTTGACTTGATCTTGAAGCTTTGCAAGCTTGTGTTCTTGTGTCTTTCTCCACATACTCATGTTTTGTGTTGACTTGAAAGCTTGTAAACAATCTCCCTTGATCATCAGAGTAGCGGAAGTCTTTGTCTTTAGATGTTCTTGAGCTTTCTTCAATAATCCTGAATATGTGGCCTTGAATTGTGACTCTTGAGATAACGTCACCGTTTGCATTCCACCGGTTTCCCGTTATACAGTACGAATATTGTACCTGTGATCAGGTAAGTTCAAAGAACTTCCTTGACAGGATTTCCAGCTGTGGTAGCCGTTCTCAATACTTGAATATATCGAAAGATAATTCAAAGTAAGGAGTGAATCATGTAGTTCCATTCTGCTGATTAAGTCGTCAATTCACTTTCTTGGAACAAGTCTGAATCAATTAAGAATCAAACCATCGTTGCTTTCCAGTTGACACAAGTTTGATTCATATAGAATCGCACAAGTTACCTACCGCAGTGCTGTTTGATGATGACACTGGAAGGATTTCCATTCGTCACTGTAAATACTGAAAAGTATTACTCTGAATGTTCTGGCAAGATCATAAAGATATTGCGTCGAGACCTGGAACGAGTTTGAATCAATTAAGAATCAAACCACTGTTGCTTTCCAGTTAACATATGTTTAATTCAAGTGAATCTTACATATGACCTACCGCAGTGCTGTTTGATGTTAACACTGGAAGGATTTCCATTCATCACTATGAATACTAAAGAGTATCACTCTGAATGTTCTAGCAATACCACAAGGATAGAGCGTAGGACTCTGTAAATCATCGCTTGTGTTCTAATGATGAACAACATTTGATCTATTGAATAGGTGTCCTAATGAGATTTTTGATGAATCTCGTTGGCTCTAGACTCTATAAGTGCACGTTTATTTGGTGATCGGAGGCTGGAGCAGACTGACACCTATTCAATATCTACTATCTCGGAGTGAGAAAGTCGATAGAAATGAGTTGAACTCCGTGACAATAAAACAAACTTCTTTTGAGAGAAGCTTGAGTAGGCTGGGAGGGGTTGTGCATTGCATCACTGGGTCCATGATGCTTTGTCTTCAATACCAGAAATCATCAACATGATTCTGATAGTAGATGTATTGACCCGGTTTCTGCCTAAGTTGTATGGAGGGCTTCTTTCTTTACACCCTTTATCCTTACATTTCTTTTTCATTCTTCAACCACTTCAATGCTTACCAAGACGTCATAACTAGCACCTTGTTGTGATTGTTCCAGCGCTAGCTTAAGTCATTAGTCGGCATTATTCCCGTACACTCAACTACTCCATCTTTCCTAAGGACTTCTATTTTCTAATGGATTGTCCCTGGGAAGATCCCTCCGGTTCTGGTTGGATCATAGGACGAATACCTAACCACCTTTTGACACCAATACCATCGTGAATTTATGTGTTGAAGGGTATAGATATCGTAACCAGAAAAATCAATTGAAAACGCAATCAAGGTGTTGATGAAATCAATGTTTACACCTTGAAAGTTTTCTGTATCACCAAAAACGCCTCCCCTACATATGTGCATCATAAAAGGAGAGATTTTTGCACATATTAGGAAGAGAAAGCACTTATATCAAAGATCTTATTCAAGATAACACATTTTAATCACTATTCTCCCCCTCAAAAATTGCATGAAATTGAAATTTTTGTGAAACTAGTGATGAAACATGGAGAGAATAATGTGTCATGAAGCTTTGGAACAAATGTTTATAAAAACATTATACTCCCCCTCGAAAAGAGATTCTATTTAAATAGGGGAGTATATGAGCACATTGTTTTGAAATTCTTTGAAAAATTGTGCTCAAAAGTTTGAGAGAAATTGTGTTCATGAGCTTAAAACTTTGAATGTTTTGATATAAGCTCATGACCGAGAAAAATGAATTTCTCGTTGTTGAGGATAAGTCAAAGACTTTCCTTTATTTAGGGACCGGGTTATAGTCTGACATGTGACTATAAGCCGTTATGAGAAGAAAAATAGAAAAGACATGTTTTGAAAACATTTGAACTCTCATTCGAACTTTATGTACGTACCCGTGTCGTTATTGAACAACATTTCTAAGCACGTCCATATTATCGATGCTGAGAGACATGTCGGAGAAGAATATTTTTGGTATTTTTGAAAGATTTTCTCATTTTTTATTTTGTTTTTATAGGTTTTATATTTTTGTATTTTGATTTTCTTATAGATATATACAAGGTTACTGCGAATGTGCAAGACGTTCAAGTTCATCAGGAGTGAAACTACGCATACCAAGTCGACGAACCAAGAATTCAAATCTGTCTTGAGAAAGAGCTTTGGTGAAGATGTCGGCTAGTTGGTAGTCCGTCTTGACAAAGAACAGTTCGATCGTTCCTTTTTCCACATGCTCCTTAATGAAATGGAATCGGACAGCTATGTACTTGGTCTTGGAGTGTTGGACCGGGTTGCAGGATATGGCTATGGCTGATTGTGAGTCATAGTAAATAGGGACTTTGTTAAAGTAAAAGCCATAATCCGTGAGTTGTGTTCTCATCCAAAGGACTTGAGCACTACACACGGATAGAGACACATATTCTGCTTCCGCGGTTGACAACGCCATACAATCTTGTTTTCTTGATGACCAGCTCACTAGCTTCTCGCCTAAGAATTGTGCTCCACCGGAAGTGCTCTTGAATGTATCATGACACCCTGCATGATCGGCATCTGAAAAACCAGTGAGATTAAAACCAGAATCCTTCGTATACCAGAGACCCATGTTGATGGTTCCACGGAGATAACGAAAGATCCTTTTAACCTCCTTGAGGTGCTTCTCGGTTGGCTGAGCCTGGTACCGAGAACATAAACAAGTAGCATGCACAATGTCCGGTATGCTTGAGGTTAAGTACATAAGGGACCCGATCATACTTCGGTATTTTGTAGCATCTACAAATGTCCCTTTATTATCCAAATCAAGCTTGTGTTTAGTGTCCATTGGAGTACCAATAGGATCACAGTTTTCCATGCCAAATTTCGTTAGAATCTCAAGCACATACTTGGACTGATTGATGAAAAT
The DNA here is from genome assembly GCA_025667525.1 of Glebionis coronaria. Lineage (NCBI taxonomy): Eukaryota > Viridiplantae > Streptophyta > Magnoliopsida > Asterales > Asteraceae > Glebionis > Glebionis coronaria. The sequence goes on from CM046881.1 coordinate 467,152,604, forward strand.
ACCACGGGGGGATTGGTAAACTTGGAGACCAAGAAAGAACATCATTTCCCCCATCATGGACATTTCGAATCGACTTTTCATAAGGTCGGCAAATAATATGGAATATTTTGGGTTAGTAGAACCAAATATAATATCATCTACATAGACCTGAGCCACCAAGATGTCGTTGCCGTAGTGCTTGATAAACAACGTTGGATCAATGGTTCCTTTGCTGAAGTGATTTTGTAGAAGAAATGATGATAATTCGTCGTACCATGCCCTCGGTGCTTGTTTCAAACCATAAATTGCCTTTTTCAACTTGTAGACATGGCTTAGATGTTCAGTATTGATGAAACCTTCAGGTTGACATACATACACATCTTCTTTTAACGGCCCATGCAAGAAAGCCGTCTTCACGTCCATTTGATACACTGCGAATGATTTGTGTGCAGCGTATGCCAAGAAAATCCTAATAGCTTCCATCCGAGCAACCGGGGCAAAGGATTCTGCGAAGTCAATTCCCTCCTTTTCTTTATAACCTCTCACAACTAACCGAGTTTTGTTCCTAATGACCGTTTGCTCCTCATCTATCTTGTTTTTGAATAACCATTTCAGAGTGAGGGGATCGATATTGTCTGGTCGAGGTACTAACTCCCATACATCAAGATGGATGAACTGATTGAGTTCTTCTTGCATAGACTCAATCCATGATGCATCGGTCATTGCTTCTTTCACACTCGCTGGTTCCGTTGTGCTGACTGATAGTGCCAAGATACACATATCACCATCGGTACGCAGCTGATTTCGTGTTGAGACCGGTCGTGAGAGATTGCCAATCACTTGAACCAAATGATGATTCTTAGTCCATTTGTGTTCATGTGGAAGTGTATGAGAAACTTGATGCGAGCTCGACGGGTCCACATATGGTGTTGAAGGCTGAGTAGTACTTGTGGAAGCCGCAAATGGATTAACAAATTCATGTTCGTTGAGCATCGCATTATTTGCATTTTCAGCAACTATTTCATTCTGAAGATGAACATGATTAGGAATTTGCTGAGAATGTTGTTGAGTTGCGTCAGCAGTCGGAGAAGTGGTTGGAATATTTGGAGGCAATATGGTTGAGGTTGACGTAGATGGTGTAGAAGTAGATGTCGCTAGTGTAGATGCAGTCGAAGGTTCTTGAACTACCGCAGCAGGTGCAGCCGGGGCATTTTGAGGAACACCAAATGACGAAGGACCCTCCATATATTCATCATAGATTGGCCCAAATAAAACTTGCAAGTCACGTTTTGATGGTTGTAACGATGAGATTGCTGACGGTGCAAATTGAAGCGCGAGTCCTGAACTTACGTGTCCAGAAGTCTGACCTTGAAGCTCGGGATGTGAACTTCTATGCTAAGAGGCCATACCCGAGAGTTCATCAAAGGTAACGTTCATAGTCTCCATTACCTTTCTTGTCCTTCGATTATAAACCCTGCAAGCACAAGCAGTTAAAGAATAACCAATGAAAAAGCCAATATCACCTCTAGGTTCAAGTTTACCGATATCTTCACGATCATTCTTCGGATAACATAATGCACCGAAGACATGTAAAAATGAAATATCCGGTTTTCTTCCATTAATGATCTCATAAGGTGTTTTGTTGAAACGGGTGTGAATAATGGAGCGGTTTTGAGTATAACATGAAGTTGCTATAGCGTCGGCCCAAAGGAATAACGATGCACTAGAGGAGAGAAGCATCGTTCGAGCAGCTTCAACTAACGTACGATTCCTCCGTTCCACAACTCCATTCTGCTCTGGAGTTCTTACAGCCGAAGTTTGATGAGAAATCCCAACTTCGTCAAAATAAGCTTTCAATTTCTGATTGGTGAATTCTGTACCGTTATCCATTCTCACAATAATGACAGGGGCTTGCAGTAGTACTGATGTTTTCTTCAAGAAGTTAATAATTACATCAGGGGTTTCATCTTTTGAAGCAAGAAAATGAACCCATGTGTAACGAGAATAGTCATCCACAATGACAAGTACATACCGCTTTCCATTAATACTTTTGATTCTCATTGGGCCACACAAATCCATAAGTAGGAGATGTAACCTATTCGTTGAGTTGGGAACAGGTTTGGGTTTGTGAGGCTTCTTCTTACTTTTACCTTGCTCACATGAAGGACAAAGATGGTCTTTTGTATATTTGAACTTTGGAAGACCGGTAACGAGATCATCTTTCGCGAGTTGGGTGATGGCATCGACATTGAGATGAGATAACCTTTGATGCCATAACCACGACTTTGTTGATGTGGCTCAGGCCATGAGACAAATTGGAGAAGCAGCAGACATTTGAAAAAGATCAATGGTGTAAAGGTTGGTGGTACGATTTCCTTTCAACAGATCAATTCCTTCAAGATCTCTTACAAAACATGTATGACTTCTGAAAGCGACCTCCAAGTCTGAATCACAAAATTGCCCAACCGAGAACAAGTTATGTCCCAAGCCATCAACAAAAGAGACTCTGGTGATGATTATATTTCCCCAATAAATATCACCATAGCCTAGAATTGCCGCAACATGATCATTTCCAAATCGAACAGTTCCCATGAAACGCCATACAAAGTTCTTGAGAAGGCTTCGATTCCCAGTCATATGTTTGGAACAGCCGAGTCCACGCACCAGAGACAAATTTCAACAGCCTGCCAATGATAAGAGAAACAAATATTTTGGCAACCGATGAAATAGGTTCCTGTAGGGTTAGAAGATAATTAAGCCGTATCACATACCGATGTTTCACTGTCAGTATGAGATCTACTAGTGTCGATAATTTTGCCACTACAGTCAAAATTTCTACGAGTAGGCAACCATTTAGAGGTGAATCTAGGGCTACTAGGCTTAGCAAGACTTTCTGTGGACCCTATATGCGTACTTTTTGGAACATACACCTTAACCTTAGGAGTGCGTTGTTGTTCACTGACTGACAGCTTGTCAATTCGAGTGTAACCACCATAATTCAAACCATTCATAGTCAAGCCACAATCATAATGACTAAAAGTAAAGAAACATTTATTACATTTAGCACAAATAACTTCCGATTTTTCATTCCGAATAGCAAGCTTAAAGTCATTACATTCAGATGAATTAGGTTTCTGATTATGATTAAAAAGCGGTAAATTCCTAGGGTGTTCTTCTACTTCCACATTATTGATCTTGGGGCGACTACTTCTAGAGGAAAAAGGGACCCTATCATTCCTTGTATTGCTCGTAGGCCGTGGCCTTCTGCTCTTAGTGTAGTTGTTTATTCCTGTAGAAGAAGACACGCGTCTATTAGAACTAGCACTTTTTAAATCAATAACTTGTGGTTGAGTTATAGTGATCGGTTTTGTCCTAACGCTTGCTGTACGTTGTTTGCTAGGCACAGAGGGAGAACTAACACGAAACATTCCTGGGGCAATCACAGCAGTTTTCGTTCCAGCAACCTTGGGAAAAGGTGTCACAGCAATATGAGTGGGTCCCGAGGTTGCTGGTTTCTGGATCATCGTATCCACAATCGAGCTAGGTTCAGAAGTCTTATCTTTTAACAAGGCCTTTAACTTACAGTTCTCACAGATTTTATCAATAAGTTTCTGATAGACAGACTTACTTTGTTCAACAGCCCGCTTATATGAAACAACAACAGATTCTAAATCTGCTATCTTAGCCTTAAGCTTCTGAACATTACCACCACTAGCACTCTCTAACCCTGACGAGGCCAAATTCGTTTCCGAAACCCCTCTTAACTGAGCCTGCAACTGTGCGATAGTTTGTTGCATTTTATTGTGAGCCTTTTCATACGAAATCTTGTCATATTTGCATTCATCACATTTTTTGACAAATTTATTCCAAAGATCGGTGAATTCTTTATCCTTTTTAATGACATAAGATTCCATTTTCTCTTTCATAAGATCAAGCTCAGTTTGGAGGTTTTCATTATGCGGCATAGAGGTACCTAACTCAACAGGGCTACTATCAATACAATCACGAGCTTTAGAGAGGCGTTCAAGATCGTTTTCCAAAACTTTAATTTTATCAAGAGATTCATCAGCTTCCTTCGTCAATGATTTAAAGTCTTCAACAAAGTTGGCTAATTCTTTTAGAAAAGCGTTTTCCAAATTTCCTAACCGAGCATCAACTTGATTAATAATCGGATTAATATAGTTTTGAAGAATTTTTTGAACCTCAATCTGAACAGGTGATGTAAAATTACCTCCAGTTATTTTTGAATTAACAACACGTTTAAGGATGACAAAGTTATCTTTAAGCTCGTTTAGAAATCGGCGAGTGATACTCGGTTTAGGAGGGTCGTCAGACAATTCCTCACTTGGTAGCAAAAGCATTTCAGTACTCGTTTTAGACCGAACAAAAACAGTTGGAGGATTAACTTTCGGATAATAAACGGGTATCACTTCTTTATCAAGCTTTTTCATTCGTAAACGAGTATCTACAGCAAGTTCAGTAGTTTCCTCGGAATCATGCACACTAGGAGGATCATGCTCATCAGACAATAGCACACTACCATTATATAAAGTGTCATTAGTGGCCTGAACTTGCTTAAGGTATCCTGGATTAGGGGGAAGAGGACAACCTAAAGCCATTTTGTATCGAGTGTAATTTATCTCATTCACTTTTGGTGCGAGCATATTTATCGTCTTCATAGTTTGGCCACGTTTTACTAAAAGGTTGTCTAATTCTCTAATCCTATCCTACGCTTTGCAAAAATCCTCAAGAAGCCCATCTTCTCGAATTTTGAAATCATGTTTTAGCTTTTTTCTTTCTTCTTGTAAATCAGAAATAATAGATTTTTCAGTTGAAAGATGTTTATTAAGAGAAGTGATTTCATCATTCAATTCGCTTATCTTTTTAGCACTACTTAAGTGTAAGGCATTTAATTTCTTAGTGGTGCATTTTTCTTGATAAACCGATGTAGCATGAGCTTGTTCAAGTTCCTTGATTTTAGCATGATGAATCTCAAAACTTTTCTCCCGTTCCTTATATCCCGCAAGCTCAATGGTCAATTTGGCATTAGTTTCTCTAAACTTATTATTAACCACCGTAGCATGATCTACATCCTTAGCAAGCTTATCAAATAGAGAGTTATAATACGCATGTGTCTCATCAGGAAGGGTTGTAGGCTGAACAACTTGATCCACACTAAGGTCCACACTAGGCTCATTCGAAATAATATTACTATTATTCGTTTGATCCTCGTGTGTCTCAGTGTAGGGCTCAAGCATCTCAGTATACTCTTCCTCCTGATTAGACATATTATATATATCATTATCATCAAAACTTGGTTGTACCTCAGAAGGACCGTCTGCATCATAGACGGGAGCTCTGTCATCATGCATTCCTGAGGTTGATGCTTGCTGTAAGTTTGCCATCAAGATGTAGTTGGCATTCACCTCTTCTTCCTCGTCATATTCTGCAGCAGAAGCCATAAGATCAAATTACTCAGCTTGAAGTGGGATTCCTGCCTCTTCTTTTTGTGCTATGAGAAGCTGAGTCTGAAGATAAGCAGCATCCCTCTTCTTTTTGGCTGTGCAATCTCGAGCATAATGACCAAATCCCCTGCAGTTGTAGCACTGAACCTGACGATTGTTGTTTCCATTTCCCGTACCAGTATTCTCAGCCCTTGCAGCCACAATGTTTCCCATCTGGTTACCAACCGCTGGCACAACTATTAACCCATTCTGATTACCCGCATTCGGAACACCCGGATTTTGACCACGGTTTTGCCCATACTGATTTCCTGCATTGCCAACGGTCTGCCCAGCATTCTGACCATATTGTTGAAACTGAGTCCCCGTGTTTCCAGCAACTACCAATTGGCGATCTTGATTCGCATTCATGAAGGGTTGAGCAATCTGCCTATTTCTAGTGTTCGAGGAGATTCTCTGATTGTTGTTGGTGGGGTTAATGGTGAATTTGAATGCCTTTACAAGAAGGGCAAGACCAGTATTAATAGCATGAGTAGGATCGGTAATGTCATCAAAACAGGCAATGGGTTGTTTAAGTAATTCATAGCAGCAGGGTGTTGATATCCATAAGCGGTGAGTTGTTGTTGTTGTTGTTGTTGCATGAAGTTACTTGATGAGGGTTGATGGTAGGGTACCATGGGATGTGACATAGATGATGGAGAGTTTGCCATAAAAGCCAATGGATCTTGTGTCTTGGCACGTCTTTCTGCCCTAACTTCGTTAGCTTCATCTTGATTCATCTTCAAATAGTCATAAACTTGAGTGTAGTCCACGACATGAAGATCCTTGGTTTGATTGACAAGAGTGACATATCGTGACCATTCAGAAGGAAGATTATCAAGAAATTTAATGTTGGCAGCAATTTGTGCAGGTTCATGTTTGTTTCTTCTAAGATGGTTCATGAGGGTTGAAAACCGATGATAATAAGGTTCAATTTGTTCCCCTTCAGTAGACGTAAATTTCTCCCATTCACGAAGCAACTTAGTTTCCTTTTCTTGTAAACCGATTTCACTGCCCTTCATCATTTTCTGAATCCTAAGCCACATCTCGTGTGCGGTTTCACAACTATCGACAGCAGCATAAACATCTTCAGGAAGTCCCATAAGAATGACTTGAATTGCTTGATCATCAGCGTCGAGTTGTTTGGATTCAGCATTAGTTAATTCTTCATCTGTTTGCTCATGACTTGAGTCAGCTACTGGGTTAGCATTCGTAGGGTCGCCAGACACAATAATTGTTCTTCTAACATACGGACCCTTTTGAATCGAGTTGACAATCAACTTTCCTAGAGGTTTACATTTTGCATAACGAAGGAGACGACTAGCCCATGTAGTGTAGTTCTCCTTGGTAAGCATGGGTGGACGATTCTCAGTACCCGCAGCATAAATATCTTGTTGAGACGTCATCATAGAAGTCGTGTGAACAACAGGATCTCAATTCGTAGAAAGCGTGTGGTGATGTTGAAATTCCGAAACTTTCGATTTTTTTCCTCAGTCCGACAATAAATTTCTCAGTCCGACAAAACGGTAAGCTGAAAAAATTTTGTATCGCCAAATTTTGAAATTGAGTTCGAGATAGCCAAAAACTAGAAGGGAAAAAATTTGATTTTACTTGACCTAAAAATTTTAACTCTTTTTTTTTTTTTGATCTTCGTGTAAACTATGTTCTGAGACTAGACTAGATGGTGGCTAAGATTAAAAAGTACTCAAACAAAATTTCCATCGGAATGCCTATCGGAATATTCTATCAGAATGTGCTTCAATCGGAATGTCCTACGATCGGAATCCTAGATCGCAATGATGACCTGTCGGAATGCTTAGATCGGAATGTTCAGATCGGAATCTTCTGATCGGAATAACTTCAGATCGGAATATGTTCAGATCGGAATAACTTCAGATCGGATTATGATCAGATCGGAATGTGGCTAAAATCAATTTTGCAGAGTAACGACTCAAAGTTCCTTAAAAACCGTCGGAATCTCAGATCGCAAAGAACGATCGGAATGTCCAGATCGGAATAAGGTATCAAAATCTTTAGATCGCAAAGTAGAACCTAGAGGTTATTGCGATCTGGCCTCACTCCCTTTGTACTTTCCGATGGTGAAACTTGTAAGAATTTCGGAAAGATGAAAAAACAAGGAATTTTTCAACTTTTGATCCAAAATACTTGTTTTTAAGCCAAAACCAAGATGCCCAAATCACTACTACACAAATTAAAGAAGGTATACGACTTAGAAACACAAACAAACACGAATTGTTTTTGATGTTTTGGCGAAAAACAATCAAAATCACATGAAATGCTTAAATACGAATCCCTTGGCGAATGATACCACTTGTTGGATTGTACCACACGACTTATAAGAACAAGAAATAAAGATGAAGATTAAACCAAAAAAGAAAGATTAGATTAGATGAAGGAAAAGAGAAAAACAAAGTTGTGAATTCCTAGTGAGAGAAACACATACGTTTCTCTCTCTACAAAACAATGGAATGGAAAACACACACACAAATGAGGCTTAGGAGGCCTTTTATACTAAGTAGTAAGTGTTTAGGAGGCCTTCCTTATTTGTGTGTTCGGACTAATTCCCGTTACATAAACATTAATAACTAAGAACTCTCGACACCGTTGAATAGTATTTTTCAGGAGCTTCGCAACGGTATATTATATGACCATCACTTTAAATACGGCTAACATATATGCCAACAATGACTTCGCTTACCGATATCTCAATCATCTCGGGTACCGACACTCGCCCACCCTTGCTCATCAAAGATTTATTTGAAGCATGGAAAGGTCGCATGAAAACGTACATCATGGACAAACCCAATGGTCGACTTATGCTTCAATCAATTGAAAAAGGTCCGTTAGATTGGGGAGAAGTTACCGTCAACAATGTGACAAGGGCTAGGGAGTATCATGAGTTAACCGATGCTAACAAAATCATTTCCGATGCAGAGGAAAGGGCCGTTCAGACAATTCTTCAATCCCTTCCACCCGATACCTTTAGAATGGTAAGTGAACACACAGTGGCAAAGAGTCGTTGGGATCAATTAGCTGTTTGTTACAAGGGACCTCTCTCACTAAGCAAGAACGAGAGTGTCAATTGTATGACTTGTTTGATAGGTTTACATACATTCCACAGGAGACTCTTCACGATTACTACTGGTGTTTCACCACTTTGATGAATGACATGAACGTGTATAATCTAAGGATTGAACAGTTTCAACTAAACACAAAGTTCTTGAACACGTTACCCTAAGAATGGAGTCAATATGTCACCTATGTTAAGATGATTCGCGATTTGCACAAGTCCAATTTAGATCAACTCTATGATTTCTTACAACAACACGAGAAGCATGTGATCAAAAAACGACTCTCTCAGGGATCTTATCAAGAACCATTAGCATTAATGGCAAACCATCCTACACTGTCATACCACAACTCTCACCTTGCTTTGGGACACCAATCTTCATATAAACCATTGTATCAAACACCAAGCTTCCCACAGTACTCGATCTTGCCACAACCACCTACATCTTATCACCAACAATACAAGCAACCAACAACATCATCACAAGGAGATTCACATCCGTTACCTTATGCTTCACACCAGTATTCACCTTATCAACCTCCAACAAACCTTGCTGTTACCTATCAACAACTTGAGGCTCCTCAACCCTATTACTCACAACAAGTTAGTGCTCCATCAAATCAACTTGTAGCTCAATCAGCACCAGCATTCTATTGTGATGATGAGATCCATGTCCCTAAGTTTCTAAGTGTCTTTCCAAAACATATAACACATACGTGGAGTATATACTTTAGTATTTGGGTAGTTCTTCCACTTAACACATTAGTACACACAAATCTTGAGTATACTTTTAGGATCAAGATGTGAAACACTCGTCACGATCTTAGATGATAGATATTGATTCTCTATGTCGACAGCTTATTTCTTGTATAATCTCGTCAGAGTTTCTATATTATCAATTTCCTAGATACAAATAGATCCTGCAGCTCTAATAAGGTAATTGACAATGATCCAGATGGCATCATGTCTACCACTTTGAGCTACGTTACTATTCGTTCACATAAAGCTATGTTTTGTTATACTAAGTTCATGACCTCAAAACTAACAGAATTCACCAAAGTGATTGTCATGACAGATTGTCATGACAGATTGTCATGATAGATTGTCATGACAAGTAATCTGCAGGCACAAATTATCCATTAGTTCTTAATAAAGTATGCCTGATTACCCCATGTATAGGTAACACAAACAGGACTCGTTAAACCCAATAGATCTATTCACCATATTAGCGCACACGTAAGTGTTTAGTGACTCATGAAATTTGGGTAGCAAGTAACAGTTTATAAAATCTAATTAGGCTTACCAAAGATTTATAAATCTAGTTTAGATTTCTCCTAAGATTTTTGCAAAACTTATATTATTCAGTTAGATTTTAATAAAATCAATTTAGACTTTCCAAGATTGAGTAAAATAGATAGATCTATTCAGATTTTTAGAGACTTAAAAATCTTCTTAGATTTTCTAAAGAGTTCTAGTGATTCTGTTAAATTTCCAAATGTTTCCAAAGATTTTATTTAAATTTCCATTTAAATATTTCCAATTGCTTGTTATGTATTAGATTGTTCGTGGTTATAATGCATTGTCTGGGCCATCATTCTTTAGAAGCCATTCTATAATCTTTGAGGAGCGAGGGTACTTTAAATCGTAAAACCAACCACTCAATCAAAACGTAATATCAAGATGGAACATCTTTAGTATAAAGCTCCTTACTAACATGGCATGTTTATTTGTTTCATTAAATAACTTGAGTATTTTAATATTTCTATAATAAATGTTAAATAGTCATAATACGTAAATACATACAGAGTTATCATCTAATACCATCAACAATTATAAATGCATAGAATAATGAATGCGCACTTAAATCATATAGTTATGCATGCTCTCTATGCTATATGCTCTCTAAGTATGTCCCAAAAATTTCCCAAAAGATTTTTGTAAAGTTATAGTCCAGCTTTTAAAAAAAAGAAAAATATCTTTATTCTTAATTTATTTAAAAATTTATCTGGTTCGCTATAACTAAAGCTCTGATACCATTCTTTGTAACACCCCCATAAAGCGGGTATCACAGTGGTGAATCGATGAGCAAATAGCTTACAAAACACAGATAATTATATGATTTTTGGAATACAATTGATATAAACATTATCTTGGTATAATCGTTCAAATCGTTGAATAACATTTGTTATAAATATCCCAATAAAGTGATAAATTCCCCGTCATTTTTATGCTCCTATATGTTGCTCAATCCATGCTCAATTAATCTTGCTTAATAACCTGGGAAAAACATGCTTAAAACGGTCCACATAAAGTTGGTGAATTCATAGAGTTTTGTAAAATCATAGTTTAGGATTTTAAATTTGTCCTACATGGTGTTGTTCAGTATTTGATATAAAAAGTCAAATTAAAAGTTTCCAATTATTCCGTTCCATAATGTACTAAGAAGTATAAAATCAAGTTCAGTAAGTTTTATTAAGCAGTGCAAGATTAACTCTAGTATTTCCTATATTTCCATTACAGTATTTTACTAAGCAGTGTAAAATGATCAAGTTTAGTACATCCAATATTTCCATTTAAGTATTTTACTAGGCAGTGTAAAATAATCAAGTTTAGTACATCCAATATTTACGTTATAGTATTTTGCTAAGCAGTGTAAAATGATCAAGTTTAGTACATCCAATATTTCAATTTTAGTATTTACTAGACAGTGTAAAATAATCAAGTTTAGTACATCCAATATTTCCATTACAGTATTTTACTAGGCAGTGTAAAATAATCAAGTTTAGTATATCCAATACTTCCATTACAGTATTTTACTAAGCAGTGTAAACTGTAAAATAATCAGGTTTAGAACATCCAATATTTCCATTACAGTATTTTACTAAGCAGTATATGATTAAGTTTAGAAACACAAACCTTACGGATAGTAGCAATGCCCAATGCATGTATACAAAAGATAATTACATTTTCTATTACTCGAAACTAAAGCTTAACCTTCCATAGTTCTCAACAGATGAGAACGTAGTGTCCTACAAAAAGACACCCAAACCTACTTCCAACATGGTATACATCTGTTGTCCCAGCCAAGGCACAGTGAGCATGACTCACCCAGATGGGGATGGTCAATCCCAAATAGATCTATTTATAACATTCGGGCAATTTCCGATAAGTTAACAATTTCTACAATAGGCAATCGTAATTAAGAGTACCATTCAATTTGCGTTCTATAGAATAAATATCTATCATATTGTTTAAACAAATTACAGTTCAATTTACGTTCTATAAACTAAATATCTATCAATCATATTGTCAAAACAGGTTACAGTTCAATTTACGTTCAATAAAATAGTTTATAGTCATATTGTCAAAACAAGTTGTAGTTATTTAATAACATGTCTCCCCCTCGCGGTTTAGAAAAATCATAAAAAGATTTAAAATGCGAGGCTATGAACTCACCTGTATAATACAGCTCGAGGATGATCAAGTATACAATCATATAGCACATAGTACATCGAATACCTAATAATTAAGTAGGTCTCAGTATATGCATAAATAATAAATGCATGCAGTTTAATTGGTCGTAAGTTTATTCTTGTTATCACAGTATATTTAATTATCTTCATATATACTTGTTATGATGATAGTTAGGTGTGCATGTTGCCCATTCACTGTTTCTACGTACCCTCGATGTTTATAAAACATGTACGATATTATAGTCTTTATAAATAAATTATTAAATTTATTTAATAGTTTATATGATTCCACATGTAATTAATAATAATTTATTATTAATTAACCCAGATTTAAAAACATGTTTCCTGTTAGTAAAAATATAATATTTTTATTCTGAAATCATTAGAATAATCATTTGTGTACCAATAGTGGCTTATTAAAGCTAACAGTGGGTACTTAAGTAAAAACAGTGGCTATAACAACGGTTAGTAGAAGCAGTGGTCAACATTTAGGCTAACGGGGGTAACTTTAAAGCTACCAGTGGTAACTGTATAGCTAACAGTGGGAACTGTATAGCTAACAGTGGGAATTGTAAAGCTAACAGTTGAAACTGTTAAGCTAACAGTGGGATCTTATAATAGACGGTGGGAAGTAATATACTAACGATGGAAAGAATACTACATGCAGTTTTATAAACAAAGCCGAGACATACCCCTAAGTTATAATCTCGCATGCTACGCACCCTTATCGTCCATAGCAGTCCCAAACGCCCCCTTAAGGCTGCTGTTAATCCTAAACACCCCATGCATGCTGCTGCTAATCATCAGATCCAAATAGCCCTCTTCCCTACTGCTAATCAGCAGATCCAAACAGCCCTCTTCCTGCTCTTAATCAACAGATCCAAACAGCCCTCTTCCTGTTATCTTCTACCAGCCAACACACACCCCCTTTGCTTCATAAACCCGCTGCAATGAACACCCCTTAACAGCTCCGTTACAGATCTATTATACAACAAGGTAAACACACCTTGGTTACATATATCCGAGACAAACACCCTCAATAACATGGACAGTGGCGACGACCACTTGCTGGTGGAGATGGTGGTCACGAAGGAGATGAACAGTGGTGGCTAGACAAAGGTGGTGGTGAGGATGCATGTGACGGCTGGAGTATATGACGAGTGTGATGGATGGCTGATGGTGGTGGAGTCACGGCTGGAGTATGTGGAGATGGTGACGGGGATGTGGTGGTGATGGATCCATGAAAAGATGGCGGCTAGTGGCTAGGAGCCACAAAATGATGGTGGCTGTTGGTGGTTGTACGGCGGCAACAACCAACCAAATGTGGTGGGGGTCGAGTTTGATGATGTATTAAGTAGATCTATAAGATCTAAGCAATATGGACGATTTTCTAAAGTGGTGAAGGGGGCCGGAAGTTGGCCGAAAAATGCCGCAAGAAAAGTGGCGGCTGTAATCTTTAAGATGTGTGTGTGTAAGTGGAGGCTAGGGTTAGAAATGAGCAACAAACCCTAATTTCCATTTTTATATGTGCTAGTCAATTACAAGGTGGAAGGTTTCCCATACTATAGGGACTAAAATGTAAATTTTATTATTGCTTCGTTAATAATTGGTTCGAGGCTCGTTCGTGATTTATAAAATTTGATTCATCTTACGAAAATCATGTCATTGATCTTAAAATCATTTCTACAATAAAATGGAGTATTTATATGACTTATAAACACGAAAAACGTGTTCGTTTATCTAAATGCCGATAATTTATCATTTATCGTTTTAATAACGTAAGTATCGTTTTGATAAAGATACTTCTCATTTAATCTCTCCATAGATAAATGAAATATTAAACAATTTAATCAAATCGTTTATCAAATATCTCTCGACAATAATTTATGTAATTAAATTATTAAATTGTCGGTACACGGGTTGTACGACTTTTGTCTTGTTTTCAATTCAAATAACTTTTGTATTGTTCAAAAAGGGTTTTGAAACATACTTCGTTATTATTTAATGAACGAAAAATCTCGTGTTTTACACCATCCACATGTCACCTTGAGTTTTGTCCTCGAAACTCGATTACTATTACTAGGTTGAGGAATGTTCTGGTATCATCGGGTAGACTTTTATTACATTTTTCTCATGGTAAAATCATGGATTTTACACTAATGTAACAATTCAATTCAATATTTCCTTTGATTTGAACACAAACCATTTTTAATTTTCAATGTCTCAATACTTAGAAAAAACTTTAACTCTCCAAGATCTTTGTTTAAATTTGTTATTAATAAAAGTTTTTATCTTATTAATCTAAGATGTATCATTTCTAGTAATCACAATGTCATCCACCTAAACCAGTAAAGCAATAAAAATATCATTCATATTTCTTACAAATAAGGAATGATCATTCTTACTTTATTTAAAACCAACTTCAAGTAAAGTTTGAACTAACTTTTTATTCTACTGTTTGGGAGCTTGTTTTAAACCATATAAAGACTTGACCAACCTACAGACTCTATTATCATTAGAATCACTGTAACCAGGTGGTTGCAACATATATACATCTTCATCTAATTCCCCATATAAGAAAGCATTATTAACATCCATTTGATATAAACACCAATCATTTTGAACAGCCATATTGATAAAACATCTAATTGTACCTATTTTCACAATAGGACTAAAAATTTCACCATAATCAGCACCTTCCTTCTAACCACAACCTTTCGCAACAAGTCTTGCTTTATATCTCTCAACCTCACCATCAGCTTTATATTTTATCTTATAAACCCATTTACAAGGAATAGTTTTTCTATTAACAGGTAAATCAGTCAATATCCAAGTATTATTCAAGTATAAATCTTCCATTTCATTATTAATAGCTTGAACCCAATTAATATCTTTAACAGCTTGATTAAAACTATTAGGCTCAGCAGTTTTGTTCAAGTTACTTATAAACCAACAATTATCATAAGACAAAACAGTATGATTTGCATATTTATTCAAACCATATCTGACCTTATTGTCTAACACATAACCATTTAGCTTTTCAGGTAACTTAAAAATCCTATCAGATCTTCTAACACTACTACCAGAGCCTTCTCCAACTGTTCTTATGATGTCACTAAAAATAGTAACCTAATTTGGAAAACAAGGGACATTGCCCTTAGATGAAGAATGTTCATCCATTGATGAGGCAACATGAGTATCTTCAGATGACTGCTCCTCTGTAGTATCATCTAAATGACCCACGTTTACCTCCCCTGCCTCATCAGATGGTCCACTTCCATCATCATTGTTTATTAAGGACTCATGGGTGTTAGACTCAAAACAATCAAAAAAAATTTATTATTAACATCTGAAAAAATACTAGACTCAATCCTTTGATCAACATCTTTCATTTTAAAAGGAAAAATGGTTTCATAAAACTTAACATCCCTAGAAAAGAACACATTTTTGTTTTGAAGACTCAACAACTTATAAGCCTTTTTAAACGAGTAAAAACCAATCAACAAACACTTTTCAGATTTAGAAGAAAATTTATCAAAAATTGTTCAAAATACTTGAAAAACACAAACACCCAAAAGACCTTATACGGGAAAGGGAAGGTTCCATATTGTACAACTTAAAAAATGGAGAATGACCAGCTAGAACAGATGAAGGAAGCCTGTAAACAAATAAGTAGAATTTAACACACAATTAGCCAAAAACTAAGAGGAATACCTCCCTAAAATAAAGAATTCTAGCAACATTAAGCAAATGCCTATGCTTTCTCTCAACAATTCTATTTTGCTTAGGAGTATAAGCACAAGTAGTCTGATGACTAATACCTTGGTCACTTAAAAAACAAGCCATATTATTATTCAAAAACTCAGTTCCATTATCCAACCTGATAACCTTTATTTTCTTTAAAAACTAATTAAGTAAAAAATTATAAAATTCCATAAAATATTTAAAAACCTCATCTTTATACTTAAGCAAATAAACCCATATAGCCCTGTTGTAATCATCCATAATAGTCAGAAAAACCTAAAACCTTCTCTAGTAGTAACCCTATAGGGTCCCCACACATCAAGATGAACTAATTCTCCCAAAACAGAAGATTTATGATCACCTAATGGAAAAGGTTCTCTGTACTGGTTAACATAATGACAAATTTCACAAGGTTCTAAATGACTAGGTTTACTTAATTTTAATTGTTGTTTTAAAACCATTAACACTTCATCAGAAGGGTGACCAAGCCTATTATGCCAAACAGACTTAAAAACACGACAACACATGATTGAAAAATTACTTTTAACTTTAGGAAACTCACAATTCACATCAAACACATATAAACCACCAATCTCACTACCAGTCCCCAGAACAGTCTCCTTTTTCAAATCCTGAATAACAAAATCATGTTCATTGAACCAATCATGAAGCTTACTATCTTTAATCATTTTATTAACAGATCATAAACTTACAGTGTATTTAGTTATAACCAGCACATCAAATAAAACCACATTATTAGTTAACCTAAGATTTATAAAATATTTAATTTTAGCCACAGTCGCATTAGGGTGTCCCACAGTAATATCTATATCTGAAATATCAACAACATTTGTCATATTATCTGTAGAAGAATTAATATGCTGGTTTGCCCCTGAATTAATAATCCACCCAATATGTAAAACCTTATCACCCATTTTAATATTGGCATTAAAATTTTTATAAAAATGGTTATTGAAAAACACCTTAGCATCAAAGAAAGTAAACCCCATAC
Source organism: Glebionis coronaria (assembly GCA_025667525.1). Taxonomy (NCBI): domain Eukaryota; kingdom Viridiplantae; phylum Streptophyta; class Magnoliopsida; order Asterales; family Asteraceae; genus Glebionis; species Glebionis coronaria. The sequence goes on from CM046881.1 coordinate 467,169,404, forward strand.
TTGCCATATTGGCATGAACCCCAGAACCATTCTTTTCACCAATAAGACTAATGAGCTTACTAATCTGATCATTTGTAAAAGGTAGAACACTACCACTCTTACTCACATCAGAATTATAACTCACATTACTTGTCTTATTAAAACCACCAGAATTATTATTAGAAAAATTCTTTCCATTTCCATTATTATTTCTTTTAAAACCACTGGGGTAACCAACAAGTTCAAAACATCTGTCAATAGTATGTCCTTTCATACCACAATGCTTACAAGGAAAATAATTGTAGGCATTGCTATTACCCTGACCCTTATTAACCCCATTATTATTAAATCTGTTAAAATTTCTTCCATTAGACTCAGATTTAACAACAAAGGAGCTAACCTGGGGTTTTTGAACCCCAAAACTAGAACCAATACCTCTATGTGACTCCTCCCTTCCAAAAATAACAAAAGCATCTTTAACATCAGGTAATTTAGTCTGAGTTAACAAAGTACTTCTAATAGGTTGATACACATCATCTAATCCCATTAAAAATTGCATTAACTTCATTAACTGATTATGTTTATTAATTTCTTCTATAGCCTCACAAGAACAAGGAGTCAATTTAGTCAAGATGTCAAATTCTATCCACAAAGAGGTCAACTTATGATAGTATTCAGAAACAGAAAGCCCATTTTATTTAAAAACCATTAATTTTTTGCAAAAAATTAAACAAAATTGACCCATCAAGTTTATCATATGTTTCTTTTAATTCAGCCCAAACTCAGTAGCATTCTCAGAGTAAACTTGACTCAAGTATAAGTCCTCAGATATACTATTTAACAACCAAGACAGCACCACAACATTACAAATATCCCATTGATTAGACAAAGGGACACTATTAGCATAAGTTTCTTTAAGGGTTAACTCCATATATTAGCAACATACTTTACAACTTTTACACATCTGGGTAACCAACCTAATATATTACTAATATAGTCAATTAACTTTCTAATTTTTCTACATATAGGTAACATGACCGGTTGTGTGCCGGTTGAAACTAAAAAATGACCGACACATGTAGCTTGAATAGTCCAATCCCACAAGTTTGTAGACTTGGCATGATGAGCCTTCCATGTATATGCATATCTCCAATCTTGGCACATCTGTAATTGCAATAAAGTCCCTGAAGAATATAATGTATATATATATATATATATATATATATATATATATATATATATATATATATATATATATATATATATATATATATATATATATATATATATATATATATATATATATATATATATATATATATATATATATATATATATATATCTTCTATACTTCCAACAGAAGCTGTGAAGCATGCATCGTGAAGATCGATCTATGTTGCACAAGATACTCGGATTCAGCAAAGAAGGGTGATACAGATAAGCTAAACAACGATTTTCTAAATGTCACAATGCTGAATGATGGTATAAATTTCTTATTATCTACTTTAATTGTAGATCTTTTATTCTTTTGGTATTAATGAGTCATGATCTACTATTTTTGGTATTATTAGTGACTGATGTTATTTCTATTTTATAAGATTAATTCGAGAAGTATGATTATAATTAAGTAATGATTAGATCAAGTAGACTTACCCGTATGTAACACACACCTGTGTGATATACAACGAAATATATCAGTAATAAAAAATAGTGTATATGATGGATAGATGGTAGCATATATAATATTATGTTTTGAAGTTCATAGTGTATACAATAACAAAAATGATAAAAGTGGGTTCTAATTTCTTATTGTTAATCAATTGATTTATATTAGACAAATACAAGGTTTTGTGACTTTCTTAAAGATTAACATCATACTATAATAAAAAGTTGGCAACTATCTATTTATCAATGTGGTTAAGCTGCCAACATTCCCTCGTGATAGTAGGGGAAAATGTGAAGCGGGTCAAGAAAGGGCAACCCAACCATATTGCTAATAAAGCTCAAACGAATCCTACTTGCCTAATCCCAAATCATTTTTTGATGTGTGATGCAATATTTGAGGAAACTTTACAATAATCTGATATTGCATGTTCCTTTTTGTGTATGTGTGTACGTCTTAGCAATCATTCGGTATTCATTAATATCAAAATCATACAACTAGGGATCTTACTTATTTTCACTTTTGTTGTTGAATAAAATTTGGGATGGTGCAAACTAATAGTATAGACAGAGGTTAAGACCGTCGAGAATATCCACCACATTGTGTGTGCCCTCTTTGTATACCCCAATTTGAATGATGATTCTCGTATAGCAAGTTATGTCATGCTCCTCCATCCCCACTGGAATTAAACAGATGTTGTTGGCTAATTATATACGTATCAATTCATAACATAAGTTCTTTGAATATGAATGCAAATACAAAACATAAATCATTTCAATTTTGTGACAATCCGTCAATTTATGATTGATATTTTATTCTCAATATTTATTTGAAAACATTATTTTAATGTTACAATATGAACTCACTTATTTTTGGGAAGAAATTTGGATTTACGTCTTGAAGTAGCATCGACTACGTCTAAACCGGAGGATTCAACGTTACGTGCTTACGTTTACATACACCGTCTTTGGTGACAGTCCGACAATTCAGAAAATAAATGTATCCATGAATATTATTTTGGAGTTTTAAATTTGTGTTGTTTCATAAACTCACAAATTTACGAGAAGAGATTAGGACTTACGATTTTATTTTAACGTCCTTTACGACTAAACCGGAAACCTTAGCATTACGTATTTACGTTTTCGAACTCCGTTTTTGATGAGACAATTTTTATTGGATTCGTTTTGTGACGGTGATTCATAATTTATAAAAACGTTTTTCGTAAAACAACCCGAGGGCACGCAAATCGAGGAAACTATAATCGAGGAGTACCCGTAATTAAATGGGGATGAGACAAGTGGGACACTTGTCCCACCCCCAAAACCGGCCAACTTAAGCTACAACACATCCATGATGTGTCAAAACCTTAAGTATCTAGCTAACACATGTCTTAGCTTCATGTGTAAGCTAAGACTTCACAAAACCACTAACACCTCAAACTAGCAACTCATTTTCTCTCATGCAAAACAATCAATTTTCTCTCTTCCTCTCTCTAGCTTGCCGTACCTCATCTCCACCAAAACACTCATTTCATACAAATTTTAACCATAAACATATGTTATAATTAACATATGTTAATCTCCATTCAAAAAGATGAAGATTGGTGCAGTTATAACATCCAAGGAGGAGTATTCATGGTGTCTTGGGGATGATTTTCCACAAGGAGTTTGTGAAGATTGGTGGTCATGAAGATGGTCTTGGTGCATCACAAGTTTCTCCATCAAAATCCATGTTTTGATCACAACCTACATCATCATGGTGGTATAAAGATTGTCCTCCTCATCTTCTTGTTATTTTGATTATGTAAACATGTATTTTATTTCCTATTGTATATGTATATGATGATTATATGATGATAAAAATGTTATGTGGGGATTTGGTGTTGATAAATATGATTAAAAAGGTGAAAAACTATAAGAAACAAGGTTAAAATCTTGATTAATTTACATGGCTGTATAAAACAGTAAAGAACCATATGGTAAACTGATAAAATGCTGAAGTAGAATCCATTTACAGTAAGCTATGGTTCTTGTACACATGTGAGAGTTGGCCATGCAATGGAATCAAAATAATGAGTGAGATATGATCAAAACAAGTTTAGGGTATAAATCTGAGGTTACTGTTTTGGACGATTTTTAGAAAATATTTAGAAGATGATTCAACAGTAGCTATAAAAGAGTTAAATGTAGCACATATCATGTAGTTTATGTGATAAACATTTGAGCTTCTATCTCCATATAGAACTCAAGATATGACAGTTTTTGGTGAAGATGAAAATAAAAATCAGATTTTGGAAAAATAAAGTATAATACTATTATATAAGCACTCAAAATTATATTGTATAAAATGTAAAGTTAAAACCCACTAACTCTTGGATTTTATTTATATAAATATGTACAATGATAAATAAGTGGACATCTTATAAAAATGGTAACTTGTTATGTTTTATAAGTTATAAAAACTATAAACATGATTTTTACGACTTTTTCGGCTATTGCCGTAAAATTAACGTTTCTCGCCAAATAAAACTTAGACGACCAAACCCGTCTAATGTAAGGTTTATAAAAGTCATATACTGATATATAAGTATCTAATACAAGTAAAAACCGATAAAACCCGAACTATAAGACATACGGACATTTACGAGCTAATTAAGCATATTGGACTAATAATTGGACTAAATAAGATAAAAACTTGTAAAAAGAACTTATTGGGCTTAACCCATTTGGGCCCAACATGGAAAATATACATACTGATAATATAGGTATAAAAGGGATTAAAACAAGTTAATAAACTTATAATAGGCTTATTGGACCTAAAACACGTAAATAGGTAAAACTAGTAAACTAGTATAAACGTTATCGACACATAACACTAAAATGAGAAAACGAGAATATGTAAACCCACTTGATCATCATATATATATAATCATCATATGTATACATAATTATTATTTTTATAAAGTCATTGGACATGAGTATAAGACGAATATTATTTGTCTAGGTTTCCGTGATTGAAGCACGTACCATACGTCCGAATTGCCGATAACCCGCCTTCGTACATCAACGTGAGTTCATAGCCTCGCACTCTTTTAAATGTTTTTATAAATGTTTTATAAACCCGCGAGGGAGATAACATGTTAGTTTTATGAAATAGGACACCATTTGTCCCGATTGTTTGTTTATTGATTTTGGACCCGAATGATTGAATGACCCGATTGTAAGACCCGATAAATGATTAATGGACCCGATAGATGAAATAAAATGGATTATTAAAGTTAGGTTATGTCACTAAAAGTCCCATTAGCATGAATTGTGAACTACCGGGAGTTGGTAGACGCTTATGCATTTAATAGTACTATTTGGGGACGATCACCCCAGTTCGCGACTTGACGGTTGATCCCCGTCGTGCCACATTGATTGGTAAGCGAATTTATGTATGAGAAGATTTCCATAGCGTGACCTTTGCGACGACACGCTACTTTAGATGGGCAAAATTGGTATCGGGTTAGCTACCCGTTGTTGGTTTAGTAAGGTAACAATGTCATGCGGCTTATAATAATCCAAAAACTAATGAAATACTATTAGACGCTTCGAATTATGATGTATTGCCTGACTAGCAATACAGGGTCATACTATTGATATTATGTTTGTGTTTTGGTTTTCGTAACCATATTCATATAACGGTTTTTGTTTTCATACAACGTCATATGACGTATTGTACGATGTTTTTACGACATTGACTCGTATAATAATTTTTAAGGCAAATGCCTATATTAAGATTTTCGATAAGGATTTATATAAAATGACTTTGGCTATTTTATGGCCTATTACAAAGATTAGTATAAAATGATTTTTGGCTATTTTACGGCCTATTAAAATGATTTGTACGAATTGATTTTTGGTACTAATTTTATACCAAAGTTATATTGATGGAATTTATTAAACTCTATGAATTCACTCGGCGTTATCGCTGACCTTTTCTTTTAACATGTTTTATCTCAGGTACTTGAAGGTAATTCTCGGGAAGACGACAAGAATTCATGGCCCGCACTTAAACAATATTTTTCCATTCAAATACTTTGTAAAACTTTGTATGAAACGTAATGACTTGGGACCGATGTAACTTTGACAATTATGAATGGAAATGCTTTATAAATAAACGACGCGATTTTTATGCGTTGTCTATGATGTGAGTAATGTGCTATCCCGTAACACCAACTAGTCTTCCACTGTACTGAGTTGTATGAATTTGGGGGAGTTACAGTTTGGTACCAGAGCTCTCGTTATAGAGAACAAAAGATTTTTTAAAACTAAGGTTTTGAATAAAACATTTCAAAATCTTTTAACTATAAACATTTTTCTAAAAATGTCTAAAAATCTTTTGACTATAACGGTGCCGAAGAATTCCCGAGTTACCGACAAGGCCAGACTGAGAAGTGTTATTTTAATATATATATATAACTTGGATTATATATATATATATATGATGTAATTTTATTACATGATTGTTTGATGATTATTTTGATATTTATACGAGGTATTTATACGACGTCGATTGTCACAAGAAACCCCAAATCCCCTAGTAAATTAATCGAAGCTATTCTCGTAGGAATTCTAGCTATCCTATATCTAAACCAAGTTGTGGATATTTATGATCCCAACAAATGGTTGATATTCGTAGAAATGTAGACATTAGTTAAGTATGATATTGAGAAAGAATTGGCGAGATTAAAACTGATATCGATGTTATGACGATCTTTCTTTATAGAGTGGAGTTTGACAAAACGTTACCACCTAGAAAGATGTCATCTGATTCGTTGTCATCCAATTCTTAAATTGAAATCGAAAGGGGTGAATGTTGCACTTGAGGCTGTTATTGGAACCATTACCCAAAAGCCTCATGCCACTAATACCTTTCCGAAAAGTCTAATTGACTGATCAAGTCATTTCATATTAATGACTCATTTGATAATTGTTGTTGTAAGAGCTATAGGATTGGAATTAAGTGTTGTTCATATCGAAATTTTATTGCCTATTAAGGCCTAAGAATAGGATTGAAAGTATTGGAATATGAGGTAGGATATCGAATTGGGTATAAATTTGGTTGAAATTTGAATAAAGTAAAATTTAACCTATATGGAATATGAAATTGTTAAGAGAAAGTCGTTAATTTCTGTGATTAAATTATAAGGTTTTAACTGATTATTAGTTCGTTTTAATGGTTGTTCCTAGGCCATTGTCCACTAACGAGGAAGTCCAGTGTTCAAGAAATAAATTGAAGAAATCTTCTTCTGAATTGGGACCGATGGATCTTCTGGGACAGGCAGGACACCTAGTGACTATTGTAGATTAGTATTCATTGTGGTATCTTTTAAAAATAATCCCTAACTTAACTGAGACATCAGTTGGTAGGATGAGTTCTGAGAATTGTATGACATAGTGACACGTAATGTGTTACGGTACAATTTGACTTGTTTGTGATTAATGAAAAGACTACCTTTGATTGCTAAATTCTACATGTATCAATGTTATCTATCTTTCATTGCTTCATCCTAATGATCGCATTAGTGATGTAACCATTGAACGAGTACTCATCTCGAATTAAGTTACGTTGTGAATCATTCTTCGTGAGTGCCGTCGAGGTCATGAACCTCATGATTAATTGGCTAAGCTCATTTCCTATCATATTGTAGTTAATTCTTGGTGAACAAGCTTACATCACTCTTTTCCAGATCACTCATTGTTTTTATAAAAGATAAAACAGTATTCCTTGAGAAAAATTGAATTTTCATCACTATAAGGATTATTCATAGTGAGATTTATAAGTGATTGTTATTGAAATGAAGTTGTTTGTAAAACACTTTGGAAAACCTAATTGTTTCCATAACAAAGAAAATCTTTGTAAATTTATTCTTGATTCTTATCTAAGAATTAAGCATGAAAATGATTTTACTATAAACATGGATGATAAAATTTTGACGAACTGAGTATTGCATCGTTAATCTTGAAATTGTATATAGTTGCGCGCCTACATACAATTTGGAATGGACTATGCAAGGCTGATTAGTAGTCACCATAAAACTGATTAATAAACACTGCATTTCCTTTGAAGATTGTGAAAGATTAAAATTTTAAGAGATCTGCAAGAAGTGAAAAATAGGGACATAGTGTTAGGGACACCTACACATGTGCCTATAGCATCTATTCTTCTAAGTCGAATTTACTCATCGGTGGAAATTGTCTTAGTTGACAATTGACAATTCTTTCTTGTCCAATTATCCCGTAGTGAGATTCTTAGGAAAAGTATCTGATTACCAAGTGTTGATACCCGACTGGATGTATCGACGATCCTATCATTTCTTTTGATTTGATTTCATTTGAATGACCTGGGTAACGATCCGAGGAGCTTTCGAATGCGTAATCAAATCATGAAAACATGGGATATATTCATATTCATTAAATGTTTTCGTCTGTATCTGATTTGAAATTCTCTCGCATAAATTATGCGTTGACCTCACTCTTTTAATAGTAGTTGTGTATCCTAATATCCCTGAATTTGTGAAGGATTATGAGTTATTATTAGTTCTTTGAGAAGTTCACATCTTATCGACGGCAATAAAACTGGAAGGTTGATAGTGCCAGTAGAATGGATTGATTGATTATGACATGACGACATTGTCTTAATTGATGGGAACTCGAGTAGAATTCCCTAAATGATAAGATGTTGACTATCGAAAGTGATCTAAATAATTCTTGATGGATGACCATATCATGTATTAAGACTTGAAATATTACCACGAATGGTTGTGAACTAGTTATAGATATTATAATCTAGAAGAACTTAATATGAATTTATTAAAAGATGTTTATGTTATTTGAAACTTTAGGAGGTATTTATTGGTGAGTTACCTAGACTTTTGCCATTTAGGCAAGTTGAAACTGGTATTGACTATATTCCCGGTGCTGCACCTGTGGCTTGTGCACTGTACGTCAGCAACATCTAAATTAAAGGAATTACCGTGCAACTGAGCGTTGTCGGAGAAAGATTTTATTATACCAAGCCTGTCATCCTGAAGAGCTATGGTGTTATCATTCCTTATATTTATAGATTACTATGACTGAGTAAATTGACAATCGAAAACGATATCCATAACTCGAAATGGAAGATTTGTTCGATCATTTACAAGGTTTTTGATCCTCGGCATGGTTATTATCAAGTTCGCATCTGCGAAGGACATTATCTATTCCAATCACTACATCCGGTACTTGTGATGAACATTATGAGTTTCACGTGATGTCGTTTGGATTGACCAATGCACACGTAACATTTACAAATTTGGTGAATCACGTGTGTAGGCTGTAAATCGATAAATTCATGCTTGTGATCATTAAGGACTATTTGTTTGTTAATATGAATAAGAATGAGTTAATAATTATTTATAGACTGCCCTGAATTGGCCAAACAATGAAAACCTATACCTTAAATATTTAACATGTGACTAAGGACTTAATCCTTCATATGATTTAACCGTGTGATTAACAGATAATGGAAGCTATATTGACTTCACAAAAATTAGAACCATTAACGCTTAGGGATTAAAAACTTAATCCTTTACATAAAATGACCGTTGGATTAATAATGGTAAGATGTATGCATATAGACTCTTCAAAATTAAGAGCCCTTTAAGACTTTGGATTTTACCAAAAAGAAATGGAAATATATTTTGACAAATATTTTAACAAAGGATTTTTAAGGGATTATTCCCTTATACACAAACCATTTAACTAAACTTCTGTTTAGGGGTAAATGTTTGTGTATACCTCAAGATAACCTAAAAGGGATTGAGGAAACCATTTAAACCATGACTTAAAATTTTAAGCGACACTTTTTGCTTTTCAACTAAGAAAATTTTGACCAAAGTATAACCAAAGATTTTTCAAACATTTACGAATCTTATTAAATATTTTCGATAAATCAACAAAAATCTTGTTAATTAAATCCAAATTTATTTTGAACATTTTATATTTGGTCGAACTAAGAAATTTAAACTTTTAACGTTTACGCTTCATAAAAATTAAATAATTATTGTTAATTTACATATAATAATTATCGACGCTTTAGACGCCGGATTGAGAAAAACTGATAAAAAGATGATAGTTGAGACGAAACTGAAACATAAAAGATATGAAGAAAGAATTTTGAATAAATATAGTTATGATATTTATTTCATCAGGAGAAAGTGAACGTAATTACTGACGCATAATATAGAAAGAATATCCGAGTGAATTGTGGACATGATAACTGTATCAGTGAATATAGATACCGATGCATTATGTAGAGAAGATAAAGAACCAGTTAGGACATGTTCCTTATTAATGAAGGTGCAAAATAAATTGCCAAACGATATAAAAATAAACAATACTTGTAAAAAGGATAATATAGATAATAAAAGTGGTTCGCGGCTAATGTAAACCATTAAAATAGAGAAGCCGATAGCGTTAAATGATTAAAAGTCCATTTGTGACTATCTAAATATGGAGATTATGAGATATAGATATGTTGGAATTTGTAAGTATAAGTATAAGTATTCTATTTATGTCATTTATGACTAAAAGTATCTTTGTCTGAAGAAGTTGTACTAATGGCAATTATGAAGGCAGACATCGCCTCATACATTAGTAAACGTCTAGCTATTGCAAAGGTCATCATCTGAATTTGATTCGATTTAGGTCATCGTCGACAGACTGACCAAATCTGCTAATATCATTCTCGTTAATGATAAATGCAAAAGAGTTATGTAAACATAGCGTGCCTGTATCGATCATCTATATCAAGATCCTCGCTTCGCATCGAATTTCTAGAGATTTGCTAAGAAATCATTGAGAACGAACCTTGATGAGAGTACTATGTACCACCCCAATCGAAGGGATGAGGTAAAGTAACGATACAAAGTAATATATATGTTGTTTTATGTTTGAATGATTGACCTTTGGTAATAGACCGTATAATCGTTTTCCTTTGGAGATATTATCATTGATAATTATCGTATTAGGATTGAGATCGAATCTTGTAAGGATCTAAATATTAGAGCATCTGTAAGCATGAGTTGAGATAAAGACACCCGACATACACCCATTGTGAGTTGGACATGTCTCTTAGGTTTAAGGTTTCCTATGATGGCGAACCTATCCTTGCAAGATACCCGACCCGCGAGATCTGAAATGATTGTTGAAATTAGGATTTGATTATTAACTACCGATAGTAGGCAAGAGGTTAAGTGAATATGAAATGTAGATCTTGAAGTGCCAAATGGGTAGCGAATTTATGCCACAATTTTTAACCTTGGAAAAATGAATTCATGATCTGACAAATCATGGGATATAAGTCCCCGTTGTTTGGGACCATTGAGATGATGTAAAAGTTGGGATTGTAAGGCATATAAGCTGGATCTACCCTAGGACTTCAAGGACTGCGTGAATTTTGTTTCGTAAATCGAACTTGATGGAATATCTATCAAGTGAGAATCTGATTATTCTTAATAGAGCTTAGATCGGCGAAAAGTTGCATTCATCAAAAACCCGTGAACATCATGGATAGAGAAAGTAAGTCAACATGTAGCCTGATCTTATTCCCGTAGTTATGTTTGATGAAACTCGCGTATTATAATGGATTACACTTGTGAGAAAAGACCGGATGTGGAGGAAATACCCACATGGCTTTAACTCTATAAGAAGCGAGTAGTAAGATGATCTTTGAGGACAAAGATCCTGTTTAGGGGTAAATGCTGTGACAATCCATCAATTTATGATTGATATTTTATTCTCAATATTTATTTGAAAACATTATTTTAATGTTACAATATGAACTCACTTATTTTTGGGAAGAAATTTGGATTTACGTCTTGAAGTAGCATCGACTACGTCTAAACCGGAGGATTCAACGTTACGTGCTTACGTTTACATACACCGTCTTTGGTGACAGTCCGACAATTCAGAAAATAAATTTATCCATGAATATTATTTTGGAGTTTTAAATTTGTGTTGTTTCATAAACTCACAAATTTACGAGAAGAGATTAGGACTTACGATTTTATTTTAACGTCCTTTACGACTAAACCGGAAACCTTAGGATTACGTATTTACGTTTTCGAACTCCGTTTTTGATGAGACAATTTTTATTGGATTTGTTTTGTGACGGTGATTCATAATTTATAAAAACGTTTTTCGTAAAATGACCCGAGGGCACGCAAATCGAGGAAACTAGAATCGAGGAGTATCCGTAATTAAATGGGGATGAGACAAGTGGGACACTTGTCCCACCCCCAAAACCGGCCAACTTAAGCTACAACACATCCATGATGTGCCAAAACCTTAAGTATCTAGCTAACACATGTCTTAGCTTCATGTGTAAGCTAAGACTTCACAAAACCACTAACACCTCAAACTAGCAACTCATTTTCTCTCATGCAAAACAATCAATTTTCTCTCTTCCTCTCTCTAGCTTGCCGTCCCTCATCTCCACCAAAACACCCATTTCATACAAATTTTAACCATAAACATATGTTATAATTAACATATGTTAATCTCCATTCAAAAAGATGAAGATTGGTGCAAGTTATAACATCCAAGGAGGAGTATTGATGGTGTCTTGGGGCTGATTTTCCACAAGGAGTTTGTGAAGATTGGTGGTCATGAAGATGGTCTTGGTGCATCACAAGTTTCTCCATCAAAATCCATGTTTTGATCACAACCTACATCATCATGGTGGTATAAAGATTGTCCTCCTCATCTTCTTGTTATTTTGATTATGTAAACATGTCTTTTATTTCCTATTGTATATGTATATGATGATTATATGATGATAAAAATGTTATGTGGGGATTTGGTGTTGATAAATATGATTAAAAAGGTGAAAACTATAAGAAACAAGGTTAAAATCTTGATTAATTTACATGGCTGTATAAAACAGTAAAGAACCATATGGTAAACTGATAAAATGATGAAGTAGAATCCATTTACAGTAAGCTATGGTTCTTGTACACATGTGAGAGTTGGCCATGCAATGGAATCAAAATAATGAGTGAGATATGATCAAAACAAGTTTAGGGTATAAATCTGAGGTTACTGTTTTGGACGATTTTTAGAAAATATTTAGAAGATGATTCAACAGTAGCTATAAGCGTTAAATGTAGCACAAATCATTTAGTTCATGTGATAAAAATTTGAGCTTCTATCTCCATATAGAACTCAAGATATGGCAGTTTTGGTGAAGATGAAAATAAAAATCAGATTTTGGAAAAATAAAGTATAATACTATTATATAAGCACTCAAAATTAAATTGTATAAAATGTAAAGTTAAAACCCACTAACTCTTGGATTTTATTTATATAAATATGTACAATGATAAATAAGTGGACATTTTATAAAAATGGTAACTTGTTATGTTTTATAAGTTATAAAAACTATAAACATGATTTTTACGACTTTTTCGGCTATTGCCGTAAAATTAACGTTTCTCGCCAAATAAAACTTAGACGACCAAACCCGTCTAATGTAAGGTTTATAAAAGTCATATACTGATATATATGTATCTAATACAAGTAAAAACCGATAAAACCCGAACTATAAGACATACGGACATTTACGAGCTAATTAAGCATATTGGACTAATAATTGGACTAAATAAGATAAAAACTTGTAAAAAGAACTTATTGGGCTTAACCCATTTGGGCCCAACATGGAAAATATACATACTGATAATATAGGTATAAAAGGGATTAAAACAAGTTAATAAACTTATAATAGGCTTATTGGACCTAAAACACGTAAATAGGTAAAACTAGTAAACTAGTATAAACGTTATCGACACATAACACTAAAATGAGCAAACGAGAATATGTAAACCCACTTGATCATCATATATATATAATCATCATATGTATACATAATTATTATTTTTATAAAGTCGTTGGACATGAGTCTAAGACGAATATTATGTGTCTAGGTTTCCGTGATTGAAGCACGTACCGTACGTCCGAATTGCCGATAACCCGCCTTCCTACATCAACGTGAGTTCATAGCCTCGCACTCTTTTAAATGTTTTTATAAATGTTTTATAAACCCGCGAGGGAGATAACATGTTAGTTTTATAAAATAGGACACTATTTGTCCCGATTGTTTGTTTATTGATTTTGGACCCGAATGATTAAATGACCCGATTGTATGACCCGATAAATGATTAATAGACCCGATAGATGAAATAAAATGGATTATTAAAGTTAGGTTATGTCACTAAAAGTCCCATTAGCATGAATTGTGATATACCGGGAGTTGGTAGACGCTTATGCATTTAATAGTACTATTTGGGGACGACCACCCCAGTTCGCGCCTTGACGGTTGATCCACGTCGTGCCACATTGATTGGTAAGCGAATTTATGTATGAGAAGATTTCCATAGCGTGACCTTTGCGACGACACGCTACTTTAGATGGGCAAAATTGGTATCGGGTTAGCTACCCGTTGTTGGTTTAGTAAGGTAACAATGTCATGCGGCTTATAATAATCCAAAAACTAATGAAATACTATTAGACGCTTCGAACTACGATGTATTGCCTGACTAGCAATACAGGGTCATACTATTGATATTGTGTTTGTGTTTTGGTTTTCGTAACCATATTCATATAACGGTTTTTGTTTTCATACAACGTCATATGACGTATTGTATGATGTTTTTACGACATTGGCTCGTATAATAATTTTTAAGGCAAATGCCTATATTATGAATTTCGATAAGGATTTATATAAAATGACTTTAGCTATTTTATGGCCTATTACAAAGATTTGTATAAAATGATTTTTGGCTATTTTACGGCCTATTACAATGATTTGTACGAATTGATTTTTGGTACTAATTTTATACCAAAGTTATATTGATGGAATTTATTAAACTCTATGAATTCACTCGGCGTTATCGCTGACATTTTCTTTTAACATGTTTTATCTCAGGTACTTGAAGGTAATTCTCGGGAAGACGACAAGAATTCATGGCCCACACTTAAACAATATTTTTCCATTCAAATACTTTGTAAAACTTTGTATGAAATGTAATGACTTGGGACCGATGTAACTTTGACAATTATGAATGGAAATGCTTTATAAATAAACGACGCGATTTTTATGCGTTGTCTATGATGTGAGTAATGTGCTATCCCGTAACACCAACTAGTCTTCCGCTGTACTGAGTTGTATGAATTTGGGGGTGTTACAAATTCTGAATTACATGAGCTTTATTTTCAAATTGATATGCATTTCCTTTAAAGGAAATATTTGGACATTTGTCTACGAACAAGAAAAATTAATAAATTTTACCAAAACCAACTTTACAAGCATCTAAAATGTGAAATAATTGCCATTTCACAAAAGTCAACTACACCAAAAGCGTCACCTTTTATTTCCATTGTAAACAACTTACTTTACATTTTTACTAGTGTATATCACATATCTACTCACATTTTTGTGCCACTTTAAAAAGGTGAAAAAGTATGTTACATACAGTTGCACGAAAACATAGGAGTATGTTTCATAAAAAGTAACTACAATGGTATAACAAAAGCACATTACATTTCATCACAAATAACCTTTTTCTAATGTATCAAAAATAATGAACTTTGTCCATGGTTTCCTATGCTTGAAAATTATAGAAAAAAATAAAAAAATAAAACTAATGAAAGGGAAATACACTACTAACCTTCCAATAAGTCCAACAAGTTATGGGTCTAGTTCTAAAAGGTAGCTTGTACAAGGTAATTATTATTACATTAACAACTATATTGTATAACACATTTTATATATGCTTACCTATGCCATGAACATTGCTCTAGGCAAGATCTTCATGTCATGTCCAAGTTTGAAGTCTTGTATAAAGTCAAAGCTTGAATAATGATGATATATCCACATATAATAGTTAAAAAGAAGTCCAAATAAAAAAAATCAATTTGCATGATTCTCGTCATTTTATCATTTGTACCTTGCACTTTAGTCTCAAACTAAATACTTATACGTATATAGCACCAGTTTATAACTAATGCATTAAATGAATGAGTTACTTGAGAAATGATCCAATCAGTAACTTTGCATTTCCAAATCATTTTATAAACATTGGTCTCTACTGGTTTACATATATCCTTTTCATATCTTAAAGTTCACTTAATTTCTCTTTCAAATCCAGATTATCTTTTTCAAGCTTCAACTCTCTATGTGGTTTCATTTCTTCAACAAAACTCAACCGCACTATCAACTCTAGATTATCTTGCTCGAGCTTCAACTCTATACGTGAATTCATTCTTTCAACAACACTCAATCCCTCTCTTAACTACAAATTATCATTCTCAAGATTCAACTCTCTACATGATCTCATTTCTTAAACAACACATAATCGCTCTCTCAACTCTAAAACCAGTTTTTCGAGCTCCAATACTCTACTTGATTTTGTTCCTTTAATAACTACTCCTCCACTCACTCACTCGTTATCAGTTGCTATCTCGAAATTATATCTTTCTATGTATCTGCATGGCAGATACAGAGAAAGAGAGTTTTAGGATAGCAGTTGAAAAAGAGAAAGTGAGTGGAGGATTAGTTGTTGAAGGAACGAAATTGAGTAGAGTATTGGAGCTTAAAAAGAGGCTCTGGATTTGAGATAGCGATTGAGATTGGTTTAAGAAATGAAATCACGTATAGAGTTGAAACTCGAGATTTAAATTATATTTTTTGAGCTTCAACTCTCTACGTGGTTTCATTTCTTCTAGAGCACTGAATCACACCCTCAACTCCAGATTATCTTTTTCGAGCTTCAACTCTATATGTGATTTCATTTCTTCAACAACACTCAATCACTCTCTCAACTCCATAATACCTTTCTCGAGCTTCAACTCTCTACGTGATTTTATTTCTTCAGCAACACTTCATCGCTCTTCAACACCAGAACATGTTTTTTGAGCTCAAATACTCTACTCGATTTCATTCCTTCAACATCTCCACTCACTTTCTCGTTATCAACTCCTATCTCAAATCTCTCTTTAGCTTTATCTACGTGGCAGATAAAGAGAAATGGAGTCTTAATGTAACACCCCAGAAACCGACGTCATTATTTAATCCAATTTTACGTATATTTTTTGAAATTTTTAGAATTTTTGTTGGTAATGAGTGTGACGGTTTAAGTTGAAACCAATGTTGGAGGTCTTAATCTTTACGTTTTACGATTTAAGAGGAACCGATGACGATTACGATACCGACGGATGCACAAAATTTATCTTTTATTATCGATTGATCGATATTTTGATTTTTCGAAGTATTTATTTTTATTGCGTGTTAGGTCGAGGCGAAACCGTTTTTATTCCATTTTGGGTGCGTTTGAACCATTTAGAAGTATTTTGGAGTAGCCGGGATGAACCCTGACTCCCGCAAAAATTCAAAACCGACAAATGGGTTATATTCCCGCTCTTTAAATCATTGTTTTCCATTTAGTCCATATGAAAGTAAAAATTACAAGTTGGGCCCCCCAATCATACAAAAAGGGAAGAGTAAACACACACACACCAAATACACTTCAAAAAAATTTCACTCCCTTTCTCTTTTCTCTCTATACCACCGGCCATCACCACCACCACCACTCCACCACCATTATTTTTAAGGTTTTGAAGAAACTAATCATAGACCATCGTTTCTTTCACCTTTTAAGTCTTTTAAACCAATCCATTCATACATACATCCATTTAATTTTTCATAAAAATTATGATTTTTAAAAAGAGGGTTTTGATCTAATTAACCTTAATGCATGTTTTAATCTAGTGTTTGTAGTGATAAATCGTGAATAAAACAAGTGGGAAAACAATTTTTCTTGGTGTTTTTGAACTCCAAAACCCACGGCTAAGGGGGTGTTTGTTTGTCTTTAATTTTTAATTTATTTTGTTTATGGGTTTATGTTTAATAACATGTTTTTTTTATTTTTATTTTTGTTGGTTTGATTGCATGTGATATTTATGAAATGGGTTTTTATGAGGATGATTCATCCAAGTGATTTAGGATGACATGAGGGTGTTAGGATAGTTTGATGATAATTTTATGACCATAGGAATTGATGGAATGGGTTGAAAACAAGTGGAAATGTGATTTTTAAAGTGTCATTTTTAATCAGATTATTTAGGCCTATTTTTCATGGTTTTAAGTTTATGTCCAGATTTTTATTATAGAATGTAGTCGTAGAGATTCTTTTTCGTTTTGGTATAAGATAGAGATTTTAACTCCAAACGAGTCAACAGTTATGTTAGTTTGAAGTTTCGTGTACCCGGAGATGAAAGTCGACATAATCCGAATTTGTGTTCTATTTTATGTCAAATATCGGGGACTATAAGTAGAGTTTTAAAAATGGTTGATGGCTGTTCTTTATCTCAAAACCTGGAGTTATGAGTCTATTTTCAAACTTAGGAATTGGTTTTACAAATGGAATTGGTTAGGTGAGTCAAAATGGTTTGATGACGTAAGGGTGTAAATCTGCCCGGATTTTCAAAGTTGGAAATGTGTTAGACAGCGTGACTTAAAAGTAATATCTTTTTATGAAAATTTTTTTGAGCATTTTACATGATGTAAGTGAAGTCTACAGCGAGTTTCGTAAAAATTCGTGATGTTTATGTATGGGAATTCAGTACGTACATTAGGTATGTACCAGCAGAATTGTAAATCGAGTAATAGTTTTAATAACGTATAACAATGAACATGTCTAGTAAATATCACTTGTTTGGTATTTTGGCGTGAGTTTATATGAACTTTGAGTGTTCTTAATTTTGTACATACATTAGTTGAAGGTACTTGAAGGTTTTGATTCATTACGCGATTTGTTTGTTAGGTGTTGTAATTGATTTCAAGGGGCGTCCTCATCGTCGGTGATTGTTTTCCGTCTACGTCTTTGTTAATACAACCACTACTACTAGGTGAGTCTATAGCCTCACTTTCTACTGTTTATTAAATTATTTTTACCCGCGAGGGGGATACATTCTATTTAAATAAAAATAAACATAAGTCGTGAATGATTATTGGACCCGAATGATGTCTTGAATTATGTTGAGTAGCTGGTTGTCAAAGACCCTAAATTCATGAACCGTTAACTATTGTTTGATCCTAGTGTGGATTGGAAATAGCCACTTGAACAATTGATAGTACTATTAGGTTGACGACCCTATCCTAGACGAGAGCTAGTACGTTGAGTACCCTCTGCGTATGGATAACTTGTGTCGAGAAAAAGGTATGAGTGGCAACGAATACCTAAGAGGGGTAATGGTTTCACTTAAATCACGCCCAAATTTGGCGCGGGTGATTAGTTTATGGGGTCGATGTCATGAGCTTAAACATAATTAAATAGCCTATGCTATGATGAGTAATACCCAATAATAGTTTGTAATGATCTACATGCTATTGAATAATCGTGAATGATTTTTATACTTATGTACAACTATGATTTTGTAAACCTATAGATCTCGCTCAACATTATATGTTGACGATTTTAAGCATGTGTTTCAAGTAATCAAGGATGATTGTGGCGGAGCATGCAATGGATGTTGTTGTGGCTTGTGGGTGGTCTAACTTGTTTTCCTCCCTTTTATCAAAGACAATTTATATTTCTTGTATGTCTTGTAAACAATTTGGGTTGGTTTTGAATGGGTTGAGATTTGTGGGGACCTAACGCTACTCTGGTTATATTTTGGGGTTGGAAACATTTAGACATTGATGTTGTTGTGTAATTTAACAAGTCTTTAAATTTACTTATACTTTAAACGTCTCTTTTGAGTCGTTCAATATGGCTTGTGTGGCATGATTCTTTGACTAGCACCCAATTGTGATATTTCGCTGCGCAAGGTAAATTGGGGGTGTTAGACTTAACATAGGATTTAATAAAGAGAAATTGAGTAGAGGAGTAGCTGATGAACGAATGATAATCGAATAGAGTATTGTAGCTTGAAAAATAGGTTCTGGAGATGAGAGGCGATTAAGTGTTGTTGAAGAAATGAAATCACGTAGAGAGTTGAAGCTCGAGAAAGATATTATGAAGTTGAGAGAGAGATTTGATGTTTATGAAGAAATGAAATCACATAGAGAGTTGAAGTTCGAGAAAGATAATCTTGAGTTGAGAGTGCGATTGAGTGTTGTTGAAGAAATGAAATCACGTAGAGAGTTGAAGCTCGAGAAAGATATTATGAAGTTAAGAGAGCGATTTGATGTTTATGAAGAAATGAAACCACATAGAGAGTTGAAGTTCGAGAAAGATAATTTGGAGTTGAGAGTGCGATTGAGTGTTGTTGAAGAAATGAAATCACGTAGAGAGTTAAAGCTTGAAAAAGATAATTTAGATCTCCGGCTTCAACTCACTAAGTGATTTTATTTATTAAACCACACTCAATCGCTCTCTCAACTCCAGAACCTGTTTTTTGGGCTCCAATACTCTACTCAATCTCGTTCCTTCAACAACCACTTCTCCACGAACTTTCTCGTTATAGAGAAAGAGAGTTTAAGTGACCAGTTGATAAAGAGAAAGTGAGCGGAGGAGTAGTTGTTAAAGGAACGAAATCGAGTAGATTATTGGATCTTGAAAAACAGGTTCTGGAGTTGAGAGAGCGGTTGAATGTGGTTTAATAAATGAAATCACTTAGTGGGTTAAAGCTCGAGATCCAAATTATCTTTTTCAAGCTTCAACTCTCCATGTGATTTCATTTCTTCAACAACACTCAATCGCACTCTCAACTCGAGATTATCTTTCTAGAACTTCAACTCTCTATGTGATTTCATTTCTTCAACAACACCCATCACTCTCTCAACTTCATTATATCTTTCACGAGCTTCGACTCTCTACGTGATTTCATTTCTTCAATAACACTTAATCTCTCTCTCAACTCTAGAACTTGTTTTTCGAGCTCAACTCTACTCAATTTTGTTCCTTCAACATATACTCCTCCACTCACTTTCGCTTTATCAACTGCTATCTCAAAACTCTCTTTCAATGTATGTGCATGGCATATATAGAGAAACGTATTTTTAAGATAGAAATAGATATAGAGAAATTAAGTAGAAGAGTAGTTGTTAAAGAACAAATATCGAATAGAGTATTGGAGGTCGAAAAATAGGTTCTCGAGTTGACTAGGCGATTAAGTGTTTTTGAATAAATGAAATAACGTAGAGAGTTGAAGCTTGAGAAAGATATTATGAAGTTGAGAGAGCGATTGCGTGTTGTTGAATAAATTAAATCTCATAGAGAGTTGAAGCTCGAAAAATATAATTTGTATCTCGAGCTTCAACTCTCCTACGTGATTTCATTTCTTAAACAACACTCAATCTATCTCTCAACTCCAGAACCTGTTTTTCGAGATCTTATACTCTACTCGATTTTGTTCCTTCAACACCTACTCCTCCACTCACTTTCTCTTTATCAATTGCTATCTGAAAACGCTCTTTCCTTGTATCTATGTGGTGGTTACAGAAAAAGAGAGTTTTAAGATAGTAGTTGATAAAGAGAAATTGAGTGGAGGAGTAGCTATTGAAGGAACAAAAATTGAGTTGAGTATTGGAGCTCGAAAAAAAGGTTCTAGAGTTAAGAGAGAGATTAAGTGTTGTTTAAGAAATGAAATCACATAGAGATTGAAGCTCAAAAAAGATATGTTTTACTTGAGAGAGATTGAGTGTTGTTGAAGTAATCACAAAGAGAGTGAAAGCTCGAGAAATATAATCTCGAGTTGAGAGTGCGATTGAGTGTTGTTGAAGAAATGAAATCACGTAGATAGTTGAAGCTCGAAATAGAAAATTTGGATCTCGAGCTTCAACTCTCTACGTGATTTTATTTTAAAAAAACACTTAATCGATCTATCAACTCCAAAACTTTTTTTTCGAGCTGTAATACTCTACTCGATTTCGTTCCTTCAACAGTTAATTCTCCACTCACTCTCTCTTTGTCAACTACTATCTCAAACTCTCTTTCCCTGTATCTGTGTGGCAGTTTTTAGATAGCAGTTGATAAAGATAAATTAAGTACAGGAGTATCTGTTGAAGGAACGAAAATCAAGTAGAGTATTGGAGCTCGAAACACATGTTCTGGAGTTGAGAGAGCGATCAAGTGTTGTTGAAGAAATGAAATCACTTAGAGAGTTGAAGCTCGAGAAAGATATTATTGAGTTGAGAGTGCGATTGAGTGTTGTTGAAGAAATGAAATAACGTAGAGAGTCGAAGCTCGAGAAAGATAATCTAGAGTTGAGAACGCGATTGAGTGTTGTTGAAGAAATGAAATCACGTAGAGAGTTGAAGCTCGAAAAAGATAATTTGGATCTCGAGCTTCAACTCTCTACGTAATTTCATTAATTAAACCACACTTAATCGCTCTCTAACTTCAGAACCTGTTTTTCAAGCTCCAATACTCTACTCGAGTTTGTTCCTTCAACAACTACTCCTCCACTCGATTTATTTTATTCAAATGTTATCTCAAAACTCTCTTTCCTATAGAAAGAGAGTTTTAAGATAGCAGTTGATAAAAAGAAATTGAGTGAGGAGTAGCTGTTGATGGAATGAAAATCGAGTAGAGTATTGAAGCACGAAAAAAAGATTCTAGAGTTGAGAGAACATTGAAGGAATCAGTCCCTTGGACCCGGACTCACACCACACAAACACCAATCAGCAGACTTGGTTTCAATGATTGTGTTTATTAAGGAAACTGATTCAATTCTTAAAGTGTTACATCCTATTCTATTTATACTAAGATACTAAACAATGCAGAAACTAAATCATGTGAACATGTAACCACTACTCCTAAAACATAGGGAACTAACTAAAGAATAGGACACTTGCATACGACTCTGTCAAATATGGACTACCCACTCACCCATGACCTACTGAACCAACTTGACCCATCAAGATTAAACCCAACATTCACCCCCTTAATCTTGATGTCTTTCAAGGTCTCGGCTCATGTGATCATAATCACGAACACGGTCTTCTTTTGTGGCTCCTCGGTCTTCTTGGTCGGAACTTTCTTTCTTTCTCATTCTTTTTTCTTAAGTGACCAAGCTCAGCTTATTTCTTTCTTTCGAGGCCTTCTTTCTTTCTTTCGAAGCGACACTGGCCTCTTTCATTCTTTCTTGTGACGCCTCTTCTTCCTTTCATTCTTTCTTGCAAGAAATCTTGCTACTTTCTTGTCGACTACTTTCTTGTCCGACTCTTTCTGTCTGACTCTTTCTGTCGACTCTTTCTGTCGACTTTCTTTCTTTCTTTCTTTCTTTCTTTCTTTCTTTCTTTCTTTCTTTCTTTCTTTCTTTCTTTCTTTCTTTCTTGCTATCTTTCTGTTGCGTTCTTTGGTCATCTACTGTGATCAAAAGTTGCTGCTTTCTTGCGTCTTTCTTGTTTGCTGCCATTCGACTCTACGTCTTTCTTCTATTCGAACTAGTTGCATAAAGTTTGAAATCGGCCCTCTCTTTCTTGATCCGAAATCAAACCCGCCTTCGATCCAACATAGCCCTGCCATCTTAACCGGCATTCCTCTGCGACAACGGCCAAAAAGAAAACACCATAAAGCCTCCGTTTACGACTGTTTAAACAGTCCCGGAATACCGATGTTTTAATCGGTCACCCCCGTCGTGTCAACCGGTACGTCTACCATAAAAACGGCCGACCAAAACACCTTAACGGCTCCGTCTTCTGCTGCAACACAGTCCCAAACAGCCACCTGCTGTCCCGAACAGATCTTTCACTCCTGCCGCCCTCCACCGACCGACACACCCGCTGGCGGCAGAGGCTTCCCCGGTACGAGCCTACGCTCTGATACCAAATGAAGGAAGCAGTCCCTTGGACCCGGACTCACACCACACAAACACCAATCAGCAGACTTGGTTTCAATGATTGTGTTTATTAAGGAAACTGATTCAAATCTTAAAGTGTTACATCCTATTCTATTTATACTAAGATACTAAACAATGCAAAAACTAAATCATGTGAACATGTTACCACTACTCCTAAAACATAGGGAACTAACTAAAGAATAGGACACTAGCATAAGACTCTGTCAAATATGGACTACCCACTCACCCATGACCTACTGAACCAACTTGACCCATCAAGATTAAACCCAAAAAACATTAAGTGTTGTTGAAGAAATGAAATCACGTAGAGAGTGGAAGCTCAAAAATGATAATTTAGATCTCGAGCTTCAACACTCTACGAGATTTTTGTTCTTAAAAAACACTTAATCGCTCTCTCAACTCAGAACCTGTTTTTCGAGCTTCAATACTCTACTCGATATTGTTCCTTCAACAACTACTCCTCGACTCACTTTCTCAATGATTGAAGTGCTTTACCTTCAAATTGAGCAAAAAATACTTTATGGACCAGCATCAATACCATCATATATATTACACTAATTACAAGTGTTGCCACTTAACTTAGATCCTTAATCAAAGTTTTAAAGATTTGAACTTGGGTGAAAAGAATGGAACTTGAATTATGTTGAACTTTGCAGGCTTTGGTGCTACTACAGCTGAAGTAGCTGTTCTTAAAGAAGAGGAAATTAATGTTAGGTTTAAGAAGGGTTAGAATCACGAACCAGTTCTGGTATCGTTAAAGATTAATATTAGGAATTTAGACACACCGTTAGTGTCTCCTGTTGAGGCGGTTCAGTGGGACGCATCAAAAGTAGCAAAACCTAAGCCTTTGAATTAACTCTCGTGAAGTGCTTCAATTATATTATCAAACTCATGACACGAAACCAGCTGATGTTACAAAGAAAATAGACCAGCTACTATTAGAATAGTTAGATTACTACAAATCCTCCTTACAGGTTGATACATTGCTACATTTAATTATCTAAAGCACATATGATACATTGATGCATCATGCGGCTTAAAGGTACTCTAATTTCTATGTGCAGCTACACTACGAAGCATGGGTGGTTGTCCTTGGTGTTTTTGCGGTGTTTGTATATGCATTTTATAGGCAACATAGCGTGAACTCTTCTGGTAATTCACCTATCTTCACCTCTATAAATAGGTGAGAACTTTTATTGTTATCGATGAGGTGAGACCCGGTACTTACCGTTGGTTCTTCCACGCCGAACAGCTCATCATTGGTAAAGAAGATGATCCTAATAACTTCTCTAAAGGCCACTATACAAGTATGTAACGTTAACTCTCTAAGGCGTTTTGTAGATAGTTGGGTACTTGTTTTAATTAGTTGTATTTTGATTGTATTGATTTGTTTTGTTGAACAGCTGGGAAGGAGATTGTGGACTTGTATCTTGACAGGACAAGGAAGCTAGTTAACAATTGTATTGGGTTACAAGTTTTTTGATGTTTCACGTTGTGGGTGGTTGGATCTGTGTTTAGGTTGTTGCTACTTGAGAGGGCAGCTATCAATCGATTATGGATAGAAATCAAAGCTTGGTTCAGTTTTTGCCCATCCGCTCAGGTGTAGAGATCTGTTGTTGAGCCTTACAACTCTGTGTAGTCGACTCATTCGCTCCTTGAGCATACTCGTATCTCTATACTTCTTGATAATGAAGGTATTTATGATATCTTTCGAAAGTAACTTGATATTGTAAGACCTACTTAATGTAAGTTGTATGAACGTAAAATTTAATAGTCGTGTGTTAGGATCGAACTCGGGATTACGGGATTGCACACTATACGTTAAGAGAATTTAATAATAAATGTATTTATATATATTTATTAATTAAATCGAGCTTTAAATATTTAACGGTCGTTAAGTTTTAAGAGTTAAAGACTAACGGTTAACGTGGAATAATAAAATAGAGAAAAGAAGAATCTGGAATACCCCCAGGGGATCCGATCGGTTTGGAGTAGGAGAAAAAGGAAGAAAAAATTTCTTGCCTAATCTATGATTTATCTTCACTTCAAGTTTTAGTACCCTATATAAACACATAAGGTGTCTCATAATTATCCATCCCAAAAATCACTCTCCATATTTTGTGATCGGACGAACACCCCTAGGACTACAAGAAAATCTGGCATCTACAACAAACGTTTTCATCGCTATTCCATCACAAAAGCCCTACAATGACGGAATACCAACGAATAAATTTTGTCGCAAAAAATGTCCTCCCAAATTTTTTGAGACAAACTTAGCGACAAAAGTGTTTATGTTCGGCGACGAATTTTCTATCTCCAGCCCCTCGCTAGTTCCTTTACAACGTTGCTTAAAATAAATTTTATACGACCATAAAGTGACGGCCTGGAGACAAGATTTTTGTCGCTACGAGTAACGTCGAGACAGTCGCTAATCCACTTCTAGTAATCGGCCAACCATTTTGTCGTTATCACGTCGCTTCTAGAGACAGATCCATTTGTCACCAATCCCCACCTAAAAGTTTTGTCTCAACATTGTCACTAATTATTTGTTGCTTTTTGTAGATATTTAATATCTTTCGAGGATAAAATATGTTGCCAATCACTCACTAAATTATGCAATTTATTTCCCATTTGTTCAAGATGCCACACAAAAAAATATGTCACTTATAATCGTCACGAAATGCATACCCAAATAAAATAGCAAACATATCCAAATCAAACAATATGAGGAAAACTAACATTTAATCTTCGACAACATAAAAGGAAATGTAAATCAAAGAATATCTAACCTAATAGATTTAAATCTCTTCATAAAGTGAAACGGTTGATGTTCAAGATGCACTGCTACTTGCATTACCTTCTATGTTTCTTTTTTTCCGGGTAACACGACTCGTGATACCATGATCGACAAGCATATATTGAATTGCTGCACATATTTCATCCTTGAGTTGTTCACTTATTTCTTCCTTTAGCTCTCCATGCATTTCTTCCTTCAACACCAAACACGCAACCCTATTTTAGCGGCCAAACCCACCTCAGTCTCCTGTAAATTACCATCTGCAATAAAACGAAATAAAATTCTTTTAGGGGCCAAAAAGAAAAAAAATAGTATACACGTACTATAAATGTTAAATGATTTGTAGACCAATTAGTCCACGGACCTAAAGAAGAATAAATAGGGCCCAAACATATGTTATCTTGACTACTAATAATTATCTATGCAAGTAAATGTCAATGCAACTAGGTGTAGTGATGGGAACTCTTTTATGTATAAAATGGTTTATAACATGCTTTTCGAAAAAAAAATAGTTTTTAGCTGTTTTGGGTTTTCAGTCTTTTTGCCATTAATCCGAGAGACCTGTATTTCAAGTGACCCGTTTTGACCCGAACACAATATAATAAGCATTTAAATATATGATACTTGATTGTTTCCTCTGCTTATAAAGATTTATGATCTATTTGACAATCTAAAAATCAGCTGATCCATAACTCTTAACATAAAACTTACACTTCTTAATGATCATACTGACTACTATATACTCGTATGCGCTTCTAGTCGGTATGTATGCACATGTAATCATATTTCATTGCATATTGAAAAATTATCAAATAATGTTCTTTATTGATAATATATGGTGTGTAAAACTACAACACATGTAAAACCGTAAGATCTTGTCTAGAATTCTTCGGCACCATTTATTACTTTTTGAGAGCAACAACAAATAGATTCCGTTTTGGTAAAATCAATTCAAAATTCTAAATTACTTTCAAAGTAGCAAAGAACTGCACTATCAATATGGCTATAAAGAGAAGTGAACTCACAACCTATATATACACATTGTTATACCAGTTATGATATTTTCAACTTGTATTGACCCGAAGCTTTGAAAATACTCATGTGTGCATTAAATACAGTATGCAACACATACCTTTTGAGGTCTTTCACAGCCTAATTTCATCTTTGTTAGGAGAAAATGGGATAGTGCATACCATCCATCCTGAATCTTGCACACAATCACCTTCTGTGTGCATCTTAACAATTAACTTTTCCAAAGAACCAAAGTTGTTGTTGAAAAACATGTATCAAATGACCTTAAAACTCTTTTAACTTTATTAAACAAGATTGAAGAACAACAGAATGAAAAATAACCAAAAAACTACCAGTTCTACTCACGTGTAGCTCTATTATCTACATGATAATAGTTTTACAATCAAACAATAAAACTAAAGATCAAACAAGGTTTCTGAGATCAAGAACAAACAGGAGAGAGAGCAACTATGTGTCAAACACACACAAAGAAGCTGCAATAAAAGTAACAAAGTGGAGTTAACCCTAGCCATATTAGCTAAGTGTCATATGGGGTTAAGAGTCGTTGTGTATGTCTTGGGCTTGGTCCAAGAGTCCAGTCCATCAGCCAAGAAACCAATGCTGCCAACTTTAATCCCTGAAAAAAAAATAGGCATAATAAGTCCTTCAAGAAATAAAGGGTTAACAAATTATGATATAATTTTAATATCCCCCCTTAATCCGATAACCCATATAAGTTCATCAAACAAAGTTTCCCAACCACTTTTCATGCTCATCTATGTCCAACCCTTTTGTAAATATATCTGCAATTTGATTTGCAGAATCTATTTTCACAGTTTTAATAACACCATTAAGGATTTTTTTTTCTCTAACAAAATGAAGGTCAATTTCAAGGTGTTTAGTCCTTTCATTAAATACTGGGTTGGCTGCTATCTTAATAGCAGAATTACTGTCACACAGAAAAGATCCACAAGCAAAAGATTATGTAACACCCCCAAATTACCACGCAGCGGAATACCACTTTGGGGCGCTACTCATAGCACATCGCACACAATTAGACAACGACTTTAAAAGAGACGTTAAAATAATATACAACATTGTCTAAAGTATTCCATCCCAAATATATTAAATCATAGTAGCGTCTGGTCCCAAAAACCGTTACCAATCACAACATATACATTAAATGCTTAAAAGTAGTTTATTCATTTCAAAGGATGGAAAATTAAACAAAGTTTTAGACAAGCAAGCACCAACTTCCTCCTCGCATGCTCCGCTGCTATCCATCTTGATTACCTCAAATACATGCTTAAAATCATCAACACAACGGTTGAGCAAGTTTATAGGTTTTGCAAATCATCATTTTAACACAAGGATTTTAGTCATCTCAAGCTTGTCACACAGAAAAGTCATATATATATATATATATATATATATATATATATATATATATATATATATATATATATATATATATATATATATATATATATATATATATATATATATATATATATATATATATATATATATATATATTTATATATATATATATCGATAAATGCTTTAAGCTCATGCAAGTGAACGTTAACCAACACATCAATCCAAGTCACTTACAGCGCCCTACAACAGGTAATATTGTCATATACCAGCGACCTCTTATACATAATATCCCTTTCAGGTGATCACAAGGATACATACCCTAGGATAAGGTTGTCAAACCAAATAGATCTATCATATGTATTAGTGTTTACCTTGCAAGGCAATTAACAGTTCATGAAATTCAGGGACTTCACAAGACAATGGTACTTAGGTATTTATCATCATATCGGGTCCAACATACCAAAAACAACTTGTGTTCATTTTATAAAACAACATTTATTCCCCCTCGCGGGTTAAAAATCATTTACAAGATAGTATAAAGCGAGGCTATAGACTCACAGTGATGAGAAGTATCAAACAAGAAGTTCTTTGAGACGAGTAGACGAATGCCGACAAATCAACCGCAACCTATAATTGCTGTGCGTACTTAAATCTCACACTAAAAATAGTATAACACGAAAAATCATATTGTATACTTGTATATATGTATTAACATGTAGTACAAATCAATGCTTAAGAATCCACTCCCAAAAATCTAATAAAAAATGCATACTTGTAAAAATTCACCAATTTGACTTTTTGGTCAACTCTACTTAATTCTGAGCCGGACTAGAGGACCAACTATATGACATTTTCACGATTCAAGACTAAAGCATCTTGATGCAAAACGACATTTTGAACAACTTTTTAGATTTACCCAATGCCTAAAACTCAACCGAAACTGACCAAAATGCTCATACAAGTTTCTACGCGAAATTACGCTTTTGCCACTAAAATCTCAGATTTTACTTTTAACTTTTACCCCGCTATTACTCGTTTCCAGGTATGATATATGCGTGGGATGAGTAAAACGACATTCTGAACAACTTTCGTGTTTCGGCCGAAGGCTGAAACGGACCAGATATGACCGATTTACCCCTCACATCAGATCTATTAAAAAGACAATTTTTAGAAAATGCAGATTTTTAATTAACCAGAAGACCCTTAAGTATTCAGTTTAAAGACGACTTTCCTCGCGGTAGGAGTAAAACGACATTTTAAACAACTTCTCAGTTTATTTGAAACCTGAAACGGACCACAAATGATTGATTTTCCTCTTTTTTTGTTCTGCATCAGATGGTGTGCAGTAAATAAATTGATAACTTTTCAGAAATTCAAACAAGCATAACTTGTTCATTTTTAAGAGTTAGAAGACCCATTTTATATCAAAACGTGCGTAAGGACGAGCTCCACGACTAGAAACAATAATATCTCAATTTATAAAAGTTTAACATGGCCGAAATTTATACCCAAAATCTAGACAGCAACTAAATAAATTTTACCCATGATCAAATCAATGAAAATCACACATGCAACTACATAACTTATCAAATCAATATGCATGCAAGCCAAAATCAAAAGACTTAAAAGAAGAACTTACATAGCTAAAAAAGAAGCAAGAAATCGATGACAACCCACTCTTTAGTGGTTGTTTGTATTCAACCGACTACCCCAACACTAATGGATGATCAAAAACGACTTTTGGTTGCACCCTCACTTATTTTTATCAATATTTGTCAACCTTTAACACTTCCCAAGCATAAAATTCGGATTTCATCACCATTGGTGATTTCTTGAAAACTTTGATTTTCTAAAACACATGCATCATGTTAAATTGATGATGGGATATGGTTAGGAATGATAGGTGAATGACTTTGGATGATTTAACTGTGATTTGGTGTAGAAAAATTGATGGTGATGATGACGGTGGTTGATGTTGTGTCGAACCATAGAGGAAGAGAAGAACAACAACTCTTTTCTTTATGTTAGAAAATATGGTAAGTGTATGTCTGTGTTTTAGTTATTAAGTAGTGAGAAAAATAAAGGGGTGTTTGGAAACATGTCTTGCTAGACAACATAATAAGTAAAATAAAAGGTTTGTTTGGTTTAGTGTTGGGTCGCGGGTATGAACAAAGACAAAAGAGCTTCATCTCGGTTTTTACCAACTAAAATTCATTATAATTAAATCTCGAGCCCGATAATTAAATTAATGCATAAAGAATTATCAGAACACGCTTTCGACTCGTTTTCAACCAAATACGACTATAAGTCGAAAAATAATGAAAATAAAAATAATAGCTCTCACGGCTAAAATATGACATTCGTCGACTTCTCGATTATTTAATGGTTAAATTCCATTCGTAAGATTTGCCAGAAGTTATAATTTTAACGATTTTCATCAAAATCAACCAAAATTAATAAATCCATTCAATAAATTTTTGAATTAAATTATATATATTAGAATAAAATATGACGTTAAGTTCGGGTTATTACATTCTCACCTCCTTAAGGGAGCGACGTTCCGGCGCTCGACTCACCTCATACTCGTATTGCGCTCTACTAGGAAAGATGAGGGTGCTTCTTCCTAAAGAAGTCCTCACGTTCCCACGTGAATCTTGATCTACGTCTCGAATTCCATCAACACTTCTTCAAGCTCGACACACGTGAAATACGCGAATTGCACGAAGCTCATCCGACGACTCCAATTTAATATTTCGTCAAAAGCGAGTTCATCGATATGGACATCATTCCGCGTATACCTTACTCTATTGGACGAATTACAATTTAAATCAAACACAAAAGACATCACTAGGGATGAAAAATCAAATCACGACATGTTTGCAGAATAACCAAACCATGCCAAATCAATAAATTCAATCAAGTTAGCTTATGCTTGCTAAATAGCCAAGCCATGATAAATAAGAATACTTGACAAGACCTTCGGGTAAGTCCAGTCAATTGGAAGATTGCAAGTTAATGGATATCCACTGGCCGGATAGCCACGGACACATATTAAGAAGAAATAACAAGAAAGTATTTTCGTCACCGGGGGTTGCTCACACACGAATCAATACTCAAAAGATAATACAAAGACACCATCTCACTTCCGACCACGCGCATTCAAAGTCACAATAAGCATTGTCGTTGAGGGTAAAAAAGATATTACATGGTACACGTTCTTTGTGATTGGACATCATTGGACAATCCCGCCTCAAGTTTGCACAACTTACGATCACTCGACTAGATCACATACCACATTGTGGAGTCCATATGATCGTTAGACTCAATGGTTTAGACCATTTATCTAGGATTATATCAAGTTCTTATGTAATCAAACATAGCGGAATTAGAACAAGATATAAGAACAAGAAGTTATGAACAAGATGAATTTCCCCAATGATTACTTGTATTAAATAATAAAACAAATAATCTCTAGGCGTGTATGCATTAAATCCCACGCCTAGAACACGAACTCAATTGTAGGTTTACATTGTGAATGAATTGTTATGTAAAACCTACGTCTATGTTTTCTTTATATACTAGAAAACATAGCTTACAAAGAAAGCTAAATTAATAAAAAGACTCCACCGGCTTGTTCTTTTGTAACTTGAACACTTTATCCCTTGTCTTCTTATTTTGTTGTTTTTGACGCATCAACTCATAATTTCGACCCAACAATCTTCCCCTAGTTGATGATGTCAAAAACACTTCCCCTTAAGCTCGCATTCTTTGTAAAACATGTAACACCAAGGATCAACAGATTGCATTGAGTAGACATCTTCCCCTTTTTGACATGATCCAAATAGGGGTCTTGTATGTAAGCAACCTTGATTTCGACCACTACCTAAATAATACCACACTACTAATACAAGTCTTCTATGTCTCAAATTACCCTCCATGAAGAACAACAGGATGAAATTAAATGAATTTGAGCTATAGAAACTCACATAAGTTGTAGTAAAACTCATGAGCAGTAGTAAACACCTTCACCTTAATGTTACATGTAAATGATTAACACATGAACAATTTAGCTTCCCCTTAAATTGTGCTAATCATTCTTGAATCTTCAAATTCTGTAGGCTTTATGTAATGATCACATATGAAGAAATCTAATTACGACTTACTTGAGGATGAAGTAGAATAACCCGAACTTGTATTCCATATCTTGTACTAAACATGTGACTCCAAAACTCACGGCTATAATGAGTAGACTATAAAACTCACGGCTATAATG
Organism: Glebionis coronaria; assembly: GCA_025667525.1. Classification (NCBI taxonomy): domain Eukaryota; kingdom Viridiplantae; phylum Streptophyta; class Magnoliopsida; order Asterales; family Asteraceae; genus Glebionis; species Glebionis coronaria. Next base: position 467,202,394 of record CM046881.1, read on the forward strand.
AGTAGTCTCTTGACAAAAAGAGTTCTCTAGCAAATATGAGCATAGAGCGTCTTAAGAAAAATCTCATACCTTTGCTACCTTTTTATCAAGCCCGTTGTCACAAATTAAAAGAACCTACAAGTTACCTTCAAATGCTTACAAAATTTGAAGATATGATAGAACATCAATCCGCGAAAATCTACTTCGTCTTCAAACAAGTAATAAAAACTTTTCTTCGTAATCAATGAAAATAAAACGAGCCTTTATACCTTTAAGAACTAGTTGCTGTGAATAAACAAAAAATCTTCAAAACTTTCTGTCAGTGGCTGCGTACAATGCTCTCAGCGGCTGAACTACAAGTGTCAGCGGCTAAATATAATGTGTCAGCGTTGAGCTCAATCCACTACTTATATGTCTGTGGCTAAATAATATTTGACAGCATCTTCAAATTATACCATGAGTAATTTACCTCTCTGGCAATCTGCTCGATCCTATTTACTTTTCATAAGACCAACACCCAATCAAAGTAGAGAATAGTATAAAGCAACTCATTGTTCTTTAGCTTTGCTGCACTCCACGTCACACTCAATATAGGCAAACTTTGTTGTGTGAACAGAAAACATCAAAGAGACCACACTTTTGACCCCATAATTGTTTCCTTAAAACATGCAGTATATACCCATGTTTAAATCTCACACGCTTTGACCTTTTCAATCCCACATATCAACCATAAGAATGCCATAAATAACTTGATCAATATTTATCTTTTCAGCCAAATATAAAAGCGACCACCAAAACTTTTCCATGTGTTCCTCCTTAAACCACGCAGAACATGATCAATAGTCACATATCTAGGTATACTTGTGGCAGCAATAAATCAAGAAACATTTTAAATACCTGCTGTTGATACATACGTGAATAATACTGTATGTGTATCAGCCAATGGGAATCAAGCCTTCTTTTCTTCTCATACGTCCAAAGATGCTTTCTTTTAAAAAAAAAACCATCATGAACTGTTGCTTTCATTGATCAATAGCCCATGTGACTTTTAAAACATACATAGTATGTTCTCACGTACATAGTTAGAACAACAGCTATCATACGCGTCCGATCACTTCTTTTTAACAATACATGCTCCATCATTCGTACCTTTCTTCTGACTTTTCTGTTATACGTGATCTTGGATCTGCTTGTAATAGACACGAATATCAAACCTCAATTCCTGCTGCACCTTTTGTTCTTCAAGCAGTACATCATTGATTAGGGTTTGTGTTGCATGATCAAACCCTAACCTTATTGTGCAGCAGATCTGGATAACACTTGGTTCTCTTGATTATTCTTGTCTTTATACACATCATAATCAACTATTTAAAACAGCATATGGTCGTTTAATTCCAGCGCATGTAATACTTACTCCAAACAAGAACTTCAGTAAGGGAATTGAGGGTTTATGCAAACCCTAAAAACATTCGTTTAAGAAACATGTTGCTAGGGTTCATCATCGATGAAGAATTGATTCGCCAAGGCTAGCAGCACATAAACTTGAAGATCCATATGAACTTGGGTTTATAATAAAACCCTAAGAACGAATTTCTTATAATACATCTTTAGCAATAGTTTATTTGTCACTAAACTGTCACATATGTGACTACTCCTTCCTCCCATTCTTTTTGCGACAACAGATCTGTCACAAAAACGTTGCAACTCTGTCACAGATCTGACAGACCGTCGCTAAACCGTCACTAAAATTGTTGCTAATCCTGGACAGCGGCTTCACAGCAACACGAACACGAACATAAACATCTTGTAGATCCTAGATCGAGAGCCACCAGCTATGATACCAATTGTGGAGTCCATATGATCGTTAGACTTAATGGTTTAGACCATTTATCTAGGATTATATCAAGTTCTTATGTAATCAAACATAGCGGAATTAGAACAAGATATAAGAACAAGAAGTTATGAACAAGATGAAATTCCCCAATGATTACTTGTATTAAATAATAAAACAAATAATCTCTAGGCGTGTATGCATTAAATCCCACACCTAGAACACGAACTCAATTGTAGGTTTACATTGTGAATGAATTGTTATGTAAAACCTACGTCTATGTTTTCTTTATATACTAGAAAACATAGCTTACAAAGAAAGCTAACTTAATAAAAAGACTCCACCGGCTTGTTCTTTTGTAACTTGTACACTTTAGCCCTTGTCTTCTTATTTTGTTGTTTTTGACGCATCAACTCATAATTTCGACCCAACACACATAAGTACCTAAAAGCAAAGGTCAAACATAAACATCAAATACAAATCTCCACCGTTGATCATCGAGAAAACCTTGAACGAACCTTTTATAATACAACTTGATCTCCAGAGTCTTTCCACTTGCGGTGTCGTCTACAACACATCGGGCGTACCAATAATTCTAATCATTAAGAAATTCGGTCCATTGGCAAAGATTCACAACACATCAGGCGTACCAATAACTTCTGCTTCAGTTTTCAATATACAAAGACATCCCACTAACTTCTTCTTCAGCATTCATCATACAAAGGCGTCCCAATAATTTCTACTTCAGTGCTCAAGGTGATGCATCATATTCCTCGTTTAATTCGTCATACTAACCCCCAAGAGTGTCGTCATCAAGAAAACTATTCGGTGACCTTCAATAGTAGTAAGTAAAATTATAATATCTTCACATCCATGATAAGTTGCCATTTATAACTCGATCCTCAGTCAATCCACAAGTATACGCATAATTCCTTGTGACGCTTAAACAAGTCGCCTATTCTTGGAATGGTCAATGGTTCTTAACAAGCTGCTTATAAAGCTCGCGATCATCGAGACACATTAGAAATGGTCCATAGAAACAAATCATAACTCGAGAGAAGTCCAATTGGTTACTCGTACATAGATGATAATCAACGATCATCATAATGACGATTTCACAGAACGATTCATATCAACAAAACATGATTCGATGAAAGAAGTACGCACACCCAACATCTACAAATCCAGCCAGACATACTTGAGTCCACTCATTTATAACTCCTTGTCTACATCAAAAGGCGTCCCCCTCCATGTATACAAGAATTTATAAATTTACAGTTCGGGAACTTATAACTTTCTTGTTCAAATGAAAAGGCATCCCAATCCATTTTAACGAGACTGTTATAAGTCATCCTACGCAAGTATTACTACCTCTCAACATGATGTGAAATCCAAATTACACACCATAGTAAGTATGAGGTGTCAATAAACTTATATCATTATTTCCATATTCAAACGTCCCATTCCATTTAAATTAGGAAAACACGACAATCTAAGGTCCAGTGGTCTAAAATTTTCTTATTCATATGTCCCAACCCATTTCAATAAGACAACCTTAAACGACTCATAGTTGGGCGAGTTATAATCTATATATCTAAATGTCCCATTCCATTCAGATACAAGATATTAAGTCACTCAAACGAATGACTACTATGAGCATAGCTTTGTTGTACCCAACTATATAGTTGATTTGGACACATATATATTTGGGTCCAACATTGGCATCCTCCTTTTTGCCAATAAAAGTAGTCATATAAAATCAAATCACACGTCGTATTACATAGAGGATGTCGCCTCGGATAAATTATTCTTCAAAATCATAAGAAGTAACAGAAACACGAACATCACATACATTAATTACTTTTCGAAAGGAGATGTCCTAAATGGCACATCACCCGATACGATGATAACAATCGAACTTACACAAGTCGATATGCGATAGATTATGAAACAATATATACATACTCAAAGTATCAAACGAGTTTCACACTCGTATTCAGATAATACATAATCATCATGATCGTTGATTGGCGGTGAGGCCAAATCCGATACAAAACCGCATTATAAAACATACGACGATAATTCAAGGACCATTGTTTCACGCACAATGCCTTTAAATACCATAGTATATTCATACATATACATACTACCATTCCTACATACACATAAGTTCACATAATCACAATCAATCATAAAGTAATGAAGGAATAGCCTTATCGGAGCCATGCGGAGTAGTTGCGTGCTTAAAACTTTTTAGAACACACCAAAGTTATAGTTTAGGTTTTTCAAAATCGACCTAGTTCTCTATAACGTGTGGCTATGATTACCATTTTGTAACACCCCCAAATTACCACGTAGCGGAAAACCACTTTGGGGCGCTACTCATAGCACGTCGCACATAATCATAGACAACGACTTTAAAAGAGACGTTAAAATAATATACAACATTGTCTAAAATATTCCATCCCAAATATATTAAATCAGAGTAGCGTCTGGTCCCAAAAACAGTTACCAATCACAACATATACATTAAATGCTTAACATTAGTTTATTCATTTCAAAGAATGGAAAAGTAAACAAAGTTTTAGACAAGTAAGCACCAACTTCCTCCTCGCATGCTCCGCGACTATCCATCTTGATTACCTAAAATACATGCTTAAAATCATCAACACAACGGTTGAGCAAGTCTATAGGTTTTGTAAATCATCATTTGAACACAACGATTTTAATCATCTCAAGCTTGTCACACAGACAATTCATATATATATCTATATAGATAAATTCCTTAAGCTCATGCAACTGAACGTTAACCAACACGTCAAACCGAGTCACTTACGACGCCCCTACAACAGGTAATATTGTCATATAACAGCGACCTCTTATACATAATATCCCTTTTAGGTGATCACAAGGATACACACCCTAGGATAAGGCTGTCTAACCAAATAGATCTATCATATGTATTAGCGTTTACCTCGTAAGACAATTAACAGTCCATGAAATTCAGGGACTTCAAAAGACAATGGTACTTAGGCATTTATCATCATATCGGGTCCAACAAACCAAAAACAACTTGTGTTCATTTTATAAAACAACATGTATTCCCCCTCGAGGGTTAAAAATCATTTACAAGATAGTACAACATCAGATGGTGTGCAGGAAATAAATTGATAACGTTTCAGAAATTCAAACAAGCATAACTTGTTCATTTTTAAGAGTTAGAAGACCCATTTTATATCAAAACGTGCGTAAGGACGAGACCCACGACTAGAAACAATAAAATCTCAGTTTATAAAAGTTTAACATGACCGAAATTTATACCCATAATCTGGACAAAAACTAAATAAATTTTACCCATGATCAAATCAATTAAAATCACACATGCAACTACATAACTTATCAAATCAATATGCATGCAAGCCAAAATCAAAAGACTTAAAAGAAGAACTTACAAAGCTAACAAAGAAGCAAGAAATCGATAACAACCCACTCTTTAGTGGTTGTTGATAGTTGTAAATTAGCACTTGTTTAGGAAAACAAGGCAATTAGGGTAAGTATTAACAAGTAGTTTAGGAAAACCACAAGTTATGACCCAATGAAGTGAGTTCGTTCTCGAGGAGGCTAGTGTGTTATGTGTGTAATGATTTGGATAATGGTTTGTGAGTATATTGAGAAAAAGAAAAGAAAAAATGAGATGAGGATAGAATGACGGTTACGAAGACGGATCGAGCTAAGACGAAAAGGTAGTTCACGTAAAACCGTAAAAAGCTACAAATTAAAAAATTAAACCTAAAAATTAATTAAAAGCCAAAACTAAGTCTAAAATAATATAAATAAGAATAAAAAACCAATAAAAATATTTTAAAACCTTTTATTAAATAAATATTCAATTTTAAATGCTAATTAAAGCCCTAAAATCAAATATAATTAACAAAATGTCCAAAATATTATTTTATTGAACAAATAACTTACTTATATTATCTAAAGACTAATAAGTATTTTTCCTAATTTTTAAAAACTATTTTTCTATTTTTTAATCACTAAAAACTATTTTTAAACTAAAATAAATATAAAAAATAATAAAATAATGCTAAAATTAATTTGACAATTTTAAAAATCCTGATTACTCTAATGAACAGTAGAAAATTTAAAAAGTTTGAAAAATATAAAATTTTTCACTAAAAGACAAAACAGTTAACAAAATAAACCCTAATTAAACTAATTTAATTCTAAAAAAATTATTAAAAAGTGAACAGTAAAAACTTTTTAAACCAAAAATCTTAAATTATTTTTCTAAATCTAAGAAAAATCTTAAAACTAAAAAATAATTGTTTTTGTCACTAAAAGACAAAAACAGAAAGTAAAAAGTTAATTTAAAATAGCTAATTAATCTAAAAAATATCAAATGAACAGTAATAAAAAATCTAATTGAACTGAAAAATCACAAATTTAATAAGAAAAATAATGAAACAAATTTGAAAGTATAATTCCTATTTTAATGCACTAAAGACAAAATTTCTAGGTTTCTGAAAGTGACATGTGCATTGGATTTGTCTTGTAGCAAAGCAGGGTTAACTTGTTTATTAGCAGGGGGAACTATGTTCCCACTGATAGTGCAAAATAATGGTCAGTTGACCAATAAGCTTAGGAAAGCTTATTTGAAAGCTTTTCTTGGGAAATGGGGGCACTCCCACAACCAGTTGGGTTGTGGGAAGTCAATTAAACAAGAAAAACACCAGGTCTAACACACAAAAATCACAATCAAGCACAAAAAATGTTACTGATATGCATAAGCATGGGCTGTGATTAATTTGCTGGTTCAACTTGCACAAAAATGAGATTCAAGTGATCAAATCTTGCATATAAGCTCACCAAATCACATAAGAACTATCAGTAACCCTAGATGCTATCAATCTTTAACAAACTTAACAACTTGATGAACAAATTTCAACAAAAACAGTCCCTAAGAGGACTTACTGATTTTATGCTATATTTCTCAATATTTATCAAGCAATTTCACTTAAACTCTACCCAAACTGAAACCTATGACTAATAACACCTAACACCAACCCAATGAGTGATTTAAACAAGTTTTTAAGCCAGATTTGTGTAACTCCACCCAACTTAAACCCTAATCCAAACACCCCTTAATTTCAGAAATATGAGTTTTACACACCAAATTCCTTTTAAATCCTACCAAATTGATTTAAAACACTTCTAACATGCATACAATCCTAAAATGAGCATAATCAAACAACAAAATCATACTTAAACATCTTTCAATCAAATTCATGCAAATTTATATAATCTCATAAATCACAAATATGAAATCTGAAAACTGAAAACAAGGGATTTACCTTGTGGGACCACATCCAGGTCCCACAATGGCTGCAATGCCATCTCCAACAAGCTCGGGCTTGTGCAGACTCTTTTGGGTGTTTGAATGCAGAATGATGGTGATGATGATGACCTTTGTTCTTGTTAACAACCTGCATAATCACAACAAACCAGGACCAAACTTCAAGCTCCTATAAGCCAGTGCTCATAAGCTAGTGTCAATATATCTTATGAGCAAGCTTATACAAACAGTTAGCTTAGAACAACAAAGTAAACAGAAATCTTTTAAAAAACTAATTTTCCTCAAATCTTTTGAGACTGAAATTCTAAAACCTTGGTGTTGGGTCAATTCAGTGCCTAATTTGTCCCTTGCACAGGATTTGGATGTAAAGTATCCGAAGTAGTGTTAGTCACTGAACTTACGTATGTTATAAGTTCAGTGTGTCATTCTTTAGAGTTCTTTAGAGTCTACGATATAGACTCGTCATTAGCTGAGGCGGATCTCAGTAAGTGTGCAAAGAACCAAGGATGATGGAGTTAGTAAGTGATGACATAATAGCTTACTAACTCCTCAAGACTATTACTGATTACAAGAACTGAAGATGTTAAGAAGACCTGAAGAAGTGTCTTATGTATTAGTGGGCACATGTCTTATTAGCAATGAAGACAAATGTTCAAGAGGAAGGCTTACTTTGTCAAAGGTGCAAAAGATGAAGACAACAAAGTACAAGGTGGTTACTTGTACTTTAGTAAAGCTTCACACTCCCACTATATATATGTGGTCTTTGTAATAGAATAGTTAATGATTCCCACCCACAGAAACAAACATGTAATACTTTAGTGGTTTAGGGTTTCATCCTCCCATTGTTGCATAAGCTTAGCTAGCTATGAACATGGGAGTTTAGTTTGTCATTCATCGCCCGGTTGTTATTCCGCAAACAACTGGGCAAGTCATGTTTATTTGTTGATTCATTATTAATAAGATATACATACGATGAAAAGTACAAGCTTGTGTTATTAGTTAGTCAATTGGTTTAATTGTGCAAATGTTCTTCATAGTTTCTTATTGATTCGATGTTTGCACAAGATTCATGGACCAACAATTGGTATCAGAGCGGGTTGGATTAATTACTATCCAGATCCGTTCAAAAATGGCAGCTAATAACATTTTTATGGTCAAAATCAGTAGTATTTGTTCATAAAATCTGCACAACAGTAACAGTTTGTAGTCTGTTGAGTGGAGAAAATACTGATAATTGACTACTGTTAAACAACAACGACTCCAACCTTATCCTAATACATTCACCACCACCGACACAACCCCTTTTCCCCATAACCCACAAATTCATAAACAAAAAATTATCACCTACCTTCCACCTCCACCGACTCTTTTATCCTTCTTCTCCTCTTAATCCCACCGTCACATTCTTTTAATAAAACCCCCACCAAACATCCACCATCTCCCTCAATCAAAATATTTGTATCGCCTCCTTCTTTCTTATCCCATCATTACTCCACATTCCCCTTTTTAAATCAATCCCCACCCACCACCAACTGTCATCCCATCACTCAAACCAATCTCCCTCATCACTCAAATCAAGATCTCTCATCTCCTCTAATCTATCACCGATTGAATCCACTAATCACTCCAAAACAAAAAATCCATACAACCCCACGATTTAATTAAAAAAACCGACTATTTAATCATCTAAAATCACGTCACAAATCACTCGAATCAGTTATTCCAAAAAAATCTAATCAAATCGGGATAAAGAAGATGAACTTATTCTTGTGGCCACATGAATGAGTTTTGAGTAGAATGAAGAGCAATTTTTTTTGTGGGTAAACATGTCAAGTGAAGTGGTTATACTTGAAGTATAATGGTGATTTCGAAGGTTTTTCTATGTTTCTCATGAAGATATAGATTCGTGTGGGCTAATAGAATGAAGTTGGGGTCGTTTGGTGTTTCGGATTCCGGGTTTATGTTCTAGATGGAGATATTGTCGAGAAGGATGAGTGGGTCGAGATTGTTTGTTAATGGGAAGTGATCAGATGGGGTTTGCGTTAGAGCTGATTAAAATCAGTTGGATGTTCTTGAGGTTGAATAATGATATGATGGTTTTGTGCTTGGAATAAATTGATTAAAAAAATCATCAGTGAAATAAGCTATGATATATGTTGTTTCAACTGGTCCTGGTCCACGCACCCCTGGTCAGGTGTGCCTAGAAAATCCACCAGTGCACCAGTTGAACGTCTTTAAGTCAGGGTCATTGAGGCAGGGCATCTCATTCATCAGGTGTATCATGGCAATGAAGAAGGGAGCTGAGAAATGAGTCCAAAAGGACATAACGATGTTATAAGATAAAGCAGTGATTGTGGGACTTTCAGCTCTGTTGGGAAGAACAGCGGAAGTGAAATAAATATGGTTGTGATTATTAGTGATGATTATAAAGTGCAAGCTGATGAAATGATAATGTTGGTTGAGATGATTGAAAGTTGTTCAAGTAACGGGGACTGAAATTGAAAGTCTGAGTGCTGGTATCATGGTGAAGGACACTGAAATGACACAAAGAGATGGTGCAAGTATTTTACCGTCGCTGAAGACAAGGGTCAGCGGATGACACTTGTAGCTGATGTGCTTCAGCAGGTGTAGAGGAGCTGACCAAATGTGAGTCAAGTGGGTAGCTGATAACAAGGTTGTGAGTTTGACGTTCAAAGCAATAGGCTCTAGAATGAAGTTGATAAAAAAACTGATGAAAAGGCAATGTTGATAGTAAGAAGTTGATAAGAGGAGCTGGCTATTTGATCAGTTTTGGTTGAAAGTCAGCGAAGGAATGATAGCTGAGGTTTGTTCACCCAATCAAACAAAACGTGGTTTGTTCTTCGAAATAAATTATGGTGATTGCTGAAGCTAAACCTTGAAAGTAAAATCAATCTCGTAGGCTGTGATGATAAAAAATTTAACGAGTGGCTAATGGTCGAACTTTATTCTTTGATACAAAGATTCGATTGAAAGTGCAGCTGATGGGGTAAAAAGATGTCAGAGTTGGGAACTGATTTTTTGTTATCAGTGACATCATTTAGCTGATGATTATCAGCTTGTGAAATCAGCCTTTTCATGTGTATGATACATTGAGTACTGCAACGTGGCTGTCAATACTCAAGGTCATGAGTTATAAAACTCGTAGGCTGATGCATTGCAAAGAGAAGTGTGTTAACCAGCTGAACATGCCGCTGAGTATCTAGATCCAACTCAGGCGTTTTAAATGATACGTTCAAGGGTGGAACTTCAGGGGTGTTTAATACATCAGCTGTATCATGGATCATCTGGGAATCTTGATCTCTGAAAACTTCCAGTCGAGACAACAATTGATACCACAACAGCCTAATGCCGGATGAAACCTCAGGCGTATTTTTTCTATTACATTTGGCTGTGATAAAAATACTGCCAACGCTGGACCTCTGTTGCTGAACCCTCACAGCGACCCCTGTAATCCAATGGTCAGCGAACCCTGTCATGACCATGGTCAGCGAATCCTGTCAAAACAGGTTATTGAATCCCTGGTATGAACCGCCAGCTGATGTTGAACCGCTGTCACCATATGTTCGCTGACCCTAGCCATTTGTGAGCCTGCAAACAAGCTGACCCCTCGTCGCTGACTTCTCTCTTTGGACCCCTGTCCCCAAGTCCATAAATCCCCTGTCTTTGAACCCAGCTAAACCTGGACCCTGTTCCTATTCCATGTCCCCTTCTCTGAACCACCTTCTGTTCCTAAACCCTCTTCGCTGGATGAACCATGACAGCTGACCCCTGTCAATTAATATACAGGTGAAAGAAACCATCCCAGCAAACCCTGTCACTAAAGCTGTGAAACCCCTTACCCCAAGTCGCTGTACACAGGTCGAAGAAGGTCGAAGGTCGTTGAACGCATTGAAACATATCGCTGAACTTAAGCAATCAGAGAATAAACTTATGTATCCCAGCTCTCTGAACTTATGAACCATAACAACCCTCTCACCATGAAACACTAACCCCTAGCCGTTATAAGAACCACTGGTGCTTACAACACAGGGAGTGTACAAACACATTTGTTGGGGTACTTTCTCAGAGGTCGATAATTCCTCACAGGTGTTTAACAAAACCTCAGGGATTCGTTTCCATTCAGGGGTGTGCGTGTTTTATAAATGGCTTAACCCACAGCCATTGACTCCAAGGGGTTGTCCTAATGTCTACTTCAGATGTCACTCACACCATCAAATATCACAGCCTTGGGAGTCTTAAACATCAGGTGTTGAAAACAATGTTTTTTAAAGGTTGAGATACATCAGTCTCGCCTATAATCAGTGGTTGATGAATCATCAGGTATAGATAGAAATACCTATCAAAAGTTAGTTGAAAAGAAACCTTTGATAGTCATCAGGCGTTGGACAAACCACAGAGGTGTGTTGTATATTCAGATATCTAATCATCAGAAGGTCAGAAGGTCTGTATATGAGGTTGAAGTACCTTAGAGTGATAACCCCACACCCACAGCCAATAACTTTCAACTCTCCAGCTACTGATCCCTATCACTGAACATGCTACTGATCCCTATCACTGAACATGGACCCCTTTCCTTAACCTCTCTCTTTGGACCCTTGTCCCCAGGTCTCTGAATGACCAAAGCTGGCCATTGATCGTTGTTGCTGAATCATAACCATCAGGGATCGCTGATTCTTCAAGAGTTATGACTTATTATGATAGAACCTCAGGGGTCGATGCTTCCCCAGAGGTTGAGAGCCCAGAGGTCGAGAACCCAGAGGTCTCACAGCCATTGTACCACCAACCCGGTGTCTCTGAACCACAGAATTCGCTGAAGAGAACTCTCTTTCAGTTTGAGGTATCTGATGACGTACTCCAGATACTTGGTATGTTGGTGGATTTTTATCCAAACTCAAATGAGTTGAGGCGCGTTGTACGCCTTTTGGTTGATGTGATAAGAGGTTAATCGGAGTCAAAAGATGCTGTTAAAGCTGCATATTTTGAGGGGGAGAGAAACACGGACATCTACACACCGCTGTGATATAGATGTCGCTGTGACATACACGAAGCTGTGATCTATATGCAACAGTGATATACCCACACAAACACCTTCACAAAACCAAAACCAAAAAAAAAAAAAAAAAAATTCATTCATCCCCATCTTCTTTCTGAACTCTACAATCTCTCAAATCTTCCAACCTAGTCAGCTTACCCCTTTATCAGCTAAAGTCAACAGAGGCAGCTGAACCCTCAGACAAACAGCCACAGCTAGATAAAGATGCTATCTTCAGAGCCTTCACATGCTGAAGGACTTGGTCACTCAGGAAATATTTTCTCACACCAAGATAAAGATAGAAGATACTTGCTGTAATCAAAGTCCAGTAATGAATCATGTCATCTTCACATAGCCTAAAGCCTCATTTAGCACTTGGTCAATCAGGTACATGTCGTTACCTCAAACCAAGTCAAAGAAAGAAGACGACATTTGGACTAACTGTATACCTCCAGCCGTCCAATACAACCATCATAACCTCTTCTCTTTCCCACCACCAAAGGTTAGTACTTGGTTAGTACTTTACACCCAAGAGGCTGCACCCACCAGAGGTCCTCATCTCATCAGATATGTAACCATCAGAGGTGTAACCATCACAGGTCGCACCCATCATCATTAGATGTCACCTTCAGAGCTCGCACCTATCAGAGGTTGCCACCAGAGCTCGCACCATCAGAGGTTACCATAAAAGCTTACACCATCAGACGTGTAACCAGTCTGGACCTCAGGTACCCATATGTTGCTTAAAATATTTCAGAGACTTATTTTTCATACTTAAACTTTTTATCAAAAAGAGATTTCAAAGGTTAAGTGATTTTAAAAGTTAAAAGTCAGAAGTTTTTACAACATTAAAAGCTTAAGTTTTACACAGCAGTTCTTAAGTTATAAACTTAAAGCCAATCCGAGTAAAGTCGAAACAGATAGGAAGAATCTCCTTGCCTTAAGGCTAAAGTATCACAGATCCTTAAACGAGATAGCCAAAGGCTGAAAGTTCACCAAGTGTCGGTTTCACCACCACACCATAAGTGGTCATCAATTCACCATGTCTAACAAACAATAAAGAATTGGCTATTCCGGAGTTAAACGGCTAACCGGTAAAGAATCATCAATTCCGTTGATGGCTGATAGTTTGCCAAAAACTATAGAACCAGCTATGTTGGTTAAGTCTCTGGATTTCCACCAGAGGCCACACAAGGGTATTCAAACACCCTCAAAAATCTAAGGTTCAAACCTTAGTATCGAAGCAATTCGATCAAGGGATTCAATCCCTGAAATGGTGAATAACAGGAGTGTGAAATGGTTTCAAAAATCACTTCTTGGGAAGCATTTTTTGAGGCGGAGAGAGTCACACTCCCTGATGAAGACACATCCCTGATGATTGTACCTCATAGACATTCTCACCATACCATACAACACAACCACCCCATTACTACCATACAACCTCAAAACATACCAAAACAACAAAACCAATCACATACCAAAAAAAATAAAATTTTTTATCCAGAAGCATCACTTAATAAATCCGATCACATTTCATAAGTAGGTATCGACGGGTATCTGGTGAATGAAAGAAATGATGAAGCTGGTATTGGTATTGTGTTTGAACAGGTTAGAGGTTTTATTGATTGAAAGAAGTTGGTTACGGGGTATAAGAGATTGTGTACATCTGATGTATGTCAACATCAGATATGTGAACAAGTGTTCTGGGATTAGATTGTGTGACAATCTTGATATTTTTGGTCGTTATTCTAATCTCGATTATTACATATTTTGTATTTACTTTATTCAGAAATTTAAATTATCGGCTAACTAGGAAGGTTAGTCTTGAAACTTAGCGTAAGAATGCCCCTTAAATTATAACCGGCAAGGAATACGTTAGGTGCCGATATTTATATTCTCGTTATGACATAGAGATATTTTCTATTGTTGTCGTTAGCTTTTATTTTATTTTATTTTATTATTTTCTTTTAAAAGTATTTTTTTTGTTAAACCTTTATGTGTCATTCGTTCATTTGATGCATTTACTATTTTAAGTCATTTAATTATTAAAATATAAATGTCCTCCGAATGTCGATGTTTTTATTTTATAATGAGCATTTATTTTTTTTGTGTTTTATGAGTAACTTTCAAATTGCGTAACTTTTAAAATATCGGGTTTCGATAATACCCGCGTTATCGATTGTGAGTCATAATTTAACTAAAATAAATGCTATATGTATACGTCAAGTTGAAAAAGTAAAATAGATGCATTATATTTTTTTAAGATGACTAGTACATATGACTAAGTTGCTTCATAAGTAAGATATATTCAAATTGATACAACAAATGAGCAACGTGTCTAGCTCATGTCGCCTACGCCAATCGGTGTCAATTGCTAAAGCTATGACTACTATATACATATCTATTACAAAAATAATACTCATCATTCATCTTGTTCTTGTTTTGCCGAGGTATACAACTTCACCAAATTCACATCACCTTTATTTATACTAAATAACACTAGTAGTGATTAAAGATTTTATGATGACAATTAAAGATAATTAGCATTACTTTAATTTAGTTTATCATAATTCAACACCAACGTCAACATATATAAAGCTTCATGGGCTGATTTTTTTCGAACTATTTCCAAGACGGGCATCTACAAAGTATATTTTGGGTCGACACATATCGAATGGTCGTTGTATCATATTAGTAGCAATAGTTTTCAACCATAAGGCTCGTTGCTTTTCGGATTCTTCCGGGTGTATCGTTGCTTTATTCTCGCTACTATTATCATCACTTGTTATCGCTTTACTTCAAGGTGAGTTCACAGCCTCGCTTTTATATATTTATTTATTTTATAAAACCCGCGAGGGGATAACATGCTTGTTTTACTAAAAATAAAATAGTACAACTATAAGTTGCGGTAAACCAATTGAATGGTGCAACTAGAAGTTGTGAAAACTCTACTTACTTGAAAAGTAATTATTAAAAATGAAGGGTACAACAAGAGTTGCTGTAAACCCATGAATGGGTGCAACCAGAAGTTGTGGTAAAACCCTATTTGTTTTAAAATAGAACACAAGAGACCCGATTATATGCTTAGATGAAAGTTATTACATAAGTTAGCTTTAGCCTTAAAAGACCCATTGAATCGTGAATTGTTAATCAAAAGAACGCTAACACTATGGATAGATCTATCGGGGTGACGCCCAGTCCGATGCGATTAGCTATCGCAATGTGTAGTGAAGCACATGTGTATTGGAGCACATCGGATGCATACGTATAAGAGAAATATACGCACTTGGCTAGGTGTGTTGGGCTGAAATAATATATGTTAACGTTCAATGTCACGAGGCTTATGTAATAACACCGACAATTATGTCCGTACAACATAATTGTCTTTCGATGAATTATTAACCATGGAAGGTTATTCAGAATACTTGTGTTCTCTTTATTTAATTTAAACTCTATGGATTCACTCAACATATTTTGTTGATTTTATAGCATGTTTAATCTCAGGTCCATAAAGAAGGTACTCAAGGAAGGTGGTTTCATGAAGCTTGCTAAATTTTGGTGACTCTGGCCTGCTTTTATAAAATATATCCATTCAAAACAACTTTTATCTTTAGATGTGTACTATAAATATTTTAAAATTATCTGGGACCGTGTATGGATTATTTATCTTTTGAATGAATGTATGTTTTTATCAAAACAACTCGTTTTGAGTCGTTTTCTATAATTGTGTGATTGTATCATGTAAGTAACACTCAAGGACCCTTCCGCTAAAAGTGACCCGATTTTGAGAGTGTTACAGATTGGTATCAAGAGCTCAAGTTTTAGAGAACGAAAAGAATTCCCAAAAATGAATTTTTGAAATCTTTTAACTATAACAGTTGCAAGCGAAACCTCCGAGTTGCCAATGGACAAGAATGAGAGTATTTATATATATAGATATAGAATTATATATATATATATATATATATATATATATATATATATATATATATATATATATATATATATATATATATATATATATATATATATATATATATATATATATATATATATATATATATATATATATATATATATATATATATATATATATATATATATATATATATATATATATATGTTGTAATCTTTATCGATTATTTGTAATTGTGAATTGCAAGGTATGTTTTCTGTCTTATTTAATTATAAATGATAATTTTATGCTTATACGAGATATGTATACGACGTAGATTGTCACGAACCCACTCTAGTCATTTTAATGCTAACGCTGAAGTTAATCCTGCTATTCCCGAGACTAACTAAGTTGTGGATACATGATCCCAACGAAACGGTTAATATTCTAGATAATATTCTTTTGGTTACAAGGATTTTGATTCCTTGGTTCTTATTATTGATTCATCAAACCGTTCATTTCGTTTAGCAAATTTAATTTGCATTTTCATTAATCTTCGACATTCTACGCGTTGCTAGAAACAAGTTTGTCTAAGATGGTACTATTGATTGTTAGGAATTGAGATTGATTGTTATGGTATTCATATGCCAACCAGGATTCCATGTCATATCACTGATCATTTTCCGTAAAACCGGTTTCTCATTTGTTTCGATCCTGATTTTCTGCGTTGAGCTGGAGATGCTTAAATAGGGTGATTCATGATCGTCTTGTTGAAATGAATTGGCCATTTATTTGAACAAGGAAATTATAAATTGTTAAACCACAAATTTCTAAATCTTATTTGGATGGATTTGATCAATCCATGGAAATAATGATTTATAAACGCGTGGGATTAATCATATAACATCCACGCATTTAAACTCCTATTGACTAATAATTTGTTTGCTCGATTCATACTTTGATTTTGTTCTTCTAGCTCTATGATCATGGGGTGATTATATTGGGGTTGTTTCAAAACAACCAATTGAGGAGGATATCAAGCGTCTCTGAAAGACACTGTAGAAATCTTCTTCTAGTGGGACCGAAGAGCCTTATAGCCATGTGATTTACCTAGTAACTCTTGTGGATTAGTTTATCAATTGTAGTATCTTTTCATAACTCACTAACTAAACTGTGACATCAGTTAGTAGGACTAGTCTTTTAAGTTGTATAGTATTAGACGATGACAATCTATAATGCTTAACAATACAAATTGTACTAGTTTCTGATCATGTTCATTTACGATACTTAAGCAAAGAATAATTCACAAACTTTTTCGATACACTTACGAGCTCTAATGCACGAAACGATTTTCAGTTTGGAATTATATTTCTCACTCTGTGACCTCATCAACCTTGTCTTGAATTATGTGTCACATGAGCTAATAAGCCATGCAGACAACTTCACAAATAGCAAATAACTTAAAAGAAGTCACATCACCACGTATATTCTTGGTCAGCCCGTGATATACTGCTTGACCTTGACAGTTCAGGTTCCACCATTCATGTTGGCCATGAATTTAGTTAAAGATACAACAACTTATGCGCTAACAACTTGGCGTATTCGTGCTTCAGTCATAGCTTTCATTGACTGGATGATTATTGTGCAACACAAATCAAATCCTAATGAGTATTCACTCAATGGTTGTGTTATACCACAGGAATTTAAAAGAGAAAAGCAAAGAAAGATAGTAATAGAACGATGTAGAATTAGGAATTATTTGTGCAGTTTCAAGAACTATCCGATAAAGGTTTTATTCGAACAAGCTCGTTATCTTTTGGAGATCCTTCTATATTTGTTAAGAAGTAGGATGATTCGTTTCGTATGTGTATCGATTAAGAATCGGTACTCATATCCAAAAATTGACGATCTATTTGATCAACTTCAAAACTCTTGTGTTTTCTTCAAGATTCTGGTGTTTTATCCAAGATTAGCCTTTGTTCTGTTTACCAACAACTTCGCTTACGCGAGGGAGATATTCCTATTGCGGTTTTTAGAATTCGTTATGGTCATTATGAGTTTCGAGTTATACCTTTTGGGATTGACCAATGCACGTGCTGTATTCATTGACTTAATGAATCGTATTTGTAAGCCGTATCTTGATAAATTCATTATCGTTTTCCTTGATGATATTTTTATCTGCTCTAAGAGCGACGAAAAACATGCCAAACACTTTAGGACTATATTGAACTTGTTAAAGAACGAAAAGTTGTACGCGAAGTTCTCAAAGTGTGATCTTTGGCTAGTTCTGTACCATTTCTCTGACATATGATCGATAAAAGTGGTGTTTTTTACTCTTCGCCTATGGAAATATTATTTTTATGGCACTAAGTGTACGGTATCCACCGATAGAAAGAGCCTACAATGTATTCTGGAATAAAAAGAGGCAAATAAGCCTTTAAGTTATTACGATTGTGTTAATCGTTATCATCTGGGAAGTAAGAGCATATTACAATGGATTCATTGTTAAGCTCTTGAAAACTCAGTCTGAATATGATTCAATTTGTGTCAATGTTGATTGATTGACTCTATTCATTCTATTCCGATAAATAAATTGATCGCGCTAACTAAGAATCATTTGTTAACTACTCGTAGTAGACATGAAAGTTATGATGATGTGAAGCGAAAACCTTTGGAATTCAAGGTAGGTGGAAAAGTTATGCCCAGGTTATCACCATGGAAAATGTGCTATATATTTTAGAAAACGTGGGAAGTTAAGTCCCAGTTAGTTTGGACCCTTCGAGATGATATCGAAAGTAAGTCCGGTGGCATGAAAACTTAAATTACCTCGAGAACTACAAGGAATTCACAATACTCTTTCATATGTCGAACTTAAAGAAATTTCTTTCTCACAAATATCTTATTATCCCTCTTATTGAAGTATGAATCGACGGAAGTTGCATTTCATCAAAGAACTTGTTGATATTATCGATAAGGAAGTTAGGCAACTGAAGCAAATTCGAATTCCTATTGTCAAAGTCCGTTGAAACTCGAGACAATGACCAAAATACACTTGGGAAATGGATAATCAAATATGGAAGAAATATCCTCATTTGTATGACTTCAACAAGAACGCAGGCAATAAGGCAAATTGATCTTCGAGGACGAAGATCCTAATTTGGTTGGGATGATGTGACAATCTTGATATTTTTGGTTGTTATTCTAATCTCGATTATTACATATTTTGTATTTACTTTATTCAGAAATTTAAATTATCGGCTAACTAGGAAGGTTAGGCTTGAAACTTAGCGTAAGAATGCCGTTTAAATTATAACCGGCAAGGAATACGTTAGGTGCCGATATTTATATTCTCGTTATGACATAGAGATATTTTCTATTGTTGTCGTTAGCTTTTATTTTATTTTATTTTATTATTTTCTTTTAAAAGTATTTTTTTTTTGTTAAACCTTTATGTGTCATTCGTTCATTTGACGCATTTACTATTTTAAGTCATTTAA
This sequence comes from Glebionis coronaria, assembly GCA_025667525.1. Classification (NCBI taxonomy): domain Eukaryota; kingdom Viridiplantae; phylum Streptophyta; class Magnoliopsida; order Asterales; family Asteraceae; genus Glebionis; species Glebionis coronaria. The sequence continues at coordinate 467,222,008 of CM046881.1, forward strand.
TTATTAAAATATAAATGTCCTCCGAATGTTGATGTTTTTATTTTATAATGAGCGTTTATTTTTTTTGTGTTTTATGAGTAACTTTCAAATTGCGTTACTTTTAAAATATCAGGTTTCGATAATACCCGCGTTATCGATTGTGAGTCATAATTTAACTAAAATAAATGCTATATGTATACGTCAAGTTGAAAAAGTAAAATAGATGCATTATATTTTTTTAAGATGACTAGTACATATGACTAAGTTGCTTCATAAGTAAGATATATTCAAATTGATACAACAAATGAGCAACGTGTCTAGCTCATGTCGCCTACGCCAATCGGTGTCAATTGCTAAAGCTATGACTACTATATACATATCTATTACAAAAATAATACTCATCATTCATCTTGTTCTTGTTTTGCCGAGGTATACAACTTCACCAAATTCACATCACCTTTATTTATACTAAATAAAACTAGTAGTGATTAAAGATTTTATGATGACAATTAAAGATAATTAGCATTACTTTAATTTAGTTTATCATAATTCAACACCAACGTCATCATATATAAAGCTTCATGGGCTGATTTTTTTCGAACTATTTCCAAGACGGGCATCTACAAAGTAAATTTTGGGTCGACACATATCGAATTGTCGTTGTATCATATTAGTAGCAATAGTTTTCAACCATAAGGCTCGTTGCTTTTCGGATTCTTCCGGGTGTATCGTTGCTTTATTCTCTCTACTATTATCATCACTTGTTATCGCTTTACTTCAAGGTGAGTTCACAACCTCGCTTTTATATATTTATTTATTTTATAAAACCCGCGAGGGGATAACATGCTTGTTTTACTAAAAATAAAAGAGTACAACTATAAGTTGCGGTAAACCAATTGAATGGTGCAACTAGAAGTTGTGACAGCTCTACTTACTTGAAAAGTAATTATTAAAAATGAAGGGTACAACAAGAGTTGCTGTAAACCCATGAATGGGTGCAACCAGAAGTTGTGGTAAAACCCTATTTGTTTTAAAATAGAACACAAGAGACCCGATTGTATGCTAAGATGAAAGTTATTACATAAGTTAGTTTTAGCCTTAAAAGACCCATTGAATCGTGAATTGTTAATCGACAGAACGCTAATACTATGGATAGATCTATCGGGGTGACGCCCAGTCCGATGCGATTAGCTATCGCAATGTGTAGTGAAGCACATGTGTATTGGAGCACATCGGATGCATACGTATAAGAGAAATATACGCACTTGGCTAGGTGTGTTGGGCTGAAATAATATATGTTAACGTTCAATGTCATGAGGCTTATGTAATAACACCGACAATTATGTCCGTACAACATAATTGTCCTTCGATGAATTATTAACCATGGAAGGTTATTCAGAATACGTGTGTTCTCTTTATTTAATTTAAACTCTATGGATTCACTCAACATATTTTGTTGATTTTATAGCATGTTTAATCTCAGGTCCATAAAGAAGGTACTCAAGGAAGGTGGTTTCATTAAGCTTGCTAAATTTTGGTGACTCTGGCCCGCTTTTATAAAATATATCCATTCAAAACAACTTTTATCTTTAGATGTGTACTGTAAATATTTTAAAATTATTTGGGACCGTGTATGGATTATTTATCTTTTGAATTAATGGATGTTTTTATCAAAACGACTCGTTCTGAGTCGTTTTCTATAATTGTGTGATTGTATCATGTAAGTAACACTCAAGGACCCTTCCGCTAAAAGTGACCCGATTTTGAGAGTGTTACAGATTGTATACTTGGGTGCTTAGTATTTTGGAGTAATGTTTTCTAGCCGTGTTTGATCACCACTGTTTGGAACGAGCCTCTGAAACACCAACATAACCCAAGTCCCTGAAGATGTTCATCAGAGACCTCACATGATGATGATGAAGTTCTGGTGTAAAGTTTGAGCACTTGTCACCACTACAACAACAAAGGATCAGAAGATTGTTAATTTTTTTATGTCACTTTGTTGTATCTTAGTATGTAAGAAGAAGCCTTTATGCTCACTTACTGCTATTTAACTTAGGCTACTTTTCTATCCAAATAGGGGGAGATTGTTGGGTCAATTCAGTGCCTGATTTGTCCCTTGCACAGGATTTGGATGTAAAATATCCTAAGTAGTGTTAGTCACTAAACTTGGGTATGTTATAAGTTCAGTGTGTCATTCTTTAGAGTTCTTTAGAGTCTATGAGATAGACTCGTCATTAGCTGAGGCGGATCTCAGTAAGTGTGCAAAGAATCAAGGATGATGGAGTTAGTAAGTGATGACATAATAGCTTACTAACTCCTCAAGACTATTACTGATTACAAGACCTGAAGATGTTAAGAAGACCTGAAGAAGTGTCTTATGTATTAGTGGGCACATGTCTTATTAGCAATGAAGACAAAGGTTCAAGAGGAAGGCTTACTTTGTCAAAGGTGCAAAAGATGAAGACAACAAAGTACATGGTGGTTACTTGTACTTTAGTAAAGCTTCTCAAGGAATCTTCACACTCCCACTATATATATGTGGTTTTTGTAATAGAATAGTTAATGATTCCCACCCACAGAAACAAACATGTAATACTTTAGTGGTTTAGGGTTTCATCCTCCCGTTGTTGCATAAGCTTAGCTAGCTATGAACATGGGAGTTTAGTTTGTCATTCATCGTCTGGTTGTTATTTCGCAAACAACCGGGCAAGTCATGTATATTTGTTGATTCATTATTAATAAGATATACATACGATGAAAAGTACAAGCTTGTGTTATTAGTTAGTCAATTGGTTTAATTGTGCAAATGTTCTTCATAGTTTCTTATTGATTCGATGTTTGCATAAGATTCATGGACCAACACTTGGAATAAATGGAACTCAGATTTCTTTAAATTAAATACCAACTTTTAAAAAGATGAAAAGGAATTATATTTAAACAAAATACAAACTTTCATTCATTAAAAAGGAATTACAATAAAAATTCAGAAAATTTGGAACAAGGAAAAATGAGACACATACGTCTTATTTATACAAGCTAGAAGAATAATCTAGAAAAATGAATAAAATATAACAAGTCCTAAACCCTAATATGTGATTTTCCATTAAAGCCCTTTGAAGAATCTTGGTCAATTGCATCATGTGATGGTCCTTGGTGTATACAGCTGTTAAAAGTTTATCAGGAACATTGGTTTGAGCTTGTGGTCCAAGTAGTGAACCTTTTCCTTTGATTTTGTCTCCTTTGGGATTTTGTGTGAGAGAGACGGGGCAGGGGAGGGCCCTACAAGACACATGGGTGTGTCTTGGTCACGGTTTTTGTGTGGGTTTTGGTGACAAAGAAGTTAATCAATGATCTGGAAAAGGGTTAGCAAAAACCCTTTGATTTTAGTTTAATTGGACCTGGTAATTTTTAGGGTTTATGGGAGGGGTTTAATCCATTTTGGGGGTTAATGGTTTTTAACTAAGTGTTTTGGGGGAAATTAGTGTGGTGTTTGACTGGGAGTTGACCCAGTTTAATAAATAAACTGGGTGGTGGGTTTGGGTTGGGTTTGGACGGGCATGGGTTTGGGTAAAAGGGTAGGGTCGGGTATTTGGGTGACGTGGAGGGATAGCATTGGTGGTTATATGTTTCTTGTCTGGCAGTTTTGGCCCCTTGGCTATCATTTTGTTTTCACTTTGTAAAAACAACCAATAACTCCATATTCCTTTGTAAACAAGTTTGGTTAACTTGTCATTTTTGGCACAAGTTACTTTCAACTATGAATAAGGACATCTTTTGTAATATCTTCATTCTCCAAGGACCATTTTGGAAATTCAGGATTTGGGTCCGGTTCATTGTGCGGCTTCGTTTCCCGTGTTCGTTTTTGATTGATTCTTGTGATCTTTTTGTCATTTCCTCAATATCCGTACCTAAAATACACAAGCAACAAACACGAGCATATATTTGGCAGTTTTTATGATATTTTATGCAATTTAAGACCGATTTGGACGATGAGACTATGTATAAAAGCAGTCTCATCACTCCCCCATACTAAACCATTGCCGTGCCCTCACGCAATGCTAGAATAAAGTATCGTAGCATCTCCAAAATTCATTTTTATTCACTTTATTTGAACGATAAACTAGCTACACTACTACTATTACTACTACTTGCGTTTTAGACATAATGTATGATTTTCATCGCAAAATGGGACGTTTAGGTTCATATAATAAGAACACGTGAATGCTTCGTTAGAAATAATTTCATCGTCCTTGATTTTCACCCCAATTCCATGCCAAGCGTGCAACGAGATCATTGTCATTATAAGTTAGTAATGCTAACACTACTCATATGCCCTAATCACGTACTTATTCTCCCATTATTCCTAAGTTGTATCTCTTATATTTTATTTTTTCTTGAATGTTTCACGAGGATACATTGTTTGACTTATGCGATAATAGAGATTTAGGTCTAAAAATAGAGTCCTAACGGTGTAACTAAGACCATCAAATCAATAACCCCTCCTAATAGACAACGATGTCAAAAAATTAAGTTGACAAGAAGAATCGATAAACACGGTTTTATAACGGTTTTGAACATGAGACTTATTACCAAGACTTTTATACGCCCCCTAACGGAAGGGCCTTATTATCTTTGGTTTACCTCATCTTTTATTCAACTTCGCCATGAAGCTTTTATTATGACTTCGGTCTTGCCTTGCCTTTTATTATCTGCCTCATCGGTGGTTTTATTAGCCAAAGACTTATATCCTCACGCTAAAGCGAATTTTGGATCTTTAAAGCTTCGAAGATTAAGGCTTGATTCACTTTCAATTTTGCATAGATTTTTCGGCCTTGTGGGGCTTCAAATTGTTTGCTAGATTTAGGTGAGCACTTGAAATCTTATTATTAGGTGAAGCTTTCGATTATTCGGTTGCCAATACTTCAAAACCGTGACGCTAGCGATACCTTAATGTCTTCCCAATTTAATTACACGGAAGCTACTAGAAAAGACTAGAAACCCAACAATCCTAACTAAACTGCTAAGTCAATATTTATTAAGCAAAAAATATTTACATGCGAAGGGAGAATAAGCAAATAACGAGAACACATGAGTTTTTGAAAGAATACGAGTACTCTACGTTTAGCATAGTAACTTATAATTAACTCTATCATTTCTCGTCCTCAATTAAGAGACTTAGCCTAATGTGTAGTTAAGGAATCAAAGCTAAGTGCTCAACACGCACGGTCGAGTCAAAAATTACTCTTATTCTCGCCATCGGAAAATATAAATTCGTGTCTTCAAACACTTATAAGACATGAGAAAAATTTTAAAATTTGGCCATTTTTAGCCTTATTTTGCAACAAAAACGATAAAGAAAAAGATAAACTTTGGAAAGCGTGAAGGTTTGGCAAGGCAAGTATCTATTCACCCCCCCATACTAAAGTTAAACATAGTCCTCAATGTTTCGAGTCTAGGGGTGCAAACACCCCCATACTAGAGACGTAGTCGAATGCATAATCTATCATGGAAAGGGTGTAACCAATAAATTAATAGCCGTTTATGAAGTGTGCTAATAACCTAAGGTTAGAACATAAAAAGGATATATCATTTGGATATTGAGAAAGTCTTCAAAGCAAACAATCGAGTGCTCCCATAAAACGAACACGAGAGGCTCCAATTCATGATCTAAAAACCACAATGCACAAACAACCACGGAACAAAAGGTTGGAAGGGCACAAATCCCCTCACATTAAACTAATTATAAAGCAATAATATGTACAAGGATAAGCATGGGTCTCCCCCACGAGGCACCTTGTTTTTGATAACCGAGTCAAAAGCTCGACTCGAATCCCCATAAATGTGATCATTTAAGGATTATCTTGGTATGGTCAATTTTTAGTGGGGCTTACATGATAAACAAGGCCAAAAAACAACCGGTATTAAGGATTAAGTCCTTTGATGGTGCAAAGTACCGGGATCGAAGATGGCGTTTTCGTTTTCATTGGAAAAACAAATCAACGCCACTTCATCATGAGTCAACACAAACCCAAAGGGTTTCAAGAAAATAGATGAGAAGAAATAGAAGGGTGGGACAATGGGTAAGTCATAAAAACATTGAGCTACTCGAGGTAGACTCGCACCAATCAAATAGAAAGATTTTCAATTTATTACATCGGCGGAAGACCGAGATTTCCCTTTATAAGCAATTCCGGGATCAAATATCTCGTCCTCGGTGGAGAAAGGGGAGGGAACATAAGGGGCTTCCCCTACACTAAGTCCACACAAAGCATCGTCAAAAGGAGAAGACGAGCTTGTAGTACTCAATACACGAGGTGATGACGGAGTTAGCATTGTAGAAAAATCTTTTAAATCCAATTTAAAATCTTTTCCTTTTTCATCTTTTAAACTCTCCTTATGAAAACCCGATTTAATTATGTCAAAAATATTTGGTGTTTCTAAAGCAATGTTAGTCACACTAAAAATTCTCACATTTGAAAACCGTTTTGGTAAAGGTGGTGGCAAGTTCTCAAAACGTTTGTTGATAAAGAAAACTTCCCCATTAGGGTCAACATATTCATCATCCGAAGAATCATTCGTGATTGGAATCGTAGGCTTAACACTCTTAACCTCCACCGGCGGAGGGGATGGAACTTCATTTTTCTCAACAACTTCTAAAACTCTTTTTGAAATCTTTTTACAAATGTTTTTGATGGGATTGACATTGTACAAAGACGTGATCGAATACACATGAGAAAGTGTGGAGTTTTGGGTTGCATTAATGACGAGTTCTTCCTCATTGAAACGAAGAGTGATTTTCCTAGCATGCACATCGATAAGTGCTCTCGAGGTATCCAAAAATGATCGACCTAAAATTAGAGGAACTTTAGGATCGATGGGAATGTCAACAACCATAAAGTCTACGGGATAGTAGAATTTTCCAACTTTCACGAAGACGTCCTCGGCTACTCTACAAGCTAGAATCGTAGAATGATCGGCCATCTCGATTGACATTCTTGAAGGAGTGAGATTGGGAAGATTGAGCGACTTAAAAATCTCAAGAGGCATCAAATTAATACTAGCACCAAGATCGGCCAAGGCGTAGCATTCCTCCATATCTTGTATTGCACATGGGATTAAAAACTTGCCGGGATCACCGACTTTTTGAGGTATGCGGCTAAGAAAAACCGATGTACAACTAGACGATTTTTGCAATTTCTCTTTGTTATTCAACATACTTTTGAAGTTCGCGGCAAATCGAGGCATCATGACCAAGGCGTCGGCAAAACTTATATTAAAATGCAAGTCACGAAACATTTTCATAAAAAGTTCAAATTGTTAATTATTTTGTACTTGTGCCTTTTCCTTGTCTCTTCTTGAAGGGTATGGTAAGGGTGGTGTGGGTTGGGGCATAGGCAAAGGCCTTGGAATCTCGGGTTTCACTATTGGTATTGGTTCAACCGTAGGTGTGGCTTGAGCGGTACTTCGTGGGATTGGAATTTGCTCTTAAACCACCACCTCGGGTTCTTTCTCTTTTTCCTTCTCCGTAGAAGTGCTTGGACGAGAAACGGGTTCTTTGAAAGTTTTACCACTAAGAGTAGTAATAACCTTCAACTCTCCCTTCGGGTTTACGATGGTATCGCTAGGAAGACCACCCGAAGAAGAAGGTTTACACATGATAGCTTCAAACATTTTTCCCATTCGATCTTCAAACTTAGATTGCCTAGCATCCGCTTTTAACAACTCTTGCTTAATCTCATGTTGACCTTGCTCCATTTTTTGTTGATTTTGTTGGAGTCGTTGAACATTTCCTTCCATTTTATTAGCATGAGTCTTAAGTTCATTAGCAAGTTCGTTTTTAAGCTCGTTTTTCAACTCGGATCTTAAGCTAACCATTTCACGTTGCATATTATCAAACTTAGCATCATTTGCCTTAGCATAATTCAAAAATTCTCCTTGAAGATTTTTGGTGTGATCATTTTGAAAACCTTGTGTGGTAGTTTGAAAATCACGGTTTTGGTTTTGGTTTGAAATTTGCCCATTTCCACTTTGATAATTACCCTTGTTGTAGTTACGTTGATTGCCTTGATAATTACCACCTTGGTTGTTGTTTCAATAGTTATTAGCATTCTGATTTGGTGGAGCTTGATTTTGGCGGGAACCTTGACCGTTTTGGTTATAAGTTCCTGTGGCTATATAAGCACTCGAAGTGTTACCATCCGGGGTAATGCACTCGGAAAGATCATGAGCTCCACCACACGACAAACAACTCTTAGAAACCGCTTTAACTGAAGCGGAATTTGAAGCTTCTTGATTTTTCCAATGAGTCATAAGATTAGCAAATCTATCAAAAAACCGATTTTCCTCATTAGCCTCATCTTGCAAGGCATTAATGCTACGAGACGATGGTGACGATGATGAACCCAATTTGGCAACACTCGGTGTGTTACGAGGGCTATAGACCTTAGACCTATTTTCAATTATCACCAAAGCTTCCTCAACTGTTTTACACAAAAAATTACCACCCGCGGCGGCATTTAAATAATCTCTTTCATGATCATTAAGTCCATTGTAAAACGTGTCAATTTGATGCAAGTCGGAAAAACCGTGATGAGGACATTCATGTAACATTTCCTTAAACCTATTCCAAGCCGTTGAAAAACTTTCATTTGATTCTTGTGAAAACTTTGAAATCTCGTTTTTCAAATGTGTAGTCTTAGAGGGCGGAAAAAATTGGTTCACGAATTTTGAAACGAGATCCTTCTACGTCAATATAGAATTGGGTGGCTCTTTCTCTAACCAAATTTTAGTGGGCCCCGCTAAAGAATACGGAAAAAGCATCATCTTAATCGAGTCATTCGAGACAACCTTAAATTTGCAAGTGGCGGTAAGACGATTGAATTGGCGGATATGGTTGTGTGGATTGTCCTTCTCATCACCACGGAATTTGTTGTTTTGGATCATCGACAACAAACCCGTTTTCACCTTAAAATTCTCCGCAAGGATAGCGGGAATCACAATAGCCTCTCCATAACCCTCGGTGGGTGCTTGAAGTAACTCCATCATAGTTCGATTCGCCATGGTTGGTGCTTCTCTTACAATGGGTTCGTCAATAGGAGACTCCTCACTAGAATGATTTGGAGTGGGAGTTTTGTTCTTTCATTTACGTGCACGTCTTGCTTGATTACGAGTTAGCATAAACGTCACGTACAACGAGGTGACGAGCAAAGAAGATTCTTTTTGGTGTTTTGTATTTTTCAATTTTTTTTGTGGTTTTTGATTGTATTAACCTTTTTGGAATTTGGTGAATGTATTAAGTAGACACAAATCTACAAATCTCCTCCTTAATCAAATCTCTCGATTAAAGAAGCCTCAAGGAATGAAAACGATCACGTGAAGTGAACGCCTTCGATGACTTTAGAACGTTGGTGGAACACCAAAACGTTCAAGAGGGTTTAATCAATGGAAACCAAGAAAATATATATGATACTTAATAATACTTTGGGCGGCAAAACCCTCGATTAGCTCTCAAAATCAAATACTCACAAGCAAGCGGGGAAACGAGGCGGCGCGAAGCACTTAAGAGCCTTTTTCCTTAGGATATATTTTATAATATCCGCCTTATACCCACCTTATAGTTTGTATTTTTCAAGATCGAGCTTCACGAAAGTATTTATCTATTTTTGCCTTTTTTCTTTGGTTTGAGATTCGAATACAATGATTGGGTAATGACCTCCCAACTCAAGGTTGTGATTTCTCACGTATTTGGAATACTTGCGAATTTATTGTTCTACGTGTACAATATAGTAATAGTATTCACACAAAAACCGAAAACTGATAATACGTATTAGTAGAGTGCTACTAATACAAATACTAATTATGGTTAGTATATAAAAACAACAATTCCAATCAAAACACAACACGCCTCCCCGGAAGCGGCGCCAAAATGATAGTTGTAAATTAGCACTTGTTTAGGAAAAAAAGGCAATTAGGGTAAGTATTAACAAGTAGTTTAGGAAAACCACAAGTTATGACCCCATGAAGTGAGTTCGTTCTCGAGGAGGCTAGTGTCTTATGTGTGTAATGATTTGGATAATGGTTTGTGAGTATATTGAGAAAAAGAATATAAGAAATGAGATGAGGATAGAATGACGGTTACGAAGACGGATCGAGCTAAGACGAAAAGGTCGTTCACGTAAAATCGTAAAAAGCTACAAATTAAAAAATTAAACCAAAAAATTAATTAAAACCATAAGAATAAAAATCCAATAAAAATATTTTAAAACCTTTTATTAATTAAATATTCAATTTTAAATGCTAATTAAAGCCCTAAAGTCAAATATAATTAACAAAATGTCCAAAATATTATTTTATTGAACAAATAACTTACTTATAATATCTAAAGACTAAAAAGTATTTTTCCTAATTTTTAAAAACTATTTTTCTATTTTCTAATCACTAAAAACTATTTTTAAACTAAAATAATTATAAAAATAATAAAATAATGCTAAAATTAATTTGACAATTTTAAAAATCCTAAATTACTCTAATGAACAGTATAAAATTGAAAAAGTTTGAAAAATATAAAATTTTTCACTAAAAGACAAAACAGTTAACAAAATAAACCCTAATTAAACTAATTTAATTCTAAAAAAATAATTAAAAAGTGAACAGTAAAAAATTTTTAAACCAAAAATCTTAAATTATTTTTCTAAATCTAAGAAAAATCTTAAAACTGAAAAATAATTGTTTTTGTCACTAAAAGACAAAAACAAAAAGTAAAAAGTTAATTTAAAATAGCTAATTAATCTAAAAATTATCAAATGAACAGTAATAAAAAATCTAATTGAACTGAAAAATCACAAATTTAATAAGAAAAATAATGAAACAAATATGAAAGTCTAATTCCTATTTTAATGCACTAAAGACAAAATTTCTAGGTTTCTGAAAGTGACATGTGCATTGGATTTGTCTTGTAGCAAAGCAGGGTTAACTTGTTTATTAGTAGGGGGAACTATGTTCCCACTAATAGTGCAAAATAATGGTCAGTTGACCAATAAGCTTAGGAAAGCTTATTTGAAAGCTTTTCTTGGGCAATGGGGGCACTCCCACAACCAGTTGGGTTGTGGGAAGTCAATTAAACAAGAAAAACACCAGGTCTAACACACAAAAATCACAATCAAGCACAAAAAATGTTACTGATATGCATAAGCATGGGCTGTGATTAATTTGCTGGTTCAACTTGCACAAAAATGAGATTCAAGTGATCAAATCTTGCATATAAGCTCACCAAATCACATAAGAACTATCAGTAACCCTAGATGCTATCAATCATTAACAAACTTAACAACTTGATGAACAAATTTCAACAAAAACAGTCCCTAAGAGGACTTACTGATTTTATGCTATATTTCTCAATATTTATCAAGCAATTTCACTTAAACTCTACCCAAACTGAAAACCTATGACTAATAACACCTAACACCAACCCAATGAGTGATTTAAACAAGTTTTTAAGCCAGATTTGTGTAACTCCACCCAACTTAAACCCTAATCTAAACACCCCTTAATTTCAGAAATATGAGTTTTACACACCAAATTCCTTTTAAATCCTACCAAATTGATTTAAAACACTTCTAACATGCATACAATCCTAAAATGAGCATAATCAAACAACAAAATCATACTTAAACATCTTTCAATCAAATTCATGCAAATTCATATAATCTCATAAATCACAAATATGAAATCTGAAAACTGAAAACAAGGGATTTACTTTGTGGGACCCACATCCAGGTCCCACAATGGCTGAAATGCCATCTCCAACAAGCTCGGGCTTGTGCAGACTCTTTTGGGTGTTTGAATGCAGAATGATGGTGATGATAATGACCTTTGTTCTTGTTAACAACCTGCACAATCACAACAAACCAGGACCAAACTTCAAGCTCCTATAAGCCAGTGCTCATAAGCTAGTGTCAAAATAGCTTATGAGCAAGCTTATACAAACAGTTAGCTTAGAACAACAAAGTAAACAGAAATATTTTGAAAAACTGATTTTCCTCAAATCTTTTGGAGACTGAAATTCTAAAACCTTGGAATAAATGGAACTCAGATTTCTATAAATTAAATACCAACTTTTAAAAAGATGAAAAGGAATTATATTTAAACAAAATACCAACTTTCATTCATTAAAAAGGAATTACAATAAAAATTCAGAAAATCTGGAACAAGGAAAAATAAGTCACATACGTCTCATTTATACAAGCTAGAAGAATAATCTAGAACAATGAATAAAATATAACAAGTCCTAAACCCTAATATGTGATTTTCTAGAAAAGCCCTTTGAAGAATCTTGGTCAATTGCATCATGTGATGGTCCTTGGTGTATACAGCTGTTAAAAGTTGATCAGGAACGTTGGTTTGAGCTTGTGGTCCAAGTAGTGAACCTTTGCCGTTTATTTTGTCTCCTTTGGGGTTTTGTGTAAGAGAGACGGGGCAGGGGAGGGCCCTACAAGACACATGGGTGTGTCTTGGTCACGGTTTTTGTGTGGGTTTTGGTGACAAAGAAGTTAATCAATGATCTGGAAAAGGGTTAGCAAAAACCCTTTAATTTTAGTTTAATTGGACCTGGTAATTTTTAGGGTTTATGGGAGGGGTTTAATCCATTTTGTGGGTTAATGGTTTTTAAATAAGTGTTTGGGGGGAAATTAGTGTGGGGTTTGACTGGGAGTTGACCAAGTTTAATAAATATACTGGGTGGTGGGTTTGGGTTGGGTTTGGACGGGCATGGGTTTGGGTAAAAGGGTAGGGTCGGGTATTTGGGTGACGTGGAGGGATAGCATTGGTGGTTATATGTTTCTTGTCTGGCAGTTTTGGCCCCTTGACTATCATTTTGTTTCACTTTGTAAAAATAGCCAATAACTCCATATTCCTTTGTAAACAAGTTTGGTTAACTTGTCATTTTTGGCACAAGTTACTTTCAACTATAAGTAAGGACATCTTTTGTAATATCTTCATTCTCCAAGGACAATTTTGGAAATTCAGGATTTGGGTCCGGTTCATTGTGCGGCTTCGTTTCCCGTGTTCGTTTTTGATTGATTCTTGTGATCTTTTTGTCATTTCCTCAATATCCGTACCTAAAATACACAAGCAACAAACACGAGCATATATTTGGCAGTTTTAATGATATTTTATGCAATTTAAGCCCGATTTGGACGATGAGACTATGTATAAAAGCAGTCTCATAAGTTGTTTGTATTTAACCGACTACCCCCCAACACTAATGGATGATCAAAAACGACTTTTGGTTGCACCCCTACTTATTTTTATCAATATTTATCAACCTTTAACACTTCTCAAGTATAAAATTCGGATTTCATCACCATTGATGATTTCTTGAAAACTTTGATTTTTCTAAAACACATGCATCATGTTAAACTTATGATGGGATTTGGTTAGGAACGATAGGTGAATGACTTTGAATGATTTAATTGTGATTTGGTGTAGAAAAATTGATGGTGATGATGATGGTGGTTGAGGTTGTGTCGAACCAGAGAGGAAGATAAGAACAACAACTCTTGTCTTTATGTTAGAAAATATGGTAAGTGTGTGTCTGTGTTTTAGTTATTAAGTAGTGAGATAAATAAAGGGGTGTTTGGTAACAGGTCTTGCTAGACAACATAATAAGTAAAATAAAAGGTGTGTTTGGTTTAGTGTTGGGCCGCGGGTATGAATAAAGACAAAAGAGGTTCAGCTCGGTTTTCACCAACTAAAATTCATTATAATTAAATCTCGAGCCTGATAATTAAATTAATGCATAACGAATTATAAGAACACGTTTTCGACTCGTTTTCAACCAAATACGACTATAAGTCAAAAAATAATGAAAATAAAAAGAATAGCTCTCACGGCTAAAATATGACATTCGTCGACTTCTGGATTATTTAACAGATAAATTCCATTCGTAAGATTTGCCAAAATTTATAATTTTAACGATTTTCATCAAAATCAACCAAAATTAATAAATCCGTTCAATAAAATTTTGAATTAAATTATATATATTAGAATAAAATATGACATTAAGTTCGGGTTATTACATATTATAACAATTTAAACCTTTCATGATTTTAAGAATCCAAATGATTTCACTTGTTATAGAAGCCAGAGCTATATACTCTGCTTCTGCTGAATATTTAGAGAGAGTGACTTGTTTCTCACTCTTCCATGATATCAAATTATCATTCAAAAAACACAGTAACCAGTTACAGACCTCCTTGTTACAATGAATTAGCCTAGTCAGCATCAAAAAAGGCTTTAAGGGACATACCTGAACCTTTGGCAACCTGAATCCCAAGACCAGGACTTCCCTTTAAATATCTCAAGATTCTAAAATCAATTTTAAGATGAAACCTTAAAGGGGAATGCATGAACTGACTAAAACAATGAACAACATAAGATATGTCAGGTCTAGTGTTGGTCAGGTAGATTAATTTACCCACAAGTTCTGATAATCTACAATATTATCAAGGAAAGGGTCATTTTCAGATGCCTCATTAGAGATTGACAGTTTTGACATTAAAGGTATCTTAGATGGTTTGTGGGCAAGCATACCATATTCAGACAAAAGATCCAACACAAATTTTCTTTGATTTAAACAAATCCCCGGATTTGTATAAATAACTTCAATTCCCAAAAAATATTGAAGTTTCCCCAAGTCTTTGTTTTTGAATTTTCCTTTCAAAAAAACTTTAAAACTGTCAATCTCCTTTTGATCATTACCAGTGTCAACAATATCATCAACATACGCAAGAACAACAACAAATAACTTTTCATTTTTCTTAGTGTAACGAGAGTAATAAAATCTTCTTTGAACAAACCCATTTTTAATGAACACATACGGTGAGCTTAGAGTTCCACTGTCTTGGGGATTGTTTAAGTCCATAAATAGACTTTTTCAATCTGTACACAAGGTTTTTATTACCAGTACAAAAACCCTGTGGAGGTTTCATGTAGACAGTTTCATCTAACTCACCATATAAAAAAGCATTGTTGATATCAAGTTGGTATAGATGTAACACTCTCAAATTTCGTATAGGTATAGCGGAAGGGTCAATAGAGTGTTACGGGATAGCACAATAACTCACATCATAGACAACGCATAAAAAGGGTTGTACAAAGTTAAACATACATTCATTCGAGTACAAGTTTAAAGTTTACATCAGGTCCCCATGTTTCACAGTCATAAAGTTTACAAAAGATAGTTCGAATGAAAACTTTTATTATGTGGGCCATCAGAGTCGATCACCATCCAAGTTACCTTCAAGCACATGAGATAAAACATGCGAAAAATATATCAGCGAATGCCGAGTGAATTCATAGAGTTTAGCAAAAACCGTTATATAAAACAGTTATATAAATCAGAAATACAAGCTTAATATCAGTAATAAGAGCCCATATTGCTAGTCAGGCAATATATTATAATTCCATTCGTATAGCATACATTATTTATGAGACCACAGCCTCAGTATTTACCATTATCGGTATTATTATCATCGTTGTTGTTATTGATGTTGTATTATTATAAGCCGCATGACATTCTTGCCTTTTATAAAATACAACGGGTCGTGAGCCTAACAAATATGTGCCCATCTAAATCAGTGTGTCGTCACTAATATCACGCTATATAAATCTTCCCATATATAAATTCGCTTGCCAATCAAAGTAGCACGACGGGGATCAACCGTCAAGGCGTGAACTGGGGTGATCTTCCCCAAATAGTACTATTATATGCATAAGCGTCTACCAAATCCCGGTAGTTCACAATTCATGCTAATGGGACTTATAGGGACATAACCTAACTTTTAATAATCCATTTCAGTCATCTAATTTGGGTCATACAATCAATTGGGTTCATATCTATAAGCATACAATCGGGACTACTTATGTTCTATTTTTCATTAAAAACTCGCATGTTATCTCCCTCGGGGGTTTAAAAAACATTTCATAAAACATTTAAAAGAGTGCGAGGCTATGATCTCACGTTGGTCGGGAAAGGCGGGTTATCGGCAATTAGGATGTACGGTACGTGCCTCGATCACGGAAACCTAGACAAATAATACTCGGTCTTAGACTATTGTCAAATAATATTTATAAAATTCGTTATGTATATGTAATGATGTCATAACATGATGATCAACTTGGGTTTTTCTTCCTTATACAATCATTACTAGTTGTTTAGTATTAGTTAACTTAGGCTTATCATACTAGTTTTAGCCCATTTACATATTAAGGCCCAATAAGCCCATTAAGAGTCCAATATAATTTTATTAGTCCACATATCTTTTTAAGACCATCCCCATACTCATATGTTGGGCTCAAGTGGGTTAAGCCCATGAGTAAGTCCAATAATATTAAACCAAACTAGTTGGACCTAGTGGTCCAACAAGGCTAATTTGGCCCATAATGGTCCATAAGTTACAAAGCTCGGTTTTGTCGATTTTTACTTGTAAAATGTGTTTACATATCAGTATATGATTTATAAAAATGTTACATTAGACGGGTCCGACCATCTAAGTTTTATTTGGCGAAAACGTTAATCTTTCAGTTTTAGCCGAAAAGACGTAAAACTTATATATAGTTTGTAATTTTAGAAAACATTTGAGTTTTATTTTTATAAAATGTAATGTTTATTTATTATAGTATACAAACTTATTTTATAATAGTTATTATTATTTAGTGGCTTATACATACTTGTTTTATAATAGTATTTTACTTCAAGTGGCATTTTTATATTATATAGTTTATCAAGAAATCTGATTTCTAAAGTCAAGTCCACCATTTTTGTCATATCTTGAGTTCTACAAGGAGATAGAACCTCAGATTTTAACAGCATAAACTACATGATGTGTGCTACAAATAACTCTCAGCTACTGCTCAAACAGCTTCTAAGTATTTTTAATAATTCGTCCAAACAGACTAGACAGATTGGTACTACAAAAGTGTTTTGGCCATATCTTCCTCATTTTTAACATTCCATTGAGTGGTAAATTGGCCACATATGTAAAAATCAGTTATCTATCTATATATTTAATAATCATAGCCATTTAACCAAGTGAAGATATTGAAACTTACTGTTTTATACAACCTATGTGACTAGTCATGATTTTAACATTTTTACTTGTAGATTTTAACCTTTTGTAACCTAATCTAGTAATACTCCCCACACTATATATTGATCATCATTTATCATCATATACATATACATTTTTTAAGAAAATAATTAAATACATTTACAAAAGAACATGGTGATGGAAAGAAATGATCTTGTACCAACCAATATGATGAAAGGTTAAGGTTTATGATGAACAAGACTTGGTTTTTGTAACCAAATCTTATGAGTTAGCAAGAACACTTTTGAGATCACCAAAAGTATGAACACTACTTTGAAAACCATCCCTAAACCTCATTGAAAACTCCTTTCTACTTGTTAAAATCACCTCCAATCTTCATTTCTTCCAATGGTTATCAACATATGTAGATTGTGTATAAAATTTATAGTAAATTTTTGATGGTGGTGGTGTTTGGTGGTGTATGTTGGACAGCAAAGAGGGAAGAGAGAAGAGAGAGTGAAATTTTTTGGCTAGTATTGCATGTATGAGAAAATGTGATGAAGGTTTAGTGGTTTTTGGTTTATGGTTTAGGAAAGTTTGAGGACAAGTGTCCTTAAGTTTGTATAATCTTGCCACCAAGGTGTCGTGTTGGCTTGTCTTGGCCGCCCATAGTGGGGGTGAGACAAGTGTAAACTTGTTTCATCCCCATTAATTTACGGGTACTTTTCGATTCTACTTTCCTCGACTTGCGTGCCCTCGGGTCGACTTACAAAAAACATTCTTATAAATTATAAATCTACGACACAAAATGATTCTAATAAAAATTGTCTCATCAAAAACGGAGCACAAAAGCGTAAATACGTAAACCTAGGGTTCCCGGTCTAATAGTAAAAGACGTTAAATTATGCATGCAATCCCTAATTTAATCCCGTAAATTTGTGAGTTCATGAACCAACATTAAAATAAAATATAAAAATAATTTACGAGAATAAATTTACTACCTAAAAATATCAAGTTGTCACAACATTTCCTCCTAAATGGAATCTACGCCCTCGTAGATCCATTTCATTTCGATGCCCGTTTCTTATTGAAGTCAAAGAGGTGTGGGTATTTCTTCCACATTTCATCCTCTCGCTCCCACATAAATTCTGGCCCATGCTTTGATTTCCACCGAACCTTATCGATAGGTATACGACTTTGCTTAAGTTGCTTTACTTCATGATCCATAACCTCTACGGGTTCTTCAATAAAATGCAACTTCTCATCAATCCTGATCTTATCCAATGAAATCTTCTCATCACACGTAGCTAAAAATTTCTTCAAATTAGATACATGGAATGTATTGTGGACACCATGAAGTTCTTGGGGGTAAAACTAATTTATAAGCCACTAGACCAACTCTAGATAAAATCTTGAATGGTCCAATATAGTGGGGATTCAATTTCCCACGCTTTCCAAATCTTATGACGCCTTTCCATGGCGATACTTTCAACATCACACGGTCACCCAGTTCGAACTCCATCGGTTTCTACCGCACATCCGCGTAACTTTTCTGCCTACTTCGGGCTGTCAACAATCGTTTCTTAAACTGAACTATCATCTCCGTAGTCTCCCGGATCAATTCCGGTCTTTTGAGCTGGGTATCCCTAACTTCACTCCAACATACAGAGATCTACACTTTCTACCATATAAAGCTTCGAACGGTGCAGCCTTAATACTAGCATGATAACTGTTATTATATGAAAATTCTGCTAAAGGAAAATGTTTATCCCAATTCTTACCAAAATCTATTACACAAGCTATTAACATATCCTCTAGTGTTTGTATCGTCCTTTCACTCTGCCCATCAGTTTGGGGGTGATAAGCAATGCTCATATCAAGATTCGTTCCCAAAGATCTTTGGAGGGATCTCTAAAAATACAATGCGAATCGAGGATCTCGCTCAGAAATAATCGATACAGGCACTCCATGCTTACATACAACCTCCTCAAGATAAATACGATTCAGCTTCTCCAGTGAGAACTGCTCTTTAACAAGAATGAAATGAGCTGATTTGGTCAGTCTGTCGACAATGAACCAAATCGAGTTATTTCCAGAAGAGGTTCTAGGAAGCTTAGTGATGAAATCCATCATGATTTGCTCCCACTTCCATTCAGGAATTTTTGGTTGTTGAAGTAGTCCTGATGGCTTTTGATGTTCAGCTTTGACTTTTGTACAAGTCAAACATTAAAGAACATACATAGGAATATCAGATTTCATATTCGGCCACCAGTATAACTTCTTCAAGTCATGATACATTTTATCAGAACCATGATGAATGGAATATTCGGATTTATGGGATTGTAACATGATTAAATCTCTTAAGCCTCCATACTTAGGTATCCATATACGACCTCTTAAGCATTTCAAGCCATCTCCTCTAACCTCTAAAGGATCCCCTTCACCTCGAAACCCTTCATTAACAAAATTTTCTTTCTTACAAGCTTCTATTTGTGCATTTCTAACTTGTTCAGGCAAATTATTGTGCACAGTCAAGACTAGAGAACGTACCCTGATACTCTCTCTATCCTTTCTACTTAATGCATCGGCAACAACATTTGCTTTTCCTGGGTGATATTTTATATCACAATCATAATCACTTAACAATTCTATCCATCTTCGTTTCCTAATGTTTAATTCTTTTTGATCGAGAATATATTGTAGGCTCTTATGATCGGTGAATACCGTACACTTGGTGCCATACAGATAATGTCTCCACAACCTAAGAGCAAAGACTACAGCTCCTAGCTCAAGATCATGAGTATTATAATTCTCCTCATTTTTCCTTAATTGCCTAGAAGCATAAGCTATCACCTTTTCTCGCCGCATCAAGACAGCTCAATAACCTCTAAGAGACGCATCACAAAATACCACAAAATCCTCACTACCTTCGGGTAATGATAAAATAGGTGCACTACATAATTTCTGCTTTAATACTTGAAAAGCTTCATCTTCTTCACTTCCCCATACAAAAGGTTTATTTTTCTGATTAAGCTTGGTCAGGGTTTTAGCTATTAGAGAAAATTATTTAATGTATCGTCTATAATAGCCAGCCAATCCTAAGAATTGTCGCACCTCCATTGGCGTTGTCGGTGTAGACCAGCTCTTAATGGCTTCAACCTTTGCCAGATCAACATGAATTCCATCTTTGTTAATCACATGACCAAGAAATTGAACAGAGTCTAACCAAAAATCACATTTCGAAAACTTAACATACGACATTTCATCCTTTAACAAATTCAAGATAGTCCTTAAGTGTTCTCCATGCTCCTCTTTATTCTTAGAATAGATTAGAATGTCGTCAATGAACACGATCACGAATTTATCCAAATAGGGTTTGCACACTCGATTCATTAGATCCATGAATACCGTCGGTGCGTTAGTCAATCCAAATGGCATTACTTGAAATTCATAGTGTCTATAATGAGTTCTAAGTGTTCTCCATGCTCCTCTTTATTCTTAGAATAGATTAAAATGACGTGAAGTTGATGATATCCAGACCGTAAATCTATCTTAGAATATACACTAGAGCCTTGTAGTTGATCAAATAAATCATCAATCCTTGGTAAAGGATACCGATTTTTGATTGTCAACTTGTTCAGCTCACGGTAATCGATGCACATACGGAAAGATCCATCCTTCTTCTTAACGAACAAGACTAGAGATCCCCAAGGTGACTAGCTCGGTCGAATAAAACCTTTATCAGACAACTCCTTGAGTTGTTCGGATAATTCCTTCAATTCAGAAGGTGCTAATCGGTAAGGAGCACGTGTCACCGGTGCAGCACCAGGAATTAGATCGATTCGAAACTCGACTTGCCTTATCGGCGAAAGTCCGGGTAAATCATTGGGAAATACCTCAGGAAAATCAAAGATAATAGGCACGTCCTCCAATCGTTTCTCTTTAGACTCATTCCCGGTCACTTGAGCTAAGAGTAGCTCGCAACCGTTCCTGATGTACGTTTGGACTTTAATACATGAAACGATTTTCAAACGAGATTCACCTCGATTACCATCAATTACTAACGTCCTATTCCTAAGAGGAGTCTTAACCTTCTTTTCGCCACATAAAATGGTAGCATCATTCAAGGATAAACATTCCATTCTTATAATAATATCAAAACTACCTAGTTCAATCAACATCAAATCAATCGGGAAGGAATAATTCAAGAGATTTAAAGAGCATCCTTGCAACAACTTATTAGTTCTTACTAATTTACCATCAGCCAATTCCACCTCGTAACTGGTATCTATCTCAATAGGTTCAATGTCAATAAGGGCACTAAATTTGGTAGATACAAAGCTCCTATCAGCACCCGAATCAAATAGAGCAACAACATAATGATTATTGAGAAAAAATGTACCAGTAACGACATTTGGATCCTCCTGCTTAACCTCAACCATTCCAAGTTAATAAACACCTCCCTGGTTGTTACATCCTTGGCCAATCTTTTTCAATTTTGGACAATCTGGCTTCTTATGACCCTCTTCACCATAATTATAACAAACAGTTCCCCTTTTACACTTTTCCACCTTATGTCCTAGCTTTTCACAATTTCAGCACTTCCAGCAATCACCAGCATGCCTCTTATTACCATACTTTGGACAATTTTTATTACTACGCGTTGCATTGTTAGTCAAAGCATTTACATTTCCTTTCCTTTGATTTTGGCGGCGATTAAAACTTTGCCTATTGTCACCTCGACCTCCAGATTGCCTTCACCCTTCCTTTTCACACCAGCATATGCTTCATCCTCCTTGTCCAGAATTATTTGTCCAATGAGCTGGTAAGCCATCCGAACCGCATCATCAATGGTCAACTTCTTTGAAGAAGTAACATCCCCTCAGATGTTCTTGGTCAACCTGTTAATGTATTGCTCAATCCTTATCTCCTCGGGTTCAACCAACCGGGGACACAACAAAGCCAACTCATGGAATCGGTTAGTATAACTATCAATGTCCACACCTTTCATCTTCAGATGAATCAACTCTTGTTCCAACCTAATAATCACACTACGAGGACAAAACTCCTGTGTCATCCACTTCTTCATTTCAGCACATGGAGTAGCATTAGCAACACCAATGCCCATAAAATCAATCCTTCCATTCCACCAATTCAATGCACGACCTCTAAGGGTAGCCATAGCAAAAGTCACGTTATCTTCATCCTTACACTTACTAATGTGAAACACCGACTGTGACAATCCGTCAATTTATGGTTGATATTTTATTCTCAGATAATTATTTGAAAACATTATTTTAATGTTATAATATGAACTCACTTATTTTTGGGAAGAAATTTGGATTTACAACTTGAAGTAGCGTCGACTACGTCTAAACCGGAGGATTCGACGTTACGTGCTTACGTTTACATATACCGTTTTGGTGACAGTCCGACATTTCAGAAAATAAATTTATCCGTAAATATTATTTTGGGATTTTAATTTTGAGTTGGTTCATAAAATCACGATTTTATTTTAACATCCTTTACGACTAAACCGGAAACCTTAGGATTACGTATTTACGTTTTCGAACTCCGTTTTTGATGAGACAATTTGTATTAGATTCGTTTTGTGCCGTTGATTCATAATTTATAAAAAATGTTTTTCGTAAAACGACCCGAGGGCACGCAAATCGAGGAAACTAGAATCGAGGAGTACCCGTAAATAAATGGGGATGAGACAAGTGGGACACTTGCCCCACCCCCACTATAACCGGCCTTAAAACTCCACCACACCAATTTGGTGGCAAGTTTTCAACAAAGTAACTTAACACTTGTCCATTTTAGCTTCATCTTGAAGCCACTTTCCATCAAAACCACTAACTAGCCATTTCTCCTTTTCTCACACATGCAAACAACTAAATCCTCTCTTCCTCTCTCTATGATTTCGTCCCATACTCCCCATAAACACCCCATTTGATCCAAATTTAACCACAAACTATTGTTATAACTAGAGGTGGCAAAATGGGCGGGCGGGCACGGGCGGCGGGCTAAACGGGCAACGGGCTAAACGGGCGGCGGGCTAAATGGGCGCGGACTAAACGGGCACGGGCGAAACGGGAGGGCTAAACGGGCGCAAGCTAAAAAAGAAAAAAAAACATATAAAAACCTACAAATAAAAAACAAAATACTTGTTTGAAAGTCGGGATAAAAAATTTAATAAAAAATATTCGTCGAGTATACTAATTTGTATTTTACAAGTGCGCCCGTTAAGCCCATTTAGTTTCTTACATATGCGCCCGTTTAGCCCGTTCATTATAAAGAATGGGCAAAAAGTGCCCCATCCTTCTTTGAAAATGGCCAAAAAGTGCCCATATGTATCAAAATGGGCAAGATTTGCCACCTCTAGTTATAACTTACATATGTTAATCTCCATTCAAAAAGAGGAATATTGGTGCAAGTTTTAACATCCAAGGAGGAGTTTCCATGGAGTATTAGGGCTGATTATCCACAAGGTATTCATGAAGAATGGTTGTCTTGAAGATGGTCTTGGTTCATCACAAGTTTCTCCATCAAAATCCATGTCCAAATCACAACCTACATCAACTTGGTGGTATAAAGATTGTCCTCCTCATCCTCTTGTTATTTTTTATTATGTAATCTTGTATTTCTTTCACTTATGTATATGTATATGATGGTTAATGATGATTAAAAATATTGTGTGGGGATTTGGTGTTGATAAACATGCTTAAAAAGATGAAAAACTATGAGAAACAAGGTTAAAATCTTGCTTAATTTAGATGGCTGTATAAAACAGTAAAGAATCATATCGTAAACTCGTAAAATTACTTGAATAGATTAATATACAGTAAGCTATGGTTCTTGTACACATGTGAGAGTTGGCCATGCAATGGAATCATTGTATTGAGTGAGATATGATCAAAACAAATTTAAAGTACAAATCTGAGTTCACTGTTTTGGACGATTTTTAGAAAATACTTAGATGATGATTCAACAGTAGCTATAGTAGAGTTAAATGGATCACATATCATGTAGTTTATGTCATAAAAATTTGAGCTTCTATGTCCATATAGAACTCTAGATATGGCAGTTTTGGTAAAGATGAAAATAAAAATCAGATTTTGGAAATTAAAGTATAATAATATTATATAAGCACTCAAATAAAAATAGTATAAAATGTAAATTAAGACCCACTAACTTATATAATACATTTATATAAATATGTACAAGGGTAAATAAGTGGACATTTTATAAAAATGGTAACTTGTTAAGTTTTATAAGTTATAAAACTATAAACATGATTTTTACGACTTTTTCGGCTATTACCGTAAAATTAACGTTTTTATTATATAAAACTTAGACGGTTGGACCCGTCTAAATGTGAACTTTATAAAACTCATATACTGATATAACAAGTAAAAACCGATAAAACCCGAACTATATAATATACGGACATTTAACGTGCTAAGTTAACGATATTGGACTATAATACAACAAAATGGACTAAAAACCTTATAAACTTATTTATTGGGCTTAACCTATTTAGGCCCAACATATAAAGTATAAATACTGATAATAAAAGTATAATTGGACTAATGAATAGTATTGGGCTTGTAATAGGCCCATTAGGCTTCAAAATATAAACAAGATTGAACTAGTATAACTAGTCTTTAAAAATTCCCAACACATAACACTAAAATAAGTAAATAAGAATATATAAACCCACTTGATCATCATATATATAAAATCATCATATGTATACATAATTGTTATTTTTATAAAGTCATTGGACATGAGTCTAAGACGAGTATTATTTGTCTAGGTTTCCGTGATTGAAGCACGTACCGTACATCCGAATTGCTGATAACCCGCCTTCCCACATCAACGTGAGTTCATAGCCTCGCACTTTTTTAAATGTTTTTATGAAATATTTTATAAACTCGCGAGGGAGATAACATGTTAGTTTTTATAAAATAGGACACCATTTGTCCCGATTGTTTGTTTATTTATTTGGACCCGAATGATTGTATGACCCGATTGAATGACCCGATAAATGATTAAAGGACCCGATAGATGAAATTAAATGGATTATTAAAGTTAGGTTATGTCACTAAAAGTCCCATTAGCATGAATTGTGAACTACCGGGATTTGGTAGACGCTTATGCATTTAATAGTACTATTTGGGGACGATCACCCCAGTTCACGCCTTGACGGTTGATCCCCGTCGTGCCACATTGATTGGTAAGAGAATTTATGTATGAGAAGATTTCCATAGCGTGACCTTTGTGACGACACGCTAACTTAGATGGGCAAATTTGGTATCGGGTTAGCTACCCGTTGTTGTGATAGTAAGGTAACAATGTCATGCGGCTTATAATAATCCAGTTAACGAAATACTACTATATGCTCCGAATTACAATGTATTGCCTGACTAGTAATACAGGGTCATACTATTGATATTATGTTCGTGTTTTGGTTTTATAAAACCGTATTCATATAACGGTTTTCATTTAATCTATACAACGTTGCAAAACGTATTGTATGGTGTTTTTAACGACAATGATTCGTATAATGGTTTTTAAGGCAAATGCCTATATTATGATTGGATAAAGATTTGTATAAAATGATTTTGGCTATTTTATGGCCTATTACAATGATTTGTACAAAATGATTTTCGGTAATAATTTTTATACCGATGTTATATTGATGGATTTTATTAAACTCTATGAATTCACTCGGCGTTATCGCTGACCATTTCTTTTAACATGTTTTGTCTCAGGTACTTTAAGGTAATTCTCGGGAAGACGACAAGAATTCATGGCCCGCACTTAAACAATATTTTCCATTCAAATACTTTGTAAAACTTTGTATGAAATATAATGACTTGGGAGCTATGTAACTTTGATATTTATGAATGGAAATGCTTTATTATTAAACAACGGGATTTTTAAGCATTGTCTATGATGTGAGTAATGTGCTATCCCATAACACCAACTAGTATTCCGCTGAACTGAGTTGTATAAATTTGGGGGTGTTACAGTTTGGTATCAGAGCTCTCGTTATAGAGAACGAAAGATTTTTAAAAACCGAGGTTTTGAATAAAACATTTCAAAATCTTTTAACTATAAACATTTTTCTAAAAATGTCTAAAAATCTTTTGACTATAACGGTGCCGAAGAATTCCCGAGTTACCGACAAGACCAGACTGAGAAGTGTTATTTTAATATATATATAACTTGGATTATATATATATGATGTGAATTTTATTACATGATTGTTGATGATTATTTTCATATTTATACGAGGTATTTATACGACGTAGATTGTCATAAGAAACCCTAACTTCCCTAGTAATTTATCGAAGCTATTTCTGTAGGAATTCTAGCTATTCCAGGTCTAAACCAAGTTGCGGATATTTATAATCCCAACAAGTGGTTGATACTCGTAGGAATGTAGATATTAGTTGATTGTGATATTGAAAAAGAATTGGCGAGATTAAATCTGATATCGATGTCATGACGATCTTTCCTTATAGAGTGGAGTTTGACAAAACGTTACCACCTAGAAAGATGTCATCCGATTCGTTGTCACCAATTCTTAAATTTGAAATCGAAAGGGTGAATGTTGCACTTGAGGCTGTCATTGGAATCATTACCCAAAAGCCTCATGCCACTAGTACCTTTCCGAGAAGTCTAATTGACTGATCGAGTCATTTCATACTAGTGACTCATTTGATAATTGTTGTTGTAAGAGCTATAGGATTGGAAATTAAGTGTTGATCATGTCGAGCTTTTATTGCCCTTTTAAGGTTTATAAATAAGGCTGAAAGTATTGGAAAATGAGGTAGGATATCGAATTGAGTATAAAATTGGTTGAAACTTGAATAAAGTAAAATTTAACCCGTATGGAATGTGAGATTGTTAAGAGGAAGTCATTAAGTTCTGTGATTGAATTATAAGGTTTTAATTGATTGTTAGTTTGTGTTAAGGGTTGTTCCTAGACCATTGTCCACTAATGAGGATGCCTAGTGTCCAATAAATAAATTGAAGAAATCTTGTTCTGAATTGGGACCGATGGATCTTCCGGGACAGGTGGGACACCTAATGACTTTTGTAGATTAGTATTCATTGTGGTATCTTTTAAAAACAATCCCTAACTTAACTGGGATATCAGTTGGTAGGATGAGTTCTGAGAATTGTATGACATAGTGACACGTAATGTGTTACGGTACAATTTTGACTTGTTTGTGATTAATGAAAAAGACTACCTTTGATTGCTAAATCCTACATGTATCGATGTTATCTATCTTTTATTGCTTCATCCTAATGTTCGCATTAGTGATGCAACCATTGAACAAGTACTCATCTTGATTTGAGTTACGTTGTAGATTATTCTTTTTGAGTGCCATCGAGATCATGAACCTCATGATTAATTGGCTAAGCTCATTTCCTATCATATTGTAGTTAGTTCTTGGTGAACAAGTTTTCATCATAATTTTGCAGATCACTCATTGTTTTTATAAGTTAAAACAGTATTCCTTGAGAAAAATTGAATTCTCATCACTAAAAGGATTATTCAAAATGAGATTTATAAGTGATTGTTATCGAAATGAGGTTGTTTATAAAGTAACTTGGAAAACTTAATAGTTTTCATAACAAAGAAAATCTTTGTAAACTTATTCTTGATTCTTATTTAAGAATTAAGCATGAAAATGTTTTTATTATAAACATGATGATAAAGTTTTGACGAACTGAGTATTGCATCGTTAATCTTGAAATTGTATATAGTTGCGCGCCTACATACAATTTGGAATGGACTATGCAAGGCTGATTAGTAGTCACCATAAAACTGATTAATAAACACTAAATTTTCATTAAAGATTGTGAAAGATTAAAATTTAATGAGATCTGCAAGAAGTGAAAATAGGGACATAGTGTTAGGGACACCTACATATGTGCCTATAGCATCTATTCTTCTGAGTTGAATTTACTCGTCTGTGTAAATTGTCTTATTTGACAATTGACAATTCTTTCTTGTCCAATTCTCCCGTAGTGAGATTCTTAGGAAAAGTATCTGATTACCGAGTGTTGATACCCGACTGGATGTATCGACGTTTCTATCATTTCTTTTGAATTGATTTCATTTAAATGACCTGGGTAACGATCTGAGGAGCTTTCGAATGCGTACTCAAATTATGAAAACATGGGATATATTCATGTTCGTTAAATGTTTTCGTCTGTATCTGATTTGAAATTCGCTCGCGTAGATTATGCGTTGACCTTACTCTTTTAATAGTAGTTGTGTCTCAATATATCCCTGAATTTGTGAAGGATTATGAGTTATTATTAGTCTTTTGAGAAGTTCACATCTTATCGACGGTAATAAAACTAAAAAATTGATAGTGCCAGTAGAATGGATTGATTGATTATGACCTGACGACATTGTCTTAATTGATGGGAACTCGAATTGAATTCCCCTAAATGATGAGATGTTTATTATCAAAAGTGATCTAAATAATTCTTGATGGATGACCATATCCTGTATTTAGACTTGAAATTATATTGTGAATGGTTGTAAATTAGTCATAGATATTATAATCTAGAAAGAACCTAATATGAATGTACTAAAAGATGTTTTTGTTATCTAAAACTTTAGGAGATATTTGTTGGTAAATTACCTAGACCTTCGCCATTAAGGCAAGTTGAATTTGGTATTGATTATATTCCTGGTGCTACACCTATGGCTTGTGCACTATATGTCAGCACCATCTAAATTAAAGGAACTACCGTACAACTGAGAGAGTTGTCGGAGAAAGATTTTATTCTACCGAGCTCGTCATCATGAAGAGATATGGTGTATCAGTCCCTATATTTATAGATTACTGTGAACTGAGTAAATTGACAATCGAAAACGATATCCATAACTCGAAATGGAAGATTTGTTCGATAATTTACAAGGTTCTAGCGTATGTTTTAAAGATTTGATCCATGGCATGGTTATCATCAACTTCGCATCTGCGAAAAAGAATATGTATTCCAACCACTACATCCGGTACTTGTAATGAACAATATAAGTTTCACGTGATGACGTTTGGATTGACTAATACACACGTAGCATTCATAAATTTGGTGAATCACGTGTGAAGGCTGTAATTTGATAAATTCATGCTTGCGATCATTAAGGACCATTTGTTTGTTTATAAGAATAAGAAGGAGTTAATAATTATTTATAGATTGCCTTGAATTGGCCGAACAATAAAAACTTGTACCTTGAATAATTAACATGAGATTAAAGACTTAAACCTTTACATTATTGGACTATGTGATTAAAAAGATAATGGAATCTATATTGACTCTTCAAATTAGAGCCATTTAAGACTTTGGGTTATACTAAAAAGAAAATGCAAATATATTTTGACAAATGTTTTAACAAAGCATTTTAAGGGATTATTCCCTTATACACAAACCATTTAACTAAACTTCTGTTTAGGGGTAAATGTTTGTGTATACCTCAAGACAACTTACGAAGGATTGAGGAAATCATTTAAACCATGACTTGAAATTTGAAACGATACATTTTGCTTTTCAAACTAAGAAAGTTTTTGACCAAAGTATAAACAAAGATTTTTCGAACAATTACGGATCTTATTAAATATTTTGGATACATCAACAAAAAATGTTAATTAAATTTAAATTTATTCTTTTGAACATTTTTATATAATTGGACAAACTAAGAAATTTAAAATTTTACGTTATGTTTCATAAAAATTAAATATTTATTATTTAATTAGTTGTAATAATTATCGACGCTTTAGACGTCGGATTAAGCAAAACTGATAAAAATGATAGTTGAAATGAAACTGGAACTTAAAAAATATGAAGAAAGGTGAACGTAATTACTGACACATAATATAGAAAGGATAAAGAACCAATTAGGATGCGTTCCTTAGTAATGAGGGTACAAAATAAATTGACGACCAATTTAAAAATAGCTGATGTTTATAAAAAGGATAATATAGATAATAAAAAGGGGTTCGCGGCTAATGTGAACCATTAAAATTGAGAAGCCAGTGGCGTTAAATGTATAAAAGACCACTTGTGATTGTCTAAATATAGAGGATTTTGAGATATAGTTATATTGGAATCTTGTAAGTGTAAGTATTATATTTATGTCATTTATGACTAAAAGTATCTTTGTCTGAAGAAGTTGTACTGATGGCAATTATGAAGGCAGACATCGCCTCATACATTAGTAAACGTCTAGCTATTGCAAAGGTCATCATCTGAATTTGATTCGATTTGGGTCATCGGCGACAGACTGACCAAATATGCTGATATCATTCCCGTTAATGATAATTGCAAAGGAGTTATGTAAACATAGTGTTCCTGTATCGAACATCTTTATCAAGATCCTCGCTTCGCATTGAATTTCTAGAGAATTGCTTAGAAGTCATTAAGAACGAATCTTGATGAGAGTACTATGTACCACCCCAATCGAAGGGACGAGGTAAAGTAACGATACAAAGTAATATAAGTGCTATTTTATGTTTGAATGAATGACCTTTGTTAATAAATCGTATAATCGCTGTCCTTTGGAAGGATTACCATTGATAATCATCGTATTAGGATTGAGATCGAATCGTGTTAGGATCTAAATATTAGAGCATCTGTAAGCAGGAGTTGAGATAAAGACACCCGACATACACCCATTGTGAGTTGGACATGTCTTTTAGGTTTAAGGTTTCCTATGATGGCGAACCTAACCTTACAAAATATTCGACCCGCGAGACCTAAAATGATTGTTGAAAGTAAGATTTGATTATTGACTGCCGATAGTGGGCAGGAGGTTATGTGAATATGAAATGTAGATCTCGAAGTGCCAGATGGGTAGCGAAGTTATGCCAAAAATTTTAACCTTGGAAAAATGAATTAATGATCTGACAAATCATGGGATATAAGTCCCCGTTATATGGGACCATTGAGATGATGTAAAAGATTTGGTTTGAAAGGCATGTAAACTGGATCTACCCAAGGACTTCAAGAGATGTGTGAATTAAGTTTCGTATATCAAACTTGATGGGATATCTATCAAGTGAGAATCTGATTGTTTCTTAGTAAAGCTTAGATCGGCGAAAAGTTGCATTCATCAGAAACCCGTGAATATCATGGATAGAGAAAGTAAGTCAACATTAAGCCTGATCTTATTCCCGTAGTTATGTTTAATGAAACTCGCGTATTGTAATGAATTACACTTGTGAGAAAAGACCGAATGTGGAGGAAATACCCACATGGCTTTAACTCTATAAGAAGCGAGTAGTAAGGTAAGATGATCTTTGAGGACAAAGATCATGTTTAGGGGTAAATGCTGTGACAATCCGTCAATTTATGGTTGATATTTTATTCTCAGATAATTATTTGAAAACATTATTTTAATGTTATAATATGAACTCACTTATTTTTGGGAAGAAATTTGGATTTACGTCTTGAAGTAGCGTCGACTACGTCTAAACCGGAGGATTCGACGTTACGTGCTTACGTTTACATATACCGTTTTGGTGACAGTCCGACATTTCAGAAAATAAATTTATCCGTAAATATTATTTTGGGATTTTAATTTTGAGTTGGTTCATAAACTCACAAATTTACGAGAAGAGATTAGGACTTACGATTTTATTTTAACGTCCTTTACGACTAAACCGGAAACCTTAGGATTACGTATTTACATTTTCGAACTCCGTTTTTGATGAGACAATTTTTATTAGATTCGTTTTGTGTCGTTGATTCATAATTTATAAAAAACATTTTTCATAAAACGACCCGAGGGCACGCAAATCGAGGAAACTAGAATCGAGGAGTACCCGTAAATAAATGGGGATGAGACAAGTGGGACACTTGCCCCACCCCCACTATAACCGGCCTTAAAACTCCACCGCACCAATTTGGTGGCAAGTTTTCAACAAAGTAACTTAACACTTGTCCATTTTAGCTTCATCTTGAAGCCACTTTCCATCAAAACCACTAACTAGCAACTCCAAAACCATTTCTCCTTTTCTCACACATGCAAACAACTAAATCCTGTCTTCCTCTCTCTATGATTTCATCCCATACTCCCCATAAACACCCCATTTGATCCAAATTTAACCACAAACTATTGTTATAACTTACATATGTTAATCTCCATTCAAAAAGAGGAAGATTGGTGCAAGTTTTAACATCCAAGGAGGAGTTTCCATGGAGTATTAGGGCTGATTATCCACAAGGTATTCATGAACAATGGTGGTCTTGAAGATGGTCTTGGTTCATCACAAGTTTGTCCATCCAAATCCATGTCCAAATCACAACCTACATCAACTTGGTGGTATAAAGATTGTCCTCCTCATCCTCTTGTTATTTTTGATTATGTAATCTTGTATTTCTTTCACTTATGTATATGTATGTGATGATGAATGATGATTAAAAATATTGTGTGGGGATTTGGTGTTGATAAACATGCTTAAAAAGATGAAAAACTATAAGAAACAAGGTTAAAATCTTGCTTAATTTAGATGGCTGTATAAAACAGTAAAGAATCATATGGTAAACTGGTAAAATGACTTGAATAGATTGATATACAGTAATCTATGGGTCTTGTACACATGTGAGAGTTGGCAATGCAATGAAATCATTGTAATGAGTGAGATATGATCAAAACAAGTTTAAAGTACAAATCTGAGTTCACTGTTTTGGACGATTTTTAGAAAATACTTAGAGGATGATTCAACAGTAGCTATACAAGAGTTAAATGGAGCACATATCATGTAGTTTATGTCATAAAAATTTGAGCTTCTATCTCCATATAGAACTCTAGATATGGCAGTTTTGGTGAAGATGAAAATAAAAATCAGATTTTGGAAATTAAAGTATAATAATATTATATAAGCACTCAAATAAAAATAGTATAAAATGTAAATTAAAACCCACTAACATATATAATACATTTATATAAATATGTAAAAGGGTAAATAAGTGGACATTTTATAAAAATGGTAACTTGTTAAGTTTTATAAGTTATAAAACTATAAACATGATTTTTACGACTTTTTCGGCTATTACCGTAAAATTAACGTTTTTATTAAATAAAACTTAGACGGTTGGACCCGTCTAAATGTGAACTTTATAAAACTCATATACTGATATATAAACATATATAACAAGTAAAAACCGATAAAACCCGAACTATATAACATACAGACATTTAACGGGCTAAGTTAACGATATTGGACTAATAATACAACAAAATGGACTAAAACACTTATAAACTTATTTATTGGGCTTAACCCATTTAGGCCCAACATATAAAGTATAAATACTGATAATAAAAGTTTAATTGGACTAATGAATAGTATTGGGCTTGTAATAGGCCCATTGGGCTTCAAAATATAAACAAGATTGAACTAGTATAACTAGTCTTGAAAAATTCCCAACACATAACACTAAAATAAGTAAATGAGAATATATAAACCCACTTGATCATCATATATATAAAATCATCATATGTATACATAATATTTATTTTTATAAAGTCATTGGACATGAGTCTAAGACGAGTATTATTTGTCTAGGTTTCCGTGATTAAAGCACGTACCGTACATCCGAATTGCCGATAACCCGCCTTCCCACATCAATGTGAGTTCATAGCCTCACACTCTTTTAAATGTTTTTATGAAATATTTTATAAACCCGCGAGGGAGATAACATGTTAGTTTTTATAAAATAGGACACCATTTGTCCCGATTGTTTGTTTATTGATTTGGACCCGAATGATTGTATGACCCGATTGAATGACCCGATAATTGATTAAAGGACCCGATAGATGAAATTAAATGGATTATTAAAGTTAGGTTATGTCACTAAAAGTCCCATTAGAATGAATTGTGAACTACCGGGATTTGGTAGACGCTTATGCATTTAATAGTACTATTTGGGGACGATCACCCCAGTTCGCGCCTTGACGGTTGATCCCCGTCGTGCCACATTGATTGGTAAGCGAATTTATGTATGATAAGATTTCCATAGCGTGACCTTTGTGACGACACGCTAACTTAGATGGGCAAATTTGGTATCGAGTTAGCTACCCGTTGTTGTGATAGTAAGGTAACAATGTCATGCGGCTTATAATAATCCAGTTAACAAAATACTACTATATGCTCCGAATTACGATGTATTGCGTGACTAGCAATACAGGGTCATACTATTGATATTATGTTCGTGTTTTGGTTTTATATAACCATATTCATATAACGGTTTTCATTTAATCTATACAACGTTGCAAAACGTATTGTATGGTGTTTTTAACGACAATGATTCGTATAATGGTTTTTAAGGCAAATGCCTATATTATGATTGGATAATGTTTTGTATAAAATGATTTTGGCTATTTTATGGCCTATTACAATGATTTGTACAAAATGATTTTCGGTAATAATTTTTATACCGATGTTATATTGATGGATTTTATTAAACTCTATGAATTCACTCGGCGTTATCGCTGACCTTTTCTTTTAACATGTTTTGTCTCAGGTACTTGAAGGTAATTCTCGGGAAGACGACAAGAATTCATGGCCCGCACTTAAACAATATTTTCCATTCAAATACTTTGTAAAACTTTGTATGAAATATAATGACTTGGGAACTATGTAACTTTGATATTTATGAATAGAAATGCTTTATTATTAAACGACGCGATTTTTAAGCGTTGTCTATGATGTGAGTAATGTGCTATCCCGTAACACCAACTAGTCTTCCGCTGAACTGAGTTGTATAAATTTGGGGGTGTTACACCGACTCAGTCTTTTCGATCCACTAACTTAATCATACAGCACCTTCAGTTCTATTAAAAGGGAGTGGGTCACACTTCATTAACGTCACATAAGTACAACCACCGACTTCATACGCATTAGGTCCAGGTCCTCCTACATTTCCTCCATCATTAGCATTCACATTCACATTATTACCGCCAGCTCCACTACCGCCAGCTCCACTACCTCCATCTCCTGTCACACCCCACCATGGCGGAATATGGGACGCGACGCATGGATATCATCACAACAATAGCGTGTCCATAGAGAGAACTATATGAATTAGAAATGTCATAAAAGGTGACACAAATGTCATGACAATATCTCATCAATGCAGGAGTCTAGGTAAGTAGGTCACAATCCTACCTCTTACCCAAGACAAACAAATAACACAAACAAATCAACATCATAGTCTCACTTATTGAAACAAACAGAAAAATAAACTAAGAACGAACGAGGATCTCCTTCTAAATGCATTCCTACGCGACTCCAATCCTAGCCATATATGTTCTCACACTTAACCACTTTATCACCTGAAAGAGACACTAAAACACGTCAACATAATGTTGGTGAGAGTCATAGGTTTAGACTCCAACCGAAAATAGATTATAATAAGCTGTGAACAACCATAAACCACTAAACATACGGACAATGTGCTACAAATATGCATTAACAACTAACATTCAAGATCAATCATTCCAAACCAAATCCAAGGCTCCCAGCCTTACCAAACACCATGGTACCATAGGCGCCCATACACCTATGTTCCAATCCCAAGGCCCCGCCTTGTCATTATCCATTGGTCCCATAGAGGCCCACACATCTATGTACCTCCCCAAGACCCCGCCTTGTCAACATCCCCTTGGTACCAAGTCAAATCACAATAACTGAGACGGTACGTGTCCCCCGATCCAAATCATAAAGACAATCAAGAATCACATAGCAGTTAATCACATAAGTGCACACATAAGTCCATTACCAATCATAAAACATTCACAGCATAACTTATAAAACCAAACAGTGTCTCTTCCATCCCATCTGGAAGTCAAAATCATTAAAATACATGGGACTAAACTCACCTGATTGAGCTTCTCCAAAAGTCTACGCACTAGCAAAAAGCTAACAAACAAAAGCACACAATAAAAACATGAACCAAACACTAAGATGGCTCATCAACCTATGATGGACATCTAACCTTCTCCCATATATATACCCCATTTATATGCTCTAAGCATCTTATTACACCCCTCTATAAAGCCCTTAACTTAGTTTACTTCATAACCCGTCTCGTTAACATTTTACCCAAAACAGTCCCGGTTTTTAGGTCTCCAAACTATAAGCCAAACGCCCACCTAACCATACCCATGATCTCTGTAAAGGAAACCCTATGCCCTTACATATGTCAGCTAACTCCTCCCTTTTTCCCCAACCTTAAAGCTACTGTTAAGGCCCCGATATATATATATATATATATATATATATATATATATATATATATATATATATATATATATATATATATATATATATATATATATATATATATATATATATATATATATATATATATATATATATATATATATATATATATATATATATATATATATATATATATATATATATATATATATATATATATATATATATATATATATATATGTATATATATATATATATATGTATATATATATATATATATATATATATATATATATATATATATATATATATATATATATATATATATATATATATATATATATATATATATATATATATATATATCTGCCTATACGCATATTACCGATTTTGAACATACAAAAAGTTTGTTATGATTAGGGGGTCTTACCCTAACTCATTTGCTTAGACACCCTTCAGGTCTCTTATTTAATATATAAACCAACTACCATGCTCATTAGAGGGATCAAGTGTACTCTTAAGTACCCCAATCACCTTAAAACATTAAATTAAACCCGACTGATTTCAAAACTGTTTTGACCACCGACTGTTTAACCTGTATTTGACCTACCTCCTGACCTCCAATTTAGTTCCCGTTTCTTGCATTTAAAAGCCACTTCAATTACCTATTCAGGGATGCTTGGATCGCAAAATAAGAGTTTGTATAACTCTAGATATGATCAAAACAAGTGACTCAAAAATCTGCCCAGTTTTTAAAAACGAATTTAAACATGATTAAACCCTAATTAACATCACTAATAATCACCAGTCATTATCCTAATCATTTTAATTGTTATAAAACCCCTAATTACAGATCTAATAAGAACTGTAATCCATCATATAAATTGATGACATAAAACTTGAAGCCTTAATGCTATAAAACAAGAAAACTATAAGAATTAAATCAAGATTTTTACCTCAAATCTTCAAGAAAATTATTTTTGATGAATCCCTAAATTAGGGTTTGTAAAAATTCGGCCAAAAGGGTAGAATAAGGATGAAAAACTGATTTTTGTGATATAAACATGGTATTTAAATGTTTTATAAAAAGGCTTTTCTAAATTGGGCTCAAGTTGGGTCTTTTGGCCCGTTATCCTTTCTTTTTCTTTTCTAGTCGGTTTAAAACCCGATTCGTATATATTTATTTTTTTTTCTTTTTAAGACTTATTAATATATTATTAATAATACCTTAAGTTACCTTAATTTATTTCAGCTCCTAAAACCTCAAAACTGTAAAACTAGTCAATTTACGCGTATACCGTAAAAAACGTAAAATATAAAGTTTTAAAAAAACTCTTGAATTTTGAAATAAACTTTTAAACTAAGTCCTAAATGACTTAAAACCATCCCGAAAAATACTCACATGACTAAACACCTTAACCGAGACCTCTAAATGCTAAACCCCAAATCGTAAAAAAATATGATTTACTATAATACTTATACGTGTACGTAAAACACCAAAATAACACCATTTCATTCATAGTCACTAATTGTAAGCTCATGAACATGAAATAACCGTTCCTAGATTTACTTATGAGAAACGATATCCACACCAACCTCGTTCACGCAAAATAACATGTAAACACGCAAATCACATAGTCACACATAAATCAACCTTAAAATAAGACCAATTGACGAACCTCAAAACCACGGTTGTCACATCACTCCCTCCTAATAGAAATCTCGTCCCGAGATTTACTCCTTAGGATCGTCATTATCAATTAGTTGAGGATACTTGCTCCTCATAAATCCTTCCCGTTCCCACGTGAACTCTAGTCCACGTTCCAAATTCCATCTACCCATAACTACGGTATATTACCCTTTTTATCCAACGTCCTAGCTTCACGACCCAAAATCTCTATCGGCTCTTCGATAAAACGAAGACTCGTATCCATACTAATATCATCTAACGGTACTTGCAATTCAGTTCTTGCTAAGCATTTCCACAAGTTTGATA
The DNA here is from genome assembly GCA_025667525.1 of Glebionis coronaria. Taxonomy (NCBI): domain Eukaryota; kingdom Viridiplantae; phylum Streptophyta; class Magnoliopsida; order Asterales; family Asteraceae; genus Glebionis; species Glebionis coronaria. The sequence continues at coordinate 467,260,332 of CM046881.1, forward strand.
CATGAAATACGTCATGCACACTACTCAATTCCTCCGGTAATCTCAACCTATAAGCCACTAGCCAAATCCTTTCAAGGATTTCAAATGGACCCACATATCTAGGTGCTAACTTCCCTTTTCTTTCCAAACCGCATCACCCCTTTCCATGGTGAAACCTTTAGCATAACTTTATCTAAAATCTCAACGGCTTACGCCTCTTGTCCGCATAGCTCTCTTGTCGGTTCTTTGCTATTTTCAACCTCTACTTAGTCATTGCCACCACCTCCATAGTCTTCCGATCCACCTCTGGTCTAATACGTTGGTCGCTTCAAACTTCATCCCACTGTAACGGTGATCCACCTCATCTCCTATGAATTAACTCTAGCAGTTTCTACTACAATTCCTATCACATACCTAACGGATTCTATCCTCTACGGATTTTCCATCATTCGGAAGTTCTGCCAATCTTAAACATATCCAATGGTATATGCAGGATTGCATAACCAAAAGCTTCCCATAATATTCACAAGAAACATGTCATAACCACCACCTCATCCTTGCTTTCCCATGCTCGGAACCAAGTACCTAACCATCCTTCATACTAACATGTGTTACACCTTTTCTCTAGGTGGACGTTCCATTGTTCGTGACTACTAACCTCTTGCTCTAACATTTTCTATTCAATATCAACCCATTATCTTCACAACCTCCTGCTCCCTCGAATCATTCTTCCTCCATACTACTTTTCGCTTGTCTCTCCACAATCTTAATTTCCATACCATCTTATATCCCGTCTTCAGCCTATAATTTAGGTGTTTCCTCCTTTATTCCTTACATCCTCATCAATGGGGAATATGCCCCTCTCACCGGTGACTCTCTCTTTGTAGGAGAATCTTCCTAATATAATGCGTTCTCCAACTATCTCCAAATCTCACGCCAATGCTCTAGGCGTCTTTCTCAATTACCCCTATAGTATGCTCATACCAAACATTAGTCTATCAACGGTATACTACGCTTGCTTCCCATCGTTTCTTCCTTTGCCATAATCCTTCATAAGGCATTCCATACATATTATGCTAACTTTTACGCAAAACCCTCTATTCCATCACATCCGTATGCAATCCTTCCAACTTCTCAACTACGTGACTTCTCATTCCTCTTGAAATGAGATGAATTAGTCAGTCTATCGACTATCACCCAACTCTCGTCGTACTTATTCCTCCACCCTATTATGTATCCCTTTCACCAACTTCGTCCTTACATCGCCCTTTCTAAGCTACTCCTATCTATGTAGGAAGTATAGTCTACGTCCCTTTTCTCCATATGATTGTCCAAGCCACGCAACATACATGTTGACGCGTTCTCTTCTTTAGACAACTCAACTCGTGCAACCTACATCCTTCATCCAAACCACCCTAATATGTCATCCATATAGTTCAAATTCGTCTCAGCTTCACTTCATTCTTCTTATTCCATGTATCATCAACCATGCTTGCCTTTCCCAGATGGTACTTGGACTTGCAATTTTCTTTCATCAGTTAACTCCACCCATTACCTTTTCCAAATGTTCAATCAAGATGATTAAATATATGTTGGAGACGTTCATGATCTGTATAGATCATTCTCTACGTCTCGTACCCCAAATGCCTCTAGCATTCTAGGCAGATATAACAATCCAGCTCCACTAACTAAGTCTATCTAGTTCTTCCAAATCTTTAATTCCCACAACGTATAAACAACCGACTTTCTTTGTCGTTCTCGTATACATCCAAATCTTTGCTCCACGTATCGTCATGCTTCGCGAATTCATCCAGTCCTTCCGATAATTCCAAGATATGCTCATTATCAAATCCACCTCTTCAGCCTCCAAAAAGCTTCATCACCCTTCTTCACTTTGCCCCTTGCTGGTTCCACGATATGCCATCATCTCTGACTACTCGTCCTGGCCAACTTAATCCTAAAACTCACATTTGAAAATCTCACGTATAATTCCCTTTCCTAACAACTCCAAAACCAACTCATAATTCGCCTCACTCTCCTTCTTAGATTTGAGTAGATCAAGATGTTGTCGATGCTCCCGATGACAACTCGTTTATATATTATCATGCACCCCCGGTTCATTGACTCCATGAAAACTGCTAGCGCCTCGACGAAGCCAAAATTATAACCGTAAACCCAAAGCGTTCATACAATATCCTTAGCAGTTTCAACTACGTCCTCCTTACACCCTCTCTTAGAAGCAATACGAATAAATTTCTACCTTGTTCTACTCGCGAAAATCTACACGTATTCTAAAAGACCAATACTTCCTCTTATCAGACCACTCAACCGCTTTTCATAGCCAATCTAGTACTAAGCAACTTAAATTTTACCTTTCATCCGTTGCATTTTCTAACAACTCTTGCTCTTAAAATCATTCCATCAACAATTTCCTTGGAAAGGCACTAACTACAACTCCTCTCACTTCTCCTACTTGCTCTATTTATGGTTGTACCTCACAGTAATAGGCAAACCTACTAAATCTCAGGAAATTTTCGGAAAACTTACATGCCTTACGAACAATCATAAATACCTTTGAGGTATTATATCCCCTTCCAACACTCTCTATGACGCGTTACTTGTGCCAATATCCATACATTATACAAATCTCTATTCATCTCCCTTGGCACTCCTAAGAGACCTCATGGCCACATTAGTTCGTCTACGAACTTTTAACTCTTTCATCCCCACTAAGGACATTCCGACCATTCTCTCAGGGCCACCTACTTAATCATGTAGGCGCAACCAAGTCTTTCATATGTCTACCTCAACACTCCCAATCAATACGAACACAAAACTACATCCTGAATCCACTAGATACGAACAACGAATCAAACCCACGGATAACTAACGACATTTCACATGCACGAGTTAAAACAGACCAAAACCACGAAAACTCAAAAGGAAAACTCAAACAAGTACCAATTCAAATGACTCATGACAAAGAAAAATGATCCAAGAAACACTTAATGGCAACCAAAACATCTTACGCCCTGCGACATATTATTTAAACCGTGCACAAGATCGACTTTTCCAAAAGAATATTTTTTTTTCTTTCCTCACCACATCTATGTGACTCAAACAATCTATAAACAACCTTATAGACGATCTCAAAACTCAACTCAAAGACTAGGTATCCCGTGCATCCCAAATCATAAAAAAAACTACTATTCAAAACTCAACCTTGAACCCGTCACTTGTACCAAAATTTCGATCAAGCTACTGACACCCCATGACTATACATACCAAATATTTTAGAAGTACATTCTGAGTACATAATTTTAGGCTTTTGAATCACCCAAAAAGCTTTAAAAACGAACAAGTTATGACCAAAACAGTCTTATACTAGTTGTTTAAAAAAAACTAAAGAATCCTCTTAGTAATTAACGTAATACTTTTTAAATGAAAAGAAATAAATGTATGTGAAATTTTCATGAACTTTGTTTAGTCTTGCATAAATAATTATAAATGACGTATATTGATTAAGCTCACTTATATAAACTATTTAAGTAGAAAGAAATTTTATTTCGCTTTATTTTAAAGAAAGTCTTTTAGAATTTGAAATAAATAAGTGTTGATTAAAAAAAATCTTATGTTACATCTTGTTTCAAACACGACTCCAACACCTTACCCTTATTTTACCGAATACAACCAACTATCTAACTCTATAGTAGATTTCCAAGTCCCTTTTTTCCAATATATACCGACCAAAAGAAATGTAAGACCCAACACAAAAGATTTCATTATCTCAAAAGAAATCCCAAGTTATTTCAATAGACATAAAACCAAGAACACCATTTTAAAACGTACACGTGAAATACGAAACTCAAAGAATACGCTACAACGAAGGTTTAATATAAAAAAGCGAGCTAGCCACCCTCCTAAGGATACAATCGATAATTGTAGGGGATCATACATATATAGGCATATCGGGATACATATACTTAAATCCGTCTAACATCTACTATACAAGCATGTACTAACCCTCTTTCATGTAATCATACTTAGGAATCCATTGAAGTTGTGGTACTTGTATAACTATGTTGGCCACCATACTTATATAATTACCCTTCCCTAATGCACTCCTTCCTATAATGACACTTATAAGAATTAATACAACACATAACAAATATATCCATCTACTCACATAAGCTCATAACCACATAACCAAAAAAAGTCCAAAACTCCATCCATTAAAATAACATAGTCAAACTCTTGAAATACATAAATCCATAGTCTAGCTAAAACAGCATAGACTAAATCCAAAACGAAAACATAATCAGTTATAAGTCATGTCGCCCATAAGAGTGGAAACAACTTAAAATCCTTCATATCCACCTACTCCTAATAACTCGAACCACCACATGATTCTTAGGGAACATGACTTAAACATCAAAAGAGAAATACTATACCTCACGTACATAAAATAACCCAACAAAAGATAGAAACTAACATGTACCAAATTATGTACCATAATGTACAATTTAAGCAAAATACGACAATGACTAGCGTGGATGATTATGGTTCAACCAGCACTAGTCACACCCCGAAAAGAAAATAACATGTGGCTAAGTATGAACTACTATGGTTCAACCCATACTAGTCAAAACTTAACAAACATCGCAAGTAAAAACCAATAACATCCAGAAAACTTTAATTAGTATAAAATGCACACATACTCCTATGACGCCTATATGTAGGGACCCTTAAGCTATAAACTAGGTTACTAGACTAGGCAACCTAATTCTTTATAACCATTGGCTCTGATACCATTCTGTCACACCCCACCATGGCGGAATATGGGACGCGACGCATGGATATCATCACAACAATAGTGTGTCCATAGCGAGAACTATATGAATTAGAAATGTCATAAAAGGTGACATAAATTTCATGACAATATCTCATCAATGCAGGAGTCTAGGTAAGTATAACAGTCCTACCTCTTACCCAAGACAAACAAATAACACAAACAAATCAACATATAGGTTCATAGTATCACTTACTGAAACAAACAGAAAAATAAACTAAGAAGGAACGGGGATCTCCTTTTAAATGCATTCCTATGCGACTCCATTCCTAGCCACATATGTTCTCACGCATAACCACTTTATCACCTGAAAGAGACACTAAAACACGTCAACATAATGTTGGTGAGAGTCATAGGTTTAGACTCCAACCGAAAATAGATTATAATAAGCTGTGAACAACCATAAACCACTAAACATATGGACAATGTGCTACAAGTATGCATTAACAACTAACATTCAAGATCAATCATTCCAAACCAAATCCAAGGCTCCAAGCCTTACCAAACACCATGGTACCATAGGCGCCCATACACCTATGAACCAATCCCAAGGCCCCGCCTTGTCATTATCCATTGGTCCCATGGATGCTCACACATCTATGTACCTCCCCAAGGCCCCGCCTTGTCAACATCCACTTGGTACCAAGTCAAACCACAATAACTGAGACGGTACGTGTCCCCCGATCCAAATCATAAACACAATCAAGAATCACATAGCAGTTAATCACATAAGTGCACACACAAGTCCATTACCAATCATAAAACATTCACAACATAAGTTATAAAACCAAACAGTGTCTCTCCTATCCCATCTGGAAGTCAAAATCAATAAAAGACATGGGACTGTGAAACTCACCTGATTGAGCTTCTCCAAAAGTCCGCACACTAGCAAAAAGCTAACAAACAAAAGCACACAATCAAAACATGAACCAAACACTAAGATGGCTCATCAACCTATGACGGACATCTAACCTTCTCCCACATATATACCCCATTTATATGCTATAAGCATCTCATTACACCCCTCTATAAAGCCCTTAACTTAGTTTACTTCATAACCCGTCTCGTTAACATTTTACCCAAAACAGTCCCGGTTTTTAGTTCTCTAAACTATAAGACAAACGCCCACCTAACCATACCCATGATCTCTGTAAAGGAAACCATATGCCCTTACATATGTCAGATAACTCCTCCCTTTTGCCCCAACCTTAATGCTACTGTTAAGGCCCCGATATACATATATATATATATATATATATATATATATATATATATATATATATATATATATATATATATATATATATATATATATATATATATATATATATATATATATATATATATATATATATATAAATATATATATATATATATATCAAATCAAATCAAATCAAATCAAAAACCCTTATATAGGAAGGATGGTGAAACAATGCCTTAAATACAAAATTCTATAAAAAATGATTCCATCAAATGCTTCTTAAATAAAATAGGAATTACAAGTGATTACTTAAATACAAAATTCTATAAAAATATATAGAGGAATTATAAATGATGCCTTTAATATAAAATTCTATAAAAATATATAAGGATGGATGGTGAAACAATGCCTTAAATGCAAAATTCTATAAAAATGCACAACAAAAATATTAATTTCAAAAAAACATTAATGTAAAAACGTTATTCATAACATTAACATATACAAAATTTATTACGTCATAAAATTAAAAAATATATAAAATATTTATACAATATTATTAAAGTTCTAAAAAAAATTAATGTAACAAACTTATTCATAAGGTTAACGTATGCAAATTTAATTAACTCATAATATTCTTAAATAAATAAAATATCTTAAACTATGTTATTTTTGTCTATTCTATGCTACATTATTAAAATATCAATGTCATAACTAACACTACATATACTAAACTTCTAACACAAACACACATAAATTCAATTTTCATTAAAAAATATATACTTAAAGCTAGCCCGTCCATCGGACGGGCCTAAAGGCTAGTATATATATATATATATATATATATATATATATATATATATATATATATATATATATATATATATATATATATATATATATATATATATATATGTATATATATATATATATATATATATATATATATATATATATATATATATATATATATATATATATATATATATATATATATATATATATATATATATATATAGTGTAACTTTATTTACAGAACCCATCTTAGTGACAGAACTTGCAGAACTCTTGTTTTTTAAGGCAAACATGTATGTTTGAAAGAGTACATGTATGTTTTTAGAAAATATATGTATTCGTGAAGCATATTTGAAGTTATTTTTGTTAAAATTAAATAAAATTAAAAAAAAAAGATATCCAAAACATACATGTTCGCTTTCATAAACATACATGTAAGCCTTCAAACATACATGTTTGTCTTCAAAAATAAGAGTTCTGCAAGTTCTGTCACTAAGATGGGTTCTGTAAATAAAGTCCCCCTATATATATATATATATATATATATATATATATATATATATATATATATATATATATATATATATATATATATATATATATATATATATATATATATATATATATGCTTCTGCCTATCCGCATATTACCGATTTTGAACATACAAAAACTTTGTTATGATTAGGGGGTCTTACCCTAACTCATTTGCTTAGCCACCCTTTAGGTCTCTTATTTAATATATAAAACAACCACCATGCTCATTATAGGGCTCAAGTGTACTCCTAAGTACCCCAATCACCTTAAAACATTAAATTAAACCCGACGGATTTCAAAACTGTTTTGACCTCCGACTGTTTAACCTGTATTTGACCCACCTCCCGACCTCCAATTTAGTTCCCGTTCCTTGAATTTGAAATCCACTTCAATTACCTATTCAGGGATGCTGGGATCGCAAAATAAGAGTTTGTATAACTCTAGATATGATCAAAACAAGTGACTCAAAAATTTGCCCAATTTTTAAAAACGAATTTAAACATGATTAAACCCTAATTAACATCACTAATAATCACCAATCATTATCCTAATCATGTTAATTTTTATAAAACCCCTAATTACAGATCTATTAAGAACTCTAATCCATCATATAAATTGATTACATAAAACTTGAAGTCTTAATGCTATAAAACAAGAAAACTATAAGAATTAAATCAAGATTTTTACCTCAAATCTTCAAGAAAATTATTTTTGATGAATCCCTAAATTAGGGTTTGTAAAAATTCGGCCAAAAGGGGGAGAATAAGGATGAAAAACTGATTTTTTTGATATAAACATGGTATTTAAATGTTTTATAAAAAGGCTTTTTCAAATTGGGCTCAAGTTGGGTCTTTTGGCCCATTATCCTTTCTTTTTCTTTTCTAGTCGGTTTAAAACCCGATTCATATATATTTTTTTTATTTTTTTTTCTTTTTAAGACTTATTAATATATTATTAATAATACCTTAAGTTACCTTAATTTATTTCAGCTACTAAAACCTCAAAACCGTAAAACTAGTCAATTTACGCGTATACCGTAAAAAAACGTAAAATATAAAATTTTAAAAAAACTATTGAATTTTGAAATAAACTTTTAAACTAAGTCCTAAATGACTTAAAACCATCCCGAAAAATACTCACATGACTAAACACCTTACCCGGGACCTCTAAATGCTAAACCCCAAATCGTAAAAAAATACGATTTACTATAATACTTATACGTATACGTAAAACACTAAAATAACACCATTTCATTTCATAGTCACTAATTGTGAGCTCATGAACATGAAATAACCATTCCTCGATTTACTTATGAGTACTTTATACCTATAAACGATATCCACACCAACCTCTTTCACGCAAAATAACATGTAAACACGCAAATCACATAGTCACACATAAATTAACCTTAAAATAAGACCAAGTGACAAACCTCAAAACCACGGTTGTCACAGCTCCACTACCGCCAGCTCCACTACCGCCAGCTCGATTACTGCCAGCTCCATTCCTAGCATTTGCCATAAACTCAGCCATAGATGCGGCAACTTGCTCCGTAATGACCTACGTACATCTTCCTCAGTCACAGCTCTCTTGGGCGGCATGATTCTATTATTACACAATTCAAAGTATATTAAGCATTCACTAAATGAGGGGTTTAATTAAAAAGGGTCGAATTGATAATCAAGGAAGCAAATATATAATGTATGACATGGAATTCAAGACAAAACATATACATTTCGTATATCATAAACAACCACATAGTCTTAGTTAACTTCCAAGTCATAATTCTAGCACTATACAAGCCCAAAATTCCTGCTAGATCTACTAACCAATATACCGGTTTAGTTAAGGTTTTACAAAAGATACAAAGATACTACTAAAGATAAACTAGTCTACTGAGAACTGCTAGAAGGTCCATCATCATTTTTCTTCTTTGGTATCTTCCTCGGACGATTACAAGACTCATCATCATCAGTTGGGCGCTTATGAATCACTCCTCGCGCAACCATCTCAGCATAAAATCTACTATTCCAATCAACAGATATATTTAACTCTTTTTCTGCCTTTTCGCGCATCGCACGAGCCACACTTAACTGAATCTCCATCGTATTCACCTTTTTCTTCATCTCTGCATACTTACCACTTTCCAACACAAACAATCTCCTAAACACTTCATTCAAACCACCACATCACTCAAACCAAAGTCAAGCAATTCTCGCTCTTTCTCACCAATCTTAGTCTTCGACTCTAATAAAGCAACATGAGTTTGAACAACACCTAAACCACTCTCTGTCATACTACCTTGAACACGGGAAGCATCGAAATCACGTCTCTAGGCCCAAGGTGCAAGTCCATCAATATGAGTAGCCTCTCGAACCCTGGACGACTCTCCTATCACATGCCTACAGGTAGCAATTCCATCGGTGCCATCAGGTGCATCATCATCATCCTCATCCTCCTTTGAATCAGACTCAGACTCGGACGATTTATCACTAGGTAACTCAGAATCAGAATCAGACCACTCAACTGGAGGGGGTAAGGGCTCACCATCCTCTACATCATAAGGAAAGATAAGCTCGGCCTCATCATCATCAATCTCATCACCTATATCTACCTCCTCCTCGTCATCCTTATTGTCATCCTCATTACCTACATTATCTATACCAACCTCATCATCTTCCTCTATACCAACATTATCATTATCATTCTCTACAACATCAATCTGAGGGGAAATCTGATTCTTAATCCTATCATGGGCTCAGGATCCTCAAATGGTTCCTCCTCTTCATCATCTATATCATCTTCTACATTATAATCCACTAAGTCTAAGTAAGGATTATCATCTACGTTAGGTTCAGGAATAGAAGGGTTCTCTACGGGAATATTAGGGTCAGCGATGACAAATCTACATTTTATAATATATCTCGTATTAGCATAAAAATAATCATTAAGCAGTTACATACTGAAACCACGATATATATATATATATATATATATATATATATATATATATATATATATATATATATATATATATATATATATATATATATATATATATATATATATATATATATATATATATATATATATATATATATATATATATATATATATATATATATATATATATATATATATATATATATATATATATATATATATATATATATATATATATATATATATATATATATATATATATATATATATATATATATATATATATATATATATATATATATAAATATAAATTAAATTATATATCAAAATATTTATCTTCTCAATAAGGCTTGTTGGTAACATCAGAGATCTTCAACACCGTTATAGTCAAAACATTTTTAAACATTTTGAGAAAAATGTTTATAGTTAAAAGATTTTTGAAATGTTTTATTCAAAACCTTGGTTTTAAAAATCTTTCGTTCTCTAAAACGAGAGCTCTGGTACCAAACTGTAACACTCTCAAATTTTGTATAGGTACAGCGACAGGGTCAATATAGTGTTACGGGATAGCACAATAACTCAAATTATAGACAATGCATAAAAAGGGTTGTACAAAGTTAAATATAAATTCATTCGAGTACAAGTTTAAAGTTTACATCAGGTCCCTAAGTTTCATAGTCATAAAGTTTACAAAAGATAGTTCGAATGAGTTTTTTTATTATGTGGGCCATCAGAGTCGATCTCCATCCAAGTTACCTTCAAGCACCTGAGATAAAACACGAAAAATATATCAGCGAATGCCGAGTGAATTCATAGAGTTTAGCAAAAACCGTTATATAAAACAGTTATATAAATCAGAAACACAAGCTTAATATCAGTAATAAGACCCCATATTGCTAGTCAGGATATATATATATATATATATATATATATATATATATATATATATTTCATGCTAATGGGACTTATAGTTAAATAACCTAACTTTTAATAATCCATTTCAGTCATCCAACTTGGGTCATACAATCAATCAGGTCCATATCTATAAGCATACAATCGGGACTACTTGTCTTCTATTTTTCATTAAAAACTCACATGTTTTCTCCCTCGTGGGTTTACAAAACATTTCATAAACATTTAAAAGAGTGTGAGGCTATGAACTCACATTGGTCGGGAACGGCGGGTTATCGGCAATTAGGATGTACGATACGTGTCTCGATCACGGAAACCTAGACAAATAATACTCGGTCTTAGACTATCGTCAAATAATATTTATAAAAGTTGTTATGTATATGTAATGATGTCATAACATGATAATCAAGTGGGGGTTTTCTTCCTCATACAATCATTACTAGTTGTTTATATTAGTTAACTTAGGCTTATCATACTAGTTTTAGCCCATTTACATATTAAGGCCCAATAAGCCCATTAAGAGTCCAATATCATTTTATTAGTCCATTTATCTTTTTAAGACCAGGCCCATACTCATATGTTGGGCCCAAGTGGGTTAAGCCCATGAGTAAGTATAATAATATTAAACCAAACTAGTTGGGCCTAGTGGTCCAACAAGGCTAATTTGGCCCATTATGGTCCATAAGTTACAAAGCTTGCTTTTGTCGATTTTTACTTGTCAAAGGTGTTTAGATATCAGTATATGATTTATAAAAATGTTACATTAGACGGGTCCGACCATCTATGTTTTATTTGGCGAAAACGTTAATCTTTCGGTTTTAGCCGAAAAGACGTAAAACTTATATATAGTTTGTAGTTTTAGAAAATATTTGAGTTTTATTTTTATAAAATGTAATGTTTATTTATTATAGTATACAAACTTATTTAATAATAGTTATTATTATTTAGTGGCTTAAACATGTTTTATAATAGTATTTTACTTCAAGTAGCATTTTTATATTATATAGTTTATTAAGAAATCTGATTTCTAAAGTCAAGTCCACCATTTTTATCATATATTGATTTCTACAAGGAGATAGAACCTCAAATTTTAACAGCATAATCTATATGATGTTTTCTACAAATAATTCTTTTATAGCTACTGCTCAAACAACCTCTAAGTATTTTTAATAATTCGTCCAAAACAGACTAGACAGATTGGTACTACAAAAGTGTTTTGGCCATATCTTGCTCATTTTAAACATTCCATTGAGTGGTAAATTGGCCACATATGTAAAAATCAATTATCTATTTGTATATTTAACAATATTAGCCATTTAACCAAGTGAAGATATTGAAACTTACTGTTTTATACAGTCTATGTGACTAGTCATGAACATTTTTACTTGTAGATTTTAACCTTTTTCAACCTAATCGAGTAACACAAAATCCCCACACAATATACTGATCATCATTTATAATCATATACATATACATTTTTGAATAAAATAATTGAATACATTTACAAAACAACAAGGTTATGGAAAGAAATGATCTTGTACCAACCAATATGATAAAAGATTAAGGTTTATGATGAACAAGACTTGGTTTTTATAACGAAATCTTATGATTTAGCAAGACCACGTTTGAGATCACCAAAAGTATGAATACTTCTTTGAATATCAGCCCTAAAACTCCTTGAAATCTCCTTTCTACTTGTTAAAATCACCTCCAATCTTCATTTCTTCAAATGGTTATCAACATATGTAGATTGTGTATAAAATTTATGGTAAATTTTTTATGGTGGTGGTGTTTGGTGGTGTATGTTGGAAGGAAAAGAGGGAAGAGAGAAGAGAGTGGGAAAAATTTTGGCTGGTATTGCATGTATGAGAAAATGTGATGAACGTTTAGTGGTTTTTGGTTTCGTGGTTTAGGAAAGTTTGAGGACAAGTGTCCTTAAGTTTGTATAATCTTGCCACCAAGGTGTGGTGTTGGCTTGTCTTGGCCGCCCATAGTGGGGGCGAGACAAGTCTAAACTTGTTACATCCCTACTAATTTACGGGTACTCCTCGATTCTAGTTTCCTCGATTTGCGTGCCCTCGGGTCGACTTACGAAAAACATTTTTATAAATTATGAATCTACGGCACAAAGCGATTCTAATAAAAATTGTCTCATAAAAAACGGAGCACAAAAGCGTAAATACGTAAACCTAGGGTTCCCGGTTTAATAGTAAAAGACGTTAAATTATGCACGTAAGCCCTAATTTCATCCCGTAAATTTGTGAGTTCATGAACCAACATTAAAATAAAATATAAAAATAATTTACGAGAATAATTTTACTACCTGAAAATATCAGGTTGTCACAATATAGTCCAAGACTGGTTAACAGCTAAGTTAATTAAACATCTAGCAATAACCATTTCAACAATAGGAGAGAAAGTTTCCTCATAATCAATTCCTTCTTTTTAACCACAACCCATAGCTACAAGCCTTGCTTTATACCTTTCTATTTCACTGCTGGATTTTACTTTAGTTTCCACACCTATTTAGAATTCAAAGCAGTTCTACCAAGTGGCAATTCAACTAATTCCCAAGAATCATTTTCATGTAAAACAGCAAATTCTAAATTCATAGCATCCACCCATTGTGGGCTTTGAGATGCTTCAAATAAATTCATAGGTTCACTATTCTTATTCAATTGGGTAATAAAACACAAAGCATCACCTTTGATCCTAGAATATCCCACAAATTTTTTCAATCCCATATTTAACTTTAGATTTAACAACAAAATAATTTCAGTTTTTTGGAAAAACAGAAGGTCTAGAAGACCTTCTTAACCCTTGATCTCCCTGAGCATTAGTATTAGAAGTGTCACCCAAGTTTTCTCCCATGTTTTGAACATGAAGAGGAAGACTATTGTTGAATTCTAAAGTTCCTTCAGATATGTGATTATCATCAAGTGTGGTTGCCTCAATCCCATTTGAGCTGGCATCTATGGTATCATTGTTTGTGGCAATGTCTCCATTGTCACCTAGACTCAAGGGTGGGTTGCTAGCACTTGGTGACCTATGGTCACCATTATGTTCTTTTGTTACTCTCGCATCATCATAGGGAAGCTTAGTGTTATCTAAGTCAAAAAAGGTCAAAGCTTTATCATTTTGGAAAACATCAAAATTTTTCATTATCATTCTTTTTATTCAAAGTACCATCTTTAAAAGGAAATATAGATTCAAAAAATTTAACATCTCTAGAAACAAAAAACTGATGTCTATCAAGACTATAAAGCTTGTAACCCTTTTGAGAATTAGAGAAACCCATCATCACACATTTTTCAGACCTACTGGACAGTTTATCATGACTATTTAAAATAGTAGCAACACAAAGGCATCCAAAAGTTCTAATATGAGAGAGATTTGGGGATGAATTGTAAATCATCTCATAAGGAGATCTACCATTTAGCACAGAAGAAGGTAATATATTAATAAGATAAGTAGAAGTTAGAATGCATTTAGTCCAAAATCTCAAAGGTATTCCCCCCTGAAACATAAGGCAGCTAGTAACATTTTACAGATGCCTATGTTTCCTTTCAGCCACCCCATTTTGTTGTGGAGTGTAAGCACAAGAGGTCTGGTGTAGAATCCCTTTATCATGACAAAACTTTTGAAAGCTATGATTAACAAATTCAGTTCCATTGTCACTTCTGAAAATCTTGACAGTCCTTTTGAATTGATTTTGTAATAGATTGAAAAAAATTTCAATAGAAGTACCAACTTCATCTTTACTTTTAATCAAGTACACCCAAACAGCCCTTGTGAAATCATCCACAACAGTAAAAAAACCTATGACCAGTGCGACTGGTCACCCTATAAGGACCTCACAGATCTAAATGAACAATATAACCAAGAAGTTTAGTTTTAGGATCACTTAAAGGAAATGGTTCTCTAGTTTATTTAGCCTTTTGACATACTTCACATAAATCAGTTTGATCAAAATTAGTAATGTTCAAATGATTCTTAAGAACACTTAGAACAGGGTCTGCAGGGTGACCTAATCTAAGATGCCAATCATGTTAGACAGAGAGTAAGAAGGCACATTGAAGTTATTCACAATCTTAGTACCTTCTATGTCTAAATAGTAAAGACCACCACATTGTCTACCAGTCCCTAAAATAGTTTGGGGATTTAAAAAAATGAGTCACAAAAAAACATTTGTTATCCTTAGCAAGTTTATGAACAAATCTCAGAGTAACACAATAATCAGGTATAACAAGAACATCAAATAAAACCAGGCCATTTGAAAGTTTGAGATTGCCAGTTTTGGAAATAACAACCTCAATCCCATTAGGATGACCCACTTTAATATTTAGGTGAGAAATATCAAACACATTACCCAGTTCAGTTACATTATTGGTCATATGTTGATTTGCCCCAGAATCAACAACCTTTCCTTTATAAGCCAGTTTTGATTTGATGTTAGTGTTAGAACAAAAAAACTTCTCAAAGTTATCATTAAAAACATTGTTGTTTTTAAAATAAATACCTGCCATGTTGGCATGAACCCCCTTTTGAGAATCATTAGCAGAATTCTTGTTACCCTTAATGAGAGAGAGCAAATTGGTTAATTGTTCATCTGTAAATCCAGATGAAGAGGGTGTCCCAATAGAATTGTTGGACACACTTTTCCCTTTGAAATTCCCCCCCTTTCTTCTTCCAAAGTCATTTTGGGTATCCAATGATCTTAAAACACCTATCAATGGTGTGGCCATTATAACCACAGTTATCACACACAATTTCAGCATTAGTATTACCATTAGGTCTATACATATTGTTGTTAGGTGTATTAGGTCTAAATCCAGTGATGCTAGAACTAGGTCTAAAGTTACCATTGTTACCAAAGTTTGGTCTGAAGTCACTAGTATGAGTATTCTGAGGTCTTTGAACATTGTTTCTAGCAGGACCATTACAAAGAAAAGTAGATATTTGAGCCCTTTGTGAGGACCCAGAACTACTACCAGAAGCCATCCTATGAGATTCCTCACTAGAAATGATGGCATAAGCTCCCTTAACATCAGGGAGGTTCTCTCTAGACAGAATAGAACATCTAATACTCATATAAGAATCATCCAAACCCATAAAAAATTGCATAAATTGATTATGCTTTTTAAACTTACTAGAACAAGAACATACATAAGTAGGTAATTCAATCATGGCATCACATTGTTTCCACAAAGCATTCAACTTATGATAATAATCAGAAAGATTGGAACCATTTTGTTTCAAGGTATTAATCTTGTAATGCAAGTTAAAAATCACATACCCATTAACCTTATGGTAAGTTTCTTTTAATTCCTTCCAAACATGTTTTGCCTTTTTAGAAAAAATCTGACCAAGGAAAAGTTCCTCAGTTATAGAGTTAAGAATCCACCCCAATACAACAGCATTAACCCTGTCCCATTGTTTTCCCAAAACTTCATTTGTTATAGATCTTTTACAAGACCCATCAATAAAACCTGTTGGGTCTAAAAAGTTTGGCGTGGCAAAACATAAATGAAGAAAATATGGAGGGGCCTATTTCAACAACAAGGGATTCTTATTTGATAAGAATTCAGCATATCAAAAGATTTGAATAGAAGATTTCTATGTTTGATTTGATTTTATCTGTTGTGTAAAACCTTGGTCCTTCCACTATAAAAGTAACCATAGGTCATAGGTTTAATCATATCATCTATAAAAATGTAAACCTAAAGTGTGTGTATATCTAGACATGGGATTCATTGTATACATGTCTAGATGGTTACTTGTAATTTGTGATGTGTAATGCAAGTAATCGATATATGTTATGTGAAAAACACCTTGTCCAAATGTTTGATTCACTTCCGCTATAGAATTAATCATATGCCTAGTAAGCTCAACGATCCTAGGTTCATGTATTTTGAACTTCAACAATTGGTATCATAGCCCAGGGCTCGTGATACTAGGATTGACGAGGTGTTCGTAGTGTTTACGAGAAGAAAAATATTTTTAGGGTTTTTATTCTCAGATCTATGAAAAACAGTGAATTTGCAAAGGCCATATCTCGTTTGTTAACCGTTAGATCTTGACGAATTTTGGTATGTGTATTCTACACATATGGATTTAAATTCTCACCAAAGTGATTGTCAAGATCTATCTTCAAACTCGAGTAATGGCTCGTCGTTTTTCATTGTAGATTAGGGTTTTGCTGGGCGGTTTTGTGTGCGCAACAACAGTTGGAAGGCCATAACTTTTTATTGAACCGTTGGATCGCAACAAAATTTTTTGTGTGTGTTCTACACACATATATCTAGGTGTCCACCAGAGGGATTGTCCAGATATGTCCCCAAGAAGAAGTTATAGCCTGCCAAAGTTCACAACAGAATGTGTCATTATGTGCAGTTTTCTGTAGACAGCAGTGGTAAAAACGCGATTTCTCCTTCGTTAACCGTTGGATCGTCATGAAATTTTTTCTGTAGGTTCTTGACACAAGTTTCTAAGATCTCACTTAAGCGATCTTCGATATTAGCCTTCAATCTCAAGATACAACTTGTCGAATTTGGCTGCAGTAATGTTATTATTTTAGCCACTTACAAGAGAAAAGTTGCCACTAATGGTTCAGCCGCTGACAAAGCATTTATAAGGCGCTGATAGAAGCTTGTCCGAGATATGATGTTTAGGCGCTGACAATTGTTGTCCAATATCGTACAAAGAGATATTGGACAACAAAGGTCTTGAATAATGAAGGATTTGCTGCTGTTTGAGATTTTTTGTTACGTTTTGGCACACAAAACGAGTTATTTACACACACAGGTATATGGGATCTCTGGTATTATTCAAAATATCATTATGATATTTATGGCTCAGACATATTTCATGAAGAGGTGTTGGATTAAGGGGAAGAATTCTTATGATAAGTTTGATGTTCGAAGTAGATTTTCGCGAGGTTATGTTTTATCTTATCTTTAAATCATGGGTAGCACCCCATTAGTTTGAAGGTAACTTGTTCGTGCTTAAATGTTTGGTGACGAAGACTTGTCAAATCTAGCAACTAGATACCTTGCTATCACTTGAAGGAGTTACATTATCGTGCTCAGTGTCTCACAAAAGGATGAGTATTTTGACAATGGGATCGAGGTCTACTTATATTTTCCTATCAGTATAAGTTCAACGTCACGTGAATAATACAAGACATGGAACATAGGTTTGGGTTATTCTACTTCTACATCAAAATTATTGTATTTATTTTTCTTCAAGGTCATTACACAGAGCTACTTTTGGAGAATCTTAGATTGCATACATTGTTTCCTTCCCTATTTGATGTGACAAAAAGGGGAAGATATTGATGCTTATCTTGAGGGGAAGCAATTTGAAGATCATGTACCATACACAAAAGATACATAAAGAGTTTTGCTGACATCAACTAGGGAAAGATTGTTGGATCTAAAAACTTGATGTGGCAAAACATAAATGAAAAAAATATGGAGGGGCTTATTTTGACAACAAGGGATTCTTATTTGATAAGAATTCAGCATATCAAAAGATTGGAATAGAAGATTTCTATGTTTGATTTGATTTTATCTCTTGTGTAAAACCTTGGTCCTTCCACTATAAAAGGAACCATAGGTTTATTCATATCATCAGTAAAAATGTAAACCTAAAGTGTGTGTGTATCTAGACATAGGATTCAATGTATACATGTCTAGACAGTTACTTGTAATTCGTGATGTTTAATGCAAGTAATCGATATATGTTTTGTGAAAAACACCTTGTCCATATGTTTGATTCACTTCCGCTATAGAACTAATCATATACCTAGTAAGCTCAATGAACCTAGGTTTATGTATTTTGTGTTTTATTTTTACCTTCCAAGGCAAGTAACATAGCATTAGCACAAATCTAATAATTCTCAGTTCTCTTAAGCTTAACAGTAACAACAGTCAAAACAGCTGAATCATTAGGGTGTAAATGTAATAGGTTACTTAAGTCAAGCTTAATGATAAGTGTAACTGGGTCAATTACACTTTCAGTATCAGTGTCACTATGCTCAGACATGGTGACTGGTCAACAATGGTAAAAAAACAACTCAGTCCAATGCCAACAAAGTTCCCAGGCTTCCAAACCACTCAAGGGTGGCAGGTCAAGGGCAAGGCAAAGGGTGATGATCTAATAAAAGGGTAAAAAAATAACTACCAACCCCAACAAAGAACAATAAACAAGCAAAAGCAAAAAACAACAAGTAGTAGTTAAAGAGAGAGTGTGAGAGGTGTTACCGAGTTCACAAAAGCACAATCGAACTGTTACTCTTAGATTCACTTAGTCTAGGAAGTAATAGAACCTCTTACTCACAAACCCTAATTTTCCTTCAAGGGAAAAATAGGGAAAATGACCAAAACTACGAACCACCAACAGAATCACACAACCCACTTATGAAACTACCACCAATCAAATAATCTTTCAAAAAAAGTGAAACCCTAATTCTTTTCTCAAGGAAAATTAGGGAAAATCACCTCAATCAAAAGATAATATCACCAATCGTATAAAACAACAACCAAATGATATAAGTAACCAGATCTCAGAAACCCTAATTTTTCAAAATAAAAATTGAGGTATCAAAAGTTTGAATCTATAAGTAATATTAACAGATCAAGCTATCTTAATAGCAGATCTTCCCAAAAAAGTATGTATTATAAAAAACCCTCAAATTTTTATGAAACCCTAAAAAAATTTCATCGATTTTTAATAACCAGGCTCTAATACCATGTAGAAAAACATGTATCAAATGACCTCAAAACACTTATAACTTTATTAAACAATATTGAAGAACGACATAATGAAAAACAACCAAAAAACTACCAGTGCTACTCACGTGTAGCTCTATTATCTACATGATAATAGTTTTACAATCAAAAAATAAAAGTAAAGATCAAACAAGGTTTCTAAGATCAAGAACAAATAAGAGAGAGAATAACTAGGTGTCAAACACACACACAAAGAAGCTGCGAATAAAAAATAACAAAGTGGAGTTAACCCTAGCTATATTAGCTAATGGTCATATGGGCTTAAGAGCCGTTGTGTATGTCTATGGATTGGTCCAAGAGTCCAGTCCATCAACCAAGAAACCAATGCTGCCAACTTTAGTCCCTAAACAAACAACATAAGCATATTAAGTCCTTAAAGAAATAAAGGGTTAACAGATTAGGATAGAATTTTAATAGTTGTTGCCAATAGCTATGTTCAATGAGTTGATGGCTGGTCGGTTGCTTCCTGCAATAAGGTTGACTTTAAGTTTTTGTCAAGTCATATTGCACATAGTTATGACTCAAGTTAAGCAAAATTACGTGTGTAAATCTTTAGTCACATACTATAATGTAAGAACCATATGAATCTTCTACCGTCTTTTTCATTTTGTTAACTCAAGTATTATTCGCGATTGCCCTTAACAATCATGGTGCATTGCATTTAACCGAACTTTGAAGGCCAAAATGAAGTACCTAAATTTTATATTTTCTAATAACTTGAAGTGATAAATAAAGACAATGCACGCACACACAAACATACAATCAGCCCCTACTCAAAAAATAGTTAGCATAACAGCTTCTTTTCGATACACTATTGACCGATTTTCTATCCTTCATATTCTTTTCAAAGAGATGAAAACTGAAATTTTGGTTTTCAGGTTATAAAATGACCCTATTCATTCATACCTTCACATTCCGATTCGGCTCCATTCCAGTGAAACTCTTCCTCAAGAAAGGCAGCAGATGAGTCATCGAAGAATTCAAATTGCTCACTAAGTGTAGCCTAAAGTCGCCAAACTTGAAGGAATTGTAAGAAACTTAAACAATTAAGCGTAATGATCGTTGGAAGCACTAGTTGATTACCCTTGCAAGAAAACAAAACATATATAAAGGATGTACCGTGGAAAAATCTGTATAATAACATATCTTGTGTAATAGTACATGAGCTGCACGAATATGCTGCCTCTTTATCAAAGTGTTTTGTTTGAAATGCAGGAATGGGGGCTCTCGAATGGCGTATTGGGGAAGTTCCTGATGTGACAGCAGAAAGAGCCCGAACCTCTTGTGTAGGTTCACGACCAGCATTCTGTAAGAAAGGTACTAAATCAGGCCCTCCAAACTCCAAAAGTTCATCTTAAAGCCAAAGATTTATCAGGGTTCGATACAGATAATTGTGAAAGAATCTATCATTTGATTGCATGCCAAGTTTAATAATTTGGCATGTATATTTATTTTAAGCAGCCTAGTTTCTTTTTTTTATAAAAAACCTCTTTTTACCTCTTTTCTCTGAAGCGGGGAGAGGTTTTTTGTTTGTTTTTTGCAGACAAAAGAGTTAAAAAGCTCTTTTTTCCTCTTCACAATATAAACTAGCATCTTCCTCTTTATTCCTCTTTTCTTCTCTTCTTAATACACAAACACCATCACCATTGTCCTAACACCACCTCTTTTCTTTTCTTTTTTTCTTCAAAAGCAAATGGTCATCTTTTTGTAGATAAAGACTTTAGATATACCTCTTCTTCTGTAGACATGGTTTGCAGATGAAGAGGAAAAAACTCTAAAAAAACAAACGGAAGGGAACACTATGCAGATGGTCTAATGAGAGAACCAAACTCTCTTGGTGTAACTTCTCCTTTTAGATAACACAAAGTATTGGTGATAATCTCATAGCAACGTTCTCCTTAAGCAAGTGCATGGTCTCGCACTCCATCTTCTATTTGATCGTAAAAAGCATAACGCCAGTGCCTTCTGCAAACGAACCACTGCTTCATGAAATCTTAAATCCTCAAAATGCTTGTATACACTTTGAAGACCTGCATACTCAGTAACTCCCCTCAATTTACTTAAGCATCTCTCGCGAGGGTTTCCCTCTCATCATTGTTAGAAACAACAACTCTTTCAAGGTACTTCAAAGCCAAGTAAAATTTGTAGCCTTTCTGTAACCTACCACTAATATCAGCCACAGTTCCCCTAGAGTGTAGACCAGTATAAT
The DNA here is from genome assembly GCA_025667525.1 of Glebionis coronaria. NCBI lineage: Eukaryota > Viridiplantae > Streptophyta > Magnoliopsida > Asterales > Asteraceae > Glebionis > Glebionis coronaria. The sequence goes on from CM046881.1 coordinate 467,282,543, forward strand.
ACTCATCGGAGCAGACACAAGCCTGGTAGCAAGTGTACCGCCCTCTTAGAAAGATACTAGCTGGTGGAATGTCAACTGAACCAATGCCTGCTTCGTAATTCCATCAAAATATTGAAGAAACCAAGTCACGTCATGTTGAAGAAACCACATCTAAGAAGCAGCTGTCTTACACACTCCATTGCCTTCACCTCCATGGAAGCTAGTCCAGCTGATCTGTATGGAAAGCGTATCCGAGAGTAAGGGCTATATGCCATTAATGAGAATTAACTAGTTGTATACATATAAAGTCAAATATGTTGTAACATTTGTGGCTTGTTGTATATAAAATACTTAATATCCAGCTGACAAATTTGACCCATACGTGTAGTGAAGTATCGATGAGTTATGGACTTATGTTAAAGTTTTGTTCTTTTTTTATTCCTCTCTTTTTTTCTGCCATTTTGAAGTGTGTCAAGAATCCTATTTTTCAATTCTTATGACTAACTCATCCTTCTTCTATTTAAGAAACATTGTAAATAATATAACACAAACACTACTACCAACACTGATTTAAATGTTTCTTAAATCATAGACTGCTTTATTTCCCCTTATTAATCAAGTTTATTTTTAACAGCTACAAGATCATCTGGGTGTGTTTGCGGGACAACCCGACCTACCAAGTTTAACAAGACTTGAATTTACATGTCTCAAACGACTCTCATATTAACCTATAAACCAGTTACCTAACTTGCCTAACATGACCATTTGGCTACAACCACTGATATGGTTGACAAATGTTTACCCTGTATACTAAAATTGGGCATAGTCAATCACTAAAACGTAGCAATAAGAAACAGAGATAAAGATTCATTACCCTAAATTACTAACATAAAATTAAATATATAAGATTACCTAATTAATTATATTAATTAAATCAAACTCAATGAATGAATCAAGCATCCTAACACTAAATAAAAACTAGTTACCAAAATTTCTGCTCTAAAATAGATAAGGGTGTATTGCTTCCTGAAATTATGTTGGATCTGATAAACCGCAAGATAAGCCTTATGGGAGTAACTCCTGCACCACGATCCCCACATATCGAAGGCGCCAAATATTTACAAAAAATCGCGTTATTTTTTCACGTTTGTAGATAACCGTTCTTGTAGGAGCAACTCTATGTTGTATGTTAAAGACAAAGAATACTCCGTATGTTCTTATCGTTTTACTGTATTATTTTTTTAACAAAATTATAGTTTTATGATTACTCAATGTATTTTTCTAATTATACTTTTCCAATACATGCACTATTATTATTATTATTATTATTATTATTATTATTATTTTTTTTTTTTTTTTTTTTATAAACTTCACTTCATTAGAATAAAAATATCTTACAAAAAGTTAGTGGGGAGCCGAGATACTATCTGAGCCCCCACTCCTTTATTATTATTATTATTATTTTTATTATTATTATTATTATTATTATTATTATTATTATTATCATTATTATTATTATTATTATTATTATTATAACCATCACTTTATTAGAATCAAAAAGGGATATACAACAAATTGAATGGGAGTCGAGATACTATCTGAATCCGCTTTAGTAGCGCAACTGCATCATCCTGTAACTCACCTAGAGAAGAGAAAGAAAAAGGAAGAAACCCATATCCGAGAGCTGCACACTTAGCCATATACTTGCATCGTTTACGTTATGAAGGATCAATCACAGCTCGGCCGGGTTGAAAGTCATTCATCCCCGTTCGAGTCAAAGGAGAAGAACTAGTCAAATCTACACAAACATCTTTACCTCCATCCCACGAATTATAATTTTATTTATTAATCACATAAAATTGGAAGGGAGTCGCGAAATAATCTGCGCTCCCGCCCCCTTTTGAATACAGAAACCAAGTGTAGAAAATAGAAAAGAGCCACTCCTAGCATCATTAGAATGACAAACATATAAGCGCTTGAGACGCGAAAGAGTAACCAAGGCTTCCTCGTCAACCTCCCCAAAAGTAGAGAAGGCAAAAGGGATGAACGAATAACCGTGCTCTGCACAAATACAAGAATACTTCCTCCTTTTCTTCTTAGCAGCAGTCCGCAAAGCAATCCCGGGGACCCACGAATCCAAACCCGCACCAGCAAACGGAGAGACACCCGTAACATCCAAGCAAGCGGCTTTGCCTTTGGACCATTTATGCAACAATATATCCGCTGGACGAAGGTCTCCTCCATCAGCTGAAAGAAATCCCAAAGGAGCCTCTATTCGTACAGAAACAGCAACTCTAGAACAGATATCAAACAGCATATCGCGCACAAGATTATGCCGAAACTTCACACCCACCTCACTAGAGCAGTGAACAGAATGGTCACCCCACTGGTCCATCCGATGTACGTGACAACTCGGACAAGAAGAACCATCAGGAAACAAAGGAACCGCCACACGATAACATAGGAAAGCTCTAAACTGACGTGGGTTCATCTACTGCCCCAGTCCATCAATAGGAATAGTAAAGAGATAATCCTGTGCATGAGGAGCACGCACACAGCTAAGAAGAGCTCCTTGGCGACAACTCAAACTATATCGTGACGAAAGAAGTCCATCAATGATACCAAAATATCTCATTGCCAAAGACTTCATAAACTGGGGGGCAGGAGAAATAGAGGTAGCAGAGAGAGAATCAACACCACAAAAAGTCAAGAAAGCATCCAAGACAGACAGAACGATAGAACCCGGCGAACCAATCTCAGTCCTAGCAAAAATGCGATCCTGCAAAGAACTAGACTGCAAACGAGAGGCGATGAAGGTAAAATACCTGACATCCTGAGCACACGAGACTCCAAGACCACCAAGTCTAATGGGCAGAGTGGCAAGCCTCCACTGCCAATATCCAAACCCGGGACCTGAACCAGTAACAATCCCCTCTAACGAAGTACGTAAAGCTTGATCAAACTCAACCTTAGCACCACCAAGAAATCCAGGAGGACAAGTCCTCAAAGCAAAAACCAACTTCGCAACCCATGCACAATTACAAAGAAGAAGAAGCTCACACTGCGGGTCATTAAGCCTACGAATAGCATCGAGCTGAGAAATAGATTTGGAAACTCGTCATGCAACAAAATCACAAGAAAACTCATAATTCCTGCTAACAGACCCCCTAAGAAGCCTAACACCATGAATCGGGCGAGATAACGAAGCAGGAAAAAGACCAACCTCCAGACTGTGAGGATCCTCCACCAGCCAAAAAAGCTCAGTCTTATCAACATTCATATGCAACCCACGAGCTGGCCCATCAGCACGAATGATATCTAAAGCCTTGGCGACCATAAGATTATCACCAATAATAGAACCATCATCAAGGTACCACGCCTGAAGGGAAAGCTCACATGCATGATGAATAGTATGAATAAGCGGATGCAAAGCCAGGGAAAATAACAAAGGACCTAAAGGATCCCCCTGCTGAACCCCCTGAGAAGACCAGAGAACCGTATCTCCATAATAAAGTCGTGTAGGCCGAGAATAACAAAACTCCACCCAGGGAAAGATAGCCGAACACCTCAACCGAGTCTCCTGAAGGATGGAACCCCTATCAACCAGATTAAAAGCATTCTTAAAGTCCACCAAAAGAATAGAAAGCCCAACCTCATTCCCCCTAGCTTGCCCAAACCTACTAACAGAATGAAGAACGACCTCACACCCACCGGGCACGCCTACACCAAACTGAAAGTCATGTAAATAAGAAGACATCAATTCATCAACAGAAGAAGAGGCAACCTTAGAGACAAGCCTCCTCCACACAGTACCAATGGCAATGGGCCTAATACCACCACCAGGCTTAACAAGTGGAGTCAAAGGAGTACTAGCAATGAACTCCCCAAGCTGCCCGGACATTTCCAGAAAGAAAAAGATTAACAACCCCAGTGATGGAAACTAGCAGGTCATCAGCCATAGCCGAACTAGCTCCCCTCCAAACATCCACCAAATGCTGAGCTTGAAGCCCGTCTTGACCACAAGAAGTACCTTTGGGGAAACTCCGAATCTGGTTCAACACCAGATCTTTGTGAACCACCAGCACATCCACCACACGTGGTGAAGAAGGCACAACCGGAGGTGGTGCAAAAGGATGCTTGGACTCTAACTTAGCCCGAGTATCAAGAGTATCGGGAGCAACACCCGAAGAAGTGAGGAACTTAATAACAGCAGAAAAATGACCATCTCCCAATTTCCTCTTGCATTGGGAAATATTAGCCTCCAAAGAATCCTTAGGAATCAAAAACCCGTGCCCTAAAGAGGAAGAGGCAACTAAACAATCCCTAATCAAACCAAGCCTCTCCCAAGGATCCTTCCATCGAATAATGGCTCCAGAAATATTAATAAACTGACATCGTTCCCTCTCACTGGACCGTCGTTGAGCTCTACTGGAAGGCATAAACACAACTAAGGTACAACACGGCAAAATAAGAAGCTCAACCCACGCATCTAAATCACCAAAAATATTATTATTATTATTTTATTATTATTATTATAAAAAAAAATATGATTCACTTTTTTATTATTATTATTATTATTAGAATTTTCTATTTTTTATTAAACATCAATTACTTTATTAAAATAAAAGAATTTACAAAAATTTAGTGAGAAGTCAAGATATAAAGTGGGCTCTCACACCTTTATTAGTATTATTATTTTATTATTATTATTATTATTATTATTATTATTTATAATTCACTTTATTAGAATAATAAGATTTACAAAAAATTAATGAAAAACCGAGATACAATCTTAGCTTCTACTCTTTTAGTTATAACAAACCCAATCCCATTATTATTATAATAACATCACTTTATTAGAATAATAAGATTTTACAAAACATTAGTAGAAAGCCAAGATATTATCTGAGCCCCATTCCTTTAGCAATAGCAAAAACAATTAGATTAGTTATTATGAATTAGGTTTTGTTTAACGGTACAATACATGAAATCCCATTCTTGAGTTAAACAATCAAAGGTACAGGCTTCGGGACTCAAACCACTAGGATAGACCCTGAAAGAAAACTTTTAGAACTTGTGGTTTCACACTAGATGGCAAACCTAGATTTTTTTTCTCTTGATAGAATTCTATCAGGTAAAACCTTCCCCGGGCTTTGGAAGGAACCAAGTTGGCTGAATTAGAGCTAGTTACGCCAATTAGCTAACCGTGTCTATATGATGATCAAAAAAAGAAATTAACTCGTAATCGAACTTGTATTAAATGAATTTGTCTAGTTTCATTCAATCAACAACTTATTAGATTACTTACAAACATAAAACAACTAGTGTGTAGGCATTTTTTTCTTTCAAAAAGGGGGATTGTCTCGTTAGGGTTTTATACATTTACCATGTCTTTTTCACATTTTTTACAACATGACCAAATCTGAAACAATATGTATTGAATAGCATAACACCAAGTCTCACATAAAACATAAACATTATAATAATCGGCACAAGTTAATATATTATATAACATTTGAGCTTTTTGTAGAACCAAATATGTAACTATTACATTCAATTCTTGTTTTGGCGGGTTTGACTAAATCAAAGAAGAAGTTAACCATTTCACATATCTATTTGGCGGGAAGTAGTTGTTGCCGCTTGTTTTTTTAGGCAGGTAATTATTTTATATGGGCTTCTGGTAATTATTTTATATGGTTGAGTGTTAATAGGGTGGCAATAGCCTGTTAACACTCAATAGACTTTGGACATACCAAAGTGTTTAGGTGGGAACTATTGAAGCAACCTATTGTACGAGGCTATGAAGAAAAGAGAAACTTTGTCAGCTCTATTTCCCTAAAGCGTTGTAACAGACAACCAAGAATAGAAGAGCATCTTGTGACAGATGTCTGACATTGTCTGTTTTGTTTAGTCGCTATCAACCAACTATCAAAATCAACCTCGTACCACTATAAGTAAGGAAAGTAGCATAGAGTTAATGTCGTTCACTATGTTAGATTTCACACATTAACTCTCTTAAACTTAACGAACAATCAGTTGTGCATGTTGATGTAGAGTTTTTGTACCCTTTAGGAAAAGAGCAACAAAATAGTGGTAAGCGTTAAGTGTCGGTTTAGGAAAACCGAGCACTAATGACCCTTGTGAAAGTTCGAGTTCGTTCTCGAGGAGGCACGTGCGTTGTATAATGATTTTGATTGTAATTTTATTGGGAAAAAGGAAAATAAAAATGGGGTGAGAAGAGAAAGACGGTTACGAAGACGGATCGAGCTAAGACGAAAAGATCGTTCACGTAAAACCGTAAAATGCTACAAATTAGAAATTTTAAACCTAAAAATTAATTAAAAGCTTAAACTAAGTCCAAAATAATATAAATAAGAATAAAAATCCAATAAAAATATTTTAAACCCTTTTATTAATTAAATATTCAATTTTAAATGCTAATTAAAGCCCTAAAATTAAATATAATTAATCAAAATGTACAAAATATTATTTTATTGAACAAATAACTTACTTATATTATCTAAAGACTAAAAAGTATTTTTCCTAATTTCTAAAAACTATTTTTCTATTTTTAAATCACTAAAAACTATTTTAAACCTAAAATAATTATAAAAATAATAAAATAATGCCAAAAATAATTTAACAATTTTAAAAATCCTAATTTAAACAGAAGAAAAATGAAAAAGTTTGAAAAATATTAAATTTTTCACTAAAAGACAAAAGCAGTTTAATAAAAACCCTAATTAAACTAAATTAATTCTAAAAAATAATTAAAAGATGAACAATAAAAACTTTTTATACTAAAAAATCTTAAAATCTTTTTCTTAATAAAAGAAAAATGTTGAAACTGACAAATATTGATTTTTGGCACTAAATGCCAAAAATAGAAATAATAAAAGTAATTAAAATAGCAATAAAACCTAAAAAATAGCAAATGAACAGTAAATAAAAATCTAATTAATCAGAAAAATCAAAAATTAAATTAGAAAAATAATGGAACTAGTTTGAAAGTCTAATTCACAAATTTGCCCACTAAAGACAAAAATTCTAGAAATCTGATAGTGACACCTTGCTGGTTTTGTTTTCTAGTGAAGCAGTACTAAAAATTGTGCTACCAGTGGGAAGTTTGTTCCCACTGCTAGTGTATTTTTTGGTCAGAAAAGCAATAAGCTTAGGAAAGCTTATTGTGAGTGCTTATTTTGGACAATAAGGCACCCTTATACGCAGTTGAGTATAAGGAATCAATGGAAACACAAAAACACACAAGTCACTTAACAAATTCAAGCACAAAAAGCCCTAAATGTTTCTGATTAAGCTTATGGGGTTACTGATGAATAGTGTGCTGATGCACTTGGCACAAAAGTGAGATTTAATTGCTAAAATCTTGCACATAAGCTCACCAGATGACTTATAAGCTACACACAATCCTTAAATCTCGTAATAACTAGCAGCTTAATAAATTTGGTGGCAAAATTTCAACAAAAACAGTCCTAAAAGGGACTTTTTGGTTTTGACTGTTTTTTCAACATTTTAACATGCAAATGAATTCCAAACTTCACCAAACAGAAACCCTATGACTCATATTACTTAGTAACAACCAAATAAGTGTTTTTAACCAGGTTTTAAGCAAGTTTGATGTCAATAAACCCAACTTAAGCCTTAATCCAAACACCCCTTAAAATTTCAGGAACTACTATTTTCAAATCAAGTAAGATCAACACTTAACCACAGTGATTGAACCTTTATCTAGCATGCATAAGAACCCAAAATAATCATGAACAAATAGCTAAATACCATCTAAACACCTTTCATGCAATCTTCACATAAATCACACAAATCATGAACTAGAAAAATGAAACAAGTGAACAAGGGATTATACCTTGTGGGACCCACATCCAGGTCCCACCAAGGCTGCTATGCCTTCTCCAAACAGACCCGGGTCTGTGCAGATCCTTGGACAAAACAAGCTCCAATGTATTTCCTGCTAAGAAAGAAAATAGAACACAAATACCAACTTTCTGATTTTTTTAAAACCTTTCAAACCTTTTTCACAAACTTTGAACCAATGAACAACTTCTGAAACTCAAGATTCCAATCCACTTTCACTTCATAGAATCTTGGATTTCTGAAAATTGCTAAACCTTTTCAAAAACCTTTTTGAAAATTCAAACACAAAGTGTTTGCAAATATAATATGGAACTCAGATTCTTCACAAATTAACACCAACTTTTAAAAATAATAAAAGGAATTATATTTTAGCCAAAAATACCAACTTTATAAATTTATAAAAAGGGATTACAAAATTTTGAAAAATCTGGAACAAATGAATAGGGACACATGCGTCTCCTATTTATACAACTGAAAGGAAAATTCTAGATAACTAAACCCTAGCTATGAATTTCCATTGCTGCCCTTGTTGTTGACTGAATTCTTGGTCAAAGAAGGTATCTTGTGAGCCTGTTGGAACCATGTGGGATGTACAACTGTTGCTAGTGATGTTTGAAGGCATATTAAGCATTAAAATGATCTTGGGGGCTAAGGAGTGAAGTTGGTCCATTTATTCTTCTGAAGTTTTGGAGTTTGTGGTAAGGGACATGGCAGGGGTGGCATGTGGGGTGGTCTGGAGTGGTGATGTGGCATGGTTAAGAGTGGGAAAAGGATGAGGGTTTAGTTAATTAGATTTCTGGAAGTAATTATCAAAAACCCCTTTGATTAGCTGTTGATTCATCCTGGGGTTTTTTAGGGTTTATGGTGGATTTGGGGAAAGTTTAATCCAAATTGGGAAGTTTAATATTTGAATTTGTGTTTTGGTGGGAGTGTTAACTTAATAACTGATTAAGTTATTAAGTTGTGGGTGGAAAGCAGACGTGGAGGCTAGGAAGTGTGTGATTGGTTGGTGTGGGGTGAGTGGATGATGTGGGAGGCTGTGATAGGAGGGTGAATGTTTGGCTGTCTCCCATTTTTAGTCCCTATATTCCCATGATGTTGTCCTTTGGTGAATAAACTTTGTCAACGCCTCATTATGCTTGTAACAAATTTTGCCAACTTGCTAAAAATGGCCCATCATAGTTTCAAACTTTTTCCAAGGACCACTTATGTAATTTAAGCATTCTTCAAGGGCTAGATATGCATACTCTTGGTAATTTAGGGACCCTAATGTAATTTATGAGTTTTACAAGGGAATAAATTGCCAAGTCTTCCAAAGTTGAGGGATCATTCTTGCCAAATCTTCAAACTTCAAGGTCTTGATAGGAAAATCATGATTCGGGTCTGGTTCATTGTGCGGCTTTGTTTCCCGTGTTCGTTTTTGAATGATTCTTGAGATCTTTTTGTCTTTTCCTCAATATCCGTACCTAAAATACACAAGCAACAAACACGAGCATATATTTGGCAGTTTTAATGATATTTTATGCATTTTAAGCCCGATTTGGACGATGAGACTATGTATAAAAGCAGTCTCATCACCCCCCCATACTAAACCGTTGCCGTGCCCTCACGCAATGCTAGAATAAAGTATCGTAGCACCTCCAAATCTCATTTTTATTAACTTTATTGAATGATAAACTAGCTACACTACTACTATTACTACTACGTGCGTTTTAGACATAATGTATGATTTTCATCGCAAAATGGGACGTTTAGGTTCATAGAATAAGAACACGTGAATGCTTCGTTAGAAATAATTTCATCGTCCTCGATTTTCACCTTAATTCCATGCCAAGCGTGCAACGAGATCATTGTCATTTTAAGTTAGTAATGCCAACACTACTCATATGCCCTAATCACGTACTTATCCTCCTATTATTCCTAAGTTGTTATCTCTTATATTTTATTTTGTCTTGAATGTTTCACGAGGATACATTGTTTGACTTATGCGATAATAGAGATTCAGGTCTAAAAATAGAGTCCTAACGGTGTAACTAAGACCATCAAATCTATAACCCCTCCTAATAGACAACGATGTTAAAAAATTAAGTTGACAAGAAGAATCGATAAACACGGTTTTATAACGGTTTTGAACATGAGACTTATTACCAGGACTTTTATACGCCCCCTAACGGAAGGGCCTTATTATCTTTGGTTTACCTCCATCTTTTATTCAACTTCTCCATGAAGCTTTTATTATGACTTCGGTCTTGCCTTGCCTTTTATTATCCGCCTCATCGGTGGTTTTATTAGCCAAAGACGTATATCCTCACGCTAAAGCGAATTTTGGATCTTTAAAGCTTCAAAGATTAAGGCTTGATTCACTTTCAGTTTTGCATAGATTTTTCGGCCTTGTGGGGCTTCAAATTGTTTGCTAGATTTAGGTGAGCACTTGAAATCTTATTATTGGGTGAAGCTTTCGATTATTCGGGTGCCTGATAGGTGTGTAAACACCCATCCTTTTACCACTTAATTCGGGCTAAAACGAGACCAAAACACATATTTAATATCATTTGTTTGGAATTATGCGTGGTTTTTGTGTTTATTGTGTTTTCAGAGCCAACCGGATGAATATTAAAGAAAACATGGGATTGCACAGGTTTTACTGAAGAAAAGGACTCAAGTTAAGGTCTATTGTCCAAGAGATGCAAAAGATTTGAAGTCACTGGGCCTATTCGAAGATTTATCGAAGAAAAGGACCAAAGACGGAAGATTTACATAAGTCGAAGAAACTCAAGTCTATTTAACGAAGAAATTAAGAGACGAGTTGGATTTAATCGACGAAAAATCCCGAATCAGAATCGAAAACGTCAACTTTTCTGAAAAGACGAGAAGACAAGAAGAAAGGGAGAAAGCCCACTCACCAACCAACCACTAGGACTATATATAGATTCTCCCTTCACATTTTAGGGAGTGAGTTCATTTTTCTTTTTCCCAGTTCCTTGTTCGTAGCTTCACCAACACCATTAGGGTGTTTGGTGATTTTTCATTTTCTTTCCATCTTGTAAGTGTTTAATCTTTACTCTTGTTACCTTTACATTAATCCTTTAATTCAATCTTTTCATTCATCTTGTTCATCTCCATTTTTATTCAAAGTTCTTAAGTTTTTATTTGATTCAAGTTTGATCTTAAAAAGTTGTTGATTTAGTGTTTTTATTGTTGGGATTTATAACTTATGGTATTTAAATGATTTGTGTTTGATTTGGTAAAACCTTTTTGATTATTCGAGTTGATTTGGATTTAAAACCGTGTCCCTGTTCTTGCGCATCTGCTGCTGTTCTTCATTCGAAACTTTCCTAACAGAACATATTTTCCGAATAGTCGATTTCTTATTTCCCTTACTCGGAATATCTCAGGTATTCCGAACAGAACTTATTTTTCCGAATTGGACAATTTTCCGCATAGACCTCTTTTTCCGAATTGAGCACTGTATTCCGAGTAGGGAATATTTTCCGAATAGGCTCACTTTTCCGCATAGTCCTTTCTTTCCTCATAGGACATTATTTTCCGAATAGAATTTATTCCGAATAGAAATGTTTTTTCCGCATAAGGGTGTTTTTCCGAATAACCTGAACTTTCCGAATAGCATTCCTTTTCCGCATAGACAACCTTATTCTGAATAAGCCCACTTTTCAGCATAGACATACATTCCGCATAGGGCCTTGTTTTCCGAATTGGGCATTATTCCGAATTGAGCTTCATTCCGCATAGACTATTTTTCAGTAAGGGTACTTTTCCAGATTTAATTCAATTCAAGTATTATTTTTTCATTGTTGATTGTTTTAAGTTTATAACATTATCATTTTATTCATTTCCCTGTTTAGTAGATTAGAAAACCAAACCCACTTTTTGTCACCAAGAACAAATCTTTTCACTTTAAACTGATATCAATTCGAGAGGACATCGAGAGAAATAATTGAACCCCAATGAAAATGATTGTATCAAATGGCGCCGCTTCCGGCTCTTCTCGTTAAGATCAAAAGTTTTTTGTGAGAACTTGGATTTTGGGATCCGTTCCCCGTGAACGTTACTTTTTCATCATAAAAATTTTCAAAAAATCCTAAAAAATATAAAATTTTCAAAAATACAAAAAAAAATAAAAAAACATAAAAACCAAAAATATTTTTGCCTTGTTTCTCTTTGTTCGTTCTTTTGCAGGTGTATGCGCACTCGATCCACGTCTTATCAAGAGCCCGAGCCTCTCGATCACTTAGACATGGCCGGTGTACCACCTCCAAACAATAATAACAACAACAACCCGCCTTTCAACAACATGAACAATAACAACAACAATGAGCCCCTTCCGGATAATCGCCCGATGATTGAATTGCTGCAAGCTCATGTCGATGGCAACACGGATCCAATTGTTATACCACCAATTGCCGCCAACAATTTCGAGCTAAAATCAGGCTTTATCCAGATGGTCTCCGCTCAACCATTCTTGGGACGAACCATTGATGATCCACACGACCATATCAAGAGATTCTTGCAACTCACCAACACTGTCAAATTCAATGGTGTTCCACAAGAGGTTATAAGGTTACAACTTTTTCCCTTTTCTTTAGAGGGACAAGCCCGGCATTGGCTTGCTAAGGAACCGCCACAGAGTATTCTCTCGTGGACGGATTTGGAAACAAAGTTTATCAATTACTTTTTTCCACCCTCTCGTACTACCGCATTGCGGAATGAAATCATCAATTTTGAACAAAAGTACGATGAGTCGTTCAATGAATCTTGGGATCGTTTCAAAGATCTTTTAAGAAAATACCCACAACATGGTTTTACCAAAGTACATCAAATTAATACTTTTTACAATGGTCTAAGCATGAGTGACCAAGATTCACTGAACAGTGCCTCGGGGGGTAATCTATTGGCTAAGACTTCCAATGCTGCTTGGGACATCATTGAGAATAAATCTCGTGTGCAAACCAAGAGTATTCGGACCAATGTTGCTAGTGCTAGCACTAATGACAGCGACAAGCGACTTGACAAAATCACCACGCTTCTTGAATCGCTTGTCACCCACACCGTCAGCAACAACAACAGCAACAACGCCAAAAACGCTCACGTAAATGCTGTCAGCCAACCTTGTGAGATATGCGGTGGTCCTCACTCCTACACCACTTGTACTGCCACCCAAGACTACCCTGCTGAGAATGTGAATGCGGCATATGGCACCTATCAACAACCTGCTTATCAAGCTAGACCTCAAGGTGACCGTAACTTGCTTAGCTACCGCAGCAACAACTATCTTTCACCACCTGGTTTCCCTCCTGCCAACCCAAACCAACAACAAAACCTTAATCGCCCTCCTCAACAACAACAACAGCCTCGACAACCATACATCCCTCCTCACAAGCAGCAACAACCGCCTCAACGTAACAATCAAGTCTACCAACAACCTGCTTACCAACCACCTGCATACAATGCTCCTCCCAACCAAGCCACCACTGCATTACACCAAGAGGTTGCAACCTACATGAGAACCAATGATGTGATAGTGGGGAATCTCCAAGAGGAAGTGCGCAATTTGAAAGCAGACTTGGTCAAGCAAGGAAATGATTTAAGAGCCGAAATGCGAAACACGTTGGATAGTCAGACGAATGACTTGAGGAACATGATGGCTAGTTTCTTCCAAGGTAGTCAACCCTCTTCTTCGGGTACTCTTCCGAGTAACACTGTTGCGAACCCAAGAGGGGAGATGAAAGCAATCACCACTCGAAGTGGTAAAGGTACCAAGGAACCCGAGCTTCCTATACCTCCACCGGTGATTGTGACTAAGGAGAACGAGTCACCTGCTCCTATTCCTCCTCCTTCTCCTTCCCCAATTTCTCCACCTCTTCCTTCTACCCTTCCCCCACCCGTGGTTGTGAGTGATCCTATTCCCCTAAAGCCTTCCTCTTCTTCCAATATACCTTATCCATCTAGGTTGAGGAAAGAGAAGCAAAAGAGCAAGGATGATATTCAGGTTTCGAACTTCCTTAAAATGTTCAAACAACTGAATTTCAATATCTCCTTTGCTGAGGCTCTCGCTCACATGCCCAAATACGCAAAAATGTTTAAAGATCTTCTGAGCGACAAGGAAAAGCTCCTCGATATTGCCAACCCCCAACTTAATGAGAATTTCTCTGCAGTGCTCTTAAGGAAATTGCCAACCAAGCTTGGTGATCCGGGTCGTTTTCTTATCCCTTGCAATTTCCCGGGAGTAGAGAATTGCATGGCCCTAGCCGATCTAGGTGCCAGTATTAATCTCATGCCTCTAAGTGTTTGGAAGCAATTATCTCTCCCAGAGCTAGTCCCCACCAAAATGACTTTGGAATTAGTTAACCGTACGGTTGCTTATCCAGTGGGGATAGCCGAAGACGTCATTGTAGGAGTCGACAAATTCACCTTCCCTGCTGATTTTGTTGTCGTCGACTACGAGATGGACCCCCGTGTGCCACTCATTGTTGGTCGTCCATTCTTGAGGACCGGTCGCACTCTCATCGATGTTGAAGCCGGTGAGCTTATCATGAGAGTGGGTGACGATAAAGTAGTCTTCAACATGGGAAAGCTTTCTAAACAGCCTTATTCTTACGAGAGTGTTAATTGTATTGACGTTCTTGATGAGGCTTGTGAAGAACATTTCAAAGATGCTTGTAAAAATATTCCTACCTCTCTTCCCAATGTTGAGACCGTTTCCTCTATCGACTCATTACTATCTCTATTTGGAGAAAGTGATTTCCTTTGGAAAGATTTGGAAGCCACCTTGGGAGATGTGAAGCAAGACAATGACGATTCTACTGCCAATTGGGATGAAGATCTCAGTTTCATCGCTAACCTCCTCAAAGAAGACAATCCTTCCCCTCCATCTCCCACTATCATTGCTATCGATACTCCGACTTCGAATACGCCTCCCGTCGACAATCCTCCGGATCTAGAACTTAAGGAGTTGCCGCCCCATCTTGAGTATGTATTCCTCGAAGAAGAAAAGAAGTCGCCAGTCATCATTGCTAAGGATTTGAAGGATGAAGAGAAAGCCCGATTTGTCGCCGTGTTGAAAGATCATAAGAAAGCTATTGCTTGGAAGATTTCGGATATTCATGGAATTGATCCTCACTTCTGCACACACAAAATTCTCATGGAGGACGACTTTAAGCCCACAATTCAAAGCCAACGAAGGGTGAATCCAAAAATCCATGAAGTCATCAAAACAGAGGTTATCAAACTTCTTGATGCGGGTATGATTTACCCAATTTCGGATTCCCCATGGGTTAGTCCAATCCATTGTGTGCCCAAGAAGGGCGGAATAACCGTTGTTCCCAATGAACACAACGAGTTGATTCCCACTCGTCTCGTTACTGGGTGGAGAGTTTGTATAGACTACCGCAAACTCAATGATGCCACGAGAAAGGATCATTTTCCTCTACCTTTTATGGACCAAATGCTTGAACGTTTAGCAGGTAATGAATATTACTGCTTTCTTGATGGTTTCTCGGGTTATTTCCAAATACCCATCGATCCCCAAGATCAAGAGAAGACTACATTCACTTATCCCTATGGCACTTTCGCTTACAAAAGAATGCCTTTTGGCTTATGTAATGCGCCCGGGACTTTCCAAAGGTGCATGTTAGCTATCTTCCATGACATGGTTGAACAAACCATGGAAGTCTTATTGGATGATTTCTCGGTCTTCGGGGATTCTTTCTCTTCTTGCCTTGCCAATTTGGAACGTATGCTCAAGCGGTGCGAAGACACTCGCCTTGTTCTGAATTGGGAAAAATGCCATTTTATGGTAAAAGAAGGCGTCGTGCTTGGACATAAGATCTCGAAAGCCGGTCTTGAAGTTGACCGTGCTAAAGTCGATGTTATCGCAAAGTTGCCTCCACCTTCAACCGTGAAGGGTGTGAGAAGTTTCCTGGGTCATGCGGGCTTCTACCGTCGATTCATCAAGGATTTTTCTCAAATCGCTCGCCCGATGACCCACCTCTTGGAAAAAGATACTCCTTTTATCTTTTCCAAAGAGTGTCTTGAAGCCTTCAACTCGCTTAAGGATAAGCTAACTAAGGCACCCGTCTTGGTTACCCCTAATTGGGAGCTGCCCTTTGAGTTGATGTGCGATGCTAGTGATTTTGCTATTGGAGCGGTTCTTGGACAAAGAGTGAATAAACACTTCCAACCGATCCATTACGCTAGCAAGACAATGACTGGGGCACAATTGCATTATACGACAACAGAAAAAGAGCTTTTAGCTGTTGTTTATGCTTTTGAAAAATTCCGCCCCTATCTTGTCCTTTCCACCACTATTGTGTACACCGATCATTCCGCGCTGAAGTACTTGTTGACAAAGCAAGATTCCAAACCAAGACTTCTTCGCTGGGTTTTGCTGCTCCAGGAATTTAAAATCGAAATCCGTGATAAAAAAAGGAGCAGAAAACTTAGCCGCGGATCATCTCAGCAGACTTGAGGATCCATACCAAGGGGATCATCCGAACAAAGAAATCAATGATTCTTTTCCCTTGGAGACCTTAATGTCTATAAACTCGAAGTCGAATGAAACCCCGTGGTTTACGGACTTTGCAAACTACTTAGCGGGTGGAATTCTCAAGGAAGGGTTGACGTCTCAACAAAAGAAGAAGTTCTTCACCGACATTAAGACTTACTTTTGGGACGACCCTTACCTATTCAAACAATGTGCCGACTTGATTATCCGCTGATGTGTTGATGGACCGGCAGCGTCTGAAATCCTTGATGCTTGCCACAAAGGACCCACCGGTGGTCACTTTGGTCCCAACTACACAGCCAAAAAAGTGTTTGATTCGGGATTTTATTGGCCCTCCATATATCGTGATGCTCACAATATGGTTAAACGATGTGATGTTTGCCAAAAGTAAGGCAAAATCACACATAAAGACGAGATGCCTCAGAATTTCATTCAAGAGTGTGAAATCTTTGATGTTTGGGGTATCGACTTTATGGGGCCATTCCCTTCTTCTAAAGGAAACAAATACATCCTTGTAGTCGTTGACTACGTTTCAAAGTGGGTTGAAGCCAAAGCTTTACCCACTAATGACGCAAGGGTGGTTTGTAACTTTTTGAAATCTCTTTTCGCTAGATTCGGTGTGCCTCGTGCCATTATTAGTGATCGTGGGACTCATTTCTGCAATGACCAATTTGCTAGAGTCATGGCTAAGTACGGTGTAAATCATCGTCTTTCCACAGCATACCACCCACAAACTAATGGCCAGGCTGAAATATCAAACCGAGGACTAAAGCGAATTCTGGAAAGAACCGTGGGAGAGCATCGTGCCTCATGGGCTGATAAACTTGATGATGCTTTGTGGGCTTTCCGTACTGCTTACAAGACCCCGATCGGCTGTACGCCTTATCGTCTTGTGTACGAGAAAGCGTGCCACCTCCCCATTGAGTTGGAGCACAAGGCTTATTGGGCCTTGAAGTGGGCTAATTTTGATATAAACAAAGCCGGTAACCTACGCAAGATCCAACTCAATGAGCTGAATGAACTTCGGAATGAGGCTTATGAAAATTCTTTAATCTATAAGGAAAGAACTAAGCTCATTCACGACTCCAAGATCAACAACCGAGAGTTTCATGTTGGAGACAAAGTCTTACTTTTTAACTCTCGGTTGAAAATCTTTTCGGGCAAGCTCAAATCTCGTTGGTCCGGCCCATTCACCATTGCCCAAATTTTTCCATATGGTACTCTCGAGCTCGCTCAACCTGATGGACCGAATTTTAAGGTGAATGACCAACGAGTAAAGTTGTACTTTGGTGAGGACACCTCTCAGGAGGTGATTCCATCCCTCACCACGTTCCCCATGAACTAATTTTGGGTCGAGTTAGGCTCGTGACTCGGTTATCAAAAACAAGCGCTCCTCGGGAGGCAACCCGAGTATCTATCCCTTTAACCCCCTAAGTGTAGGGGAGGACCTATTTTGGTCGTTTGTGTTTGTGTGGTGATGTGATTACAGGGATAACTGCAATCTTGGAATCTTTGCAAGAACCGTGCCCCCGTGTTATCCGAAATCCGGTTCTATCTCTCAACTATCGTGATTCAATTTTCTTCATAATCACATTTGAAATTGATCACTTTAGTCGTCTCTTCCTTAACTTGAGTTAACCAACGTGCACAATGTAATAAGTGTAGGGGAGACTTTTCCCACATGCTTAAACATTGAGGACAATGTTTATCTTAAGTGTAGGGGGGACTTCTATCGAAGTTTTAAGTGGACTTTTCCATGAAAATGCCTTCATTTAACCGGAAAATCCTATTTTTCAACATTTTTCAAATTTTTTATTAACTTTGGCCATTTAGTCGTAATTTTTAAATTTTTATCGTTGCTTTCATATGTATATATCCCGCAATAAAGTCAAAATTTTTAATAAAGTGGTGTAGCTAGTTTAGAAGTCTTTGACATATTAGGCCCGTTGCGTTTATTTTGACTCAACCCGAATAGACTTATCCAAGTTTATTCTAGCTAGTATCCTTAACCATGTAGACCTTAATTGGTTTATTAGGATAAGTATCCAAGAGTCTCATTACTTGAGATTTTAAATTGTGGAGGACGAGAAATGATAGAGTCAATTATAAGTCGGTATTGTTGCACAAGCTCACTTGGTGTAATTATTTTCCTATTCTCCCATCACTTGCTAATAATTTATCTGCAATAAGTAAGGTCTTACGATTTGAAAAGTTACTTAGCTTCTAGCCCAAGATCATTTAAAAGTTGCTCGGTAATGATAAGAGTTCATAGCCAAGGCATAACTTATGAAGCGGGGCGCGAAGATTGGCGAGTCCGAAAAGGCCCTAACAAGGCATGAGGATTCAATTTTATTGCTGAAGATCCAAAGTGATGTGAAAAGCATTATTCCTAAAATCAATATGAAGGATCAAGACTCACGACGAAAAGCACTCAACTCCCATAAAGATCATGGAGAAGTCTATCCGAAAAGACCCTAACAAGGTATGAGGATAAATAGATCCAAGTCCGAAAAGGAGGCGGATCGTTGTATCTCAAAATCCCAATTAGAGATTGAAGAAATAATCATGAAGTCGTGGTCAACAAAGTTGGAGAACCTCTCAAAAGTCTCCAAGTGAAGAAACTCTATTATGATGAGAAGACCATTATCTCAAGAACGTCTCTCGAAGATATGAAGTATGAAGTACATGCCAAATATCGGCCCGAGAAAGGTCTCAAATCACGAACCGAGTTATGCCAAGATATGAACTTTTTGATATCCCGAGAAGCAGTTTTAAGAGATTTTGTCCTTTAGCTAACTATTGATCAAATCGTCCTACTTTGCTTTCAGCCCAAATAAACTATCGAAATAAGTCCAAAAATGCATCTTCATGATCATTCTAAGACAAAAATAAAATATAAGAGATACACCTAGGAATAAGGGAGTTTAAGCATTTAATTAAGCCATGTGTGTAAGTGTTTGATTTGCTAACTTATAATAACAATGATCTCATTTTTAAGCTTAGTTTGGGGAACATAAAACTTGAGGGTGATAAATCTTCGCAACACCAAAGCCCTAATGTAAGTCCTTGATTTCTTTGCAAGTTATTTCATCCTTTTGTTTATTTTAAAGTTTTAATTTCTCTCAGTATTTTTATTTTTATTTAGTAATATTTGAATAAGGCCAAGATTGATTGATTATGAGAAAAATGTAAATTTGCTTTATCACTAAGCATTGCATGAGGGCATGACAATGGTTAAGTGTAGGGGATTTGATAGGTGTGTAAACACCCATCCTTTTACCACTTAATTCGGGCTAAAACGAGACTAAAACACATATTTAATATCATTTGTTTGGAATTATGCGTGGTTTTTGTGTTTATTGTGTTTTCAGAGCCAACCGGATGAATATTAAAGAAAACATGGGATTGCACGGGTTTTACTGAATAAAAGGACTCAAGTTAAGGTCTATTGTCCAAGAGATGCAAAAGATTTGAAGTCACTGGGCCTATTCTAAGATTTATCGAAGAAAAGGACCAAAGACGGAAGATTTACATAAGTCGAAGAAACTCAAGTCTATTTAACGAAGAAATTAAGAGACGAGTTGGATTTAATCGACGACAAATCCCGAATCGGAATCGAAAACGTCAACTTTTCTGAAAAGACGAGAAGACAAGAAGAAAGGGAGAAAGCCCACTCACCAACCAACCACTAGGACTATATATAGATTCTCCCTTCACATTTTAGGGAGTGAGTTCATTTTTCTTTTTCCCAGTTCCTTGTTCATAGCTTCACCAACACCATTAGGGTGTTTGGTGATTTTTCATTTTCTTTCCATCTTGTAAGTGTTTAATCTTTACTCTTGTTACGTTTACATTAATCCTTTTAATTCCATCTTTTCATTCATCTTGTTCATCTCCATTTTTATTCAAAGTTCTTAAGTTTTTATTTGATTCAAGTTTGATCTTAAAAAGTTGTTGATTTAGTGTTTTTATTGTTGGGATTTATAACTTATGGTATTTAAATGATTTGTGTTTGATTTGGTAAAACCTTTTTGATTATTCGAGTTCATTTGGATTTAAAACCGTGTCCCCTGTTCTTGCGCATCTGCTGCTGTTCTTCATTCGAAACTTTCCGAACAGAACATATTTTCCGAATAGTCGATTTCTTATTTCCCTTACTCGGAATATCTCAGGTATTCCGAACAGAACTTATTTTTCCGAATTGGACAATTTTCCGCATAGACCTCTTTTTCCGAATTGAGCACTGTATTCCGAATAGGGAATATTTTCCGAATAGGCCCACTTTTCCGCATAGTCCTTTCTTTCCGCATAGGACATTATTTTCCGAATAGAATTTATTCCGAATAGAAATGTTTTTTCCGCATAAGGGTGTTTTTCCGAATAACCTGAAATTTCCGAATAGCATTCCTTTTCCGCATAGACAACCTTATTCCGAATAAGCCCACTTTTCCGCATAGACATACATTCCGCATAGGGCCTTGTTTTCCGAATTGGGCATTATTCAGAATTGAGCTTCATTCCGCATAGACTATTTTTCAGTAAGGGTATTTTTCCAGATTTAATTCAATTCAAGTATTATTTTTTCATTGTTGATTGTTTTAAGTTTATAACATTATCATTTTATTCATTTCCCTGTTTAGTAGATTAGAAAACCAAACCCACTTTTTGTCACCAAGAACAAATCTTTTCACTTTAAACTGAGATCAATTCGAGAGGATATCGAGAGAAATAATTGAACCCCAATGAAAATGATTGTATCAAATGGCGCCGCTGCCGGCTCTTCTCGTTAAGATCAAAAGTTTTTTGTGAGAACTTGGATTTTGGGATCCGTTCCCCGTGAACGTTACTTTTTCATCATAAAAATTTTCAAAAAATCCTAAAAAATATAAAATTTTCAAAAATACAAAAAAAAATAAAAAAACATAAAAACCAAAAATATTTTTGCCTTGTTTCTCTTTGTTCGTTCTTTTGCAGGTGTATGCGCACTCGATCCACGTCTTATCAATAGCCCGAGCCTCTCGATCACTTAGACATGGCCGGTGTACCACCTCCAAACAATAATAACAACAACAACCCGCCTTTCAACAACATGAACAATATCAACAACAATGAGCCCCTTCCGGATAATCGCCCGATGATTGAATTGCTGCAAGCTCATGTCGATGGCAACACGGATCCAATTGTTATACCACCAATTGCCGCCAACAATTTCGAGCTAAAATCAGGCTTTATCCAGATGGTCTCCGCTCAACCATTCTTGGGACGAACCATTGATGATCCACACGACCATATCAAGAGATTCTTGCAACTCACCAACACGGTCAAATTCAATGGTGTTCCACAAGAGGTTATAAGGTTACAACTTTTTCCCTTTTCTTTAGAGGGACAAGCCCGGCATTGGCTTGCTAAGGAACCGCCACAAAGTATTCTCTCGTGGACGGATTTGGAAACAAAGTTTATCAATTACTTTTTTCCACCCTCTCGTACTACCGCATTGCGGAATGAAATCATCAATTTTGAACAAAAGTACGATGAGTCGTTCAGTGAATCTTGGGATCGTTTCAAAGATCTTTTAAGAAAATGCCCACAACATGGTTTTACCAAAGTACATCAAATTAATACTTTTTACAATGGTCTAAGCATGAGTGACCAAGATTCACTGAACAGTGCCTCGGGGGGTAATCTATTGGCTAAGACTTCCAATGCTGCTTGGGACATCATTGAGAATAAATCTCGTGTGCAAACCAAGAGTATTCGGACCAATGTTGCTAGTGCTAGCACTAATGACAGCGACAAGCGACTTGACAAAATCACCACGCTTCTTGAATCGCTTGTCACCCACACCGTCAGCAACAACAACAGCAACAACGCCAAAAACGCTCACGTAAATGCTGTCAGCCAACCTTGTGAGATATGCGGTGGTCCTCACTCCTACACCACTTGTACTGCCACCCAAGACTACCCTGCTGAGAATGTGAATGCGGCATATGGCACCTATCAACAACCTGCTTATCAAGCTAGACCTCAAGGTGACCGTAACTTGCTTAGCTACCGCAGCAACAACTATCTTTCACCACCTGGTTTCCCTCCTGCCAACCCAAACCAACAACAAAACCATAATCGCCCTCCTCAACAACAACAACAGCCTCGACAACCATACATCCCTCCTCACAAGCAGCAACAACCGCCTCAACGTAACAATCAAGTCTACCAATAACCTGCTTACCAACCACCTGCATACAATGCTCCTCCCAACCAAGCCACCACTGCATTACACCAAGAGGTTGAAACCTACATGAGAACCAATGATGTGATAGTGGGGAATCTCCAAGAGGAAGTGCGCAATTTGAAAGCAGACTTGGTCAAGCAAGGAAATGATTTAAGAGCCGACATGCGAAACACGTTGGATAGTCAGACGAATGACTTGAGGAACATGATGGCTAGTTTCTTCCAAGGTAGTCAACCCTCTTCTTCGGGTACTCTTCCGAGTAACACCGTTGCGAACCCAAGAGGGGAGATGAAAGCAATCACCACTCGAAGTGGTAAAGGTACCAAGGAACCCGAGCTTCCTATACCTCCACCGGTGATTGTGACTAAGGAGAACGAGTCACCTGCTCCTATTCCTCCTCCTTCTCCTTCCCCAATTTCTCCACCTCTTCCTTCTACCACTCCCCCACCCGTGGTTGTGAGTGATCCTATTCCCCTAAAGCCTTCCTCTTCTTCCAATATACCTTATCCATCTAGGTTGAGGAAAGAGAAGCAAAAGAGCAAGGATGATATTCAGGTTTCGAACTTCCTTAAAATGTTCAAACAACTGAATTTCAATATCTCCTTTGCTGAGGCTCTCGCTCACATGCCCAAATACACAAAAATGTTTAAAGATCTTCTGAGCGACAAGGAAAAGCTCCTCGACATTGCCAACACCCAACTTAATGAGAATTGCTCTGCAGTGCTCTTAAGGAAATTGCCAACCAAGCTTGGTGATCTGGGTCGTTTTCTTATCCCTTGCAATTTCCCGAGAGTAGAGAATTGCATGGCCCTAGCCGATCTAGGTGCCAGTATTAATCTCATGCCTCTAAGTGTTTGGAAGCAATTATCTCTCCCAGAGCTAGTCCCCACCAAAATGACTTTGGAATTAGCTAACTGTACGGTTGCTTATCCAGTGGGGATAGCCGAAGACGTCATTGTAGGAGTCGACAAATTCACCTTCCCTGCTGATTTTGTTGTCGTCGACTACGAGATGGACCCCCGTGTGCCACTCATTGTTGGTCGTCCATTCTTGAGGACCGGTCGCACTCTCATCGATGTTGAAGCCGGTGAGCTTATCATGAGAGTGTGTGACGATAAAGTAGTCTTCAACATGGGAAAGCTTTCTAAACAGCCTTATTCTTACGAGAGTGTTAATTGTATTGACGTTCTTGATGAGGCTTGTGAAGAACATTTCAAAGATGCTTGTAAAAATATTCCTACCTCTCTTCCAAATGTTGAGACCGTTTCCTCTATCGACTCATCACTATCTCTATTTGGAGAAAGTGATTTCCTTTGGAAAGATTTGGAAGCCACCTTGGGAGATGTGAAGCAAGACAATGACGATTCTACTGCCAATTGGGATGAAGATCTCAGTTTCATCGCTAACCTCCTCAAAGAATACAATCCTTCCCCTCCATCTCCCACTATCATTGCTATCGATACTCCGACTTCGAATACGCCTCCCGTCGACAATCCTCCGGATCTAGAACTTAAGGAGTTGCCGCCCCATCTTGAGTATGTATTCCTCGAAGAAGAGAAGAAGTCGCCAGTCATCATTGCTAAGGATTTGAAGGATGAAGAGAAAGCCCGACTTGTCGCCGTGTTGAAAGATCATAAGAAAGCTATTGCTTGGAAGATTTTGGATATTCGTGGAATTGATCCTCACTTCTGCACACACAAAATTCTCATGGAGGACGACTTTAAGCCCACAATTCAAAGCCAACGAAGGGTGAATCCAAAAATCCATGAAGTCATCAAAACAGAGGTTATCAAACTTCTTGATGCGGGTATGATTTACCCAATTTCGGATTCCCCATGGGTTAGTCCAATCCATTGTGTGCCCAAGAAGGGCGGAATAACCGTTGTTCCCAATGAACACAACGAGTTGATTCCCACTCGTCTCGTTACTGGGTGGAGAGTTTGTATAGACTACCGCAAACTCAATGATGCCACGAGAAAGGATCATTTTCCTCTACCTTTTATGGACCAAATGCTTGAACGTTTAGCAGGTAATGAATATTACTGCTTTCTTGATGGTTTCTCGGGTTATTTCCAAATACCCATCGATCCCCAAGATCAAGAGAAGACTACATTCACTTGTCCCTATGGCACTTTCGCTTACAAAAGAATGCCTTTTGGCTTATTTAATGCGCCCGGGACTTTCCAAAGGTGCATGTTAGCTATCTTCCATGACATGGTTGAACAAACCATGGAAGTCTTCATGGATGATTTCTCGGTCTTCGGGGATTCTTTCTCTTCTTGCCTTGCCAATTTGGAACGTATGCTCAAGCGGTGCGAAGACACTCGCCTTGTTCTGAATTGGGAAAAATGCCATTTTATGGTAAAAGAAGGCGTCGTGCTTGGACATAAGATCTCGAAAGCCGGTCTTGAAGTTGACCGTGCTAAAGTCGATGTTATCGCAAAGTTGCCTCCACCTTCAACCGTGAAGGGTGTGAGAAGTTTCCTGGGTCATGCGGGCTTCTACCGTCGATTCATCAAGGATTTTTCTCAAATCGCTCGCCCGATGACCCACCTCTTGGAAAAAGATACTCCTTTTATCTTTTCCAAAGAGTGTCTTGAAGCCTTCAACTCGCTTAAGGATAAGCTAACTAAGGCACCCGTCTTGGTTACCCCTAATTGGGAGCTGCCCTTTGAGTTGATGTGCGATGCTAGTGATTTTGCTATTGGAGCGGTTCTTGGACAAAGAGTGAATAAACACTTCCAACCGATCCATTACGCTAGCAAGACAATGACTGGGGCACAATTGCATTATACGACAACAGAAAAAGAGCTTTTAGCTGTTGTTTATGCTTTTGAAAAATTCCGCCCCTATCTTGTCCTTTCCACCACTATTGTGTACACCGATCATTCCGCGCTGAAGTACTTGTTGACAAAGCAAGATTCCAAACCAAGACTTCTTCGCTGGGTTTTGCTGCTCCAGGAATTTAAAATCGAAATCCGCGATAAAAAAGGAGCAGAAAACTTAGCCGCGGATCATCTCAGCAGACTTGAGGATCCATACCAAGGGGATCACCCGAACAAAGAAATCGATGATTCTTTTCCCTTGGAGACCTTAATGTCTATAAACTCGAAGTCGAATGAAACCCCGTGGTTTGCGGACTTTGCAAACTACTTAGCGGGTGGAATTCTCAAGGAAGGGTTGACGTCTCAACAAAAGAAGAAGTTCTTCACCGACATTAAGACTTACTTTTGGGACGACCCTTACCTATTCAAACAATGTGCCGACTTGATTATCCGCCGATGTGTTGATGGACCGGCAGCGTCTGAAATCCTTGATGCTTGCCACAAAGGACCCACCGGTGGTCACTTTGGTCCCAACTACACAGCCAAAAAAGTGTTTGATTCGGGATTTTATTGGCCCTCCATATATCGTGATGCTCACAATATGGTTAAACGATGTGATGTTTGCCAAAAGCAAGGCAAAATCACACATAAAGACGAGATGCCTCAGAATTTCATTCAAGATTGTGAAATCTTTGATGTTTGGGGTATCGACTTTATGGGGCCATTCCCTTCTTCTAAAGGAAACAAATACATCCTTGTAGCCGTTGACTACGTTTCAAAGTGGGTTGAAGCCAAAGCTTTACCCACTAATGACGCAAGGGTGGTTTGTAACTTTTTGAAAGCTCTTTTCGCTAGATTCGGTGTGCCTCGTGCAATTATTAGTGATCGTGGGACTCATTTCTGCAATGACCAATTTGCTAGAGTCATGGCTAAGTACGGTGTAAATCATCGTCTTTCCACAGCATACCACCCACAAACTAATGGCCAGGCTGAAATATCAAACCGAGGACTAAAGCGAATTCTGGAAAGAACCATGGGAGAGCATCGGGCCTCATGGGCTGATAAACTTGATGATGCTTTGTGGGCTTTCCGTACTGCTTATAAGACCCCGATCGGCTGTACGCCTTATCGTCTTGTGTACGAGAAAGCGTGCCACCTCCCCATTGAGTTGGAGCACAAGGCTTATTGGGCCTTGAAGTGGGCTAATTTTGATATAAACAAAGCCGGTAACCTACGCAAGATCCAACTCAATGAGCTGAATGAACTTCGGAATGAGGCTTATGAAAATTATTTAATCTATAAGGAAAGAACTAAGCTCATTCACGACTCCAAGATCAACAACCGAGAGTTTCATGTTGGAGACAAAGTCTTACTTTTTAACTCTCGGTTGAAAATCTTTTCGGGCAAGCTCAAATCTCGTTGGTCCGGCCCATTCACCATTGCCCAAATTTTTCCATATGGTACTCTCGAGCTCGCTCAACCTGATGGACCGAATTTTAAGGTGAATGGCCAACGAGTTCAAATTGATGATTATTTCGTTATTGTGCCTTTTCCTTGTCTCGTCTTGAAGGGTATGGTAAAGGTGGTGTGGGTTGGGGCATAGGCATCGGCCTTGGAATCTTGGGTTCCACTATTGGTATTGGTACAACCGTAGGTGTGGTTTGAGCGGTACTTTGTGGGCTTTTGATTTGCTCCTTTTTGACCACCACCTCGGTTTCTTTCTCTTTTTCCTTCTCCATAGAAGTACTTGGACGAGAAATGGGTTCTTTGAAAGTTTTACCACTACGAGTAGTAATAACATTCAATTCTCCTTTCGGGTTGACGATGGTATCACTAGCAAGACCACCCGAAGAAGAGGGTTTACACATGAGAGCTTCAAACATTTTTCCCATACGGTCTTCAAACATAGATTGCCTAGCATCCGCTTTTAACAACTCTTGCTTAATCTCATGTTGACCTTGCTCCATTTTTTGTTGATTTGTTGGAGTCTTTGAACATTTCCTTCCATTTTATTAGCATGAGTCTTAAGTTCATTAGCAAGTTCGTTTTTAAGCTCGTTTTTCAACTCGGATCTTAAGCTAACCATTTCACGTTGCATATTGTCAAACTTAGCATCATTAGCCTTTGCATAATTCAAAAACTCTCCTTGAAGATTTTTGGTGTGATCATTTTGAAAACCTTGTGTGGTGGTTTGAAAATCACGGTTTTGGTTTTGGTTTGAAATTTTCACATTTCCACTTTGATAATTACCCTTGTTGTAATTACGTTGATTGCCTTGATAATTACCACCTTGGTTGTTGTTTCGATAGTTATTAGCATTTTGATTTGGTGGAGCTTGATTTTGGCGGGAACCTTGACCGTTTTGGTTATAAGTTCCCGTGGCTATATAAGCACTCGAAGTGTTACCATCCGCGGTAATGCACTCGGAAAGATCATGAGCTCCACCACACGATAAACAACTCTTAGCAACCGCTTTAACCGAAGCGGAATTTGAAGCTTCTTGATTTTTCCAATGAGTCGTAAGGTTAGAAAATCTATCAAAAAACCGATTTTCTTCATTTGCTTCATCATGTAAGGCATTGATACTACGAGACGATGATGACGAGCCCAATTTGGCAACACTCGGTGTGTTACGAGGGCTATAAACCTTAGACCTATTCTCAATTATGACCAAGGCTTCCTCAACCGTTTTATACAAAAAATTACCACCCGCGGCGGCATTTAAATAATCTCTTTCATGATCATTAAGTCCATTGTAAAACGTGTCGATTTGATGTAAGTCGGAAAAACCGTGATGAGGACATTCATGTAACATCTCCTTAAACCTATTCCAAGCCGTTGAAAAACTTTCATTTGATTCTTGTGAAAATTTAGAAATCTCATTTTTCAAATGCGTAGTCTTAGAGGGCGGAAAAAATTGGTTCACAAATTTCGAAACAAGATCCTTCCACGTCAATATAGAATTGGGTGGCTCTTTCTCTAACCAAATTTTAGCGGGCCCCGCTAAGGAATACGGAAAAAGCATCATCTTGGTCGAGTCATTCGAGACATCCTTATATTTGCACGTAGCGGTAAGACGATTAAATTGGCGGATATGGTTGTGTGGATTGTCCTTCTCATCACCACGGAATTTGTTGTTTTGGATCATCGACAACAAACCCGTTTTCACCTCAAAATTCTCCGCAAGGATTGCGGGAATCACAATAGCTTCTCCATAACCCTCGGTGGGTGCTTGAAGTAACTCCATCATAGTTCGATTCGCCATGGTTGGTGCTTCTCGTACAATGGGTTCGTCAATAGGAGACTCCTCACTAGAATGAGTTGGAGTGGGAGTTTTGTTATTTCGTTTACGTGCACGTTTTGCTTGATTACGAGTTAGCATAAACGTCACGTACAACGTGGAGACGAGCAAAGAAGATTCTTTTTGGCGTTTTGTATTTTTCAATTTTTTTGTGGTTTTTGATTGTATTAACTTTTTTTTTTTTGGAAATTGGTGAAATGTATTTAGTAGACACAAATCTACAAATCTCCTCCTTAATCAAATCTCTTGATTAAAGAAGCCTCAAGGAATGAAAACGATCACGTGAAGTGAACGCCTTCGATGACTTTAGAACGATGGTGGAACACCAAATCGTTCAAGAGGGTTTAATCAATAGAAACCAAGAAAATATATATGATATGTAATAATACTTTGGGCGGCAAAACCCTCGATTAGCTCTCAAAATCAAATACGCACAAGCAAGCGGAGGAAACGAGGCGGCGCGAAGCACTTAAGAGCCTTTTTCCTTTAGGTCGTGAAATACAACCGCCTTATACCCACCTTATAGTTTGTATTTTCAAAATCGAGCTTCACGAAAGTATTTATCTATTTTTGCCTTTTTCTTTGGTTTGAGATTCGAATACAATGATTGGGTAATGACCTCCCAAGTCAAGGTTGTGATTTCTCACGTATTTGGAGTACTTGTGAATTTATTGTTCTACGTATACAATATAGTAATAGTATTCACACAAAAACCAAAAAACGATAATACGTATTAGTAGAGTGCTACTAATACAAATACTAATTATGGCTAGTATAAAAACAACAATTGTTCAATCAAAACACAACACGCCTCCCCGGCAGCGGCGCCAAAATTTGATGTAGAGTTTTTGTACCCTTTAGGAAAAGAGCAACAAAATAGTGGTAAGCGTTAAGTGTCGGTTTAGGAAAACCGAGCACTAATGACCCTTGTTAAAGTTCGAGTTCGTTCTCGAGGAGGCACGTGCGTTGTGTAATGATTTTGATTGTAATTTTATTGAGAAAAAGTAAAATAGAAATGGGGTGAGAAGAGAAAGACGGTTACGAAGACGGATCGAGCTAAGACTAAAAGATCGTTCACGTAAAACCGTAAAATGCTACAAATTAAAAATTTTAAACCTAAAAATTAATTAAAAGCTTAAACTAAGTCAAAAATAATATAAACAAGAATAAAAATCTAATAAAAATATTTTAAACCCTTTTATTAATTAAATATTCAATTTTAAATGCTAATTAAAGCCCTAAAATTAAATATAATTAATCAAAATTTCCAAAATATTATTTTATTGAACAAATAACTTACTTATATTATCTAAAGACTAAAAAGTATTTTTCCTAATTTTTAAAACCTATTTTTCTATTTTTAAATCACTAAAACCTATTTTAAAACTAAAATAATTATAAAAAATAATAAAATAATGCCAAAAATAATTTAACAATTTTAAAAATATTATTTACTCTAATGAACAGAAGAAAAATGAATAAGTTTGAAAAATATTAAATTTTTCACTAAAAGACAAAAGCAGTTTAATAAAAACCCTAATTAAACTAAATTAATTCTTGATGAGACTGCTTTTATACATGGTCTCATCGTCCAAAACGGCTTTTAATTGCATAAAATATCATAAAACATGCCAAATATATGCTCGTGTTTGTTACTTGTGTATTTTTAGGTACGGATATTGAGGAATTGGCAAAAGATCACAAGAATCAATCAAAAACGAACACGGGAAACGAAGTCGCACAATGAACCGGGCCCAAGTTTGGATTTTGCAAAAATACCCTTGAAGTTTGAAGAATTGGCAAGTATGGCCCCTCATCTTTGAAGAACTTGTCACATTTGACCCTCAAAATGTCAATTGTACAAGTATAATCCTTTATATTTGAAGATATTACAATTCCAGTCCTTGAAGAATCAAGAATAAACAAAAGAAACCCTTGGATAAAAGTTTAGAAGTTGTTGTGCCACTTTTGACAACTTGTCCAAAGTTGTTATGCACAAAATGGGCGCTGATGGACTTGGTTTACAAAATGGAAAGAAGTAAAAAGATTGGGGACTCAACCTGCCAAACCACCAAACTCCTTCCACCAACCAGACTTTGCCACCTCATCACAACCCACCCATTAACCCATATCCTACACAAACCCGACCCTACCCAATCCCATTTAACCCGGTTTATATTTTTAAACAGGGTCAAACTTAAGTCAAATCCCCCACTTACTCCCCCCTTCCCTCCTAAACACGAATTTAAAAACATAATTAACCCAATTTGGATTAAACCTGGCTAATTAACCCTAGAACCCTAACATCCCACCCAGATTAATTACACCCCAAATCAAGGGGTTATCCCTCAATTTTCTCCAGATCTTTAATTAAACATCCCCTCACTAAAACCCACCTCACCCAACAATCCCACATGGCCTGTGGACCCCTCCCCAAGCCTCCCCTGCAACGTCTTTTTCACCCAAAACCCTAAAACCGACAAGATTGATGGTTTGATGTCTCTACTTGGTCCCCAAGGCTCATCCAACGTCCCAAATCCATTCAAACATCACTGGCATCACATGTATCACCTTTTGACCAAAATTCGTCAAAGAAGACAAGGGTTTTTTAGGCATTTCCAGTATTAGGGTTTCAAGCATTGTATCATTTTATTATTAGTTCTAGATAGTTCTTTCTAGCAGTATTTAAAGAGAATGAGACTTGTTCATTCCTTTGTTCCAGTTTTTAGCCAAAAACCTTGTAATTCCTTTTTTAATTAATAAAGTTTGGTATTTGTGTTTAAACAATTATAATTCCTTTTATTGAGTTAAAAAGTTGTGTGTTGTGTTAAGGCTAAGAGACTGAGTTCCATTTTAAATTTGTGAAAGGTTTTGTGAGTTTTCAAGTTTTCCTAAAAAGTGTCTTAACTTTCAAAAATCAAATCTTTTAGAAAGTGAAAGTGGACTGAAGGGTTGTTGATTTTTGAAGTTAGATGTTTTTAAAACGTGTTTGAAGGTTGTAAGGATTTTTTTTTAAGAAAGATTTTTAAGAAGATAAAAAGAAAACAGAATATTGGATATATTTGTGTTTTCTTTTGATTTTCTTCTTAGCAGGTTCGAATTTGAAGATTATTGTTGATTATTGGTTCTGCATACACCCGGGTGTATTTGGAGGTGGTATTGCAACCACAAGAACCTTGGATGTAAGGTTCTAAGGTAAAAGTCCTTTTCCCTTTTTGAAATTTTCAGAAAAGTGAATACTTATGTGAGATTTTGTGAAAGGTGTTGTTTGTTAGTAAAAGCTGTTGGAATTGAGTTCTTTTGTGTTTGTATGCATGCTAATTGATCATTGAATCAAGTTGAGTGTTTGGTTAAAACGTTTTGTTTGAAAAATCTTGTTTTAAAGTTTTAAGGGTGTGTTTGGATCTGCTTTTTATGTTGACAGCTTGCAAGATTGTGTAAGATAAAACGTGTTAGAGATATTTACTTGGGTTGAAATAGGAAGAGTATTAGTTGGTATTTAGTTTAGAAAGAGTTTTGAAGCAAGTTTGTTGAGCAAAGTGAAAAAGCATATAAAAATCTGCATATGTCATTTTCAGCTTGATTTTCATGAAACTTTTTGCTTGAATCTTGGAATCTGCTAAAGATTAGGTTGTTAGAGGTTTGTATATTGCTAGTGTGCTATTTGGAGATTGTGTATGCAAATTATTGGACTTGGAATCTCAACATTGTGCATATAAAAAGCTAAGAAAGCCACCAGACCTTAAAAAAGATCACAGCAACTTAGTTTTGTCATTTTTGTGCTATTGTGACTTTGATTTGCTTGCTAGGTGCTATTTTCTTTTTGTTTTGACTCCCTACACTCATAAAGAGTGTAGGGGTGCCATTGTGTTCCACAAAAATCACCATACAAACAATTCCAAGCCCTCTTGGACCATTTCATCATTTGTTAAGAAAACAGACACAAGCACAAAAGGCTTGTGTTCTTTAAGTTGAAAACTGGACACGTTTTTTATTGAATCCTGCTTAATCTTGAAAAAAAAAAAGTGTTGGATTGTGTTTTCAAGAAAGAAAAAGGGTCACAGTATTGGATTGTAAAGTAAGAAAGTAAAAAAAAAAAGAAAAATTTTATAAAAAGCATACCCGCAACGGGCTCGAACACGCGACCTCTCGCTGGAGGAGTAACGTGCCTACCGTTGATCTAGATAGCTTTTTACGTTTTCCTTTCATTTCATTATCCTTTTAACTTCTTTTCTTTTCTAGCTTATTAAACCAAGCCGTAGCTTATTGCTTGTGTTTTGGGCTTATTTTATAATCTTTTTAGCTCCCTTTTATTTTTCCTAAGTTAGTTATTGGTTTGTTGATTTTTCTAGCTAGATTTTATATTTTTCACTTTAGTTAATTAATTTTTATGCATTTTTTATTAGACGTATTTTGTTAAATCACTAAAAAATAGTAAAAAGAGTTTTAATTTTTAGGAAAAATAGTTTTTAGGTTTTAATTTGTATTTTTGAGGTTTACATATCAAAAAGTTTTCAAAAACTTTAATTTTTAATTTTATTTAATTTTAGGGTTTTTAGGCAACTTTAAAAATAAATATAAAATTAACCAAAAGGTTTTAGGAACTTTAATTTACATTTTCTTCTTAGTTAGAATATTTAGGATTTTTGAGAATTTTTTAGAATTTATTTGAGAACTTTTAATTTTTTAGATTATTTTAATATTATTTTATTCAATAAAATTCAAAGTTTTATTTTTAATTTTTTTTCATTTTTCCTAGATTCTAGACATTAAATTAGGAACTTTTTTCACTTTCCAATTAATTTTTAGGTTTTTCAATTAATTTTTAGAATTAATTTAAGATTTAATAGATTTTAATAGTTTTTAGGAGATTAAAAATAGTTTAATTTGGTTTTAAAATTTTTAAAAATAGTTTTTAGCTTAATTAGGTCATTTTTAAGGTTTACAAACTATTAATCTTGTTTAGGGCTTTTTAATATTTAAAAGTGATTTTTAGGGCTTTTATTAGCATTAAAAAGTCATTATTAAATTAATTAAAAGGTTTTGGCAAGTTTGGATTTTTTGTAAACTCTTAGAATATTATTGTGGATTTTTAGTAATTTTTAGGAATTTTTAGATTAAAATTTTAAATTTTGCACTTTTTACGTTTCTACGTCGTAACTTTCTAGTAGTGTTTTCGCCTTATTTTTCTATTTTTTTTCGTCTTCGTCATTTTCTCTTCTTTTCTTCTCATTAATAATCAAAAACAAAATCAATCATTCATTACACAACGCACTAGCCTCCTCGAGAACGAACTCACTTTTAGGGTCATTCACACACGGTTTTCCTAAATCGTCGTGCACGCTTACCCTATTTTAGTTGCTTGTTTTTCCTAAAGCAAGTATCTAATTTTACAACTACCAAAATGGCGCCGCTGCCGGGGAGGCGTGTTGTGTTTTGATTGAACCATTGTTGTTTTTTATACTAGCCATAATAGTATTTGTATTAATAGCACTCTATTAATACGTATTATCGTTTTTCGGTTTTGTGTGAATATTATTACTATATTGTATACGTAGAACAATAAATACACAAGTACTCCAAATACGTGAGCAATCACAACCTTGATTCGGGATTTCATCACTCGATCATTGTATTCGAATCTCAAACCAAAGAAAAAAGGCAAAAATAGATAAATACTTTCGTGAAGCTTAATCTTGATAAATACAAACTATAAGGTGGGTATAAGGCGGTTGTATTTCACGACCTAAAGGAAAAAGGCTCTTAAGTGCTTCGCGCCGCCTCGTTTCCTCCGCTTGCTTGTGCGTATTTGATTTTGAGAGTGAATCGAGGGTTTTGCCGCCCAAAGTATTATTACATATCATATATATTTTCTTGGTTTCCATTTGATTAAACCCTCTTGAACGATTTGGTGTTCCACCATCGTTCTAAAGTCATCGAAGGCGTTCACTCCACGTGATCGTTTTCATTCCTTGTGGCCTTTTTAATCAAGAGATTTGATTAGTGAGGAGATTTGTGGACTCATTGTCTACATAATACATTCACCAATTTCCAAAAAAGTTAATACAATCAAAAACCACAAAAAAATTGAAAAAACACAAAATACCAAAAAGAATCTTCTTTGCTCGTCTCCACGTTGTACGTGACGTTTATGCTCACTCGTAATCAAGCAAAACGTGCACGTAGACGCAAGAACAAAACTCCTACTAAAACTCATTCTAGTGAGGAGTCTCCAAGTGAGGAACCTATTGTAGAACAAGAAGCTATCATGGCTAATCGTACTATGATGGAGTTGCTTCAAGCACCCACCGAGGGTTTTGGAGAGGCCATTGTGATTCCCGCCATCCTTGCGGAGAACTTTGAGATCAAGACGGGTTTAATGTCTATGCTTCAAGCAAACAAGTTTCGCGGTCACGAAAAAGACAACCCACATTATCACATTAGGCAATTTAATCGTCTCACCGCGACAAGCAAGTTTAAGGATGTACCACACGATGCCATTAAGATGATGTTGTTTCCTTACTCGTTAGATGGACCCGCCAAGATTTGGCTTGAGAAAGAACCGCCAAATTCGATTTTGACATGGGCCGATCTCGTGTCTAAATTTGTGAATCAATTTTTTCCACCATCTAAGACAACACATTTGAAAAACGAGATTTCACGTTTTACACAAAGACCAAATGAAAGTTTTTCAATGGCTTGGGAAAGGTTTAAAGAAATGTTACATGAATGTCCACACCATGATTTTTCCGAATTGCATCAAATTGACACTTTTTATAATGGGCTTAATGAACATGAACGAGATTATTTAAATGCCGCCGCGGGTGGTAATTTTTTGTGCAAAACGACCAATGAGGCTTTGAAAATCATAGAAAATAGGTCTAAGGTCTATAGCCCTCGTAACACACCGAGTGTTGCCAATTTGGGCTCGTCATCATCTCGTTCCATTAATGCCTTGCAAGATGAAGCAAATGAGGAGAATCGGTTTTTCGATAGGTTTTCGACTCTTATGTCTCATTGGAAAGCTCAAGAAGCTTCAAACACCGCTTCGGTTAAAGCGGTTGCTAAGAGTTGTATTTCATGTGGTGGAGCTCATGATTTTTCCGAGTGCATTACCGCGGATGGTAACACTTCGAATGCTTATGTAGCCACGGGAACTTATAACCAAATCGGTCAAGGTTCCCGCCAAAATCAAGCTCCACAAAATCAAAATGCTAATAACTATCGAAACAACAATCAAGGTGGAAATTACCAAGGAAATCAAAGGAATTATAACAAAGGTAATTACCAAAGTGGAAATGGGCAAATTTCAAACCAAAACCAAAACCGTGATTTTCAAACTCCTACTCAAGGTTTTCAAAATGCTCACACTAAAAATTTGCAAGGAGAATTTTTAGATTATGCTAAGGCTAATGATACTAAGTTTGATAACATGCAACGTGAGATGATTAGCTTAAGGTCCGAATTGAAAAACGAGCTAAAAAACGAACTTGCTAATGAACTTAAAACTTATGCTAATAAGATGGAAGGAAATGTCACACGACTCCAACAAAATCAACAAAAAATGGAGCAAGGACAACATGAGATTAAGCAAGAGTTGTTAAAAGCGGATGCTAGGCAATCTAAGTTTGAAGACCGTATGGCTAAAATGTTTGAAGCTATCATGTGTAAGCCCTCTTCTTCGGGTGGTCTTCCTAGTGATACCATTGCAAACCCGAAAGGAGAATTGAAGGTTATTGCCACTCGTAGTGGTAAAACTTTCAAAGAACCCACTTCTCGTCCAAGTAATTCTATGGAGAAGGAAAAAGAGAAACAACCCGAGGTTGTGGTTGAAAAGGAGCACATCTCAAGCCCACGAAGTACCGCTCATACCACACCTACGGTTGAACCAATACCCATCATGGAACCCGAGATTCCAAGGCCTATGCCTATGCCTACTTTGCCCCAACCCACACCACCTTTACCCTACCCTTCAAGACGAGATAAGGAAAAGGCACAAGAACGAAATAATTATCAATTTGAACTCTTTATGAAAATGTTTCGTGACTTGCATTTTAATATAAGTTTTGCCGACGCCTTAGTCATGATGCCTCGATTTGCCGCGAACTTCAAAAGTATGTTGAATAACAAAGAGAAATTGCAAAAATCGTCTAGTTGTTCATCGTTTTTTCTAAGCCGCATACCTCAAAAGGTCGGTGATCCTGGAAAGTTTTTAATCCCATGTGCTATCCAAGACATGGAAGAATGCTACGCCTTGGCCGATCTTGGTGCTAGTATTAATTTGATGCCTCTTGAGATTTTTAAATCGCTCAATCTTCCAAATCTCACTCCTTCAAGAATGTCAATCGAAATGGCCGATCATTCTACGATTCTAGCTTGTGGAGTTGTCGAGGACGTCTTTGTGAAAGTTGGGAAATTCTATTATCCCGTGGACTTCATTGTTGTTGATATTCCCATCGATCCTAAAGTTCCGTTAATTTTAGGTCGATGTTTTTTGGATACCTCGAGAGCACTTATCGATGTGCATGCAAGAAAAATCACTCTTCGTTTCAATGAGGAAGAACTCGTCATTAATGCAACCCAAAACTCCACTCTTTCTCATGTTTATTCTATCACATCTTTGTACAATGTCAATCCCATCAAAAACATTTGTCAAGAGATTTCCAATAGAGTTTTAGGAGTTGTTGAGAAAAATGAAGTTCCGTCCCTTCCGCCGATGGAGGTTAAGAGTGTCAAGCCTATGATTCCAATCTCGAGTGATTCTTCGGATGATGAATACGTTGATCCCGATGGGGAGGTTTTCTTTGTTGACAAAAGATTTGAAAACTTGCCACCACCTAAGCCAAAAAGATTTCAAAATGTGAGAATTTTTAGTGTGACTAACATTGTTTTAGATACACCAAATATTTTCGACATAATCAAATCGGGTTTTCACAAGGAGAGTGTTAAAGATGAAAAAGGAAAAGATTTTGAATTTAATTTAAAAGATTTTTCTACAATTCTAACTCCGTCATCACCGCGTTTCTTGAGTACTACAAGCTCGTCTTCTCCTTTTGACGATGCTTTGTGTGGACTTAGTGTGGGGGAAGCCCCTTATGTTCCCTCCCCTTTCTCCACCGAGGACGAGATATTTGATCCTGGAATTGCTTATATAGGGAAATCTCGGTCTTCCACCGATGCAATAAATGGAAAATCTTTTCATTTGATTGGTGCGAGTCTACCTCGAGTAGCTCAATGTTTTGCCTTACCCATTGTCCCACCCTTCTATTTCTTCTCTCCTATTTTCTTCTATCCCATTGGGATTTATGTTGGAGTTGTGTTGTCTCGTCTTTCATCCAAAAACGAGGACGCCATCTTTGACCCCGGTATACGTTTATCGGATTTTTAAAGTACTTCATGTGCTTTTGGGCCTTGTTTATCATGTAAGCCCCACCAAAAATTTACCATACCATGATTATCCCTAAATGATCACATTTATGGGGATTCGAGTCGAGATTTTGACTCGGTTATCAAAAACAAGGTGCCTCGTGGGGGAGACCCATGCTTATCCATGTACATATTATTGCTTTCTAATTAGTTTAATGTGAGGGGATTTGTGCCCTTCCAACCTTTGTTCCGTGGTTGTTTGTGAATTGTGTCTTTTAGATCATCATCTTCACGATTGGAGCCTCTCGTGTTCGTTTCATGGGAGCACTCGATCGTTTGCTTTGGAGGCCTTTCCCAATATCCATATGATATATCCTTTTATGTTCTAACCTTAGGTTATTAGCACACTTCATAAACGGCTATTACTTATTGGTTACACCCTTTCCATGCTAGATTAGGCATTCGACTTCGTCTCTAGTATGGGGGCGTTTGCACCCCTAGACTCGAAACATTGAGGACAATGTTTAACTTTAGTATGGGGGGGTGAATAGATACTTGCCTTGCCAAACCTTCACGCTTTCCAAAGTTTATCGTTTTGTTTATCGTTTTATGCAAAATAAGGCTAAAAATGGCCAAATTTTAAAATTTTTCTCATGTTTCATAAGTGTCTGAAGACACGAATGTAGATTTTCCGATGGCGAGAATAAGAGTAATTTTTGACTCGACCGTGCGTGTTGAGCACTTAGCTTTGATTCTTTAACTTCACATTAGGCTAAGTCTCTTAAATGAGGACGAGAAATGATAGAGTTAATTATAAGTTACTATGCTAAACGTAGAGTACTCGTATTCTTTCAAAAACTCATGTGTTCTCGTTGTTTGCTTATTCTCCCTTCGCATGTAAATATTTCTTTTTGCTTAATAAATATTGATTTAGCGGTTTAGTTTTGATTGTTGGGTCTCTAATCTTTTCTAGTAGCTTCCGTGTAATTAAATTGGGAAGACATGAAGGTATCGCCAGCGTCACGGTTTTGAAGTATTGGCAACCCTAATAATCGAAAGCTTCACCCAATAATAAGATTTCAAGTGCTCATCTAAATCTAGCAAACAATTTGAAGCCCCACAAGGCCTAAAATCTATGCAAAATTGAAAGTGAATCAAGCCTTAATCTTCGAAGCTTTAAAGATCCAAAATTCGCTTTAGCGTGAGGATATACGTCTTTGGCTAATAAAACCACCGATGATGGCGGATAATAAAAGGCAAGGCAAGACGGAAGTCATAATAAAAGCTTCATGGCGAAGTTGAATAAAAGATGGAGGTAAACCAAGATAATAAGGTCCTTCTGTTAGGGGGCGTATAAAAGTCTTGGTAATAAGTCTCATGTTCAAAACCGTTATAAAACCGTGTTTATCGATTCTTCTTGTCAACTTAATTTTTTAACATCGTTGTCTATTAGGAAGAGTTATTGATTTGATGGTCTTAGTTACACCGTTAGGACTCTATTTTTAGACCTAAATCTCTATTATCGCATAAGTCAACAATGTATCCTCGTGATCATTAAGACAAAATAAAAAATAAGAGATACAACTTAGGAATAATGGGAGAATAAGTACATGATTAGGGCATATGAGTAGTGTTAGCATTACTAACTTATAATGACAATGATCTCGTTGCACGCTTGGCATGGGATTAAGGTGAAAATCGAGGACGACGAAATTATTTCTAACGAAGCATTCACGTGTTCTTATTCTATGAACCTAAACGTCCCATTTTGCGATGAGAATCATACATTATGTCTAAAACACAAGTAGTAGCAATAGTAGTAATGTAGCTAGTTATCATTTGAATAAAAGTGAATAAAATTGAATTTTGGAGATGCTTTGATACTTTATTCTAGCATTGCGTGAGGGCACGGCAATGGTTTAGTATGGGGGAGTGATGAGACTGCTTTTATACATGGTCTCATCGTC
Organism: Glebionis coronaria; assembly: GCA_025667525.1. NCBI lineage: Eukaryota > Viridiplantae > Streptophyta > Magnoliopsida > Asterales > Asteraceae > Glebionis > Glebionis coronaria. The sequence goes on from CM046881.1 coordinate 467,322,618, forward strand.
CAAAACGGCTTTTAATTGCATAAAATATCATAAAACATGCCAAATATATGCTCGTGTTTGTTACTTGTGTATTTTTAGGTACGGATATTGAGGAATTGGCAAAAGATCACAAGAATCAATCAAAAACGAACACGGGAAACGAAGTCGCACAATGAACCGGGCCCAAGTTTGGATTTTGCAAAAATACCCTTGAAGTTTGAAGAATTGGCAAGTATGGCCCCTCATCTTTGAAGAACTTGTCACATTTGACCCTCAAAATGTCAATTGTACAAGTATAATCCTTTATATTTGAAGATATTACAATTCCAGTCCTTGAAGAATCAAGAATAAACAAAAGAAACCCTTGGATAAAAGTTTAGAAGTTGTTGTGCCACTTTTGACAACTTGTCCAAAGTTGTTATGCACAAAATGGGCGCTAATGGACTTGGTTTACAAAATGGAAAGAAGTAAAAAGATTGGGGACTCAACCTGCCAAACCACCAAACTCCTTCCACCAACCAGACTTTGCCACCTCATCACAACCCACCCATTAACCCATATCCTACACAAACCCGACCCTACCCAATCCCATTTAACCCGGTTTATATTTTTAAACAGGGTCAAACTTAAGTCAAATCCCCCACTTACTCCCCCCTTCCCTCCTAAACACGAATTTAAAAACATAATTAACCCAATTTGGATTAAACCTGGCTAATTAACCCTAGAACCCTAACATCCCACCCAGATTAATTACACCCCAACTCAAGGGGTTATCCCTCAATTTGCTCCAGATCTTTAATTAAACATCCCCTCACTAAAACCCACCTCACCCAACAATCCCACATGGCCTGTGGACCCCTCCCCAAGCCTCCCCTGCAACGTCTTTTTCACCCAAAACCCTAAAACCGACAAGATTGATGGTTTGATGTCTCTACTTGGTCCCCAAGGCTCATCCAACGTCCCAAATCCATTCAAACATCACTGGCATCACATGTATCACCTTTTGACCAAAATTCGTCAAAGAAGACAAGGGCTTTTTAGGCATTTCCAGTATTAGGGTTTCAAGCATTGTATTATTTTATTATTAGTTCTAGATAGTTCTTTCTAGCAGTATTTAAAGAGAATGAGACTTGTTCATTCCTTTGTTCCAGTTTTTAGCCAAAAACCTTGTAATTCCTTTTTTAATTAATAAAGTTTGGTATTTGTGTTTAAACAATTATAATTCCTTTTATTGAGTTAAAAAGTTGTGTGTTGTGTTAAGGCTAAGAGACTGAGTTCCATTTTAAATTTGTGAAAGGTTTTGTGAGTTTTCAAGTTTTCCTAAAAAGTGTCTTAACTTTCAAAAATCAAATCTTTTAGAAAGTGAAAGTGGACTGAAGGGTTGTTGATTTTTGAAGTTAGATGTTTTTAAAACGTGTTTGAAGGTTGTAAGGATTTTTTTTTAAGAAAGATTTTTAAGAAGATAAAAAGAAAACAGAATATTGGATATATTTGTGTTTGCTTTTGATTTTCTTCTTAGCAGGTTCGAATTTGAAGATTATTGTTGATTATTGGTTCTGCATACACCCGGGTGTATTTGGAGGTGGTATTGCAACCACAAGAACCTTGGATGTAAGGTTCTAAGGTAAAAGTCCTTTTCCCTTTTTGAAATTTTCAGAAAAGTGAATACTTATGTGAGATTTTGTGAAAGGTGTTGTTTGTTAGTAAAAGCTGTTGGAATTGAGTCCTTTTGTGTTTGTATGCATGCTAATTGATCATTGAATCAAGTTGAGTGTTTGGTTAAAACGTTTTGTTTGAAAAATCTTGTTTTAAAGTTTTAAGGGTGTGTTTGGATCTGCTTTTTATGTTGACAGCTTGCAAGATTGTGTAAGATAAAACGTGTTAGAGATATTTACTTGGGTTGAAATAGGAAGAGTATTAGTTGTTAGTTAGTTTAGAAAGAGTTTTGAAGCAAGTTTGTTGAGCAAAGTGAAAAAGCATATAAAAATCTGCATATGTCATTTTCAGCTTGATTTTCATGAAACTTTTTGCTTGAATCTTGGAATCTGCTAAAGATTAGGTTGTTAGAGGTTTGTATATTGCTAGTGTGCTATTTGGAGATTGTGTATGCAAATTATTGGACTTGGAATCTCAACATTGTGCATATAAAAAGCTAAGAAAGCCACCAGACCTTAAAAAAGATCACAGCAACTTAGTTTTGTCATTTTTGTGCTATTGTGACTTTGATTTGCTTGCTAGGTGCTATTTTCTTTTTGTTTTGACTCCCTACACTCAGAAAGAGTGTAGGGGTGCCATTGTGTTCCACAAAAATCACCATACAAACAATTCCAAGCCCTCTTGGACCATTTCATCATTTGTTAAGAAAACAGACACAAGCACAAAAGGCTTGTGTTCTTTAAGTTGAAAACTGGACACGTTTTTTATTGAATCCTGCTTAATCTTGAAAAAAAAAGTGTTGGATTGTGTTTTCAAGAAAGAAAAAGGGTCACAGTATTGGATTGTAAAGTAAGAAAGTAAAAAAAAATAAAAAATTTTATAAAAAGCATACCCGCAACGGGCTCGAACACGCGACCTCTCGCTGGAGGAGTAACGTGCCTACCGTTGATCTAGATAGCTTTTTACGTTTTCCTTTCATTTCATTATCCTTTTAACTTCTTTTCTTTTCCAGCTTATTAAACCAAGCCGTAGCTTATTGCTTGTGTTTGGGCTTATTTTATAAGCTTTTTAGCTCCCTTTTATTTTTCCTAAGTTAGTTATTGGTTTGTTGATTTTTCTAGCTAGATTTTATATTTTTCACTTTAGTTAATTAATTTTTATGCATTTTTTATTAGACGTATTTTGTTAAATCACTAAAAAATAGTAAAAAGAGTTTTAATTTTTAGGAAAAATAGTTTTTAGGTTTTAATTTGTATTTTTGAGGTTTACATATCAAAAAGTTTTCAAAAACTTTAATTTTTAATTTTATTTAATTTTAGGGTTTTTAGGCAACTTTAAAAATTAATATAAAATTAACCAAAAGGTTTTAGGAACTTTAATTTACATTTTCTTCTTAGTTAGAATATTTAGGATTTTTGAGAATTTTTTAGAATTTATTTGAGAACTTTTAATTTTTTAGATTATTTTAATATTATTTTATTCAATAAAATTCAAAGTTTTATTTTTAATTTTTTTTCATTTTTCCTAGATTCTAGACATTAAATTAGGAACTTTTTTCACTTTCCAATTGATTTTTAGGTTTTTCAATTAATTTTTAGAATTAATTTAAGATTTAATAGATTTTAATAGTTTTTAGGAGATTAAAAATAGTTTAATTTGGTTTTAAAATTTTTAAAAATAGTTTTTAGCTTAATTAGGTCATTTTTAAGGTTTACAAACTATTAAATCTTGTTTAGGGCTTTTTAATATTTAAAAGTGATTTTTAGGGCATTTATTAGCATTAAAAAGTCATTATTAAATTAATTAAAAGGTTTTGGCAAGTTTGGATTTTTTGTAAACTCTTAGAATATTATTGTGGATTTTTAGTAATTTTTAGGAATTTTTAGATTAAAATTTTAAATTTTGCACTTTTTACGTTTCTACGTCGTAACTTTCTAGTAGTGTTTTCGCCTTATTTTTCTATTTTTTTTCGTCTTCGTCATTTTCTCTTCTTTTCTTCTCATTAATAATCAAAAACAAAATCAATCATTCATTACACAACGCACTAGCCTCCTCGAGAACGAACTCACTTTTAGGGTCATTCACACACGGTTTTCCTAAATCGTCGTGCACGCTTACCCTATTTTAGTTGCTTGTTTTTCCTAAAGCAAGTATCTAATTTTACAAGTACCAATTCTAAAAAATAATTAAAAGATGAACAGTAAAAACTTTTTATACTAAAAAATCTTAAAATCTTTTTCTTAATAAAAGAAAAATGTTGAAACTGAACTAAATGCGAAAAACAGAAATAATAAAAGTAATTAAAATAGCAATGAAACCTAAAAAAATAGCAAATGAACAGTAAATGAAAATCTAATTAATCAGAAAAATCAAAAATTAAATTAGAAAAATAATGGAACTAGTTTGAAAGTCTAATTCACAAATTTGCCCACTAAAGACAAAAATTCTAGAAATCTGATAGTGACACCTTGCTGGTTTTGTTTTCTAGTGAAGCAGTACTAAAAATTGTGCTACCAGTGGGAAGTTTGTTCCCACTGCTAGTGTATTTTTTGGTCAGAAAAGCAATAAGCTTAGGAAAGCTTATTGTGAGTGCTTATTTTGGACAATAAGGCACCCTTATACTCAGTTGAGTATAAGGAGTCAATGGAAACACAAAAACACACAAGTCACTTAACAAATTCAAGCACAAAAAGCCATAAATGTTTCTGATTAAGCTTATGGGGTTACTGATGAATAGTGTGCTGATGCACTTGGCACAAAAGTGAGATTTAATTGCTAAAATCTTGCACATAAGCTCACCAGATGACTTATAAGCTACACACAATCCTTAAATCTCGTAATAACTAGTAGCTTAATAAATTTGGTGGCAAAATTTCAACAAAAACAGTCCTAAAAGGGACTTTCTGGTTTTGACTGTTTTTTCAACATTTTAACATGCAAATGAATTCCAAACTTCACCAAACAGCAACCCTATGACTCATATTACTTACTAACAACCAAAGAAGTGTTTTTAACCAGGTTTTAAGCAAGTTTGATGTCAATAAACCCATCTTAAGCCTTAATCCAAACACCCCTTAAAATTTCAGGAACTACTATTTTCAAATCAAGTAAGATCAACACTTAACCACAATGATTGAACCTTTATCTAGCATGCATAAGAACCCAAAATAATCATGAACAAATAGCTAAATACCATCTAAACACCTTTCATACAATCTTCACATAAATCACACAAATCATGAACTAGAAAAATGAAACAAGTGAACAAGGGATTATACCTTGTGGGACCCACATCCAGGTCCCACCAAGGCTGCTATGCCTTCTCCAAACAGACCCGGGTCTGTGCAGATCCTTGGACAAAACAAGCTCCAATAGATTTCCTGCTGAGAAAGAAAATAGAACACAAATACCAACTTTCTGATTTTTTTAAAACCTTTCAAACCTTTTTCACAAACTTTGAACCAATGAACAACTTCTGAAACTCAAGATTCCAATCCACTTTCACTTCATAGAATCTTGGATTTCTGAAAATTGCTAAACCTTTTCAAAAACCTTTTTGAAAATTCAAACACAAAGTGTTTGCAAATATAATATGGAACTCAGATTCTTCACAAATTAACACCAACTTTTAAAAATAATAAAAGGAATTATATTTTAGCCAAAAATACCAACTTTATAAATTTATAAAAAGGGATTACAAAATTTTGAAAAATCTGGAACAAATGAATAGGGACACATGCGTCTCCTATTTATACAACTGAAAGGAAAGTTCTAGATAACTAAACCCTAGCTATGAATTTCCATTGCTGCCCTTGTTGTTGACTAAATTCTTGGTCAAAGAAGGTATCTTGTGAGCCTGCTGGAACCATGTGGGATGTAGAGCTGTTGCTAGTGATGTTTGAAGGCATCTTAAGCGTTAAAATGATCTTGGGGGGCCAAGGAGTGAAGTTGGTCCATTGATTCTTCTGAAGTTTTGGACTTTGTGGAAAGGGACGGGGCAGGGGTGGCATGTGGGGTGGTCTGGAGTGGTGATGTGGCATGGTTAAGAGTGGGAAAAGGATGAGGGTTTAGTTAATTAGATTTCTGGAAGTAATTATCAAAAACCCCTTTGATTAGCTGTTGATTCGTCCTGGGTTTTTTTTAGGGTTTATGGTGGATTTGGGGAAAGTTTAATCCAAATTGGGAAGTTTAATATTTGAATTTGTGTTTTGGTGGGAGTGTTAACTTAATAACTGATTAAGTTATTAAGTTGTGGGTGGAAAGCAGACGTGGAGGCTAGGAAGTGTGTGATTGGTTGGTGTGGGGTGAGTGGATGACGTGGGAGGCTGTGATAGGAGGGTGAATGTTTGGCTGTCTCCCATTTTTAGTCCCTATATTCCCATGATGTTGTCCTTTGGTGAATAAACTTTGTCAACGCCTCATTATGCTTGTAACAACTTTTGCCAACTTGTTGAAAATGGCCCATCATAGTTTTAAACTTTTTCCAAGGACCACTTATGTAATTTAAGCATTCTACAAGGGCTAGATATGCATAGTCTTGGTAATTTAGGGACCCCAATGTAATTTATGAGTTTTACAAGGGTATAAATTGCCAAGTCTTCCAAAGTTGAGGTGTCATTCTTGCCAAATCTTCAAACTTCAAGGTCTTGATAGGAAAATCATGATTCAGGTCCGGTTCATTGTGCGGCTTTGTTTCCCGTGTTCGTTTTTGAATGATTCTTGTGATCTTTTTGTCTTTTCCTCAATATCCGTACCTAAAATACACAAGCAACAAACACGAGCATATATTTGGCAGTTTTAATGATATTTTATGCATTTTAAGCCCGATTTGGACGATGAGACTATGTATAAAATCAGTTTCATCACATGTGTTCTTAAGTTAGCTTGTAAACTTGTAACTTGTGCAAGTTTACTTGTCCAAAGAGTACACAACATATTGTCATCAAACTGTGTGATCCATAACACCTGTAATACTTGTTATACAATAATAAAGTCTTACGTTTGAAAAGTATTTACTTGTGTTAATTATCCTTATTAGTCGTTTCAGTCTAGGTTTAGGGACTTTCACAATACTATGAATACTCGAGCGAATATCCTTAACCTAAAACAACCCATCTCTATTAGGATCACAAATCCATCTATCAGTAGCAGAAGATAAAATGACACCATCTAGGGCAGAAATCAAGTCATCCAATTGCTGTCTCTCAATTCCTCCTTGAACCTGTCTACGAAATGAAACATCAACTAAAGAGAGGCCCAACTTAGCAACAATAGAACTTTCTTTCTCATTCTCTAATGCGTAAAGGAGAGCAAACAAACGACGAAAAGGTTGATTACCTAACCAAGGATCCTTCCAAAAACTAGTATTAAGCGCATCCCCTATACGTTTCTTGCAATGCGCCAACATATCAAAGCCTTTGAGAACTAAAACATGCATCTCTCGTAAAATAGAACACCACAAGGAAGAAATATGAACCTGGTGTGCCACCATCGAAGGACCATACAAGGCTCGAATAACCCGAAACCACAACGGCCCATCTTGGGAGACAAAACGCCACACCCACTTAAAAATTAAAGCACGGTTCAACGAATAGTAACTCGAGACACCTAAACCTCTAACTTTCTTCGACGCCAGAACCTTATCCCACGAAACCCAAGAGATTTTACGGTCATTAGAATTAACGCCTTTGAAGAAGTTACTCCTAATTCTTTCCATTTATTTCAAAACTAAAATCGGAGCTTTGTAAATAGATAAATTATAGATAAAAGAAGCACCAAGGACGGATTTTAATAACGTAAGTCTGCTCCTAATTGATAACGTTTTTACTTTCCATTTTGATAAGCGAGATCGCAGTTTGTTAAGAGAATCAGTCCAAGCAGAGCAGTGCAAGGGATTATTCCAAACAACACACCAAGATAACAAAAAGGTGTTTTCATTATCGCATAGCCCCAACATAGAAGACACTTGTTGGATTAAGACATTAGCAACTCCCACTCCTATAATGTGATTCTTTTGAATGTTAATCTTCAGACCAGATGCTAAAAAGGAACATTTCAGAATTTTAACAATATTCTCCATGTTAGAATCAGTCCACTCTCCAATAAAAACGGCGTCAACCACGTAAAAAAGATGAGAGATAGTCATCGAATCATTAAACTGAATACCAGTGAAGAAGCCGTCATTAACAGTACGCGAAAAGGAAAGGTGGAGAGACTCCATAACCAACTTACACTAGTTAGGGCCAAAACCAAAAGCATGCAAGACCTCCAAAAGATAATCCCATCAAACAGGGTCATACGCCTTTTCCAAATCCACCTTAAAAATCATTGCTTGTTTTTGTTGCCTTTTACACCAAGATAGAACCTCATTAAGAATGAACAGACCATCGAGAATATGATGATTCGCCACAAAAGCCGATTGCATGTCAGAAACAAGATCTGAGACAAATGTGGAAGCACCTTAGTCACAACTTTGTAAACGATGCCTATCAAACTAATAGGCCTGTAATCTGTAAAAAATTTAGCATCCGACACTTTTGGGATCAAGGCAATGAACGAGGCATTATTACCCGTCGGAAAATTTCCATTATCAAAGAAACACTCAACAGCCGAACACAAATCAGGACCAATGAAGCTCCAATATCGTCTAAAGAATTCAAACGTGTATCCATCTTGACCTTGAGACTTATTCTCTCCACAACTCCAAACTACACTTTTGATCTCATCCTGAGAAATACATCGATCCATATCCTTGACTTGAACATCAGACAAATTCTTAGGAAACACAAAATTCAATTTAAACCGGGCAGGATCTGGTTGTTTAAACCTAACAGCGAAGTGGTTTTTAAACATGTTTTTAAGCAACTTTGGATCGGTACACCAATCACCATCTACTAAACTGCACGAATAGCGAGCTGCGATCTCTTCTTATTGATAATACCATGAAAGTATTTAGAGTTTTCGTCCCCCTCTATGTCCCATTTACTCTTCGACTTTTGCTTATTATCATAAGACTCCAATCGTTTGAAGTCAGACAATTGCCTTTTTAAATCCAATCTCTTAAGGAGCAAATCGTCAATAACACCGCCACTATCAATAATTCTATCGATCTTGATGAGGTCTTCGTTAACTAATTTGAGAGCCCTGGAAAGAATCAAATTCTTATCTTTGATCCACCGACAAATAGTAATTTGTAACGCATGAAGATTCTTCTTGAAACGAATAAGACTATTCCCATCATTATGAGAAAAGGAACACCAAGCTTGCTCGACCATTAAATCAAACCCGTCCCTCGGAAACCTAGAATGATAAACCCGAAAAAGCGACAGACCAAAATCAGTAACCACTTCATAAAGTAATATTGGGCGATCAGAAAGATGTTTATTAAGGCAACTCGTTGTTATAGAAGGGAACAACGAAATAATACCTTCCGAAACTAAAAAACGATCTAGTTTGCTCATCTTATTACTAGAAGGATGAGACCACGTGAAAGCATACCCTTCCAACTTGATATCCACCAGACTCGAAGACTTAATGAATTGATTAAAATCCCTTACACTCATGTGATTAAAACTCGAGCCAAGTCTTTCATCCGTAGAGCGAACCGCATTAAAATCACCCAAGTTTATCATCACTCCATTCAACTGATTATTCAAAATGCTAATATAGTCCCATAACACTCGTTTATCCGCTGAAGACTGGGGAGCGTAAACAACCATAATAAGCATTCTTAAATTATTAGAACACCAAGTACCGTAAATGGCGAAAAAATGATCAAAAATGGTAACAAACTCCTTCTTAAACACACTTGCCCCCCAAATACATAGAATGCCACCTGAATTACCTACAGAATCACTAGAATCAAATTGATAATTAGAGTTACCTCATATGTATTTAACCTCCATATCGGATATACCATCCTGTTTAGTCTCTTGGACAGCAAGAAAATTAACTTTATACATATTATTTAACTCCTGTAACCACTCCTTTTTGGCCTCACTTCCAAGACCTTGAACATTCAAAGACAGAATATTCATTTAGGAAACATACTATCTTCTTGATTCCCAATGATGCTCTCCAAATATTTTAGGCACCCATTATTTTTGTACCCTATTGGTTGACCAACCCGAACCATACCATCCAAGATATCTAAAAACGGACCTCCCTTAGCAAAATTAAGAGAAGAAGTACCATCAGGTACTACGTTACCACTCTCACAAGCAGGCGCTTCTTGATTGATCAACACCTTTTGATCTACTGGAATGGGAATCTCCTTATCACCAACCAAATGGATGGACTCTCCATTAGCTTGTTTATCAGCAGCCAAATGGATAGACTCTCCATTAGCTTCCTCCTGTGGGGTTCTCCTATGTATAACCAGGAGGATGAGACAAAGAAGGATCCGATTCCAAATTAACGTGCTTAGGATTATTTTTCAACGCCCCATATATATCGAATGGATCTTCCGAAATAGGTTGATCTTCCTTGCCACTACTCTGACAAACACTTTTAATAAGAGAACCAATTTTGTCTTCGAAATCGTATCTGGTATCCCTTCCTCGTCACTATCAAACTGATTACCATTAACTTGACCAGACCCAGCTGTCTGATGGACAAAATTATCAGATCCCTCATTATCCGAGATGTACTTCGTTCCGCGATGTTCAACAAATGTCGGGGAACATACAAATAATTCCTTAGCACGAACCATAAACACCTTACCTTTGTAAACAACTTTGAACTTCTCCAAAATATTATCGTCACGATTAGTTTTAATGAAAAATCATTTACGTGCAAAATAAGAAGACAAACATTCTTCAATATCCATGACCTCCCCCTACTTCTTGCCTATTTTAATAAAAGTCTCCTGATACCAAATATTAAAGGAACACCTTCTATGTCAACCCACACTACCCGTTCCTCACTAACAAAATCATGAACAACCGGCTGTAAAATTTGGAACCACGAATTAACACCAGTGTGGAGTAACAAGCTTTTTTGCGTGGAGGCACTGCCCAATTCAATTAAAACCCACATACCACCGAGGTATGACAATCTAACATCAAGAAAACCTTCTTTATAAAGTAAGGTATACAAATTGGGGATAGAAGTAATATCCTTTACCATACCCATAACCTGTCGAGAAAGGTCAGTTTGATTGACACATGATTCATCGGTAACCAAAGACGACTGGTTAGGTACGTTAGGAGTGCCTCTGACCACATTGGTAAAATATCCAACCTAGGAAAACCTCGTAGATGGGGGAACGCCAGTATTTCTTGGTAAACCTGTAGGTCTAGTTTTAGAATTCGACCGCTCAAATCTAACAACATTAGCGTGTAGATGAAACCGATCCATCCATAAAGTCCATAAATTTCCAACCAACCTATCCAGATCCCCTACCTTAATAAACCTAACAAAAGCAAAACGCTTTCCAGCTTCTGATAGCTGGTGGGAATGTACACATCCACAACCTTACCGTATGTCTCACACAACATCCATAGATCCTTAGAACCAAGATGATCAGGAAAATTAGTAATAAAAACCGATTTATCTAGTCTCCTCGCCTGATCTTCCTTTGATTGATACGAAGACATAGTGACAAACTTGACACAGAAATACCAAGAAGCAGATAACAAAAGAAACGAAAGTAATTTTGTATTGAAGGGAGATCCAGATGAAAATGGAAAAAGGGATCTGGAATGAAAGTAACACGTATTCTCTCATTCTATTTATTATCTATAAATAAAATTTCACATTAAAATAATCGGGTATTCTTGAAATCCCATATTTTAAAAGTTACGTCATTTGAAAGTTACACGTAAAACACAAAAAATAAGCGATCAATAAAAAATAAAAACGTCGGCATTCGGAGAGTATTTATATTTCCATAAATAAACGAGGTCTTGTAATTTAATAAACGTTAACGCGCTATATAAACGAATGACGCTTAAAGGTTTATTGTAACTTTTACGACGAATACACGTAAATCAAAAATTTAAAACATGTCATAACGAGGATGTGTATGGTCGATGTCGGACCTCCACATTGCCGGTAAATAATAAAAGACACGTATTCGATACGCTAAAGGCATAACCTTGTCCGTTAATCGATAATTCAATTTTTTTTTATAAAAACAAACATGATAAATAAAATTTGGGTTATAAATATTTGTCTGAATATTATAAATACAATGTCTAACCCTTTAGGAAGCAAGGTCCTGGCGCTTAATTTGTCTCAATAGTCTTTGGTTAAATGGCGAAGAGATGGGAATATTGGTTTATTAAGTTCGCGATAGATGCCACTTTCGGATTGAGTCGTAAAGGTAAATCATAAACTAAAAGATGTTCAAATAGTAATTTGTACAAGATAATAACGATACGAGTTGGAATAGCGATAAACAATGGATGAATAGTACAATCGGATTACGAGTCGAAAATGAAATAATTTGTGCGAATGACACATGCTTATGCCCAGTCATTTACAAATCATTAATTACATAGGTTCGTCAGGTCCATGTATATAGTTATAAATTATAAATTATCTAGCATGACTTTGCAAACTTAATTTCGTGTAAATTGATCCAAATGAAATTTGAAGTGATATTCATAAGAAAATTCCATGTGTGAGAGAGAATTTTTACCTCCTATTCTAGTACGTCTTAAGTCGGTCTCTCCTTGTGAGAAAATACAAACGAGTTTTGTACCTTCAAATGATCCAAAAGTTGTTCGAACAACCGCGTCAAAGCATACTTTTGTAGAAGTGGTTAAATTAGTTGTCACCCCATGTGATAAAACTAGAGTGACCATTTAGATAGTCATCTAAACCCCACCATTTCTTAACACCATAGGTCGGAAATGGTTGAGATATCTACAATAAGGTGTAGTAGATCCTTATTGCTTTATCATAAATCCAAAAAAAATCAAGTCCATATCGATTCCATGAAGCTTGTACGCCTTCAATACAATGGTCAAAACTAAAACGAGTGAATCCATGATCAATCAAGCCAATTTTCTTATAACAACCAGAAGTAAAAAATCACCACGCTTTATTCACTCAACCCGAGTAACGGGAAAAATAAAACCTCATTCTTATCAAAACGCATTTAACAATATATCATAGTTATACGAATGCAAATGTTATCATGGGGAAACCAAATCTAAATATTCCTCCAAGATTCATTGGATCTTAACCGAATGATCCAGATGGTTTTATGCACTTGGAAAAACTTGGTCATCTTTGTGACCTATCCGCCGCCTTCAAACTTCACTCTTAGTGTGTTCACAATGATAGCATTAGGTATATACATATTTCTTGGAAAGATCTCTGGATAAATCACCCATTGGCTAACGAACTGGACTATACACACCAAACAATCCGCATAATGAATACTCATGTCATATTCAAGAGGGGTGAACTAAAAAATATTGAATTGCCATATCTTTATGAATATTGGCTACCTTTCAGAAGTTGAAACAATACAAGGACCTATTTGAAACGTTTCCATCTATATGTATCAAAACATTACCTAACCGTAAAATTATTTTGTTGTCTAAGAGGTACCGCCTCACTTTTAGAAATTCATTTCCCAATTCCCAAATCGCATCTTCCACCTAAAAAACCTGCTAAAATTTTAACAAAATCTTTTCAAACACTAAATCCTTTTGATCAAAAAGCTGATCCACTAGGACGGTACCCAAGATGGTTTCTCCTCTAACAAAAGATGTGAAGCATGCATCGTGAAGATCGAGCTATGTTGCACACAATAACGGGATTCAAAAAAGAAGGGTAATATGGATAAGCCAAACAACGATCTGCTGAATGTTAGGACGCTGAATGATGGTATAAATTTCTTATTATCTATATTAGTTATAGATCTGTTATTCTTTTGGTATTAATGAGTCATGATCTGCTATTTTTGGTATTATTAGTGAATGATGTTATTTTAATTTTATAAGATTAATTCGAGATTATACGTTTGTGACTTTCTTAAGGACTTACATCATACTGTAATAAAAAGCTGGCAACATTCCCCCGTGATAGTAGGGGAAAATGTCAAGCGGGTGAAGAAAGGGCAAACCCGCCATATTGCTAATAAAGCATAAACGAAGCCTACTCCCAAATCGTTTTTTGATGTGTGATGCAATCAATATATTTGAGGAAACTTTACAATCATCTGTGTGTACGTCTTTTTGTGTGTGTGTGTGTACGTCTTATCAATCATTCGGTATTCTTTAATATCAAAATCATACAACTAGGGATCTTACTTATTTTAACTTTTGTTGTTGATGTCCATCTCAACCTCACATAAAGTATACATACAAAACAGTTAAGTTTGTCAAATAAGAAATATAACAAAATAGCAACCCTACGGATTACGTGTCGTACGTCCATATATCATATAAAGAATAATACTAGATTCTATGGATGTGTCGTACCTCGATATAGCGTATAAATAATAATACTAGATTCTATGGCTTTATGCTTTCACTGAATCTGTCTATGTATAGCATATACAGATTTCCTACATAATTCATCATCTTTATCTAATTCATCAGGCATGTCACCTTGGACTACCCATCGATCTGTTTGCAACTTTGATAAAGTAATAAAGATTCAAATAACAAGGAATACTGCATGCTTAAAAAGATTTCTGCTGGTGCTGATGTTCAACAAAGGGTGGCCCGTTAATTAAGTAACACGTGTTCATGATGGCTGCTGCCTAAATCCGCATTTAAAAATTCATACCAACATAAGGATTCTTCATAAATACATAATTCAACCTCCTGACTCATCAAATCATATAACTAGTCTGAATAAGACACATTTCCATTATTCTGTCTTTTTTTCTGTGCATTGTTACTTGTTGAGCCCATTTCTAGACGCTTTCTCTTAACCAAAGAATGTACTATGACTACCAATACCTCGCGGAAAGATCTATATTTTCACACTAACCGAAAGGAAAAATAATAGGGCTCGAAAAGATTTCTAAAGGATTTAATGTACAAGTCATCCCGTTATTTGAATAAGTATGGAATGCTACTCATACCGGGAAAAGTAGCTCAGCGTCGTGTGCTACCAATTAAATGTTGGGATATATTCTTGCCTTTGATCCATAATCAAGAAGGAAAAAAAATACTGATTCAAGGTACATCACTACTACAAATCAGATCTTTAGTCAGAAATCTGTTGGTATAAGTGATTTCCGGGTATTTATGATTGATTTCACCTGTCACTTATTTCCTGGTCGGTAATGAGTATATGTTGGAATTCTCTCGAAAATAGAGAAAGAAAAGTATTTGTTGAAATTTTGTAGGTGAACTTGATGTCGGAATTCCCTTGGAAGAAATTCGGTCACAAGTTCTCGGTACTAGCTTTGTCAGAATTCAGTCGGTTAACTGACGGGAAAACCGAACCGGACCAGACAATTTCGGTCCGGTCCTCGGTCCGGGTTTTGGACTTATTCGGTCCCCAGTCCTACCAAAACCCTATCGATACTGCCTACTAGGACCGACCCGGACCGTAGACCGAACCGGACCGGACCGGACCAAACCTTTTCGGTCCGGGATTTTGGAGCTTTTTGGTCCTTGGTCCGGTCTAGTCTTAGTCGGTCCGGTCCGATGCTCACCCTATTCTGGACATGCTATAGCTAAATTTTGGATAATCCCGTATATAAAAATAGCTTAAATGAAATCAATAACTAAAAAGCTCTACTCATAATTAAACATATTTGTCCATATCGACCACATCCAAAAATTTGCATTTGGTTCAATATCTATATTGAAACAATCAAATATAAAATAAGAAATAGTATCTATTCCAAATATTCATAAGGGGTGTGCATTATTAAACCTTAAATTGAGTTTATAACATTCATCTTTTGTTGTCACTCACTCTTTTGAGCTTCTTCACGAGCATGCGCCTCTAATTACCGTTGATGCATGTATTCCTACCTCAAATAGAAAGACCTCCATGGTGGATGTGTTGAGGTAGATTTCTTACCTTTATGTTATTTTGGCCAAAGCTTTAATGCTTGGATGATGGGCTATAGGAAATTTGTGTGTGAATGGTTATAATCTGGATATCAATCTGAATCGTGTAATCACTTTCAGATCAAAGTTTTTCGACCCTATATGCCTCGAGTTCACGAAATCTTTAATCGGATAAGACAGATTGCAATTGAAATCTAAGGCACGAGAAATCAATCAGAAAACCTACGAATGTTATGAATGTTCTAACTGTAAACGAAACCATCCCCTGGTGAAAATAACCAGACAAAATAACTGTTTGACAGTTATTTTTCCAACTGTCGTGTTGGTTAAGAAAAGATGCAACTGTTAGGTTTTTAGGCAGGAAACGTTAATACCGTTTAGTAAAAATCGTTTAGGTTTTGGGGAGCTGCCCCAAACCCCGCGAGGGGCGTCCCCCCCTCGACCACCGCATCTTGGTCGTGGCGATATCAAGCTAACTTTGACGAGCGTGCACTCCGCACCTCCTAACCCGTCTTTAGCTAAACTTGTCTAAGGCCATTGGTCTCTAAGTAAAAACACAATTACACAAAATACATGTGATAACACTAAAATTACAAACATTCCTCACCCATTTTAGTGTAATCCCCGATTTACTAAAATACACAAAAGAACCAAACTCATGCATAATGAAAATGTCACGAAGATTGAATTTTCACTTAGTATATTACGCATTCCAGAAATTCGAAAATCAGGGTGTCACTAAGGATTGAACCCTTCAATTCATATGAATACCCGAAGATAATATACACATAAGTTACTTAAACATTCTAAAGTTTATAACTTGACACTATTACAAGCCATGTGTCCATATCCTTTAATGAGCATATAGAAACCCAGTCCAAAGCTTCCTGAAGCGACAAAACTCCATGCTCACATAGGTAGTCCTTTTATTCTTGCACCTGCATATGCAATTTTTCAAAAGAACTATTAAGAAGTTAAACTTCAACCTAACACAATCTGCAGAACCGAGCACATACCTTGGGATGATTATATGATTGTGCTCTAATCACTAACAATGAGCTTTCCACATTGAATTCAGCTCCTAGCGTTAGCTAGAAGGGAATTGGGTATCTCATCATTAGAAATTTTGATGGACTCTAAACCCACCCCATAGCCGACTTGTGCACTAAGTCTCGAGCTAAACCTTTTGTCGAGTGATCCGCCAGGTTTTGTTAAGATCTAACAAAATCCACTGATATCACTCCTGTTGTAATAAGCTCACGAACCATACTATGTCTAACACCTAAGTGTCTAGACTTTCCATTGTATATTTGACAATATGCTTTAGCCAAAGTGGTTGCACTATCACAATGAATAGAAATAGGAGAAATTGGTTTTGGCCACAACGGAATCTCATATATCAGATTCCTCAACCAATCTGCCTCTTTACCAGCCGCAGCTAAAGCAACAAACTCAGCTTCAATTGTTGAGTCAGTAATACAAGTTTGCTTCTTTGAAGCCCATGAGATGGCACCTCCACCAAGCAAAAATACCCAACCAGTTGTAGAACTATGATCTTCTGAATTAGTTATCCAACTAGCATCAGAATATCCTTCTAAAACTGAAGGAAACCCAACATAAAACAAACCATAATCTATGGTTTTCTTCAAGTACTTGAATACCCGCATTACAGCGTGCCAGTGATGAGTACTAGGATTACTAGTGTACCTACTCAATTTTCCCACTGCATATGCAATATCTGGTCTTGTGCTTGTCATAGCATACATCAAGCAACCAATTGCCCTTGAGTACTCAAGTTGATTTATAGCCTTGCCTGTATTAGGCATAAGTTTGATGGTAGGATCCAGAGGAGTGCTAACTGTACAGCAATCATCACATTTAAACTTCTTGAGTATTTTCTCAATGTAATGTGATTGAGTGATCATAATACCCTTGTCCACCCGTTTGATCCTTATACCAAGGATGACATCATCCTCTCCCATGTCCTTCATGGAGAAACTAGATGACATAAACTCTTTGGTTTTATCAACTTGATCTTGATCAGTTCCAAAGATCAACATGTCATCAACATACAAGCAAATGATAACTCCTTTACCAGATTTATCAAATTAGCAGTATACACACTTATCAGACTGGTTTAGTACAAACACACTAGACAAGACAACCTCATCAAATTTTTGATGCCACTGTTTCGGTGCCTGTTTGAGTCCATATAATGATTTAACTAATTTACACACCTTATGCTCATTTCCAGGCAAAACAAATCCTTCTGGTTGCTTCATATATACCTCCTCTTCCAAATCACCATTCAAGAATGCTGTTTTGACATCCATTTGATGGATCACTAGATTATAAGTAGATGGCAAAGCAATCAATAATCTAATAGTGGATATACGAGCAACAGGAGCATAAGTATCGAAATAATCGACACCTTCCTTTTGTCTAAAGCCTTGGATAACCAATCTAGCTTTAAACTTGTCGATGGTTCCATCAACCTTCATCTTCCTTTTGAAGATCCATTTGCAACTCAAAGGTTTGCAACCTGGTGGTAAATCAGATAAGATCTATGTATTATTTTCCATAATTGAATCCATCTCATCATTAATTGCTTCTTTCCAGAACGCAACATCACGAGACTGCATAGCTTCATCAAACGTTCTTGGATCCTCTTCTATACTATAACAGTAAGAATACTGAGGTCTAATCTCATCTCTAGATCCCCCAACTAAGTATAGTTGAAAATCAGATCCGAATGATTTAGCTACCCGAGCTCTATTACTCTTACGAATTGTAGGAGTTTCCATTGGAGTTTCTCCAATATGATCTTCACTTGAACTTGGTATCAAACTTTTATGTCTATGTATTGAAGTGAATCGTTTTTCATCAAACATTGCATCTCGTGACTCTATAACCGAGTTAACGGATATATATTCATTAGTTTCTATTACATAGAATCTATACGCCTTGGAATGCTCAGCATATCCAATAAAGATGCAATCAATACCTTTTTCACCCAAATTTTTCCTCTTGGGTTCTGGGAGCCTCACAATAGCCCTACAACCCCAAACTCGTAAATATGACAAGTTAGGTCGTTTTTTGTACCAAAGTTCATATGGGGTAACCTTGTTCCTTTTATTAGGAACTCTATTAAGTAAATAGCAAGCCGTCAACATGGCTTCTCCACAAAATCCTTCACTCAAACCCGAGTAGGATAACATGGAATTAACCATTTCTTTAAGAGCCCCGTTTTTCCTTTCGGACACAACATTTTGTTGTGGTGTATAAGGTGTCGTAGTCTCATGTATGATGCCTACAGATTGAAAATAACTAGGATCATAATATTCACCACCTCTATCCGTGCGTAAAGTTTTAATTAAAACATTTTGTTATAACTCAATCTCAGTTTTATAGATTTTAAATTTATCTAAGGCTTCATCTTTAGCATGACATAGATAAACATAACAAAATCTAGATGCATCATCTATAAAGGTGACTACATACTTTTTATTCCCTAAGGAAGGAGTGGCATAAAAATCACATAGATCACTATGTATCAATTCTAAAGCATTAGAACCCCGTTTTATATCCTTGAAAGGTTGTCTAGTGATCTTGGTTAACATGCAAGTGTTACATTTTTCTAAGGTACTATCAAATTCTGGAATTAGATTATCCTTAGACATAGCGGCCATACGATTATAGTGAACATGTCCTAATCGTGCATGCCACATAGCAGAATCAACATCTTTAGAACTAATCATGCAAATGCTACTAAAAGTATTAGGAACTTTATTGAGATTTAACATAAACATGCCATTATTATAATAACCGAAACCAACAAATACACCATGTCTTGATAAGATATACTTATCAGATTCATACACTTGTTTATAGCCACATTTATTCAACACAGGACCGGACATAAGGTTCTTCCTAAGCCCCAGTACATAGACAACATTAAGTAAAGTAATAGTTTTTCCAGAACTGAGTTCTAAAACAACATTTCCACGTCCAAGTATTGGTTTGGTTGACTCGTCTCCCATATGAAGAACGGATCCATCTTGCATCGGATGAAAAGTATCAAACCAGCAATGATCCTTACATGCATGACATGTTGCACCCGAGTCAATCCACCAAGCGATTTCATCATCTTGTACATAACATATTTCAGAAATATGTGATACATAATTAGTAACAGGAATTATAACATGATCAAAATTTACATGATCAACAATCAGACCTTGTTGTGGAGTTGGGTCCTTAGACCCTTGTCTCGATCCTGAACCGCTCGAACCATTGTTCCCCTTACCCCGGCAATCCCTCTTAAAATGACCAGGTTTGCCACACTTCCAACAAGCCCCTTTTGGCTTTTTGTTGTTGGAATCGTTCTTATTATCATTGAACTTCCTTTTGTTTCCTTTGGATTTTTTGTTGTTTTTCTTGTTCTTATCATCTTCAACCATATTCACAGAAGATGATCCAGCAATTTCCTTGCCCTTTCCTTTACCACTGTCTTCCATCCTTAGAGTTTCCTCTATACGGAAGTGGCTGCCAAGTTGTACAAGAGACAACTCTTCTTTATTGTGTTTTAACATGTGTTTAAAATCCTTCCATGATGGTGGAAGTTTGTCTATAATACTAGACACCGAGATAGACTCGCCCATGTGCAAACCATGTTGGGTGTATTGTCCCAGAATTCGAAGGAGTTCGTGATATTGTTCCATCACAGACCTTGAATCAACCATTCTGTAATTGTTAAAATTACTAACAAGAAACTTCTTACTAGTATAATGTTCAGCCATGTATTTTGACTCAAGTTGATTCCATAACTCCTTCGCCGATTCCACGTTTTGGTATACATCAAATAAAGCATCAGACATACCGTTCAAGATGTGCCCACGACATATGTAATCATCGTTCTCCCACTTGCATCGCCTCCTTGTCTGTTCTAGTGTCTCCTCTTCAACAAATTCTGGCATAGGGGCACTCAGAACATACACAACCTTCAAAGTAGTGAGAAAGAAATGCATCTTCTTCTGCCAACGCGTGAAATCACTACCGTCGAACTTGTCTAACTTTCCAAACTTCGTAGTCATATCTTTTACCGAATCAGCCATGATTAAAACCAGTAAATACTTTGATCTTTGTAGGAAATTTGTGTGTGAATGGTTATAATCTGGATATCAATCTGAATCGTGTAATCACTTTCAGATCGAAGTATTTCGACCCTAAATGCCTCGGGTTTACGAAAACTTCAATCGGATAAGACAGATTGCAATTGAAATCTAAGGCACGAGAAATCAATCAGAAAACCTACGAATGTTATGAATGTTCCAACTATAAAAGAAACCAACCCCTGGTGAAAATAACCAGACAAAATAACTGTTTGACAGTTATTTTTCCAACTGTCGTGTTGGTTAAGAAAAGATGCAACTGTTGGGTTTTTAGGCAGGAAACGTTAATACGTTAATACAAGCAAGGGGCTCTGCCCCTTGACCCCGCAAGGGGGCGCGGCCCCCTTGACCCCCGCATCTTGGTCGTGGCGATATCAAGCTAACTTTGACGAGCGTGCACTCCGCACCTCCTAACCCGTCTTTAGCTAAACTTGTCTAAGGCCATTGGTCTCTAAGTAAAAACACAATTACACAAAATACATGTGATAACACTAAAATTACCAACATGGGCTTCATAAGGGAAAGATGAAAAAGTGCTTAATTAGCTCAACAAGATTTTTGATGGTATTATTAGGACATTTTTTAATGAGTCTGCACTAGCATTACAATTACAGAAGGGACTAACAAATATATATATATAAACCGGCCAGTAAAATTTACTACTTCTGCATAACTTTTCTTCTAGTTTAGTTAAAAAGATACTCTAATGGGCTAATACATTACACACTATCTTCTTTTGCATGCAAAACTGTTGAATAAGCTAGTAATGTTTGCGATTCCTCTGCCTAATTTGGATAAAATTTTGGATGGTGCAAACTAATAGTATGGACACAGGTTAAGACCATCAGGAATATCCGCCACATTGTGTGTGCCCTCTTTGTATACCCCAATTTGAATGATGATTCTCATATAGCAAGTGTAGCCACGCTCCTCCATCCCCACACCCACTCCAATTAAACAACTGATGTTGTCTAATTATATATGTATCAATTTATAACATAAGTTCATTGAATATGAATGCAAATACAAAACATAAATCATTTCAATTCAGAATTACATGAGCTTTATTTTCAAATTGATCTACGTTTCCATAAAAGGAAATATTCGGACACTTGTGTCCAAACAAGAAAATATAAAATATTTTACCAAAACCAACTTTACAAGCATCTAAAATGTGAAATAATTGCCATTTCACAAAAGTCAACTACACCAAAACGTCACCTTTTATTTCCATTGTAAACAACTTACTTTACTTTTTTTACTAGTGTATATCACATATCTAGTCACATTTTTGTGCCACTTTAAGAAAAGTGAAAAAGTAGGTTACATGCAGTTGCACGAAAACATAAAACTATGTTTCATAAAAAGTAAGTTAAATAATATACTACAATGGTATTACCAAAACACATTACATTTTATCACAAATAACCTTTTTCTAATGTATCAACAATAATGAACTTTGTCGATGGTTTCCTGGTATGCTTGCAAATTACATAAAAAAGACTCCTAGACGTAAAAAAACATAAAAAAAATAAAACAAATAAAAGGGAAATACACTACTAACCTTCCAACAAGTGCAGTAAGTTATGGGTCTAGTTCTAAAAGGTAGCTGTGTACATCGTAATTATTATTACATTAACAACTATATTGTATAGAACATTTTATATATGCTTACCTATGCCATGAACATTGCTCTAGGCAAGATTTTCATGTCATGTCCAAGTTTGAAGTCTTGTATAAAGTCAAAGCTTGAATAATGATGATATATCCACATATAATAGTTAATCAGTAACTTTGTATTACCAAGTCATTTTATAAACATTGGTGTCTACCGGTTTACATGTATACTTTTCATTTCTTTAACTTGAGATTATCTTTTTCAAGCTTCAACTCTCTATGTGGTTTCATTTCTTCAACAAAACTCAATCACACTCTCAACTCCAGATATCTTGCTCGAGCTTAAACTCTGTACGTGATTTCATTCCTTCAACAACACTCAATCCCTCTCTCAACTCCAGATTATCAGTCTCGAGATTCAACTCTCTACGTGATTTCATTTCTTAAACAACACTTAATAGCTCTCTCAACTCCAAAACCTGTTTTTTGAGCTCCAATACTCTACTCGATTACGCTCCTTCAACAACTACTCCTCAACTCACTTTCTCGTTATTATCTGTTATCTCGAAACTGTCTTTTCATGATGCTACAGGGAAAGAGAGTTTTAAGATAGCAGTTGAAAAACAGAAAGTGAGTGGAGGAGTAGTTGTTGAAGGAACAAAATCGAGTAGAGTATTGGAACTCAAAAATAGGTTCTCTAGTTGAGAGAGCGATTGAGTTTCGTTTAAGAAACGAAATCACGTATAGAGTTGAAACTCGATATTCAAATTATCTTTTTCGAACTTTAACTCTCTACGTAATCTCATTTCTTCAAGAGCATTCAATCACACTCTCAACTAGATTATCTTTCTCGAGCTTTAACTCTACGTGATTTCATTTCTTCAACAACACTCAGTTACTCTTTCAACTATATAATATCTTTCTCGAGCTTCAAATCTCTTTGTGATTTTATTTCTTCAGCAACACTTCATTACTCTTCAACTCAAGAACCTGTTTTCGAGCTCAAATTCTCTACTCGATTTCATTTCTTCAACATCTACTCCTCCACTCACTTTCTCGTTATCAACTGATATCTCAAAACTCTCTTTCCATTTATATGCGTGGCAGATACAGAGAAATAGAGTTTTAAGATAGCAATTGATAAAGATAAATTGAATAGAGGAGTAGCTGTTGAATGAATGATAATCGAATAAAGTATTGGAGCTCGAAAAATAGGTTCTGGAGATGAGAGGGCGATTAAGTGTTGTTGAAGAAATGAAATCACGTAGAGAGTTGAAGCTCGAGAAAGATATTATGGATTTGATAGAGCGATTGCGTGATGTTCAAGAAATGAAATCACGTAGAGAGTTGAAGCTCGAGAAAGATAATATGGAGTTGAGAGTGCGATTGAGTGTTGTTGAAGAAATGAAATCATGTAGAGAGTTGAAGCTTGAAAAATATAAATTGTATCTCGAGCTTCAACTCTGTAACTAATTTCATTTATTAAACCACACTCAATCGCTCTCTCAACTCCAAAACCTGTTTTTCAAGCTCCAATACTCTACCCGATTTCGTTCTTTCAACACCTACTCCTCCACTCAATTTCTCTTACTATCTTTCCCTGTATCCACATGGAAGAGACAGAGAAAGAGTATTTTAAGATAGCAGTTGATAAAGAGAATTAAGCGGAGGAGTAGTTGTTGAAGGAACAAAAATTGAGTAGATTATTGGATCTCGAAAAGCAGAACAAGGTTCTAGAGTTGAGAGAGCGATTAAGTATTGTTGAAGAATTGCAATCACGTAAAGAGTATACACTCGAGGAATATATTGTGGAGTTTTGTTGAAGAAATAAAATCACGTTGAGGGAGGTGAAGCTCGAGAAAGATAATCTGGAGTTCAGAGTGTGATTGAGTGCTCTAGATAAAATGAAGTCACGAGCTTCAACTCTCTACATGATTTCATTTCTTAAACAAAACTTAATTGCTCTCTCAACTACATAACCTGTTTTTCGAGCTCCAATACTCTACTCAATCCCATTCCTTCAACAACTGCTCCTCCACTCACTTTCTCGTTATGAGTTGCTATCTCAAAAATATCTTTCCATGTATGTGTGTGGTAGATACATGGTAGATACAAAGAAAGAGAGTTTTAAGTTACTAGTTAATAAAGAGAAAGTGAGCGAAGGAGTAGTTGTTAAAGGAACGAGATCGAGTAGAGTATTGGATCTTGAAAAATAAGTTATGGAGTTGAGAGAGCCATTGAGTTTGGTTTCAGAAATGAAATCAAGTAGAGAGTTGAATCTCGATATGCAAATTATTTTTTTTCAAACTTCAACTCTCTATGTGATTTCATTTCTTTTAGAGAACGCAATCACACTCTCAACTCCAAATTATCTTTCTCGAGCTTCTACTCTTACGTGATTTTATTTCTTTGACAACACTCAGTCGCTCTCTTAACTCCAGAATATCTTTCTCAAGCTTCATCTCTCTATGTGATCTCATTTCTTCAACAACACTTAATCGCTCTCTCAACTCTAGAACCTGTTTTTCGAGCTCAAATACTCTACTCAATTTTGATCCTTCAACAGCTGCTCCTCCACTCACTTTCTCTTTATCAACTCCTATCTCAAAACTCTCTTTCCATGTATCTGCATGGCACATATAGAGAATCGTATTTTTAAGATAGCAATTGATAAAGAGAAATTAAGTAGATGAGTAGCTGTTAAAGGAATGAAAATCGAATAGAGTATTGGAGCTCAAAAAGTTTGTTCTCGGGTTGACTAGGCGATTAAGTGTTTTTGAATAAAGGAAATCACGTAGAGAGTCGAAGCTAGAGAAAGATATTATATGGAGTTGAGAGAGTGATTGCTTGTTGTTGAAGAAATTAAATTACGTAGAGAGTTGAAACTCGAGAAAGATAACATGGAGTTGAGAGTGTGATTGAGTGTTGTTGAACAAATGAAATCATTAGAGTCTAGCTTCAAGCTCGAAAACGATAATTTGGATCTCGAGCTTCAACTCTCTAACTGATTTCATTTCTTAAACCACACTCAATCGCTCTCTAAACACCAGAACTTTTTTTTCAAGCTCCAATACTCCAATCGATTTCTTTCCTTCAACAGTTACTCCTCCACTCCCTTTTCCTTACTAACTGTTATCTCAAAACTCTCGTACCCTATATCTGCATGACGCATACAAAGAAAGAGAGTTGTAAGATGGTAGTTGATAAACAGAAATTGAGTGGAGGAGTAGTTGTGGAAGGAACACAAATCGAGTAGAGTATTGGAGCTCGAAAAACAGGTTCTTGAGTAGAGAGCGATTAAGTGTTGTTAAAGAAATGAAATCACGCTACGAGTTGACACTCGAGAAATATATCGTGGAGTTAAGAGAGCGATTGAGTGTTGTTGAAGATATGATATCACGTAGAGAGTTGAAGCTCGAGAAAGATAATATGGAGTTGAGAGTGCTAGATGAAATGAAGTCACGTAGAGAGTTGAAGCTTGAAAAAGATAATTTGGATCTCGAGATTCAACTCTTCTACGTGATTTCATTTCTTAAACAACACTCAATCTATCTCTCAACTCCAGAACATGTTTTTCGAGAACCAATACTCTAATCGATTTCGTTCCTTCAACAGCTACTCCTCCACTCACTTTCTCTTTATCAATTGCTATCTTAAAACACTCTTTCACTGTATGTGCGTGGTGGTTATAGAGAAAGAGAGTTTTAAGATAGCAGTTGATAAAGATAAATTGAGTGGAGGAGTAGCTATTGAAGGAATAAAAATCAAGTTGAGTATTGGAGCTCGAAAAACAGGTTCTGGAGTTAAGAGAATGATTAAGTCTTGTTTAAGAAATGAAAATCACATAGAGATTTGAAGCTCGAAAAAGATATTATGTAGTTGAGAGAGATATTGAGTGTTGTTTAAGTAATGGAATAACGAAGAGAGTTAAAGATCGAGAAAGATAATCTCGAGTTGAGAGTGTGATTGAGTGTTGTTGAAGAAATGAAATCACGTAGAGAGTTGAAGCTGGAAATAGATAATTTGGATCTCGAGCTTCAACTCTCTACGTGATTTCATTTTTTTAAAAACACTTAATCGCTCTATCAACTCGATTTCGTTCCTTACTCCCTTTTTTTATCAACTGCTATCTCAAACTCCCTTTCCCTGTATTTGTGTTGCAGTTTTTAGATAGCAGTTGATAAAGAGAAATTGAGTGGAGGAGTAGGTGTTGAAGGAACGAAAATCGAGTAGAGTTTTGGAGATCGAAATACACGTTCTAGTTTTGAGAGAGTGATCGATCAAGTGTTGTTGAAGAAATGAAATCACGTCGAGAGTTGACGCTCGAGAAAGATATTATTGAGTTGAGAGTGCGATTGAGTGTTATTGAATAAATGAAATCTCGTAGAGAGTTGAAGCTCGAGAAAGATAATCTGGAGTTGAGAGTGCGATTCAGTGTTGTTGAAGAAATAAAATCACGTAGAGAGTTGAAGCTCGAAAAAGATAATTTGGATCTCGAGCTTCAACTCTATACGTAATTTCATTCATTAAACCACACTTAATGGCTCTCTTAACTTCAGAACCTGTTTTTTGAGCTCCGATACTCTACTCGATTTCGTTCCTTCAACAGCTACTCCTCCAAAGAGAAATTGAGTGGATGAGTAGGTGTTGAAGGAACGAAAATCGAGTTGAGTATTGGAGCTCGAAAACAGATTCTGGAGTTGAGAGAACATTAAGTGT
Organism: Glebionis coronaria; assembly: GCA_025667525.1. Lineage (NCBI taxonomy): Eukaryota > Viridiplantae > Streptophyta > Magnoliopsida > Asterales > Asteraceae > Glebionis > Glebionis coronaria. The sequence continues at coordinate 467,349,751 of CM046881.1, forward strand.
TGTTGAAGAAATGAAATCACGTAGAGAGTTGAAGCTCGAAAATGATAATTTGGAACTCGAGCTTAATCACTCTACGAGATTTCAGTTCTTAAAAAACACTTAATCGCTCTCTTAACTCCAGAACCTGTTTTTCGTGCGCCAATCCTCTACTCGATTTGTTCCTTCAACAACTACTCCTCGACTCACTTTCTCAATGATTGAAGCGCTTTACCCTCAAAGTGAGCAACCTACTCAACCTGGTTTCCTAGAGTACCATCCAGTTGCTGAGGTGCCAATCCCAAAGAGGTAAGTTAGTTTAAGGAGCTATGGAAATGAAGAGAACTTTTATAACTCATACTCCCACGTGTCGAAACAAGCAACAACAACCACTATATTTTCACGTTATTATACGTTATAGAGTTTTTTTAAAAGGATGTATATTCACCGATTATGCTGCTAAACAATTTATCGAGCATTGTAATTGGTTTTGAAGGAACTTTTGGACCTGATGAAAACTCCCAATGCGGAAGCTGACCAACTTCAATCTGTAAGCACCTCTGGTGCCTAAGCAGCAAAGTAGAAAAACATGGCCCATATGCTCGTCCATCTGAATAAACTGATACTTGAATAAATGCTTGTTAGTACTATATGGAAACTCTGAAATAGTTGAAATATTGTCTTTCAAAATAAGTTCTTACTGAAATGGAATCTTTTAATCTATTGCAGCTCTCGGACAACATTCTGTGATGTGCAGACTCCCTGGAACATGACACCCCTATTTCCAGCACCAAACACACTCACATTCCGTTATTCATGTAAATATGCGTCGGACGCATTTTCTAGGGTACTTAAGTTAGGTTAAGGGGCTATGATATGAAGCTGTTGAGGCTCTGGGTTCTATTGCAGGTTTGGTGCTTATTGCTTTAAAGAACTTTTGATCATTCAACTGCTGCACAAGATTGATGTGTATTCTGGTAATTTTTAGAATCTTTTGATGCTTACTAATGAATGGTTGGATTTGGCTGTAATATTTCTAATGGGTCAATTGAGAAAAAAAGAAGTTTGTTAGAAAATACTGTATTTAGATAGTGGTTAAGTATCAGTGATTGGTTATCCACAACTTAATAGGTAAAAGTATTAAACCCTTAGTTGAGACTTATGTATGTTATCACTTGGTTAATAAGAAACTTTTTATATAGTTAAACTAGGTGCATGTTAATTACAGTATGTTAGATATACCCCTTTTATTAATAGTTTATCCTTTTGAGTTTTGTTTAATTCGATATACTAGTAATACTACATGTTAATTACAGTATGTTAGATACCCTTTTGAGTTTTGTTTAAAACAATGCAAACAACTAAAATGATTGGCAAAAAAAACCATGAATAAACAGCTTTGGCATGTACAAATCTTGGTATACAATACACCTACAGTCATACAATTAAAGGTATATAAAAACAAATCTCAAACAATGAAAAACAAATCTCATATTATATTTATATACAGTCAACTATGGCTCAGTTCAACAATTTGATGGGCCTAACAAGTGGAGCCAACTCTTTCACAGAGGCGCCGTTTATTTGTGTAGAGTTAGATTTATCTTATAACCCGAAAACCCGAATCATTTTTAAAAATTCATTACCCTACTCAATACGACCCGACAAACCCGATAACCCAACCCGATTACACCCTTAACTGCAGGTGAGTCGATTATGGATAGAAATCAAAGCTTGGTTCAGTTTTTACCCATCCGCTCAGGTGTAGACATGTGTTGTTGAGTCTTACAACTCTGTGTAGTCGACTCATTCGCTCCTTGAGCATACTGATGTCTCAGTACTTCTTGATAATGAAGCTATTTATGACATCTGCGGAAAGTCACTTGATATTGAAAGACGTACTTACACCAATCTCAACAGGCTTGTCTCTCAGGTATACAATGAAGTGAAATGAATATCAGAAAATGATATTGTTGTTCTGTGCTTGGTTACTAATTATTGTTTCTGGTTTTCACAGGTCATTTTGTCTCTAGCTACTTTGCTTTGTTTGACGATGCTTTAAACGTAGATGTCAGCGTTTCAGACCAATCTGGTGCCATATCCAAGGATTCATTTAATGCTTTCATCATATGCACTAGTGATTTCAGCTAAAAAGGCATACAATTACCAGCTCTTAGTTGCTGAGATTACTAACAATGCTTTTGAACCAGCTTTTATGATGGTGAAATGTGACCCAAGGCATGGAAAATACATGGCTTGCTGTTTTATGTACCAAGGTGATGTGGTTCCAAAAGACGTGAATGCTGCAGTTAGTATCATCCAGACCAAGAGGACTATTCAGTTTGTTGATTGGTGCCCAATTGGATTCAAGTGTAGTATCAATTACCAGCTGCCTACTGGTGATTTGGCTAAGGTTCAACGGCTTGTGTGTATAATCTCAAACTCGACTAATATTTCTGAAGTTTTATCACGGATTGATCACAGTTTGTTGATTGGTACCCTATTGGAATCAAGTGTGATATCAATTTACTTTGTTGATTTTGACATTTTTGGTCTATCTAATTCACTTTATATATATTGGTTGTATTTATATTTCTTTATTTTGGCGAGTTAAATTTGTAGTTAATGGAATTTATTAATAAATTTCGATTTTTTTTAATAAAATAGTTTTAAAAAGACAGGTTTTTTGAAATAAAAACATGTCTTTTTACTCTACATAAAGACAGGTTAGATGCTTCTATAAAGACAGGTTGGACGAGACTGACAGGTTGGACGAGAACTAGTGGTCATTTCCAATGAAACATGTGTGTTTATTTTAATATGGAGACTGATTTTTATGATATGGAGACTGATTTTTATGGAGAGAACCCGTGTTGATTCTTTTAATAGAGATTGTTTGTATAACCGGTTTTCATATATCTCGATCATGAAGATACCCCTTTAGAGAGTCGTTCCAAAACCACTCTTCATAGACTATCTTGACCACTTTTTATGACATTTTTTGTAGTAGTGCCACCCCAAAGAAGTTGCACCTAATTCTTTCAAGATAATTAAGCACACACTTAGGAGCTAAAAAAGAGAGAGAAGTATGTAGCTAGAGACCCAAGAACCGAATACAAAAAGGTGAGTCGTCCACCGTAGAAAAGAGTTCTAGCTTTCCATAATGAAAGTCTTTTATGAAACTTAACAAAAATGGACTTTCAACTGCAAGCTTTGCTCATGTTATCATCCATTGGAAGACTAAGATACGGACACGGGAATGATGATGTTTGACAATTCAAAATTGATGCAGCAATGCGGGTTTCGTTATCGTTGACACCAACACCAGAAAGTCGCTTTTAGAAAAGTTGCAAGTGATATGTCAGTTTTATTGTTACCTGAGAGACAAGCCTGTTGACAATTCAAAAATCGAAATAGGTTTTTTTTTTTTTTTTGGAGAGATTAATTTGCCTATTGTGATATCATCATCCGCAAATTGCAAGTGATATGTCAGTTTTATTGTTACCGACTCTAACCCATCATAAACACCCCCTGACTCGGTTAATGGTAACATGAAGAGCTTCAACCACAATGATGAAAAAAGGTCGAAGGCCACGTTGGATCTTAAATTTACATAAGGTGGACCATTAACAAGGACCGAACCAAAAGCCGAGGTGAGACAACCACGAATCCATTTCCTACTCCGTTTATGATTAAAACCCATTTCTGATGTGCAATTTCCTACGGTGATTAATAACTTTATTCCATTTATTTTATTCACTAGCTATCGAAACTTTATACCCAAAAGAAATTTAGTTAAATATTATTTCGATAACAATACGTTTCTCACATTTCATTATTTTTTATTGCGATAATGTATACAGTTATAAATTATCTACCATGATACTAAAAGAGAAATATCACATATTCTTGTTTTTTATTTGCAAAATTTAATTTCGCGTTCATTGATCCAAATGAAATTTGAAGTGATATTCTTAAACAAAATTCCATGTGCGGTAGAGAATTTTTTATCTCTATTCTTGTACGGATTTAGTCTTCTCCTTTTGGGGAAATACACACAAGTTTTGTACTTTCAAATGATCCAAAATTTGTTCAAACAATCGCGTCGAAACATACTTTTTGTAGAAGTGGTTAAAGTAGTCATCGCCCCATGTGATAAAACAAGAGTGATCATTTTAGATAGTTGTCTAAACCCCACCATTTCCTAACATCATAGGTGGGAAACGATTTGGATATATACAATAAGGTGTTGTAGATTCTTCATTTCTATATCATAAATCCGACAACAAACCAAGTCCATATCGATTCCATGAAGCTTGTACGCATTCAATACAATTGTTAAGACTAAACAAGTGAATCTATGTTCAATTTAGATCCAGTTTTGTGATAATAAAATAAGTAAAAAAATCGTCAAGCTTTATCTACCCAAGGCTAATAACGCGAAAAATAAAACCTCATTCGATTAAAATGCATTTAACAGTACGTCTTAGTTATGTGAATGCAAAGGTAACTGGGGAAACGAAATCTTAATACTCCGCAGATTCATTGAATCTTAATCTAATGATCGAGATGGTTTTATTCAGTTGGAAAGACTTGGTCATCTTCGTGACCTATCCCCCTCCTTCTAACCTCGCGCTCTTAACGTGTTCGCAATGTTAGCATTAGGTTATAAATCACCCATTGGCTCACGAACGCAGAAAACAACCCACATCTGCAAAAGATATTCACAGCAACAACGTAGACTACACACATAACATACTCATGTCATATTCAACAATTAAAAATACAAATACTGCCTATATTGAAGTGTCATATATATCTTTAATATTATTGGCTCCCTTTTCGAAGTTGAAACAATACAGGGACCTATTTGAAACTTTTCCATCTATATGTATCAAAACATTGCCTAACCCTAAAATTATGATTTGTTGTCTAAGAGGTACCGCCCTCAATTATAGAGATTCATTTTCCAATTCCCAAATCGCATCTTCCACCTAAAAAACATGCTCAAATTTTAACAAAATATTTTCAAACACTAATCCTTTTGATCAAAAATCTAATCTACTAGGACAATACCCAAGATCATTTCTCCTCTAACAAAAGCTGTGAAGCATGCATCGTGAAGATCGAGCTATGTTGCACAAAATAATGGGATTCAGAAAAGAAGGGTGATATGGATAAGCTATACAACGATTTGCTGAATGTCAGGAGCTGAATGATGGAATAAAGTTTTTATTATCTACTTTGATTATAGATCTGTTTTTTGTTTTGGTATTAATGACTCATGATCTGCTATTTTAGGTATTATTAGTGACTGATGCTATTTTTATATTATAAGGTTAATTCGAGAAGTATGATTATAATTAATAATGATTAGATCAGTCTAATTAATTTGATAACAATCGCAAGGAAGGGTCAAGTAGAATTACCCATATGTAACACATACCTGCCTGATACACGTTGTATTATAATCCAAAAAGATATGGTATATGATGGATAGATGGTAGCATATATTATATTATATTTTGAAATACATAATGTATGACAAAAATGATAATAGTAGGTTCTAATTTCTTACGGTTAATCAGTTGATTTGTATCAGATAGGTACAAGGTTTTTCTTGTATCAGATAGATATTATATTATATTATATTGTGACTTCCTTAAGGACGTACATCAGAATAAAAAGCTGGCAACTTATTTCTCACTGTGGTTAAGCTGGCAACATATTCCGTTGTAATTGTAGGGGAAAATGTCAAGCGGGTGAAGGAAGGGCAACCCTGCCATATCGCTAATAAAGCTCAAACGAAGCCTACTAACTTTTGTTGTCCTTTAGCCATCAGCCATTCTTGAACGAGGGAAGAAAAGGTAATATTGCTTTCAGTACAGTATCTATGAGCTAGGTTGAGTACGTCTTAGCAATCATTCGGTAATCATTAATATCAAAATCATACAACTAGGAATCTTACTTATTTTAACTTTTGTTGTTGATGTTCATCTCAACCTCACTGTAAGTATACATAAAAAACAATTAAGTTTGTCAACTAAGAAATATGAACAAAATAGCAACCCTATGGATTACGTGTCGTACCTTGATATATCGAATAAAGAATAATACTAGATTCTAAGGCTGTATGCGTTCACTTAATCTGTCTATGTATAGCATATACAGATTTCGTACATAATTCATCATCTTTATCTTATTCATTAAGCATGTCACCCTGGAATACCCATCGATTTGTTTGCATCTTTGATAAAGTAAAAAGATTCAAATAACATGGAAGACTACATTCCTGAAACCCAAACATTTCCCTTAGCCATTTGAGACATCCAATTAATATGACTTCAGCTGGTGCTGATCAGTAGAGGGTGGGTGGCCAGTTTAAGTAACATGTGTTCATGATGGCTGATGCCTAAATCTTCATTTAAAAGTTCATACCACCAGTAGGATTCTTCATAAACTCCTAATTCAACGTCGTGACTCATCAAACCATTGTATAACTAGTCTGAATTACACTTCTTTTTGAATCCATTATTAGTAATTTTTCTGAGCATTGTTACTCGTTAATTGAGCCTGTTTCTAGACTCTTTCTCTTAGCAAGATAATGTGCTAATCTGGATACCAACTCTTCCTTATGCTATGCAGGTATAAACTTTTAAATTTTACTTTGATCATTCCAAATAATTGCATCAAATGTTCTTTTGAAGTTGTTCAAAAATAATACGTTACAAAGTATTATCACTTTATCCAACATAAGGCACCATAAGAAACTAACTTTAGTTAAGGAGCAACCAAAAGTCCGAAATGTAAAGGTTCTCCAACTGTGTGATCTAAGACAGCTCAGACCTGTACGAATCAAACCGAACCAAATTTGTTGCTGAACCGAAGTAAATATTTTATTTATGTTTTAATTTGGCAATCTAAACCAAAAATCGAATCCATATAAATACATATATTTTTATATATTTATATACATAGAAAAAACACATTAAATTTGAATCTAGCATCAAAAACACCTTTTGAACCTTATTTTTTTTGTTTAAAACGATATAATAAAAAAATTAATTCAAGCTATTCGAGTCAACCAAAAACCGAACCAAATTTGAATTTGGTTTTCGGTTGAGTTAAGTACAATAGCCGAATAATTCAAATTAATCGATTACCTAAAACCAATGAACACCCCTCCTCTCATCAAATTAAAAATTATGGTGAGGATCTCCCATTCTCCACTTTGTGGAGAAACAACAAAGACCAAAAACCGTAACAACCTTATATATTCGGCAATATAATTAGTATATATTTCCTTGAATAAGAATGTTCAAATAATGGTTAGCCTAAAAGAATAAAAATGGAAGGTTAATTAACTGACTGCACATTACATTCTATAAGAAGAAAAAAACAACAAATATGGTGTGTGTTAATCTTCGTTGTGGTCTTGTACTTGTATTTGCTTTGGTTATGTACTAATCTAAAGAAAATTTCGAAAATTTGGTGATGTACACAAACAGGGACCTTGAACTTCATCATCCTCGTTTTGCTCGAATTTGTAATCATACGTGTCACCATAAGTTCCAGAAACGAAACATTATTCAAAGCCACTGTATTTATTCAATAAGCATAGTTTTAAATGGTAGGAGCGTAGGAGGGGTTTTTGTAATTACATATTAAAATTTTGACCAATAACTAGTGCTTTATATTGCGGGTCTATTTTTTTTATATCTAGAAAAATACCCCTCCTTATTAACCTTAAAGCCAGTGTTCCAAACATCCTACATGTCTATTTGTTGCAAAATCGCTCTTCTAGTTGACACATAGCACCTTTTTTAATTTTTAAACAAGGCAGAGCATGTTAAAAGTCTTACGTTAACTCATCGCCAGCAGCGACATCTGTTTTAGCTATGAGGACTATACGGCTTTTGTTTTCACCCATACTCAAAATGCTAGCATAGAAATTAGGCATACACTGCAAAGGAAGTAACGACACATATAAGATTATTTTCTAGGGAAATAAAAGAAAATACTAATTCATTATGAAGCAAAAATCTTACCGAACGGTTGATTAAGCGTGCCATATTACCCTTATTTGTCGCATCGATTACAATATCCTTGCTTATCTTAAAGAGCTGCATGATAATATTAGTTAGTCACCCTCAAAAATTAAAAAAATTAGATTCACTGCACTAATGGGTACACTAATTTCAAAATCAGAAGTAATGAGAAAATTATCGACTCACATAGCAATCTTTCCCTTGAGACCTATATTCCATCTCCCTTAAATCTGAAACACTGCGCCTCACCTGCTCGCCACGGTATTCAAGAACCTACAGACACGCGTATCCGACCAAGAATGATTAAACAATATATTGTTAGATATAAAAAATAATCGCAGTAGACAGTTTTATAATGAATAAATTACCATTTCTTCTTGAATAATGTTCCTGCGTGCAAAGAGACCCCATCCATGTATTGCACATTTACCAAAACAAACATGGTTCTTTTCCATCCTCTGGATTTAAACGAATTAATAAGAACTTGACATAAATGCACATATACAGTAAACAAGGGAATGTGTATCTGTAAACAATTGAGTCGCTCCTTAATAGTAGAACAATTTTCAAATCCCGACCTTCCTGCAAAGATGAATTAATTAAGACTAATTAGTAGATCGAGTATATATACTAAAAGAAACAAGATGTGATGGATCATGAGATTATGTTATGAGGGATTAAGGAGTATATAAAATCTACTTGATGTTGGATCGGGCCCATCACTCCATGAAATATGGCCTCTTTTAAATCATACTGAAAAGATTAAAAAAATGAACAAATGAGAACGCAAACAAATAGGAAATTAAATAAAGTTAGTCTCTCTTTTTCTCATTTGCGTCATGAGGTCCTTACTAATGTAATATTGAAAAATTTTGTCTACCTTGGTAGTTGATCTTTTATAGATGCCACACCTAGCAGCAGAGAGTATCTCAAACTCCGTGTTTTCTTCTGTTGATGAAACAAATTGTTTAACATTTGTACGCAGCATGAGTCTTGAACCGCTAAAAATGTATTGCTGATTATGCCTTTCACGCAATCTCTTTGTAAAAAATACCCCAGCGGGACTCCTGATGACAATACCATATCTTTTGGCATTCAAGATCAAAATCAAGAGAATGATTTGATATTATTTGTTGCTTAGATTATGTCAAATCATTCTCTTGATTTTGATCCAGAATGCTAGAAGATACTCGTATTGTCATCAAGAGTCCCGCTGGGGTAATTTTTGCAAAGAGATTGCACGAAAGGCAGAATGAGCAATACAGTTATAGCGGTTCAAGACTCATGCAGCGTACAAATGTTGAACAATTTGTTTCATCAACAGAAGAAAAAACGGAGTTTGAGACACTCTGTGCTGCTAGGTGTCGCATCTATAAAAGATCAACTACCAAGGTAGAAATTTTTTTCAATATTACATTAGTAAGGACCTGATGGCGCAAACTAGCAAAAGAGAGACTAACTTTATTCAACTTCTTGTTTGTTTGCATTCTCATTTGTTCATTTTTAATCTTTTTAGTATGATTTAAAAGAGGCCATATTTCTTCGAGTGATGGGCCCGATCCAGCATCAAGTAGATGTTATAGATTCCTTAATCCTCATAACGTAACCTCATGAACCAACACATCTTGTTTCTTTTAGTATATATACTTGATCTATTTATTAATCCTAATTAACTCATCTTTGCATGAAGGTCGGGATTTGAAAAATTGTTCTACTTTTAAGGAGCGACTCAATTGTTTACAGGTATACATTCCCTTGTTTATTGTATATGTGCATTTTAATCTGTTTAAATCCAGAGGATGGAAAAGAACTGTGTCTGTTTTGGTAAATAAGCAGGGTCTCTTTGAACGAAGGAAGATTCAAGAAGAAGAAATGGTAATTTATTCATTATAAAACTATATATTGCTAGTATTTTTTATATATATCAATATATTGTTTAATCATTCTTCGTCGGATATGCGTGTCTGTAGCTTCTTGAATATCGTGGCAAGCAGGGAAGACGCAGTGTTGCAGATTTAAAGGAGATGGAATATAGGTCTCAAGGGAACGATTGCTATGTGAGGCGATAATTTTCTCGTAACTTCTGATTATGAAATTAGTGTACCCATTAGTGCAATCAAACTAATTTTTTATGGTGACTAACTGATGTTGTCATGCGGCTCTTTATGATAAGCGTGGATATTGTAAACGATGCGACAAATAAGAGTAATATGGAACGCTTAATTAACCATTCGTTAAGGTTTTTGCTTCATAATGAATTAGTAATTTTATTTTTTTTCCTAGAAAATAATCTTATATGTGTTGTTACTTCCATTGCAGTGTATGCCTAATTGCTATTCTAGGATTTTGAGTATGGGTGAAACCGAAAGCCGTATAGTCCTCATAGCTAAATAGATGTCGTTATTGGCGGTGAATTAACGTAAGACTTTTAACATGCTCGACCTTGTTTAAAAATTAAAAAAGGTGCTATGTGTAAACTAGAAGAACGATTTTGCAACAAATAGACATGTAGGATGTTTGGAACACTGACTTTTAAGGTTAATAAGGAGGGGTATTTTCCTAGAGAGAAAAAAAATAGACTCGCAATATAAAGCACTACTTTTTGGTCAAAATTTTCATATGAAACTGCAAAAACCCCTCCTAGGTTCCTACCATGTAAAACTGTGCTTATTGTATAAATACAGTTGCTTTGAATAATGTTTTGTTTTTGGAACTGATGGTGACAAGTATGATTACAAATTCGAGCAAAATGAGGATAATGAAGTTCAAGTCCCCTGTTTGTGTAGAGCTCCAAATTGTCAAAATTTTCTTTAGATTAGTACATAACCAAAGCACATACAAGTCCAAGATCACAACAAAGATTAACGCACACCGTAATAGTTGTTTTTACATTCTATAAGAAGAAAAAAACAGCAAATATGGTGTGTGTTAATCTTCGTTGTGGTCTTTTACTTGTATGTGCTTTGGTTATGTACTCACCTAAATAAAATTTCATAAATTTGGTGCTTTACACAAACAGGGGACTTGAACTTCATCATCCTCATTTTCCTCGAATTTGTATACATACGTGTCACTATCAGTTCCAGAAACAAAACATTATTCAAAGCCACTGTATTTATTCAATAAGCATAGTTTTACATGGAATGAGCCTAGGAGGGGTTTTTGTAGTTACATATTAAAATTTTGACCAAAAACTAGTGCTTTATATTACGGGCCTATTTTTTTATCTCTAGGAAAATACCCCTCCTTATTAACCTTTAATTCAGTGTTCCAAACATCCTACATGTCTATTTGTTGCAAAATCGCTCTTCTAGTTGACACATAGCACCTTTTTTAATTTTTAAACAAGGATGAGCATGTTAAAAGTCTTACCTTAACTCATCGCCAGTAGCGACATCTGTTCTAGCTATGAGGACTATACGGCTTTCGTTTTCACCCATACTCAAAATGCTAGCATAGCAATTAGGCATGCACTGCAAAGGAAGTAACGACACATATAAGATTATTTTCTAGGGAAATAAAAGAAAATACTAATTCATTATGAAGCAAAAATCTTACCGAATGGTTGATTAAGCGTTCTATATTACCCTTATTTGTCGCATCGATTACAATATCTTGGCTTATCTTAAAGAGCTACATGATAATATTAGTTAGTCACCCTCAAAAATTAGATTGACTGCACTAATGGGTACACAAATTTCAAAATCAGAAGTAATGAGAAAATTATTGACTCACATAGAAATCTTTCCCTTGAGACCTATATTCCATCTCCCTTAAATCTGAAACATTGCATCTCACCTACCGGCCACGGTATTTAAGAACCTAAAGGCACGCATATCGGACAAAGAATGATTAAACAATATATTGTTAGATATAAAAAATACTCGCAATAGACAGTTTTATAATGAATAAATTACCATTTCCTCTTCTTCAATGTTCGTGCGTGCAAAGAGACCCCATCCATGTATTGCATATTTACCAAAACAGACACGGTTCTTTCCCATCCTCTGGATTTAATTAGATTAATAAGAGCTTGACATAAATGCACATATATAGTAAACAAGGGAATGTATACTTGTAAACAATTGAGTCGCTCCTTAAAAGTAGAACAACTTTTCAAATCGGGACCTTCATGCAAAGATGAATTAATTAAGACTAATTAGTAGATCGAGTATATATACTAAAAGAAACAAGATGTGTTGGATCATGAGATTACGTTATGAGGGATTAAGGAATCTATAACATCTATTTGATGTTGGATCGGGCTCATCACTCCATGAAATATGGCCTCTTTTAAATCATACTGAAAAGATTAAAAAAATGAACAAATGAGAACGCAAACAAATAGGAAATTAAATAAAGTAAGTGTCTCTTTTGCTCGTTTGTGCCATGAGGTCCTTACTAATGTAATATTGAAAATTTTGTCTACCATGGTAGTTGATCTTTTATAGATGCCACATGAGTCTTGAACCGCTAAAACTGTATTGCTGATTATGCCTTTCGCGCAATCTCTTTGCAAAAAATACCCCAGCGGGACACCTGATGACAATACCATATCTTCTGGCATTCTAGGTCAAAATCAAGAGAATGATTTGATATTATTTGTTGTTAGATTATGTCAAATCAATCTCTTGATTTTGATCCAGAATGCAGAATATACTCGTATTGTTATCAGGAGTCCCGCTAGGGTAATTTTTGCAAAGAGATTGCACGAAAGGCAGAATAAGCAATACAGTTATAGCGGTTCAAGACTCATGCAGCGTACAAATGTTGAACAATTTGTTTCATCAACAGAAGAAAAAACGGAGTTTGAGACACTCTGTGCTGCTAGGTGTCGCATCTATAAAAGATCAACTACCAAGGTAGACAAACTTTTCAATATCACATTATAAGGACCTGATGGCACAAACGAGCAAAAGAGAGACTAACTTTATTTAATTTCCTATTTGTTTGCGTTCTCATTTGTTCATATTTTTAATCTTTTTAGAATGATTTAAAAGAGACCATATTTCTTCGAGTGATGGGCCCGATCCAGCATCAAGTAGATGTTATAGATTCCTTAATCCTCATAACGTAATCTCATGAACCAACACATCTTGTTTCTTTTAGTATATATACTCGATCTATTTATTAATCTTAATTAACTGATCTTTGCAGGAAGTTCAGGATTTGAAAAATTGTTCTACTTTTAAGGAGCGACTCAATTTTTTACAGGTATACATTCCCTTGTTTATTGTATATGTGCATTTATGTCAAGTTCTTATTAATCTATTTAAATCCAAAGGATGGAAAAGAACCGTGTCTGTTTTGGTAAATAAGCAATACATGGATGGGGTCTCTTTGCACGGAGGAAGATTCAAGAAGAAGAAATGGGATCAAGCCAATGAACGAGGCATTATTACCCGTCGGAAAATTTCCATTATCAAAGAAACACTCAACAGCCGAACACAAATCAGGACCAATGAAGCTCCAATATCGTCTAAAGAATTCAAACGTGTATCCATCTTGACCTTGAGACTTATTCTCTCCACAACTCCAAACTACACTTTTGATCTCATCCCGAGAAATACATCGATCCATATCCCGAGAAATACATCTCTAGAAACAAAAAACTGATGTCTATCAAGACTATAAAGCTTGTAACCCATTTGAGAATTAGAGAAACCCATCATCACACATTTTTCAGACCTACTGGACAGTTTATCATGACTATTTAAAATAGTAGCAACACAAAGGCATCAAAAAGTTCTAATATGAGAGAGATTTGGGGATGAATTGTAAATCATCTCATAAGGAGATCTACCATTTAGCACAGAAGAAGGTAATCTATTAATAAGATAAGTAGAAGTTAGAATGCATTTAGTCCAAAATCTAAAAGGTATTCCCCCCTGAAACATAAGGCATCTAGTAACATTTAACAGATGCCTATGTTTCCTTTCAGCCACCCCATTTTGTTGTGGAGTGTAAGCACAAGAGGTCTGGTGTAGAATCCCTTTATCATGACAAAAGTTTTGAAAGCTATGATTAACAAATTCAGTCCCATTGTCACTTCTGAAAATCTTGACAGTCCTTTTGAATTGATTTTGTAATAGATTGAAAAAAATTTCAATAGAAGTACCAACTTCATCTTTACTTTTAATCAAGTACACCCAAACAGCCCTTGTGAAATCATCCACAACAGTAAAAAAACCTATGACCAGTGCGAGTGGTCACCCTATAAGGACCTCACAGATCTAAATGAACAATATAACCAAGAAGTTTAGCTTTAGGATCACTTAAAGGAAATGGTTCTCTAGTTTATTTAGCCTTTTGACATACTTCACATAAATCAGTTTGATCAAAATTAGTAATGTTCAAAATTCTTAAGAACACTTAGAACAGGGTCTGCAGGGTGACCTAATCTAAGATGCCAATCATGTTAGACGGAGAGTAAGAAGGCACATTGAAGTTATTCACAAACTTAGTACCTTCTATACCTAAATAGTAAAGACCACCACATTGTCTACCAGTCCCTAAAATAGTTTGCGGATTTAAAAAAATGAGTCACAAAAAAACATTTGTTCTCATAAAAAACAACCAAGACCTTATTATCCTTAGCAAGTTTATGAACAAATATCAGAGTAACACAATAATCAGGTATAACAAGAACATCAAATAAAACCAGGCCATTTGAAAGTTTAAGATTGCCAATTTTGGAAATAACAACCTCAATCCCATTGGGATGAGCCACTTTAATATTTAGGTGAGAAATATCAAACACATTATCCAGTTCAGTTACATTATTGGTCATATGTTGATTTGCCCCAGAATCAACAACCTTTCCTTTATAAGCCAGTTTTGATTTGATGTTAGTGTTAGAACAAAAAAACTTCTCAAAGTTATCATTAAAAACTTTGCTATTTTTAAAATAAATACCTGCCATGTTCGCATGAACCCCCTTTTGAGAATCATTCGCAGAATTCTTGTTACAATTAATGAGAGAGAGCAAATTGGTTAATTGTTCATCTGTAAATCCAGATGAAGAGGGTGTCCCAATAGAATTGTTGGACACACTTTTCCCTTTGAAATTCCCCCCCTTTCTTTTTCCAAAGTCATTTGGGTATCCAATGATCTTAAAACACCTATCAATGGTGTGGCCATTATAACCACAGTTATCACATACAATTTCAGCATTAGTATTACCATTAGGTCTATACACATTGTTGTTAGGTGTATTAGGTCTAAATCCAGTGGTGCTAGAACTAGGTCTAAAGTTACCATTGTTATCAAAATTTGGTCTGAAGTCACTAGTATGAGTATTCTGAGGTCTTTGAACATTGTTTCTAGCAGGACCATTACAAAGAAAAGTAGATATTTGAGCCCTTTGTGAGGACCCAGAACTACTACCAGAAGCCATCCTATGACATTCGTCACTAGAAATGATGGCATAAGCTCCCTTAACATCAGGGAGGTTCTCTCTAGACATAATAGAACATCTAATACTCATATAAGAATCATCCAAACCCATCAAAAATTGCATAAATTGATTATGCTTTTTAAACTTACTAGAACAAGAACATACACAAGTAGGTAATTCAATCATGGCATCACATTGTTTCCACAAAGCATTCAACTTATGATAATAATCAGAAAGATTGGAACCATTTTTTTTCAAGGTATTAATCTTGTAATGCAAGTTAAAAATCACAGACCCATCAACCTTATGATAAGTTTCTTTTAATTCCTTCCAAACATGTTTTGCCTTTATAGAAAAAATCTGACCAAGGAAAAGTTCCTCAGTTATAGAGTTAAGAATCCACCCCAATACAACAGCATTAACCCTGTCCCATTGTTTTCCCAAAACTTCATTTGTTATAGATCTTTTACAAGACCCATCAATAAAACCTGTTGGGTCTAAAAAGTTGACGTGGCAAAACATAAATGAAGAAAATATAGAGGGGCTTATTTCGACAACAAGGGATTCTTATTTGATAAGAATTCAGCATATCAAAATATTTGAATAGAAGATTTCTATGTTTGATTTGATTTTATCTGTTGTGTAAAACCTTGGTCCTTCCACTATAAAAGTAACCATAGGTCATAGGTTTAATCATATCATCTATAAAAATGTAAACCTAAAGTGTGTGTGTATCTAGACATGGGATTCATTGTATACAAGTCTAGATGGTTACTTGTAATTCGTGATGTTTAATGCAAGTAATCGATATATGTTATGTGAAAAACACCTTGTCCAAATGTTTGATTCACTTCCGCTATAGAATTAATCATATGCCTAGCAAGCTCAACGATCCTAGGTTCATGTATTTTGAACTTCAACAATCAGTATCATAGCCCAGGGCTCGTGATACTAGGATTGACGAGGTGTTCGTAGTGTTTACGAGAAGAAAAATATGTTTTAGGGTTTTTATTCTCGGATCTATGAAAAACAGTGAATTTGCAAAGGCCATATCTCGTTTGTTAACCGTTAGATCTTGACGAATTTTGGTATGTGTATTCTACACATATGGATTTAAATTCTCACCAAAGTGATTGTCAAGATCTATCTTCAAACTCGAGTAATGGCTCGTCGTTTTTCATTACAGATTAGGGTTTTGCTGGGCGGTTTTGTGTGCGCAACAGCAGTTGGAAGGCCATAACTTTTTATTGAACCGTTGGATCGCAACGAAATTTTTTGTGTGTGTTCTACACACATATATCTAGGTGTCCACCAGAAGGGATTGTCAAGATATGTCGCCAAGAAGAAGTTATAGCCTGCCAAAGTTCACAACAGAATGTGTCATTATGTATTGTTTTCTGTAGTCAACAGTGGTAAAAACGTGATTTCTCCTTCGTTAACCGTTGGATCGTCGTGAAATTTTTTCTGTAGGTTCTTGACACAAGTTTCTAGGATCTCACTTAAGCGATCTTCGATCTTAGCCTTCAATCTCAAGATACTGCTTGTCAAATTTGGCTGCAGTAATGTTATTATTTTAGCCACTGACAAGAGAAAAGTTGCCACTAATGGTTCAGCCGCTGACAAAGCATTTATAAGGTGCTGATAGAAGCTTGTCCGAGATATGATGTTTAGGCGCTGACAAGTGTTATCCGATATCGTACAAAGAGATATTGGACAACAAAGGTCTTGAATAATGAAGGATTTGCTGCTGTTTGAGATTTTTTGTTACGTTTTGGCACACAAAACGAGTTATTTACACACACAGGTACATAGGATCTCTGGTATTATTCAAAATATCATTATGATATTTATGGCTCGGATATATTTCATGAAGTGGTGTTGGATTAAGGGGAAGAATTCTTATGATAAGTTTGATGTTCGAAGTAGATTTTCGCGAGGTTATGTTTTATCATATCTTTAAATCATGGGTAGCACCCCATTAGTTTGAAGGTAACTTGTTCGTGCTTAAATGTTTGGTGACGAAGACTTGTCAAATCTAGCAACTAGATACCTTGCTATCACTTGAAGGAGTTACATTATCGTGCTCAGTGTCTCACAAAAGGATGAGGATTTTGACAATGGGATCGAGGTCTACTTATATTTTCCTATCAGTATAAGTTCAATGTCACGTGAATAATACAAGACATGGAACATAGCTTTTGGTTATTCTACTTCTACATCAAGATTATTGTATTTATTTTTCTTCAAGGTCATTACACAGAGCTACTTTTGGAGAATCTTAGATTACATACATTATTTCCTTCCCTATTTGATGTGACAAAAAGGGGAAGATATTGATGCTTATCTTGAGGGGAAGCAATTTGAAGATCATGTACCATACACAAGAGATAAATAAAGAGTTTTGCTGACATCAACTAGGGAAAGATTGTTGGATCTAAAAACTTGATGTGGCAAAACATAAATGAAAAAAATATGGAGGGGCCTATTTTGACAACAAGGGATTCTTATTTGATAAGAATTCAGCATATCAAAAGATTGGAATATAATATTTCTATGTTTGATTTGATTTTATCTCTTGTGTAAAACCTTGGTCCTTCCACTATAAAAGGAACCATAGGTTTATTCATATCATCAGTAAAAATGTAAACCTAAAGTGTGTGTGTATCTAGACATGGGATTCAATGTATACATGTCTAGATAGTTACTTGTAATTCGTGATGTTTAATGCAAGTAATCGATATATGTTATGTGAAAAACACCTTGTCCATATGTTTGATTCACTTCCGCTATAGAACTAATCATATACCTAGTAAGCTCAACGAACCTAGGTTTATGTATTTTGTGTTTTATTTTTACCTTCCAAGGCAAGTAACATAGCATTAGCACAAATCTGATAATTCTCAGTTCTCTTAAGCTTAATAGTAACAACAGTCAAAACAGTTGAATCATTAGGGTGTAAATGTAATAGGTTACTTAAGTCAAGCTTAATGATAAGTGTAACTGGGTCAATTACACTTTCAGTATCAGTGTCACCATGCTCAGACATGGTGACTGGTCAACAATGATAAAAAACAACTCAGTCCAATGCCAACAAAGTTCCCAGGCTTCCAAACTACTCAAGGGTGGCAGGTCAAGGGCAAGGCAAAGGGTGATGATCTAATAAAAGGGTAAAAAAATAACTACCAACCCCAACAAAGAACAATAAACAAGCAAAAGCAAAAAACAACAAGTAGTAGTTAAAGAGAGAGTGTGAGAGGTGTTACCGAGTTCACAAAATCACAATCGAACTGTTACTCTTAGATTCACTTAGTCTAGGAAGTAATAGAACCTCTTACTCACAAACCCTAATTTTCCTTCAAGGGAAAAATAGGGAAAATGACCAAAACTACGAACCACCAACAGAATCACACAACCCACTTATGAAACTACCACCAATCAAATAATCTTTCAAAAAAAGTGAAACCCTAATTTTTTTCTCAAGGAAAATTAGGGAAAATCACCTCAATCGAAAGATAATATCACCAATCGTATAAAACAACAACCAAATGATATAAGTAACCAGATCTCAGAAACCCTAATATTTCAAATAAAAATTGAGGTATCAAAAGTTTGAATCTATAAGTAATATTAACAGATCAAGCTATCTCAATAGCAAATCTTCCCAAAAAAGTATGTATTATAAAAAACCCTCAATTTTTTATGAAACCCTAAAAAAATTTCATCGATTTTTAATAACCAGGCTCTAATACCATGTAGAAAAACATGTATCAAATGACCTCAAAACACTTATAACTTTATTAAACAATATTTAAGAACGACATAATGAAAAACAATCAAAAAGCTACCAGTGCTACTCACGTGTAGCTCTATTATCTACATGATAATAGTTTTACAATCAAAAAATAAAAGTAAAGATCAAACAAGGTTTCTGAGATCAAGAACAAATAAGAGAGAGAGCAACTATGTGTCAAACACACACACAAAGAAGCTGTGAATAAAAAATAACAAAGTGGAGTTACCCTAGCTATATTAGTCCAAGAGTCCAGTCCATCAACCAAGAAACCAATGCTGCCAACTTTAGTCACTAAACAAACAACATAGGCATATTAAGTCCTTAAAGAAATAAATGGTTAACAGATTAGGATAGAATTTTAACAGTTGTTGCCAATAGCTATGTTCAATGAGTTGATGGCTGGTCGGTTGCTTCCTGCAATAAGGTTGACTTTAAGTTTTTGTCAAGTCATACTGCACATAGTTATGACTCAAGTTAAGCAAAATTACGTGTATAAATCTTTAGTCACATACTATAATGTAAGAACCATATGAATCTGCTACCGTCTTTTTCATTTTGTTAACTCAAGTATTATTCGCGATTGCCCTTAACAATCATGGTGCATTGCATTTAACCGAACTTTGAAGGCCAAAATGAAGTACCTAAATTTTATATTTTCTAATAACTTGAAGTGATAAATAAAGACAATGCACGCACACACAAACATACAATCAGCCCCTACTCAAAAAATAGTTAGCATAACAGCTTCTTTTCGATACACTATTGACCGATTTTCTATCCTTCATATTCTTTTCAAAGAAATGAAAACTGAAATTTTGGTTTTCAGGTTATAAAATGACACTATTCATTCATACCTTCACATTCTGATTTGGCTCCATTCCAGTGAAACTCTTCCTCAAGAAAGGCAGCAGATGAGTCATCGAAGAATTCAAATTGCTCACTAAGTGTAGCCTAAAGTCGCCAAACTTGAAGGAATTGTAAGAAACTTAAACAATTAAGCGTAATGATCGTTGGAAGCACTAGCTGATTACCGTTGCAAGAAAACAAAACATATATAAAGGATGTACCGTGGAAAAATCTGTATAATAACATATCTTGTATAATAGTACATGAGCTGCACGAATATGCTGCCTCTTTATCAAAGTGTTTTGTTTGAAATGCAGGAATGGGGGCTCTCGAATGGCGTATTGGGGAAGTTCCTGATGTGACAGCAGAAAGAGCCCGAACCTCTTGTGTAGGTTCACGACCAGCATTCTGTAAGAAAGGTACTAAATCAGGCCCTCCAAACTCCAGAAGTTCATCTTAAAGCCAAAGATTTATCAGGGTTCGATACAGATAATTGTGAAAGAATCTATCATTTGATTGCATGCCAAGTTGAATAATTTGGCATGTATATTTCTTTTAAGCAGCCTAGTTTATTTTTTTATAAAAAACCTATTTTTACCTCTTTTTGCCTCTTTTCTCTGAAGCGGGGAGAGGTTTTTTGTTTGTTTTTTTGCAGACAAAAGAGTTAAAAAGCTCTTTTTTCCTCTTCACAATATAAACTAGCATCTTCCTCTTTATTCCTCTTTTCTTCTCTTCTTAATACACAAACACCATCACCATTGTCCTAACACCACCTCTTTTCTTTTCTTTTTCTCTTCAAAAGCAAATGGTCATCTTTTTGTAGATAAAGACTTTAGATATACCTCTTCTTCTGTAGACATGGTTTGCAGATGAAGAGGAAAAAACTCTAAAAAAACAAACGGAAGGGAACACGATGCAGATGGTCTAACGAGAGAACCAAACTCTCTTGGTGTAACTTCTCCTTTTAGTTAACACAAAGTATTGGTGATAATCTCATAGCACCGTTCTCCTTAAGCAAGTGCATGGTCTCGCACTCCATCTTCTATTTGATCGTAAAAAGCATAACGCCAGTGCCTTCTACAAACGAACCACTACTTCATGAAATATTAAATCCTCAAAATGCTTGTATACACTTTGAAGATCTGCATACTCAGTAACTCCCCTCAATTTACTTAAGCATCTCTCGCGAGGGTTTCCCTCTCATCATTGTTAGAAACAACAGCTCTTTCAAGGTACTTCAAAGCCAAGTAAAATTTGTAGCCTTTCCGTAACCTACCAATAATATCAGCCACAGTTCCCCTAGAGTGTAGACCAGTATAATACTCCATCGGAGCAGACACAAGCCTGGTAGCAAGTGTACCGCCCTCTTAGAAAGATACTAGCTGGTGGAATGTCAACTGAACTAATGCCTGCTTCGTAATTCCATCAAAATATCAAAGAAACCAAGTCACGTCATGTTGAAGAAACCACATCTAAGAAGCAGCTGTCTTACACACTCCATTGCCTTCACCTCCATAGAAGCTAGTCCAGCTGAGCTGTATGGAAAGCGTATCCGAGAGTAAGGGCTATATGCCATTAATGAGAATTAACTAGTTGTATACATATAAAGTCAAATATGTTGTACATTTGTGGCTTGTTGTATATAAAATACTTAATATCCAGCTGACAAATTTGACCCATACTTGTAGTGAAGTATCGATGAGTTATGGACTTATGTTTAAGTTTTGTTCTTTTTTTATTCCTCTCTTTTTTTCTGCCATTTTGAAGTGTGTCAAGAATCCTATTTTTCAATTCTTATGACTAACTCATCCTTCTTCTATTTATGAAACATAGTAAATAATATAACACAAACACTACTACCAACACTGATTTAAATGTTTCTTAAATCATAGACTGCTTTATTTCCCCTTATTAATCAAGTTTATTTTTAACAGCTACAAGATCTTCTGGGTGTGTTTGCGGGACAACCCGACCCACCAAGTTTAACAAGACTTGAATGTACATGTCTCAAACGGCTCTCATATTAACCTATAAACCAGTTACCTAACTTGCCTAACTAACCATTTGGCTACAACCACTGATATGGTTGAAAAATGTTTACCCTGTATACTCAAATTGGGCATAGTCAATCACTAAAACGTAGTAATAAGAAACAGAGATAAAGATTCATTACCCTAAATTACTAACATAAAATTAAATGAATAAGATTACCTAATTAATTATATTAATTAAATCAAACTCAAGGAATGAATCAAGCATCCTAACACTAAATTAAAACTAGTTACCAAAATTTCTGATCTAATATAGATAAGGGTGTATTGCTTCCTGAAATTATGTTGGATCTGATAAACCGCAAGATAAGCCTTATGGTCCTGCACCACGATCCCCACATATCGAAGGCGCAAAATATTAACAAAAAATCACGTTATTTTTTCACGTTTGTAGATAACCGTTCTTGTAGGAGCAACTCTATGTTGTATGTTAAAGACAAAGAATACTCTGTATGTTCTTATCGTTTTACTGTATTATTTTTTTAACAAAATTATAGTTTTATGATTACTCAATGTATTTTTCTAATTATACTTTTCCAATACATGCACTATTATTATTATTATTATTATTATTATTATTATTATTATAACCATCACTTTATTAGAATCAAAAAGGGATATACAATAAATTGAATGGGAGTCGAGATACTATCTGAGCTCCCACCCCTTTAGCAATAGCAAAACCTATTCTATGAAAAATATGTACAGCAGCGCGTGCTCCAATGTCTTGAGCTTTAGAAAATCTCTGAATCCGCTTCAGTAGCGCAACTGCATCATCCTGTAACTCACCTAGAGAAGAGAAAGAAAAAGGAAGAAACCCATATCCGAGAGCTGCACACTTAGCCATATACTTGCATCGTTTACGTTATGAAGGATCAATCACAGCTCGGCTGGGTTGAAAGTCATTCATCCCCGTTCGAGTCAAAGGAGAAGAACCAGTCAAATCTACACAAACATCTTTACCTCTATCCCACGAATTATAATTTTATTTATTAATCACATAAAATTGGAAGGGAGTCGCGAAATAAGCTGCGCTCCCGCCCCCTTTTGAATAAAGAAACCAAGTGTAGAAAATAGAAAAGAGCCACTCCTAGCATCATTAGAATGACAAACATATAAGCGCTTGAGACGCGAAAGAGTAACCAAGGCTTCCTCGTCAACCTCCCCAAAAGTAGAGAAGGCAAAGGGATGAACGAATAACCGTGCTCTGCACAAATACAAGAATACTTCCTCCTTTTCTTCTGAGCAGCAGTCCGCAAAGCAATCCCGGGGACCCACGAATCCAAACCCGCGCCAGCAAACGGAGAGACACCCGTAACATCCAAGCAAGCGTCTTTGCCTTTGGACCAATTAAGCAACAATAAATCCGCTGGACGAAGGTCTCCTCCATCAGCTGAATGAAATCCCAAAGGAGCCTCTATTCGTACAGAAACACCAACTCTAGAACAGATATCAAACAGCATATTGCGCACAAGATTATGCTGAAACTTCACACCCACCTCACTAGAGCAGTGAACAGCATGGTCACCCCACTGGTCCATCCGATGTACGTGACAACTCTGACAAGAAGAACCATCAGGAAACAAAGGAACCGCCACACGATAACACAGGAAAGCTCTAAACTGACATGGGTTCATCTGCTGCCCCAGTCCATCAATAGGAATAGTAAAGAGATAATCCTGTGCATGAGGAGCACGCACACAACTAAGAAGAGCTTCTTGGCGACAACTCAAACTATATCGTGACGAAAGAAGTCCATCAATGATACCAAAATATCTCATTGCCAAAGACTTCATAAACTGGGGGGCAGAAGAAATAGAGGTAGCAGAGAGAGAATCAACACCACAAAAAGTCAAGAAAGCATCCAGGACAGACAGAATGATAGAACCCGGCGAACCAATCCCAGACCTAGCGAAAATGCGATCCTGCAAAGAACTAGACTGCAAACGAGAGGCGATGAAGGTAAAATACCAGACATCCTCAGCACACGAGACTCCAAGACCACCAAGTCTAATGGGCAGAGTGGCAAGCCTCCACTGCCAATATCCAAACCCGGGACCTGAACCAGTAACAATCCCCTCTAACGAAGTACGTAAAGCTTGATCAAACTCAACCTTAGCACCACCAAGAAATCCAGGAGGACAAGTCCTCAAAGCAAAAACCAACTTCGCAACCCATGCACAATTACGAAGAAGAAGAAGCTCACACTGCGGGTCATTAAGCCTACGAATAGCATCGAGCAGAGAAATAGATTTGGAAACTCGTTGTGCAACAAAATCACAAGAAAACTCATAATTCCTGCTAACAGACCCCCCAAGAAGCCTAACACCACGAATCAGGCGAGATAACGAAGCAGGAAAAAGACCAACCTCCAGACTGCGAGGATCCTCCACCAGCCAAAAAAGCTCAGTCTTATCAACATTCAAATGCAACCCATGAGCTGGCCCATCAGCACGAATGATATCTAAAGCCTTGGCAACCATAAGATTATCACCAATAATAGAACCATCATCAAGGTACCACGCCTGAAGGGAGAGCTCACATGCATGATGAATAGTATGAATAAGAGGATGCAAAGCCAGGGAAAATAACAAAGGACCTAAAGGATCCCCCTGCTGAACCCCCTGAGAAGACCAGAGAACCGTATCTCCATAATAAAGTCGTGTAGGCCGAGAATAACAAAACTCCACCCAGGGAAAGATAGTCGAACACCTCAACCGAGTCTCCTGAAGGATGGAACCCCTATCAACCAGATTAAAAGCATTCTTAAAGTCCACCAAAAGCATAGAAAGCCCAACCTCATTCCCCCTAGCTTGCCCAAACCTACTAACAGAATGAAGAACGGCCTCACACCCACCAGGTACGCCTACACCAAACTGAAAGTCATGTAAATAAGAAGACATCGATTCATCAACAGAAGAAGAGGCAACCTTAGAGACAAGCCTCCTCCCCACAGTACCAATGGCAATGGGCCTAATACCACCACCAGGCTTAACAAGTGGAGTCAAAGGAGTACTAGCAATGAACTCCCCAAGCTGCCTGGACATTTCCAGAAAGAAAAAGATTAACAACCCCAGTGATGGAAACTAGCAGGTCATCAGCCATAGCCGAACTAGCTCCCCCCCAAAACATCCACCAAATGCTGAGCTCGAAGCCCGTCTTGACCACAAGAAGTACCTTTGGGGAAACTCCGAATCTGGTTCAGCACCAGATCTTTGTGAACCACCAGCACATCCACCACACGTGGTGAAGAAGGCACAACCGGAGGTGGTGTAAAAGGATGCTTGGACTCTAACTTTGCCTGAGTATCAAGAGTATCGGGAGCAACACCCGAAGAAGTGAGGAACTTAATAACAGCAGAAAAATGACCATCTCCCAATTTCCTCTTGCACTGGGAAATATTAGCTTCCAGAGAATCCTTAGGAATCAAAAACCCGTGCCCTAAAGAGGAAGAGGCAGCTAAACAATCCCTAATCAAACCAAGCCTCTCCCAAGGATCCTTCCATCAAATAATGGCTCCAGAAATATTAATAAACTGACATCGTTCCCTCTCACCGGACCGTCGTTGAGCTCTACTAGAAGGCTAACACAACTAAGGTACAACACGGCAAAATAAGAAGCTCAACCCACGCATCTAAATCACCAGAAATATTATTATTATTATTTTATTATTATTATTATAAAAAAAAATATGATTCACTTTTTTTTTATTATTATTATTATTAGAATTTTCTATTTTTTTATTAAACATCAATTACTTTATTAAAATAAAAGAATTTACAAAAATTTAGTGAGAAGTCAAGATATAAAGTGGGCTCTCACACCTTTATTATTATTATATTATTATTATTATTATTATTATTATTTATAATTCACTTTATTAGAATAATAAGATTTACAAAAAGTTAATGAAAAACCGAGATACAATCTTAGCTTCTACTCTTTTAGTTATAACAAACCCAATCCTATTATTATTATAATAACATCACTTTATTAGAATAATAAGATTTTACAAAACATTAGTAGAAAGCCAAGATATTATCTGAGCCCCATTTCTTTAGCAATAGCAAAAACAATTAGATTAGTTATTATGAATTAGGTTTTGTTTAACGGTACAATACATGAAATCCCATTCTTGAGTTAAACAATCAAAGTTACAGGCTTCGGGACTCAAACCACTAGGATAGACCGTGAAAGAAAACTTTTAGAACTTGTGGTTTCACACTAGATGGGAAATCTAAATTTTTTTTTCTCTTGATAGAATTCCATCAGGTAAAACCTTCCCCGGGCTTTGGAAGGAACCAAGTTGGCTGAATTAGAGCTAGTTACGCCAATTAGCTAACCGTGTCTATATGATGATCAAAAAAAGAAATTAACTCGTAATCGAACTTGTATTAAATGAATTTGTCTAGTTTCATTCAATCAACAACTTATTAGATTACTTACAAACATAAAACAACTAGTGTGTATGCATTTTTTTTTCTTTCAAAAAGGGGGATTGTCTCGTTAGGGTTTTATACATTTACCATGTCTTTTTCACATTTTTTACAACATGACCAAATCTGAAACAATATGTATTGAATAGCATAACACCAAGTCTCACATAAAAGATAAACATTATAATAATCGACACAAGTTAATATATTATATTACATTTGAGCTTTTTGTAGAACCAAATATGTAACTATTACATTCAATTCTTGTTTTGGCGGGTTTGACTAAATCAAAGAAGAAGTTAACCATTTCACATATCTATTTGGCGGGAAGTAGTTGTTGCCGCTTGTTTTTTTAGGCAGGTAATTATTTTATATGGGCTTCTGGTAATTATTTTATATGGTTGAGTGTTAATAGGGGTGGCAATACCCTGTTAACACTCAATAGACTTTGGACATACCAAAGTGTTTAGGTGGGAACTATTGAAGCAACCTATTGTACGAGGCTATGAAAAAAAGAGAAACTTTGTCAGCTCTGTTTCCCTAAAGCGTTGTAACAGACAACCAAGAATAGAAGAGCATCTTGTGACAGATGTCTGACATCGTCTGTTTTGTTTAGTCGCTATCAACCAACTATCAAAATCAACCTCGTACCACTATAAGTAAGGAATGTAGCATAGAGTTAATGTCGTTCACTATGTTAGATTTCACACATTAACTCTCTTAAACTTAACGAACAATCAGTTGTGCATGTGTTCTTAAGTTAGCTTGTAAACTTGTAACTTGTGCAAGTTTACTTGTCCAAAGAGTACACAACATATTGTCATCAAACTGTGTGATCCATAACACCTGTAATACTTGTTATACAATAATGAAGTCTTACGTTTGAATAGTATTTACTTGTGTTAATTATCCTTATTAGTCGTTTCAGTCTAGGTTTAGGGACTTTCACAATACTATGAATACTCGAGCGAATATCCTTAACCTGAAACAACCCATCTCCATTAGGATCACAAATCCATCTATCCGTAGCAGAAGATAAAATGACACCATCTAGGGCAGAAATCAAGTCATCCAATTGCTGTCTCTCAATTCCTCCTTGAACCTGTCTACGAAATGAAACATCAACTAAAGAGAGGCCCAACTTAGCAACAATAGAACTTTCTTTCTCATTCTCTAATGCGTAAAGGAGAGCAAACAAACGATGAAAAGGTTGATTACCTAACCAAGGATCCTTCCAAAAACTAGTATTAAGTGCATCCCCTATACGTTTCTTGCAATGCGCCAACATATCAAAGCCTTTGAGAACTAAAACATGCATCTCTCGTAAAATAGAACACCACAAGGAAGAAATATGAACCTGGTGTGCCACCATCGAATGACCATACAAGGCTCGAATAACCCGAAAACACAACGGCCCATCTTGGGAGACAAAACGCCACACCCACTTAAAAATTAAAGCACGGTTCAACGAATAGTAACTCGAGACACCTAAACCTCTAACTTTCTTCGACGCCAGAACCTTATCCCACGAAACCCAAGAGATTTTACGGTCATTAGAATTAACGCCTTTGAAGAAGTTACTCCTAATTCTTTCCATTTATTTCAAAACTAAAATCGGAGCTTCGTAAATAGACAAATTATAGATAAAAGAAGCACCAAGGACTGCTTTTAATAACGTAAGTCTGCTCCTAATTGATAACGTTTTTACTTTCCATTTTGATCAGCGAGATCGCAGTTTGTTAAGAGAATCAGTCCAAGCAGAGCAGTGCAAGGGATTATTCCAAACAACACACCAAGATAACAAAAAGGTGTTTTTATTATCGCATAGCCCCAACATAGAAGACACTTGTTGGATTAAGACATTAGCAACTCCCACTCCTATAATGTGATTCTTTTGAATGTTAATCTTCAGACCAGATGCTAAAAAGGAACATTTCAAAATTTTAACAATATTCTCCATGTTAGAATCATTCCACTCTCCAATAAAAACGGCGTCAACCACGTAAAAAAGATGAGAGATAGTCATCGAATCATTAAACTGAATACCAGTGAAGAAGCCGTCATTAACAGTACGCGAAAAGGAAAGGTGGAGAGACTCCATAACCAACTTACACTAGTTAGGGCCAAAACCAAAAGCATGCAAGACCTCCAAAAGATAATCCCATCAAACAGGGTCATACGCCTTTTCCAAATCCACCTTAAAAATCATAGCTTGTTTTTGTTGCCTTTTACACCAGGATAGAACCTCATTAAGAATGAACGGACCATCGAGAATATGAAGATTCGCCACAAAAGCCGATTGCATGTCAGAAACAAGATTTGAGACAAATGTGGAAGCACCTTAGTCACAACTTTGTAAACGATGCCTATCAAACTAATAGGCCTGTAATATGTAAAAAATTTAGCATCCGACACTTTTGGGATCAAGGCAATGAACGAGGCATTATTACCCGTCGGAAAATTTCCATTATCAAAGAAACACTCAACAGCCGAACACAAATCAGGACCAATGAAGCTCCAATATCGTCTAAAGAATTCATACGTGTATCCATTTTGACCTTGAGACTTATTCTCTCCACAACTCCAAACTACACTTTTGATCTCATCCCGAGAAATACATCGATCCATATCCTTGACTTGAACATCAGACAAATTCTTAGGAAACACAAAATTCAAATTAAACCGGGCAGGATCTGGTTGTTTAAACCTAACAGCGAAGTGGTTTTTAAACATGTTTTTAAGCAACTTTGGATCGGTACACCAATCACCATCTACTAAAACTGCACGAATAGCGAGCTGCGATCTCTTCTTATTGATAATACCATGAAAGTATTTAGAGTTTTCGTCCCCCTCTATGTCCCATTTACTCTTCGACTTTTGCTTATTATCATAAGACTCCAATCGTTTGAAGTCAGACAATTGCCTTGTTAAATCCAATCTCTTAAGGAGCAAATCGTCAATAACACCGCCACTATCAATAATTCTATAGATCTTGATGAGGTCTTCCTTAACTAATTTGACAGCCCTGGAAAGAATCAAATTCTTATCTTTGATCCACCGACAAATAGTAATTTGTAACGCATGAAGATTCTTCTTGAAACGAATAAGACTATTCCCATCATTATGAGAAAAGGAACACCAAGCTTGATCCACCATTAAATCAAACCCGTCCCTCGGAAACCAAGAATGATAAACCCGAAAAAGCGACAGACCAAAATCAGTAACCACTTCATAAAGTAATATTGGGCGATCAGAAAGATGTTTATTAAGGCAACTCGTTGTTAAAGAAGGGAACAACGAAATAATACCTTCCGAAACTAAAAAACGATCTAGTTTGCTCATCTTATTACTAGAAGGATGAGACCACGTGAAAGCATACCCTTCCAACTTGATATCCACCAGACCCGAAGACGCAATGAATTTATTAAAATCCCTTACACTCATGTGATTAAAACTCGAGCCAAGTCTTTCATCCGTAGAGCGAACCGCATTAAAATCACCCAAGTTTATCATCACTCCATTCAACTGATTATTCAAAATGCTAATATAGTCCCATAACACCCGTTTATCCGCTGAAGACTGGGGAGCGTAAACAACTATAATAAGCATTCTTAAATTATTAGAACACCAAGTACCGTAAATGGCGAAAAAATGATCAAAAATGGTAACAAACTCCTTCTTAAACACACTTGCCCCCCAAATACATAGAATGCCTCCTGAATTACCTACAGAATCACTAGAAGAAAATTGATGATTAGAGTTACCTCATATGTATTTAACCTTCATATCGGATATACCATCCTGTTTAGTCTCTTGGACAGCAAGAAAATTAACTTTATACATATTATTTAACTCCTGTAACCACTCCTTTTTGGCCTTACTTCCAAGACCTTGAACATTCAAAGACAGAATATTCATTTAGGAAACATACTATCTTCTTGATTCCCAATGATGCTCTCCAAATATTTTAGGCACCCATTAATTTTGTACCCTATTGGTTGACCAACCCGAACCATATCATCCAAGATATCTAAAAACGGACCTCCCTTAGCAAAATTAAGAGAAGAAGTACCATCAGGTACTACATTACCACTCTCACAAGCAGACGCTTCTTGATTGATCAACACCTTTTGATCTACTGGAATGGGAATCTCCTTATCACCAACCAAATGGATGGACTCTCCATTATCTTGTTTATCAGCAGCCAAATGGATAGACTCTCCATTAGCTTCCTCCTGTGGGGTTCTCCTATGTATAACCAGGAGGATGAGACAAAGAAGGATCCGATTCCAAATTAACGTGCTTAGGATTATTTTTCAACGCCCCATATATATCGAATGGATCTTCCGAAATAGGTTGATCTTCCTTGCCACTACTCTGACAAGCACTTTTAATAAGAGAACCAATTTTGTCTTCGAAATCGTATCTGGTATCCCTTCCTCATCACTATCAAACTGATTACCATTAACTTGACCAGACCCAGCTGTCTGATGGACAAAATTATCAGATCCCTCATTATCCGAGATGTAATTCGTTCCACGATATTCAACAAATGTCGGGGAACATACAAATAATTCCTTAGCACGAACCATAAACACCTTACCTTTGTAAACAACTTTGAACTTCTCCAAAATATTATCGTCACGATTAGTTTTAATGAAAAATCATTTACGTGCAAAATAAGAAGACAAACATTCTTCAATATCCATGACCTCCCCCTACTTCTTGCCTATTTTAATAAAAGTCTCCTGATACCAAATATTAAAAGGAACACCTTCTATGTCAACCCACACTACCCGTTCCTCACTAACAAAATCATGAACAACCGGCTGTAAAATTTGGAACCAGGAATTAACACCAGTGTGGAGTAACAAGCTTTTTTGCGTGGAGGCACTGCCCAATTAAATTAAAACCCACATACCACCGAGGTATGACAATCTAACATCAAGAAAACCTTCTTTATAAAGTAAGGTATACAAATTGGGGATAGAAGTAATATCCTTGACCATACCCATAACCTGTCAAGAAAGGTCAGTTTGATTGACACATGATTCATTGGTAACCAAAGACGACTGGTTAGGTACGTTAGGAGTGCCTCTGACCACATTGGTAAAAGATCCAACTTGGGAAAACCTCATAGATGGGGGAACGCCAGTATTTCTTGGTAAACCTGTAGGTCTAGTTTTAGAATTCGACCGCTCAGATCTAACAACATTAGCGTGTAGATGAAACCGATCCATCCATAAAGTCCATAAATTGCCAACCAACCTATCCAGATCCCCTACCTTAATAAACCTGACAAAAGCAAAACGCTTTCCAGCTTCTGATAGCTGGTGGGAATGTACACATCCACAACCTTACCGTATGTCTCACACAACTTCCATAGATCCTTAGAACCAAGATGATCAGGAAAATTAGTAATAAAAACCGATTTATCTAGTCTCCTCACCTGATCTTCCTTTGATTGATACGAAGACATAGTGACAAACTTGACACAGAAATACAAAGAAGCAGATAACAAAAGAAACAAAAGTAATTTTGTATTGAAGGGAGATCCAGATGAAAATGGAAAAAGGGATCTGGAATGAAAGTAACACGTATTCTCTCATTCTATTTATTATCTATAAATAAAATTTCACATTAAAATAATCGGGTATTCTTGAAATCCAATATTTTAAAAGTTACGTCATTTGAAAGTTACACGTAAAACACAAAAAATAAGCGATCAATAAAAAATAAAAACGTCGGCATTCGGAGAATATTTATATTTCCATAAATAAACGATGTCTTGTAATTTAATAAACGTTAACGCGCTATATAAACGAATGACGCTTAAAGGTTTATTGTAACTTTTACGAAGAATACACGTAAATCATAAATTTAAAACATGTCATAACGAGGATGTGTATGGTCGATGTCGGACCTCCACATTGCCGGTAAATAATAAAAGACACGTATTCGATACGCTAAAGGCATAACCTTGTTCGTTAATCGATAATTCAATTTTTTTTATAAAAACAAACATGATAAATAAAATTTGGGTTATAAATATTTGTCTGAATTTTATAAATACAATGTCTAACCCTTTAGGAAGCGAGGTCCTGGCGCTTAATTTGTCTCAATAGTCTTTGCTTAAATGGCAAAGAGATGGGAATATTGGTTTATTAAGTTCGCGATAGATGCCACTTTCGGATTGAGTCGTAAAGGTAAATCATAAACTAAAAGAAGTTCAAATAGTAATTTGTACAAGATAATAACGATACGAGTTGGAATAGCGATAGACAATGGATGAATAGTACAATCGGATTACGAGTCGAAAATGAAATAATATGTGCGAATGACACATGCTTAAGCCCACTCATTTACAAATCATTAATTACATGGGTTCGTCAGGTCCATGCATATAGTTATAAATTATCTAGCATGACTTTGCAAACTTAATTTCGTGTAAATTGATCCAAATGAAATTTGAAGTGATATTCATAAGAAAATTCCATGTGTGAGAGAGAATTTTTACCTCCTATTCTAGTACGTCTTAAGTCGGTCTCTCCTTGTGAGAAAATACAAACGAGTTTTGTACCTTCAAATGATCCAAAAGTTGTTCGAACAACCGCGTCAAAGCATACTTTTGTAGAAGTGGTTAAATTAGTTGTCACCCCATGTGATAAAACTAGAGTGATCATTTAGATAGTCATCTAAACCCCACCATTTCTTAACACCATAGGTCGGAAATGGTTGAGATATCTACAATAAGGTGTAGTAGATCCTTATTGCTTTATCATAAATCCAAAAAAAATCAAGTCCATATCGACTCCATGAAGCTTGTACGCCTTCAATACAATGGTCAAAACTAAAACGAGTGAATCCATGATCAATCAAGCCAATTTTCTTATAACAACCAGAAGTAAAAAATCACCACGCTTTATTCACTCAACCCAAGTAACGGGAAAAATAAAACCTCATTCTTATCAAAACGCATTTAACAATATATCATAGTTATACGAATGCAAATGTTATCATGGGGAAACCAAATCTAAATATTCCTCCAAGATTCATTGGATCTTAACCGAATGATCCAGATGGTTTTATGCACTTGGAAAAACTTGGTCATCTTTGTGACCTATCCGCCGCCTTCAAACTTCACTCTTAGCGTGTTCACAATGATAGCATTAGGTATATACATATTTCTTGGCAAGATCTCTGGATAAATCACCCATTGGCTAACGAACTGGACTATACACACCAAACAATCCGCATAATGAATACTCATGTCATATTCAAGAGGGGTGAATTAGAAAATATTGAATTGCCATATCTTTATGAATATTGGCTACCTTTCAGAAGTTGAAACAATACAGGGACCAATTTGAAACGTTTCCATCTATATGTATCAAAACATTACCTAACCGTAAAATTACGAGTTTGTTGTCTAAGAGGTACCGCCTCACTTTTAGAGATTCATTTCCCAATTCCCAAATCGCATCTTCCATCTAAAAAACCTGCTAAAATTTTAACAAAATCTTTTCAAACACTAAATCCTTTTGATCAAAAAGCTGATCCACTAGGACGGTACACAAGATGGTTTCTCCTCTAACAAAAGATGTGAAGCATGCATCGTGAAGATCGAGCTATGTTGCACACAATAACGGGATTCAGAAAAGAAGGGTAATATGGATAAGCCAAACAACGATCTGTTGAATGTCAGGACGCTGAATGATGGTATAAATTTCTTATTATATATATTAGTTATAGATCTGTTATTCTTTTGGTATTAATGAGTCATGATCTACTATTTTTGGTATTATCAGTGACTGATGTTATTTTAATTTTATAAGATTAATTCGAGATTATACGTTTGTGACTTTCTTAAGGACTTACATCATACTGTAATAAAAAGCTGGCAACATTCCCCCGTGATAGTAGGGGAAAATGTCAAGCGGGTGAAGAAAGGGCAAACCAGCCATATTGCTAATAAAGCATAAACGAAGCCTACTCCCAAATCGTTTTTTGATGTGTGATGCAATCAATAAATTTGAGGAAACTTTACAATAATCTGTGTGTACGTCTTTTGTGTGTGTGTGTACGTCTTAGCAATCATTCGGTATTCATTAATATCAAAATCATACAACTAGGGATCTTACTTATTTTAACTTTTGTTGTTGATGTCCATCTCAACCTCACATAAAGTATACATACAATACAGTTAAGTTTGTCAAATAAGAAATATAACAAAATAGCAACCCTACGGATTACGTGTCGTACGTCCATATATCATATAAAGAATAATACTAGATTCTATGGCTGTGTCGTACCTCGATATAGCGTATAAATAATAATACTAGATTCTATGGCTTTATGCTTTCACTGAATCTGTCTATGTATAGCATATACAGATTTCCTACATAATTCATCATCTTTATCTAATTCATCAGGCATGTCACCTTGGACTACCCATCGATCTGTTTGCATCTTTGATAAAGTAATAAAGATTCAAATAACAAGGAAGACTGCATGCTTAAAAAGATTTCTGTTGGTGCTGATGTTCAACAAAGGGTGGCCAGTTAATTAAGTAACACGTGTTCAGTATGGCTACTGCCCAAATCCGCATTTAAAAATTCATACCAGCATAAGGATTCTTCATAAATACATAATTCAACCTCCTGACTCATCAAATCATATAACTAGTCTGAATTAGACACATTTCCATTATTCTGTCTTTTTTTCTTTGCATTGTTACTTGTTAAGCCCATTTCTAGACGCTTTCTCTTAACCAAAGAATGTACTATGACTACCAATACCTCGCGGAAAGATCTATATTGTCACACTAACCGAAAGGAAAAATAATAGGGCTCGAAAAGATTTCTAAAGGATTTAATGTACAAGTCATCCCGTTATTTGAATA
The DNA here is from genome assembly GCA_025667525.1 of Glebionis coronaria. Lineage (NCBI taxonomy): Eukaryota > Viridiplantae > Streptophyta > Magnoliopsida > Asterales > Asteraceae > Glebionis > Glebionis coronaria. The sequence goes on from CM046881.1 coordinate 467,385,199, forward strand.
AGTATTGAATGCTACTCATACCGGGAAAAGTAGCTCAGCGTCGTGTGCTACCAATTAATTGTTGGGATATATTCTTGTCTTTTATACATATATTCAAGAAGGAAAACAAATACTGATTCAAGGTACATCACTACTACAAATCAGATCTTTAGTCGGAAATCTGTTGGTATAAGTGATTTCCGATGACTTATGATTGATTTCACCTGTCACTTATTTCCTAGTCGGTAATGAGTATATGTTGGAATTCTCTCGAAAATAGAGAAACAAAAGTATTTGTTGAAATTTTGTAGGTGAACTTGATGTCGGAATTCCCTTGGAAGAAATTCGGTCACAAGTTCTCGGTACTAGCTTTGTCAGAATTCAGTCGGTTAACTGACGGGAAAACCGAACCGGACCAGACAATTTCGGTCCGGTCCTCGGTCCGGGTTTTGGACTTATTCGGTCCCCAGTACTACCAAAACCCTGTCGATACTGCCTACTAGGACCGACCCGGACCGTAGACCGAACCGGACCGGAACGGACCGAACCTTTTCGGTCCGGGATTTTGGAGCTTTTCGGTCCTTGGTCCGGTCTAGTCTTAGTCGGTCCGGTCCGATGCTCACCCTATTCTGGACATGCTATAGCTAAATTTTGGATAATCCCGTATATAAAAATAGCTTAAATGAAATCAATAACTAAAAAGCTCTACTCATAATTAAACATATTTGTCCATATCGACCACATCCAAAAATTTGCATTTGGTTCAATATCTATATTGAAACAATCAAATATAAAATAAGAAATAGTATCTATTCCAAATATTCATAAGGGGTGTGGATTATTAAACCTTAGATAGAGTTTATGACATTCATCTTTTGTTGTCACTCACTCTTTTGAGCTTCTTCACGAGCATGCGCCTCTAATTACCGTTGATGCATGTATTCCTACCTCAAATAAAAGACCTCCATGGTGGATGTATTGAGGTAGATGTCTTACCTTTATGTTATTTTGGCCAAAGCTTTAATGCTTGGATGATGGGCTGTAGGAAATTTGTGTGTGAATGGTTATAATCTGGATATCAATCTGAATCGTGTAATCACTTTCAGATCAAAGTATTTCGACCCTATATGCCTCGGGTTCACGAAATCTTCAATCGGATAAGACAGATTGCAATTAAAATCTAAGGCACGAGAAATCAATCAGAAAACCTACGAATGTTATGAATGTTCTAACTGTAAAGGAAACCATCCCCTGGTGAAAATAACCAGACAAAATAACTGTTTGACAGTTATTTTTCCAACTGTCGTGTTGGTTAAGAAAAGATGCAACTGTTAGGTTTTTAGGCAGGAAACGTTAATACCGTTTAGTAAAAATCGTTTAGGTTTTGGGGCGCTGCCCCAAACCCCGCGAGGGGCGTCCCCCCCTCGACCCCCGCATCTTGGTCGTGGCGATATCAAGCTAACTTTGACGAGCGTGCACTCCGCACCTCCTAACCCGTCTTTAGCTAAACTTGTCTAAGGCCATTGGTCTCTAAGTAAAAACACAATTACACAAAATACATGTGATAACACTAAAATTACCAACATTCCTCCCCCATTTTAGTGTAATCCCCGATTTACTAAAATACACAAAAGAACCAAACTCATGCATAATGAAAATGTCACGAAGATTGAATTTTCACTTAGTATATTACGCATTTCAGAAATTCGAAAATCAGGGTGTCACTAAGGATTGAACCCTTCAATTCATATGAATACCCTAAGATAATATACACATAAGTTACTTAAACATTCTAAAGTTTATAACTTGACACTATTACAAGCTATGTGTCCATATCCTTTAATGAGCATATAGAAACCCAGTCCAAAGCTTCCTGAAGCGGCAAAACTCCATGCTCACATAGGTAGTCCTTTTATTCTTGCACCTGCATATGCAATTTTTCAAAAGAACTATTAAGAAGTTAAACTTCAACCTAACACAATCTGCAGAACCGAGCACATACCTTGGGATGATTATATGATTGTGCTCCAATCACTAACAATGAGTTTTCCACATTGAATTCAGCTCCTAGCGTTAGCTAGAAGGGAATTGGGTATCTCATCATTAGAAATTTTGATGGACTCTAAACCCACCCCATAGCCGACTTGTGCACTAAGTCTCGGGCTAAACCTTTTGTCGAGTGATCCGCCAGGTTTTGTTAAGATCTAACAAAATCTACTGATATCACTCCAGTTGTAATAAGCTCACGAACCATACTATGTCTAACACCTAAGTGTCTAGACTTTCCATTGTATATTTGACAATATGCTTTAGCCAAAGTGGCTGCACTATCACAATGAATAGAAATAGGAGAAATTGGTTTTGGCCACAACGGAATCTCATATATCAGATTCCTCAACCAATCTGCCTCTTTACCAGCCACAGCTAAAGCAACAAACTCAGCTTCAATTGTTGAGTCAGTAATACAAGTTTGCTTCTTTGAAGCCCATGAGATGGCACCTCCACCAAGAAAAAATACCCAACCAGTTGTAGAACTATGATCTTCTGAATTAGTTATCCAACTAGCATCAGAATATCCTTCTAAAACTGAAGGAAACCCAACATAAAACAAACCATAATCTATGGTTTTCTTCAAGTACTTGAATACCCGCATTACAGCGTGCTAGTGATGAGTACTAGGATTACTAGTGTACCTACTCAATTTTCCCACTGCATATGCAATATCTGGTCTTGTGCTTGTCATAGCATACATCAAGCAACCAATTGCCCTTGAGTACTCAAGTTGATTTACAGACTTGCCTGTATTAGGCATAAGTTTGATGGTAGGATCCAGAGGAGTGCTAACTGGAGAGCAATCATCACATTTAAACTTCTTGAGTATTTTCTCAATGTAATGTGATTGAGTGATCATAATACCCTTGTCCACCCGTTTGATCCTTATACCAAGGATGACATCAGCCTCTCCCATGTCCTTCATGGAGAAACTAGATGACATAAACTCTTTGGTTTTATCAACTTGATCTTGATCAGTTTCAAAGATCAACATGTCATCAACATACAAGCAAATGATAACTCCTTTACCAGATTTATCAAATTTGCAGTATACACACTTATCAGACTAGTTTAGTACAAACAAACTAGACAAGACAACCTCATCAAATTTTTGATGCCACTGTTTTGGTGCCTGTTTGAGTCCATATAATGATTTAACTAATTTACACACCTTATGCTCATTTCCAGGCATAACAAATCCTTCTGGTTGCTTCATATATACCTCCTCTTCCAAATCACCATTCAAGAATGCTGTTTTGACATCCATTTGATGGATCACTAGATTATAAGTAGATGGCAAAGCAATCAATAATCTAATAGTGGATATACGAGCAACAGGAGCATAAGTATCGAAATAATCGACACCTTCCTTTTGTCTAAAGCCTTGGATAACCAATCTATCTTTAAACTTGTCGATGGTTCCATCAACCTTCATCTTCCTTTTGAAGATCCATTTGCAACTCAAAGGTTTGCAACCTGGTGGTAAATCAGATAAGATCTATGTATTATTTTCCATAATTGAATCCATCTCATCATTAATTGCTTCTTTCCAGAACGCAACATCACGAGACTGCATAGCTTCATCAAACGTTCTTGGATCCTCTTCTATACTATAACAGTAAGAATACTGAGGTCCAATCTCATCTCTAGATCCCTCAACTAAGTATTGTTGAAAATCAGATCCGAATGATTTAACTACCCGAGCTCTATTACTCTTACGAATTGTAGGAGTTTCCATTGGAGTTTCTCCAATATGATCTTCACTTGAACTTGGTATCAAACTTTTAGGTCTATGTATTGAAGTGAATCGTTTTTCATCGAACATTGCATCTCGTGACTCTATAACCGAGTTAACGGATATATATTCATTAGGTTCTATTACATATAATCTATACGCCTTGGAATGCTCAGCATATCTAATAAAGATGCAATCAATACCTTTTTCACCCAAATTTTACCTCTTGGGTTCTGGGAGCCTCACAACAGCCCTACAACCCCAAACTCGTAAATATGACAACTTAGGTCGTTTTTTGTACCAAAGTTCATATGGGGTAACCTTGTTCCTTTTATTAGGAACTCTATTAAGTAAATAGCAAGCCGTCAACATGGCTTCTCCCCAAAATCCTTCACTCAAACCCGAGTAGGATAACATGGAATTAACCATTTCTTTAAGAGCCCTGTTTTTCCTTTCGGACACAACATTTTTATGTGGTGTATAAGGTGTCTTAGTCTCATGTATGATGCCTACAGATTGAAAATAACTAGGATCATAATATTCACCACCTCTATCCGTGCGTAAAGTTTTAATTAAAACATTTTTTTATAACTCAACCTCAGTTTTATAGATTTTAAATTTATCTAAGGCTTCATCTTTAGCATGACATAGATAAACATAACAAAATCTAGATGCATCATCTATAAAGGTGACTACATACTTTTTATTCCCTAAGGAAGGAGTGGCATAAAAATCACATAGATCACTATGTATCAATTCTAAAGCATTAGAATCCTGTTTTATATCCTTGAAAGGTTGTCTAGTGATCTTGGTTAACATGCAAGTGTTACATTTTTCTAAGGTACTATCAAATTCTGGAATTAGATTATCCTTAGACATAGCGGCCATACGATTATAGTGAACATGTCCTAATCGTGCATGCCACATAGCAGAATTAACATCTTTAGAACTAATCATGCAAATGCTACTAAAAGTATTAGGAACTTTATTGAGATTTAACATAAACATGCCATTATTATAATAACCGAAACCAACAAATACACTATGTCTTGATAAGATATACTTATCAGATTCATACACTTGCTTATAGCCACATTTATTCAACACAGGACCGGACATAAGGTTCTTCCTAAGCCCCAGTACATACACAACATTAAGTAAAGTAATAGTTTTTCCAGAACTGAGTTCTAAAACAACATTTCCACGTCCAAGTATTGGTTTGGTTGACTCGTCTCCCATATGAAGAACGGATCCATCTTGCATCGGATGAAAAGTATCAAACCAGCAACGACCCTTACATGCATGACATGTTGCACCCGAGTCAATCCACCAAGCGATTTCATCATCTTGTACATAACATATTTCAGAAATATGTGATACATAATTAGTAACAGGAATTATAACATGATCAAAATTTACATGATCAACAATTAGACCTTGTTGTGGAGTTGGGTCTTTAGACCCTTGTCCCGATCCTGAACCACTCGAACCATTGTTCCCCTTACCCCGGCAATCCCTCTTAAAATGACCAGGTTTGCCACACTTCCAACAAGCCCCTTTTGGCTTTTTGTTGTTGGAATCGTTCTTATTATCATTGAACTTCCTTTTGTTTCCTTTGGATTTTTTGTTGTTTTTCTTGTTCTTATCATCTTCAACCATATTCACAGAAGATGATACAACAATTTCCTTGCCCTTTCCTTTACCACTGTCTTCCATCCTTAGAGTTTCCTCTATACGGAAGTGGCTGCCAAGTTGTACAAGAGACAACTCTTCTTTGTTGTGTTTTAACATGTGTTTAAAATCCTTCCATGATGGTGGAAGTTTGTCTATAATACTAGACACCGAGATAGACTCGCCCATGTGCAAACCATGTTGGGTGTATTGTCCCAGAATTCGAAGGAGTTCGTGATATTGTTCCATCACAGACCTTGAATCAACCATTCTGTAATTGTTAAAATTACTAACAAGAAACTTCTTACTAGAAGAATCTTCATCCATGTATTTTGACTCAAGTTGATTCCATAACTCCTTCGCTGATTCCACGTTTTGGTATACATCAAATAAAGCATCAGACATACCGTTCAAGATGTGCCCACGACATATGTAATCATCGTTCTCCCACTTGCATCGCCTCCTTGTCTGTTCCAGTGTCTCCTCTTCAACAAATTATGGCATAGGGGCACTCAGAACATACACAACCTTCAAAGTAGTGAGAAGGAAAGGCATCTGCTTCTGCCAACGCCTGAAATAACTACCCTCGAACTTGTCTAACTTTCCAAACTTCGTAGTCATATCTTTCACCGAATCAGCCATGATTAAAACTAGTAAATACTTTAATCTTTGTAGGAAATTTGTGTGTGAATGGTTATAATCTGGATTTCAATCTGAATCGTGTAATCACTTTCAGATCAAAGTATTTCGACCCTATATGCCTCGGTTCACGAAATCTTCAATCGGATAAGACAGATTGCAATTGAAATCTAAGGCACGAGAAATCAATCAGAAGACCTACGAATGTTATGAATGTTCTAACTGTAAAAGAAACCAACCCCTGGTGAAAATAACCAGACAAAATAACTGTTTGACAGTTATTTTTCCAACTGTCGTGTTGGTTAAGAAAAGATGCAACTGTTGGGGCTCTGCCAGACAAAATAACCGTTAATACGTTAATACCAGCAAGGGGCTCTGCCCCTTGACCCCGCAAGGGGGCGCGGCCCCCTTGACCCCCGCATCTTGGTCGTGGCGATATCAAGCTAACTTTGACGAGCGTGCACTCCGCACCTCCTATACCGTCTTTAGCTAAACTTGTCTAAGGCCATTGGTCTCTAAGTAAAAACACAATTACACAAAATACATGTGATAACACTAAAATTACCAACATGGGCTGCACAAAGGAAAGATGAAAAAGTGCTTAATCAGATCAACAAGATTTTTGATGGTATTATTAAGACATTTTTTAATGATTCTGCTCTAGCATTACAATTACAGAAGGGACTAACAAATATATATATATAAACCGGCCAGTAAAATTTACTACTTCTGCATAACTTTTCTTCTGGTTTAGTTAAAAAGATACTCTAATGGGCTAATACATTACACACTATCTTCTTTTGCATGCAAAACTGTTAAATAAGCTAGCAATGTTTGCGATTCCTCTGCCTAATTTGGATAAAATTTTGGATGGTGCAAACTAATAGTATGGACACAGGTTAAGACCATCAGGAATATCCGCCACATTGTGTGTGCCCTCTTTGTATACCCCAATTTGAATGATGATTCTCATATAGCAAGTGTAGCCACGCTCCTCCATCCCCACTGCAATTAAACAACTGATGTTGTCTAATTATATATGTATCAATTTATAACATAAGTTCATTGAATATGAATGCAAATACAAAATATAAATCATTTCAATTCTGAATTACATGAGCTTTATTTTCAAATTGATCTACGTTTCCATAAAAGGAAATATTCGGACACTTGTGTGCAAACAAGAAAATATAAAATATTTTACCAAAACCAACTTTACAAGCATCTAAAATGTGAAATAATTGCCATTTCACAAAAGTCAACTACACCAAAACGTCACCTTTTATTTCCATTGTAAACAACTTACTTTACTTTTTTTACTAGTGTATATCACATATCTAGTCACATTTTTGTGCCACTTTAAGAAAAGTGAAAAAGTAGGTTACATGCAGTTGCACGAAAACATAAAACTATGTTTCATAAAAAGTAAGTTAAATAATATACTACAATGGTATTACAAAAACACATTACATTTTATCACAAATAACCTTTTTTAATGTATCAACAATAATGAACTTTGTCGATGGTTTCCTGGTATGCTTGCAAATTACATAAAAAAGACTCCTAGACGTAAAAAAAAACATAAAAAAAAATAAAACAAATAAAAGGGAAATACACTACTAATCTTCCAACAAGTGCAGTAAGTTATGGGTCTAGTTCTAAAAGGTAGCTGTGTACATCGTAATTATTATTACATTAACAACTATATTGTATAGAACATTTTATATATGCTTACCTATGCCATGAACATTGCTCTAGGCAAGATTTTCATGTCATGTCTAAGTTTGAAGTCTTGTATAACGTCAAAGCTTGAATAATGATGATATATCCACATATAATAGTTAATCAGTAACTTTGCATTACCAAGTCATTTTATAAACATTGGTGTCTACCGGTTTACATGTATACTTTTCATTTCTTTAACTTGAGATTATCTTTTTCAAGCTTCAACTCTCTATGTGGTTTCATTTCATCAACAAAACTCAATCACACTCTCAACTCCAGATATCTTGCTTGAGCTTAAACTCTGTACGTGATTTCATTCCTTCAACAACACTCAATCCCTCTCTCAACTCCAGATTATCAGTCTCGAGATTCAACTCTCTACGTGATTTCATTTCTTAAACAACACTTAATAGCTCTCTCAACTCCAAAACCTGTTTTTTGAGCTCCAATACTCTACTCGATTACATTCCTTCAACAACTACTCCTCAACTCACTTTCTCGTTATTATCTGTTATCTCGAAACTGTCTTTTCATGCTGCTACAGGGAAAGAGAGTTTTAAGATAGCAGTTGAAAAAGAGAATGTGAGTGGAGGAGTAGTTGTTGAAGGAACAAAATCGAGTAGAGTATTGGAACTCAAAAATAGGTTCTCCAGTTGAGAGAGCGATTGAGTTTCGTTTAAGAAATGAAATCACGTATAGAGTTGAAACTCGATATTCAAATTATCTTTTTCGAACTTCAACTCTCTACGTAATCTCATTTCTTCAAGAGCATTCAATCACACTCTCAACTAGATTATCTTTCTCGAGCTTTAACTCTACGTGATTTCATTTCTTCAACAACACTCAGTTACTCTTTCAACTATGTAATATCTTTCTCGAGCTTCAAATCTCTTTGTGATTTTATTTCTTCAGCAACACTTCATTACTCTTCAACTCAAGAACCTGTTTTCGAGCTCAAATTCTCTACTCGATTTCATTTCTTTAACATCTACTCCTCCACTCACTTTCTCGTTATCAACTGATATCTCAAAACTCTCTTTCCCTTTATATGTGTGGCAGATACAGAGAAATAGAGTTTTAAGATAGCAATTGATAAAGATAAATTGAATAGAGGAGTAGCTGTTGAATGAATGATAATCGAATAAAGTATTGGAGCTCGAAAAATAGGTTCTGGAGATGAGAGGGCGATTAAGTGTTGTTGAAGAAATGAAATCACGTAGAGAGTTGAAGCTCGAGAAAGATATTATGGATTTGAGAGAGCGATTGCGTGATGTTCAAGAAATGAAATCACGTAGAGAGTTGAAGCTCAAGAAAGATAATATGGAGTTGAGAGTGCGATTGAGTGTTGTTGAAGAAATGAAATCATGTAGAGAGTTGAAGCTTGAAAAAGATAAATTGTATCTCGAGCTTCAACTCTGTAACTAATTTCATTTATTAAATCACACTCAATCGCTCTCTCAACTCCAAAACCTGTTTTTGAAGCTCCAATACTCTACCCGATTTCGTTCTTTCAACACCTACTCCTCCACTCAATTTCTCTTACTATCTTTCCCTGTATCCGCATGGAAGAGACAGCGAAAGAGTATTTTAAGATAGCAGTTGATAAAGAGAATTAAGCGGAGGAGTAGTTGTTGAAGGTACAAAAATTGAGTAGAGTATTGGATCTCGAAAAGCAGAACAAGGTTCTAGAGTTGAGAGAGCGATTAAGTGTTGTTGAAGAATTGCAATCACGTAAAGAGTATACGCTCGAGGAATATATTGTGGAGTTTTGTTGAAGAAATAAAATCACGTTGAGGGAGGTGAAGCTCGAGAAAGATAATCTGGAGTTCAGAGTGTGATTGAGTGCTCTAGATAAAATGAAGTCACGAGCTTCAACTCTCTACATGATTTCATTTCTTAAAAAAAACTTAATCGCTCTCTCAACTACATCACCTGTTTTTCGAGCTCCAATACTCTACTCAATCCCATTCCTTCAACAACTACTCCTCCACTCACTTTCTCGTTATGAGCTGCTATCTCGAAAATATCTTTCCATGTATGTGTGTGGTAGATACATGGTAGATACAGAGAAAGAGAGTTTTAAGTTACTAGTTAATAAAGAGAAAGTGAGCGAAGGAGTAGTCGTTAAAGGAACGAGATCGAGTAGAGTATTGGATCTTGAAAAATAGGTTATGGAGTTGAGAGAGCCATTGAGTGTGGTTTCAGAAATGAAATCAAGTAGAGAGTTGAATCTCGAGATGCAAATTATTTTTTTTCAAACTTCAACTCTCTATGTGATTTCATTTCTTTTAGAGAACGCAATCACACTCTCAACTCCAAATTATCTTTCTCGAGCTTCTACTCTTACGTGATTTTATTTCTTTGACAACACTCAGTCGCTCTCTTAACTCCAGAATATCTTTCTCGAGCTTCAACTCTCTATGTGATCTCATTTCTTAAACAACACTTAATCGCTCTCTCAACTCTAGAACCTGTTTTTCGAGCTCAAATACTCTACTCAATTTTGATCCTTCAACAGCTGCTCCTCCACTCACTTTCTCTTTATCAACTCCTATCTCAAAACTCTCTTTCCATGTATCTGCATGGCACATATAGAGAATCGTATTTTTAAGATAGCAATTGATAAAGAGAAATTAAGTAGAGGAGTAGTTGTTAAAGGAATGAAAATCGAATAGAGTATTGGAGCTCAAAAAGTTGGTTCTCGGGTTGACTAGGCGATTAAGTGTTTTTGAATAAAGGAAATCACGTAGAGAGTTGAAGCTCGAGAAAGATATTATATGGAGTTGAGAGAGCGATTGCTTGTTGTTGAAGAAATTAAATTACGTAGAGAGTTGAAACTCGAGAAAGATAACAGGGAGTTGAGACTGCGATTGAGTGTTGTTGAACAAATGAAATCATTAGAGTATAGCTTCAAGCTCGAAAACGATAATTTGGATCTCGAGCTTCAACTCTCTAACTGATTTCATTTCTTAAACCACACTTAATCGCTCTCTAAACACCAGAACTTTTTTTTCAAGCTCCAATACTCCAATCGATTTCTTTCCTTCAACAGTTACTCCTCCACTCACTTTTCTTTACTAACTGTTATCTCAAAACTCTCGTACCCTATATCTGCATGACACATACAAATAAAGTGAGTTGTAAGATGGTAGTAGATAAACAGAAATTGAGTGGAGGAGTAGTTGTGGAAGGAACGCAAATCGAGTAGAGTATTGGAGCTCGAAAAACAGGTTCTTGAGTAGAGAGCGATTAAGTGTTGTTAAAGAAATGAAATCACGTTACGAGTTGACACTCGAGAAATATATCGTGGAGTTAAGAGAGCGATTGAGTGTTGTTGAAGATATGATATCACGTAGAGAGTTGAAGCTCGAGAAAGATAATATGGAGTTGAGAGTGCAATTGAGTGCTAGATGATATGAAGTCACGTAGAGAGTTGAAGCTCGAAAAAGATAATTTGGATCTCGAGCTTCAACTCTTCTACGTGATTTCATTTCTTAAATAACACTCAATCTCTCTCTCAACTCCAGAACATGTTTTTCGAGAACCAATACTCTAATCGATTTCGTTCCTTCAACAGCTACTCCTCCACTCACTTTCTCTTTATCAATTGCTATCTTAAAACACCCTTTCACTGTATGTGCGTGGTGGTTATAGAGAAAGAGAGTTTTAAGATAGCAGTTGATAAAGATAAATTGAGTGGAGGAGTATCTATTGAAGGAATAAAAATCAAGTTGAGTATTGGAGCTCGAAAAACAGGTTCTGGAGTTAAGAGAATGATTAAGTCTTGTTTAAGAAATGAAATCACATAGAGATTTGAAGCTCGAAAAAGATATTATGTAGTTGAGAGAGAGATTGAGTGTTGTTTAAGTAATGGAATAACGAAGAGAGTAAAAGATCGAGAAAGATAATCTCGAGTTGAGAGTGTGATTGAGTGTTGTTGAAGAAATGAAATCACGTAGAGAGTTGAAGCTGGAAATAGATAATTTGGATTTCGGGCTTCAACTCTCTATGTGATTTCATTTTTATAAAAACACTTAATCGCTCTATCAACTCGATTTCGTTCCTTACTCCCTTTTTCTTTATCAACTGCTATCTCAACCTCCCTTTCCCTGTATTTGTGTTGCAGTTTTTAGATAGCAGTTGATAAAGAGAAATTGAGTGGAGGAGTAGGTGTTGAAGGAACGAAAATCGAGTAGAGTTTTGGAGATCGAAATACAGGTTCTAGTTTTGAGAGAGTGATCGATCAAGTGTTGTTGAAGAAATGAAATCACGTAGAGAGTTGACGCTCGAGAAAGATATTATTGAGTTGAGAGTGCGATTGAGTGTTATTGAATAAATGAAATCTCGTAGAGAGTTGAAGCTCGAGAAAGATAATCTGGAGTTGAGAGTGCGATTCAGTTTTGTTGAAGAAATAAAATCACGTAGAGAGTTGAAGCTCGAAAAAGATAATTTGGATCTCGAGCTTCAACTCTATACGTAATTTCATTCATTAAACCACACTTAATGGCTCTCTTAACTTCAGAACCTGTTTTTTGAGCTCCGATACTCTACTCGATTTCGTTCCTTCAACAGCTACTCCTCCAAAGAGAAATTGAGTGGATGAGTAGCTGTTGAAGGAACGAAAATCGAGTTGAGTATTGGAGCTCGAAAACAGATTCTGGAGTTGAGAGAACATTAAGTGTTGTTGAAGAAATGAAATCACGTAGAGAGTTGAAGCTCGAAAATGATAATTTGGAACTCGAGCTTAAACACTCTACGAGATTTGTTCCTTCAACAACTACTCCTCGACTCACTTTCTCAATGATTGAAGCGCTTTACCCTCTAAGTGAGCAACCTACTCAACCTGGTTTCCTAGAGTACCATCCAGTTGCTGATGTGCCAATCCCAAAGAGGTAAGTTAGTTTAAGGAGCTATGGAAATGAAGAGAACTTTTATAACTCATACTCCCACGTGTCGAAACAAGCAACAACAACCACTATATTTTCACGTTATTATACGTTATAGAGTTTTTTTAAAAGGATGTATATTCACCGATTATGCTGCTAAACAATTTATCGAGCATTGTAATTGGTTTTGAAGGAACTTTTGGACCTGATGAAAACTCCCAATGCGGAAGCTGACCAACTTCAATCTGTAAGCACCTCTGGTGCCTAAGCAGCAAAGTAGAAAAACATGGCCCATATGCTCGTCCATCTGAATAAACTGATACTTGAATAAATGCTTGTTAGTACTATATGGAAACTCTGAAATAGTTGAAATATTGTCTTTCAAAATAAGTTCTTACTGAAATGGAATCTTTTAATCTATTGCAGCTCTCGGACAACATTCTGTGATGTGCAGACTCCCTGGAACATGACACCCCTATTTCCAGCACCAAACACACTCACATTCCGTTATTCATGTAAATATGCGTCGGACGCATTTTCTAGGGTACATAAGTTAGGTTAAGGGGCTACGATATGAAGCTGTTGAGGCTCTGGGTTCTATTGCAGGTTTGGTGCTTATTGCTTTAAAGAACTTTTGATCATTCAACTGCTGCACAAGATTGATGTGTATTCTGGTAATTTTTAGAATCTTTTGATGCTTACTAATGAATGGTTGGATTTGGCTGTAGTATTTCTAATGGGTCAATTGAGAAAAAAAGAAGTTTGTTAGAAAATACTGTATTTAGATAGTGGTTAAGTATCAGTGATCGGTTATCCACAACTTAATAGGTAAAAGTATTAAACCCTTAGTTGAGACTTATGTATGTTATCACTTGGTTAATAAGAAACTTTTTATATAGTTAAACTAGGTGCATGTTAATTACAGTATGTTAGATATACCCCTTTTATTAATAGTTTATCCTTTTGAGTTTTGTTTAATTCGATATACTAGTAATACTACATGTTAATTACAGTATGTTAGATACCCTTTTGAGTTTTGTTTAAAACAATGCAAACAACTAAAATGATTGGCAAAAAAAACCATGAATAAACAGCTTTGGCATGTACAAATCTTGGTATACAATACACCTACAGTCATACAATTAAAGGTATATAAAAACAAATCTCAAACAATGAAAAACAAATCTCATATTATATTTATATACAGTCAACTATGGCTCAGTTCAACAATTTGATGGGCCTAACAAGTGGAGCCAACTCTTTCACAGAGGCGCCGTTTATTTGTGTAGAGTTAGATTTATCTTATAACCCGAAAACCCGAATCATTTTTAAAAATTCATTACCCTACTCAATACGACCCGACAAACCCGATAACCCAACCCGATTACACCCTTAACTGCAGGTGAGTCGATTATGGATAGAAATCAAAGCTTGGTTCAGTTTTTACCCATCCGCTCAGGTGTAGACATGTGTTGTTGAGCCTTACAACTCTGTGTAGTCGACTCATTCGCTCCTTGAGCATACTGATGTCTCAGTACTTCTTGATAATGAAGCTATTTATGACATCTGCGGAAAGTCACTTGATATTGAAAGACGTACTTACACCAATCTCAACAGGCTTGTCTCTCAGGTATACAATGAAGTGAAATGAATATCAGAAAATGATATTGTTGTTCTGTGCTTGGTTACTAATTATTGTTTCTGGTTTTCACAGGTCATTTTGTCTCTAGCTACTTTGCTTTGTTTGACGATGCTTTAAACGTAGATGTCAGCGTTTCAGACCAATCTGGTGCCATATCCAAGGATTCATTTAATGCTTTCATCATATGCACTAGTGATTTCAGCTAAAAAGGCATACAATTAGCAGCTCTTAGTTGCTGAGATTACTAACAATGCTTTTGAACCAGCTTTTATGATGGTGAAATGTGACCCAAGGCATGGAAAATACATGGCTTGCTGTTTTATGTACCAAGGTGATGTGGTTCCAAAAGACGTGAATGCTGCAGTTAGTATCATCCAGACCAAGAGGACTATTCAGTTTGTTGATTGGTGCCCAATTGGATTCAAGTGTAGTATCAATTACCAGCTGCCTACTGGTGATTTGGCTAAGGTTCAACGGCTTGTGTGTATAATCTCAAACTCGACTAATATTTCTGAAGTTTTATCACGGATTGATCACAGTTTGTTGATTGGTACCCTATTGGAATCAAGTGTGATATCAATTTACTTTGTTGATTTTGACATTTTTGGTCTATCTAATTCACTTTATATATATTGGTTGTATTTATATTTCTTTATTTTGGCGAGTTAAATTTGTAGTTAATGGAATTTATTAATAAATTTCGATTTTTTTTAATAAAATAGTTTAAAAAACAGGTTTTTTGAAATAAAAACATGTCTTTTTACTCTACATAAAGACAGGTTAGATGCTTCTATAAAGACAGGTTGGACGAGACTGACAGGTTGGACGAGAACTAGTGGTCATTTACAATGAAACATGTGTGTTTATTTTAATATGGAGACTGATTTTTATGATATGGAGACTGATTTTTATGGAGAGAACCAGTGTTGATTCTTTTAATAGAGATTGTTTGTATAACCGGTTTTCATATATCTCGATCATGAAGATACCCCTTTAGAGAGTCGTTCCAAAACCACTCTTCATAGACTATCTTGACCACTTTTTATGACATTTTTTGTAGTAGTGCCACCCCAAAGAAGTTGCACCTAATTCTTTCAAGATAATTAAGCACACACTTAGGAGCTAAAAAAGAGAGAGAAGTATGTAGCTAGAGACCCAAGAACCGAATACAAAAAGGTGAGTCGTCCACCGTAGAAAAGAGTTCTAGCTTTCCATAATGAAAGTCTTTTATGAAACTTAACAAAAATGGACTTTCAACTGCAAGCTTTGCTCATGTTATCATCCATTGGAATACTAAGATACGGACACGGGAATGATGATGTTTGACAATTCAAAATTGATGCAGCAATGCGGGTTTGGTTATCGTTGACACCAACACCAGAAAGTCGCTTTTAGAAAAGTTGCAAGTGATATGTCAGTTTTATTGTTACCTGAGAGACAAGCCTGTTGACAATTCAAAATTCGAAATAGGTTTTTTTTTTATTTTGGAGAGATTAATTTGCCTATTGTGATATCATCATCCGCAAATTGCAAGTGATATGTCAGTTTTATTGTTACCGAATCTAACCCATCAAAAACACCCCTGACTCGGTTAATGGTAACATGAAGAGCTTCAACCACAATGATGAAAAAAGGTCGAAGGCCACGTTGGATCTTAAATTTACATAAGGTGGACCATTAACAAGGACCGAACCAAAAGCCGAGGTGAGACAACCACGAATCCATTTCCTACTCCGTTTATGATTAAAACCAATTTCTGATGTGCAATTTCCTACGGTGATTAATAACTTTATTCCATTTATTTTATTCACTAGCTATCGAAACTTTATACCCAAAAGAAATTTAGTTAAATATTATTTCGATAACAATACGTTTCTCACATTTCATTATTTTTTATTGCGATAATGTATACAGTTATAAATTATCTACCATGATACTAAAAGAGAAAAATATCACATATTCTTGTTTTTTATTTGCAAAATTTAATTTCGCGTTCATTGATCCAAATGAAATTTGAAGTGATATTCTTAAACAAAATTCCATGTGCGGTAGAGAATTTTTTATCTCTATTCTTGTACGGATTTAGTCTTCTCCTTTTGGGGAAATACACACAAGTTTTGTACTTTCAAATGATACAAAATTTGTTCAAACAATCGCGTCGAAACATACTTTTTGTAGAAGTGGTTAAAGTAGTCATCGCCCCATGTGATAAAACAAGAGTGATCATTTTAGATAGTTGTCTAAACCCCACCATTTCCTAACATCATAGGTGGGAAACGATTTGGATATATACAATAAGGTGTTGTAGATTCTTCATTTCTATATCATAAATCCGACAACAAACCAAGTCCATATCGATTCCATGAAGCTTGTACGCATTCAATACAATGGTTAAGACTAAACAAGTGAATCTATGTTCAATTTAGATCCAATTTTGTGATAATAAAATAAGTAAAAAAATCGTCAAGCTTTATCTACCCAAGGCTAATAACGCGAAAAATAAAACCTCATTCGATTAAAATGCATTTAACAATACGTCTTAGTTATGTGAATGCAAAGGTAACTGGGGAAACGAAATCTTAATACTCCGCAGATTCATTGAATCTTAATCTAATGATCGAGATGGTTTTATTCAGTTGGAAAGACTTGGCATCTTCGTGACCTATCCCCCTCCTTCTAACCTCGCGCTCTTAACGTGTTCGCAATGTTAGCATTAGGTTATAAATCAGCCATTGGCTCACGAACGTAGAAAACAACCCACATCTGCAAAAGATATTCACAGCAACAACGTAGACTACACACATAACATACTCATGTCATATTCAACAATTAAAAATACAAATACTGCCTATATTGAAGTGTCATATATATCTTTAATAATATTGGCTCCCTTTTCGAAGTTGAAACAATACAGGGACCTATTTGAAACTTTTCCATCTATATGTATCAAAACATTACCTAACCCTAAAATTATGATTTATTGTCTAAGAGGTACCGCCCTCAATTATAGAGATTCATTTTCCAATTCCCAAATCGCATCTTCCACCTAAAAAACCTGCTCAAATTTTAACAAAATATTTTCAAACACTAATCCTTTTGATCAAAAATCTAATCTACTAGGACAATACCCAAGATCATTTCTCCTCTAACAAAATCTGTGAAGCATGCATCGTGAAGATCGAGCTATGTTGCACAAAATAATGGGATTCAGAAAAGAAGGGTGATATGGATAAGCTATACAACGATTTGCTGAATGTCAGGAGCTGAATGATGGTATAAAGTTTTTATTATCTACTTTGATTATAGATCTGTTTTTTGTTTTGGTATTAATGACTCATGATCTGCTATTTTAGGTATTATTAATGACTGATGCTATTTTTATATTATAAGGTTAATTCGAGAAGTATGATTATAATTAATAATGATTAGATCAGTCTAATTAATTTGATAACAATCGCAAGGAAGGGTCAAGTAGAATTACCCATATGTAACACATACCTGCCTGATACACGTTGTATTATAATCCAAAAAGATATGGTATATGATGGATAGATGGTAGCATATATTATATTATATTTTGAACTACATAGTGTATGACAAAAATGATAATAGTAGGTTCTAATTTCTTACGGTTAATCAGTTGATTTATATCAGATAGGTACAAGGTTTTTCTAGTATATGTTTGTGACTTTCTTAAGGACGTACATCAGAATAAAAAGCTGGCAACTTATTTCTCACTGTGGTTAAGCTGGCAACATATTCCGTTGTGATTGTAGGGGAAAATGTCAAGCGGGTGAAGGAAGGGCAACCCTGCCATATCGCTAATAAAGCTCAAACGAAGCCTACTAACTTTTGTTGTCCTTTAGCCATCAGCCATTCTTGAAGGAGGGAAGAAAAGGTAATATTGCTTTCAGTACAGTATCTATGAGCTAGGTTGAGTACGTCTTAGCAATCATTCGGTAATCATTAATATCAAAATCATACAACTAGGAATCTTACTTATTTTAACTTTTGTTGTTGATGTTCATCTCAACCTCACTGTAAGTATACATAAAAAACATTCAAGTTTGTCAACTAAGAAATATGAACAAAATAGCAACCCTATGGATTACGTGTCGTACCTTGATATATCGAATAAAGAATAATACTAGATTCTAAGGCTGTATGCGTTCACTTAATCTGTCTATGTATAGCATATACAGATTTCGTACATAATTCATCATCTTTATCTTATTCATTAAGCATGTCACCCTGGAATACCCATCGATTTGTTTGCATCTTTGATAAAGTAAAAAGATTCAATTAACATGGAAGACTACATTCCTGAAACCCAAACATTTCCCTTAGCCATTTGAGAGATCCAATAAATATGATTTTAGCTGGTGCTGATCAGTAGAGGGTGGGTGGCCAGTTTAAGTAACATGTGTTCATGATGGCTGATGCCTAAATCTTCATTTAAAAGTTCATACCACCAGTAGGATTCTTCATAAACTCCTAATTCAACGTCGTGACTCATCAAACCATTGTATAACTAGTCTGAATTACACTTCTTTTTGAATCCATTATTAGTCATTTTTCTGAGCATTGTTACTCGTTAATTGAGCCTGTTTCTAGACTCTTTCTCTTAGCCAGATAATGTGCTAATCTGGATACCAACTCTTCCTTATGCTATGCAGGTATAAACTTTTAAATTTTACTTTGATCATTCCAAATAATTGCATCAAATGTTCTTTTGAAGTTGTTCAAAAATAATACGTTACAAAGTATTATCACTTTATCCAACATAAGGCACCATAAGAAACTAACTTTAGTTAAGGAGCAACCAAAAGTCTGAAATGTAAAGGTTCTCCAACTGTGTGATCTAAGACAGCTCAGACCTGTACGAATCAAACCGAACCAAATTTGTTGCTGAACTGAAGTAAATATTTTGTTTATGTTTTAATTTGGCAATCTAAACCAAAAATCGAATCCATATAAATACATATATTTTTATATATTTATATACATAGAAAAAACACATTAAATTTGAATCTAGCATCAAAAACACCTTTTGAACCTTATTTTTTTTGTTTAAAACGATATAATAAAAAAATTAATTCAAGCTATTCGAGTAAACCAAAAACCGAACCAAATTTGAATTTGGTTTTCGGTTGAGTTAAGTACAATAGCCGAATAATTCAAATTACTTGATTACCTAAAACCAATGAACACCCCTCCTCTCATCAAATTAAAAATTATGGTGAGGATCTCCCATTCTCCACTTTGTGGAGAAACAACAAAGACCAAAAACCGTAACAACCTTATATATTCGGCAATATAATTAGTATATATTTCCTTGAATAAGAATGTTCAAATAATGGTTAGCCTAAAAGAATAAAAATGGAAGGTTAATTAACTGACTGCACATTACATTCTATAAGAAGAAAAAAACAACAAATATGGTGTGTGTTAATCTTCGTTGTGGTCTTGTACTTGTATTTGCTTTGGTTATGTACTAATCTAAAGAAAACTTCGAAAATTTGGTGCTGTACACAAACAGGGGACTTGAACTTCATCATCCTCATTTTGCTCGAATTTGTAATCATACGTGTCACCATAAGTTCCAGAAACGAAACATTATTCAAAGCCACTGTATTTATTCAATAAGCATAGTTTTAAATGGTAGGAGCGTAGGAGGGGTTTTTGTAATTACATATTAAAATTTTGACCAATAACTAGTGCTTTATATTGCGGGTCTATATTTTGTATATCTAGGAAAATACCCCTCCTTATTAACCTTAAAGCCAGTGTTCCAAACATCCTACATGTCTATTTGTTGCAAAATCGCTCTTCTAGTTGGCACATATCACCTTTTTTAATTTTTAAACAAGGCAGAGCATGTTAAAAGTCTTACGTTAACTCATCGCCAGCAGCGACATCTGTTTTAGCTATGAGGACTATACGGCTTTTGTTTTCACCCATACTCAAAATGCTAGCATAGAAATTAGGCATACACTGCAAAGGAAGTAACGACACATATAAGATTATTTTCTAGGGAAATAAAAGAAAATACTAATTCATTATGAAGCAAAAATCTTATCGAATGGTTGATTAAGCGTGCCATATTACCCTTATTTGTCGCATCGATTACAATATCCTCGCTTATCTTAAAGAGCTGCATGATAATATTAGTTAGTCACCCTCAAAAATTAAAAAGTTAGATTGACTGCACTAATGGGTACACTAATTTCAAAATCAGAAGTAATGAGAAAATTATCGACTCACATAACAATCTTTCCCTTGAGACCTATATTCCATCTCCCTTAAATCTGAAACACTGCGCCTCACCTGCTCGCCACGGTATTCAAGAACCTACAGACACGCGTATCCGACCAAGAATGATTAAACAATATATTGTTAGATATAAAAAATAATCGCAATAGATAGTTTTATAATGAATAAATTACCATTTCTTCTTCTTGAATAATGTTCCTGCGTGCAAAGAGACCCCATCCATGTATTGCACATTTACCAAAACAGATATGGTTCTTTTCCATCCTCTGGATTTAAACGAATTAATAAGAACTTGACATAAATGCACATATACAGTAAACAAGGGAATGTATACCTGTAAACAATTGAGTCGCTCCTTAAAAGTAGAACAATTTTCAAATCCCGACCTTCCTGCAAAGATGAATTAATTAAGACTAATTAGTAGATCGAGTATATATACTAAAAGAAACAAGATGTGATGGATCATGAGATTATGTTATGAGGGATTAAGGAGTATATAACATCTACTTGATGTTGGATCGGGCCCATCACTCCATGAAATAGGGCCTCTTTTAAATCATACTGAAAATATTAAAAAAATGAACAAATGAGAACGCAAACAAATAGGAAATTAAATAAAGTTAGTCTCTCTTTTGCTCATTTGCGTCATGAGGTCCTTACTAATGTAATATTGAAAATTTTTGTCTACCTTGGTAGTTGATCTTTTATAGATGCCACACCTAGCAGCAGAGAGTATCTCAAACTCCGTGTTTTCTTCTGTTGATGAAACAGATTGTTTAACATTTGTACGCAGCATGAGTCTTGAACCGTTAAAACTGTATTGCTGATTATGCCTTTCACGCAATCTCTTTGTAAAAAATACCCCAGCGGGACTCCTGATGACAATACCATATCTTTTGGCATTTAAGATCAAAATCAAGAGAATGATTTGATATTATTTGTTGCTTAGATTATGTCAAATCATTCTCTTGATTTTGATCTAGAATGTTAGGAGATACTCGTATTGTCATCAAGAGTCCCGCTAGGGTAATTTTTGCAAAGAGATTGCACGAAAGTCAGAATGAGCAATACAGTTATAGCGGTTCAAGACTCATGCAGCGTACAAATGTTGAACAATCTGTTTCATCAACAGAAGAAAAAACGGAGTTTGAGACACTCTGTGCTGCTAGGTGTCGCATCTATAAAAGATCAACTACCAAGGTAGAAATTTTTTTCAATATTACATTAGTAAGGACCTGATGGCGCAAACTAGCAAAAGAGAGACTAACTTTATTTAACTTCTTGTTTGTTTGCGTTCTCATTTGTTCATTTTTTAATCTTTTTAGTATGATTTAAAAGAGGCCATATTTCTTCGAGTGATGGGCCCGATCCAGCATCAAGTAGATGTTATAGATTCCTTAATCCTCATAACGTAACCTCATGAACCAACACATTTTGTTTCTTTTATTATATATACTTGATCTATTTATTAATCCTAATTAACTCATCTTTGCATGAAGGTCGGGATTTGAAAAATTGTTCTACTTTTAAGGAGCGACTCAATTGTTTACAGGTATACATTCCCTTGTTTATTGTATATGTGCATTTTAATCTGTTTAAATCCAGAGGATGGAAAAGAACTGTGTTTGTTTTGGTAAATAAGCAGGGTCTCTTTGCACGAAGGAAGATTCAAGAAGAAGAAATGGTAATTTATTCATTATAAAACTATATATTGCGAGTATTTGTTATATATCAATATATTGTTTAATCATTCTTCGTCGGATATGCGTGTCTGTAGCTTCTTGAATATCGTGCCAAGCAGGGAAGACGCAGTGTTGCAGATTTAAGGGAGATGGAATATAGGTCTCAAGGGAACAATTGCTATGTGAGGCGATAATTTTCTCGTAACTTCTGATTATGAAATTAGTGTACCCATTAGTGCAATCAATCTAATTTTTTATGGTGACTAACTGATGTTGTCATGCAGCTCTTTATGATAAGCGTGGATATTGTAAACGATGCGACAAATAAGAGTAATATGGAACGCTTAATTAACCATTCGTGAAGGTTTTTGCTTCATAATGAATTAGTATTTTATTTTTTTCCCTAGAAAATAATCTTATATGTGTTGTTACTTCCTTTGCAGTGTATGCCTAATTGCTATTCTAGGATTTTGAGTATTGGTGAAACCGAAAGCCGTATAGTCCTTATAGCTAAATAGATGTCGTTATTGGCGGTGAATTAACGTAAGACTTTTAACATGCTCGGCCTTGTTTAAAAATTAAAAAAGGTGCTATGTGTAAACTAGAAGAGCGATTTTGCAACAAATAGACATGTAGGATGTTTGGAACACTGACTTTTAAGGTTAATAAGGAGGGGTATTTTCCTAGAGAGAAAAAAAAATAGACTCGCAATATAAAGCACTACTTTTTTGTCAAAATTTTCATATGAAACTGCAAAAACCCCTCCTAGGTTCCTACCATGTAAAACTGTGCTTATTGTATAAATACAGTTGCTTTGAATAATGTTTTGTTTTTGGAACTGATGGTGACAAGTATGATTACAAATTCGAGCAAAATGAGGATAATGAAGTTCAAGTCCCCTGTTTGTGTAGAGCTCCAAATTGTCGAAATTTTCTTTAGATTAGTACATAACCAAAGCACATACAAGTCCAAGATCACAACAAAGATTAACGCACACCGTAATAGTTGTTTTTACATTCTATAAGAAGAAAAAAACAGCAAATATGGTGTGTGTTAATCTTCGTTGTGGTCTTTTACTTGTATCTGCTTTGGTCATGTACTCACCTAAATAAAATTTCATAAATTTGGTGCTTTACACAAATAGGGGACTTGAACTTTATCATCCTCATTTTCCTCGAATTTGTATTCATACGTGTCACTATCAGTTCCAGAAACAAAACATTATTCAAAGCCACTGTATTTATTCAATAAGCATAGTTTTACATGGAATGAGCCTAGGAGGGGTTTTTGTAGTTACATATTAAAATTTTGACCAAAAACTATTGCTTTATATTACGGGCCTATTTTTTTATCTCTAAGAAAATACCCCTTCTTATTAACCTTAAATTCAGTGTTCCAAACATCCTACATGTCTATTTGTTGCAAAATCGCTCTTCTAATTGACACATAGCACCTTTTTTAATTTTTAAACAAGGATGAGCATGTTAAAAGTCTTACGTTAACTCATCGCCAGTAGCGACATCTGTTCTAGCTATGAGGACTATACGGCTTTCGTTTTCACCCATACTCAAAATGCTAGCATAGCAATTAGGCATGCACTGCAAAGGAAGTAACGACACATATAAGATTATTTTCTAGGGAAATAAAAGAAAATACTAATTCATTATGAAGCAAAAATCTTACCGAATGGTTAATTAAGCGTGCTATATTACCCTTATTTTTCGCATCGATTACAATATCCTGGCTTATCTTAAAGAGCTACATGATAATATTAGTTAGTCACCCTCAAAAATTAGATTGACTGCACTAATGGGTACACAAATTTCAAAATCAGAAGTAATGAGAAAATTATTGACTCACATAGAAATCTTTCCCTTGAGACCTATATGCCATCTCCCTTAAATCTGAAACATTGCATCTCACCTACCGGCCACGGTATTCAAGAACCTAAAGACACGCATATCGGACAAAGAATGATTAAACAATATATTGTTAGATATAAAAAAATACTCGCAATAGACAGTTTTATAATGAATAAATTACCATTTCTTCTTCTTCAATGTTCGTGCGTGCAAAGAGACCCCATCCATGTATTGCATATTTACCAAAACAGACACGGTTCTTTTCCATCCTCTGGATTTAATTAGATTAATAAGAACTTGACATAAATGCACATATATAGTAAACAAGGGAATGTATACTTGTAAACAATTGAGTCGCTCCTTAAAAGTAGAACAACTTTTCAAATCCCGACCTTCATGCAAAGATGAATTAATTAAGACTAATTAGTAGATCGAGTATATATACTAAAAGAAACAAGATTTGTTGGATCATGAGATTACGTTATGAGGGATTAAGGAATCTATAACATCTACTTGATGTTGGATCGGGCCCATCACTCCATGAAATATGGCCTCTTTTAAATCATACTGAAAAGATTAAAAAAAATGAACAAATGAGAACGCAAACAAATAGGAAATTAAATAAAGTAAGTGTCTCTTTTGCTCGTTTGTGCCATGAGGTCCTTACTAATGTAATATTGAAAATTTTGTCTACCATGGTAGTTGATCTTTTATAGATGCCACATGAGTTTTGAACCGCTAAAAATGTATTGCTGATTATGCCTTTCGCGCAATCTCTTTGCAAAAAATACCCCAGCGGGACTCCTGATGACAATACCATATCTTCTGGCATTCTAGGTCAAAATCAAGAGAATGATTTGATATTATTTGTTGTTAGATTATGTCAAATCATTCTCTTGATTTTGATCCAGAATGCAGAATATACTCGTATTGTTATCAGGAGTCCCGCTGGGGTAATTTTTGCAAAGAGATTGCACGAAAGGCAGAATAAGCAATACAGTTATAGCGGTTCAAGACTCATGCAACGTACAAATGTTGAACAATTTGTTTCATCAACAGAAGAAAAAACGGAGTTTGAGACACTCTGTGCTGCTAGGTGTCGCATCTATAAAAGATCAACAACCAAGGGAGACAAACTTTTCAATATTACATTAGTAAGGACCTGATGGCACAAACGAGCAAAAGAGAGACTAACTTTATTTAATTTCCTATTTGTTTGCGTTCTCATTTGTTCATATTTTTAATCTTTTTAGAATGATTTAAAAGAGACCATATTTCTTCGAGTGATGGGCCCGGTCCAGCATCAAGTAGATGTTATAGATTCCTTAATCCTCATAACGTAATCTCATGAACCAACACATCTTGTTTCTTTTAGTATATATACTCGATCTATTTATTAATCTTAATTAACTGATCTTTGCAGGAAGTTCAGGATTTGAAAAATTGTTCTACTTTTAAGGAGCGACTCAATTGTTTACAGGTATACATTCCCTTGTTTATTGTATATGTGCATTTATGTCAAGTTCTTATTAATCTGTTTAAATCCAAAGGATGGAAAAGAACCGTGTCTGTTTTGGTAAATAAGCAATACATGGATGGGGTCTCTTTGCATGGAGGAAGATTCAAGAAGAAGAAATGGGATCAAGCCAATGAACGAGGCATTATTACCCGTCGTAAAATTTCCATTATCAAAGAAACACTCAACAGCCGAACACAAATCAGGACCAATGAAGCTCCAATATCGTCTAAAGAATTCAAACGTGTATCCATCTTGACCTTGAGACTTATTCTCTCCACAACTCCAAACTACACTTTTGATCTCATCCCGAGAAATACATCGATCCATATCCTTGACTTGAACATTAGACAACTTCTTAGGAAACACAAAATTCAATTTAAACCGGGCAGGATCTGGTTGTTTAAACCTAACACCAATCACCATCTACTAAAACTGCACGAATAGCGAGCTGCGGTCTCTTCTTATTGATAATACCATGAAAGTATTTAGAGTTTTCGTCCCCCTCTATGTCCCATTTAATCTTCGACTTTTGCTTATTATCATAAGACTCCAATCGTTTGAAGTCAGACAATTGCCTTGTTAAATCCAATCTCTTAAGGAGCAAATCGTCAATAACACCGCCACTATGAATAATTCTATCGATCTCGATGAGGTCTTCCTTAACTAGTTTGACAGCCTGGAAAGAATCAAATTCTTATCTTTGATCCACCGACAAATAGTAATTTGTAACGCTTGAAGTTTCTTCTTGAAACGAATAAGACTATTCCCATCATTATGAGAAAAAGAACACCAAGCTTGCTCCACCATTAAATCAAACCCGTCCCTCAGAAACAAAGAATGATAAACCCGAAAAAGCGACAGACCAAAATCAGTAACGACTTCATAAAGTAATATTGGGCCATCAAAAAGATGTTTATTAAGGCAACTCGTTGTTATAGAAGGGAACAACGAAATAATACCTTCTGAAACTAAAAAACGATCTAGTTTGCTCATCTTATTACTAGAAGGATGAGACCACGTGAAATCATACCCTTCCAACTTGATATCCACCAGACCCGAAGACTCAATGAATTGATTAAAAACCCTTACACTCATGTGATTAAAACTCGAGCCAAGTCTTTCATCCGTAAAGCAAACCGCATTAAAATCACCCAAGTTTATCATCACTCCATTCAACTGATTAATCAAAATGCTAATATAGTCCCATAACACCCGTTTATCCGCTGAAGACTGGGGAGCGTAAACAACTATAATAAGCATTCTTGAATTATTAGAACACCAAGTACCGTAAATGGCGAAAAAATTATCAAAATGGTAACAAACTCCTTCTTAAACACACTTTCCCCCCAAATACATAGAATGGCACCTGAATTACCTACAGAATCACTAGAAGCAAATTGATAATTAGATTTACCTCATATGTATTTAACCTCCATATCGGATATACCATCCCACTTAGTCTCTTAGACAGCAAGAAAATTAACTTTATACATATTATTTAACTCCTGTAACCACTCCTTTTTGGCCTTACTTCCAAGACCTTGAACATTCAAAGACAGAATATTCATTTAGGAAACATACTATCTTCTTGATTCCCAATGATGCTCTCTAAATCTTTTAGGCACCCATTAATTTCGTACCCTATTGGTTGACCAACCCGAACCATACCATCCAAGATATCTAAAAACGGACCTCCCTTAGCAAAATTAAGAGAAAAAGTACCATCAGGTACTACAATACCACTCTCACAAGCAGGCGCTTCTTGATTGATCAACACCTTTTGATCTACTGACATGGGAATCTCCTTATCACCAGCCAAATAGATGGACTCTCCATTAGCTTCTTTATCAGCAGCCAAATGGATAGACTCTCCATTAGCTTCCTCCTGTGGGGTTCCTCCTATGTAAAACCAGGAGGATGAGACAAAGAAGGATCCGATTCCAAATTAACGTGCTTAGGATTATTTTTCAACGCCTCATATATATCGAATGGATCTTCTGAAATAGGTTGATCTTCCTTGCCACTACTCTGACAAACACTTTTAATAAGAGAACCAATTTTGTCTTCGAAATCGTATCTGGTATCCCTTCCTCATCACTATCAAACTGATTACCATTAACTTGACCAGACCCAGCTGACTGATGGACAAAATTATCAGATCCCTCATTATCCGAGATGTACTCCGTTCCACGAAATTCAACAAATGTCGGGGACCATACAAATAATTCCTTAGCACGAACCATAAACACCTTACCTTTGTAAAAAACTTTGAACTTCTCCAAAATATTATCATCACGATTAGTTTTAATGAAAAATCATTTACGTGCAAAATAAGAAGACAAACATTCTTTAATATCCATGACCTCCCACTACTTCTTGCCTATTTTAATAAAAGTCTCCTGATACCTAACATTAAAAGGAACACCTTCTATGTCAACCCACACTACCCGTTCCTCACTAACAAAATCATGAACAACCAGCTGTAAAATTTGGAACCAGGAATTAACACCAGTGTGGAGTAACAAGCTTTGTTACGTGGAGGCACTGCCCAATTCAATTAAAACCTACATACCACCGAGGTATGACAATCTAACATCAGGAAAACCTTCTTTATAAAGTAAGGTATACAAATTGGGGATAGAAGTAATATCCTTGACCATACCCATAACCTGTCGAGAAAGGTCAGTTTGATTGACACATGATTCATCGGTAACCAAAGACGACTGGTTAGGTACGTTAGGACTGCTTCTGACCACATTGGTAAAAGATCCAACCTGGGAAAACCTCGTAGATAGGGGAACGCCAATATTTCTTGGTAAACCTGTAGGTCTAGTTTTAGAATTCAACTGCTCAAATCTAACAACATTAGCGTGTAGATGAAACCGATCCATCTACAAAGTCCATAAATTGCCAAACAACCTATCCAGATCCTCTACCTTAATAAACTTGACAAAAGCAAAACGCTTTCCAGCTTCAGATAGCTGGTGGGAATGTACACATCACAACCTTACCGTATGTCTCACACAACTTCCATAGATCCTTAGAACCAAGATGATCAGGAAAATTAGTAACAAAAACCGATTTATCTAGTCTCCTCACCTGATCTTCCTTTGATTGATACGAAGACATAGTAACAAACTTGACACAGAAATACCAAGAAGCAGATAACAAAAGAAACGAAAGTAATTTTGTATTGAAGGGAGATCCAGACGAAAATGGAAAAAGGGATCTGGAATGAAAGTAACACGTATTCTCTCATTCTATTTCTTATCTATAAATAAAATTTCACATTAAAATAATCGGGTATTCTTGAAATCCCATATTTTAAAAGTTACGTCATTTGAAAGTTATACGTAAAACACAAAAAATAACCTATGAATAAAAAATAAAAACGTCGGCATTCGGAGAATATTTATATTTCCATAAATAAACGAGGTCTTGTAATTTAATAAACATTACGCGCTATATAAACGAATGACGCTTAAAAGTTTATTGTCACTTTTACGAAGAATACACGTAAATCAAAAATTTAAAACATGTCATAACGAGGATGTGTATGGTCGATGTCGGACCTCCACATTGCCGGTAAATAATAAAAGACACGTATTCGATAGGCTAAAGGCATAACCTTGTACGTTAATCGAGAATTCAATTTTTTTTATAAAAACAAACATGATAAATAAAATTTGGGTTATAAATATTAGTCTCAATATTATAAATACAATGTCTAACCCTTTAGGAAGCGAGGTCCTGGCGCTTAATTCGTCTCAATAGTCTTTGGTTAAATGGCGAAGAGATGGGAATATTGGTTTATTAAGTTCGCTATAGATGCCACTTTCGGATTGAGTCGTAAAGGTAAATCATAAACTAAAAGAAGTTCAAATAGTAATTTGTACGAGATAATAACGATACGAGTTGGAATAGCGATAGACAATGGATGAATAGTACAATCGGATTACGAGTCGAAAATAAAATAATTTGTGCGAATGACACATGCTTAGATAGTCATCTAAACCCCACCATTTCTTAACACCATAGGTCGGAAATGGTTGGGATATCTACAATAAGGTGTAGTAGATCCTTATTGCTTTATCATAAATCCAAAAAAAAATCAAGTCCATATCGATTCCATGAAGCTTGTACGCCTTCAATACAATGGTCAAAACTAAAACGAGTAATCCATGATCAATCAAGCCAATTTTCTTATAACAACTAGAAGTAAAAAATCACCACGCTTTATTCACTCAACCCGAGTAACGGGAAAAATAAAACCTCATTCTTAACAAAACGCATTTAACAATATATCATAGTTATACGAATGCAAATGTAATCATGGGGAAACCAAATCTAAATATTCCTCCAAGATTAATTGGATCTTAACCGAATGATCTAGATGGTTTTATGCACTTGGAAAAACTTGGTCATCTTTGTGACCTATCCGCCGCCTTCAAACTTCACTCTTAGCGTGTTCGATAGCATTAGGTATATATATATTTCTTGGCAAGATCTCTGGATAAATCACCCATTGGTTAACGAACTGGACTACACACCAAACAATCCGCATAATGAATGTTTCACAGGTTTTGAACGAATATCACAGGATCGATTTTAACAAGATCGAACAAGAAGGATTCATTAATATTTACAACGTAATCTGTTACATTGTTTTTACAAGACACACTTCTCACACATTACATATGTCGAGTATATATAGGCCACGAAGAGTTACAAGCCAACCATCGTGCCTTTTCCTAATCGGTATGTTTGAACCGATGTGTCCTTTCATTGTGCCTATTTGGTTTCTAACCGAATTAACTACCCTATAACTGTTTTTCGGTTATTAAGTTTCTAATGTACACAATTGGTCCTTTATGTTACAAGACTTTGACAATTAAGGCCAACATTTTCCCCCCTAATTGTTTAAGTCTTGTTCCTCTAGTCTTCCATCTTGACATCATCTCCGTGCGGTCTTCCTAGGAGTTCCATCTTCCGGCGTACCCACTATTTCAACACTTATCGCCTGCAAAACACTGTGGTCTTTCTCCGCCACTTCTCTTGGTCTTTC
The DNA here is from genome assembly GCA_025667525.1 of Glebionis coronaria. Classification (NCBI taxonomy): domain Eukaryota; kingdom Viridiplantae; phylum Streptophyta; class Magnoliopsida; order Asterales; family Asteraceae; genus Glebionis; species Glebionis coronaria. The sequence continues at coordinate 467,415,929 of CM046881.1, forward strand.
CTGCTTCGATTTCTGTGCTCCCTCATAGTATTTTCCATGCCTATGTACTCCTTCTTTGCCTTGTCCGACAAAACCACACTGCCCAATATCGCTTGTTTTCCTTGTCTCGTTTGACAACTTCCAACGTTGTTCGATTTGGTCTTTCTTCTCCAAATCTGCTTCCTTGACAAACAAATACCATGTTTGTTCTTCTTCCGTGTGCTTCGAAGTCCATACGACCTTCGCACAACATATGCACCGAAACAAAACCTTCCTTTGTTTCTGATTCTTGTCTTCCTTTTGTGTTGGTCTTCAACGCCGTTCCCAAGTCTTTCTTTCCTTCTTGTGTGTTGACTTGCTTTCGTAACCACAATCGTTCCTAGACCCCTTCTTATTCACGGTATCCTTCCAACCAGGCCAAGTTGTTCACGGTCTCCTTCCAAGTGATCTACGTTGTGTTGTCGCCCTTTTTACTTCGAAATGCAAGTTTTTTTCTTTCACACAATTCTTGACACCCATCTCGGTATCTTTAACCAAAACAAACGAGTTATTTGTTTTTTTTGTTCCTGTTTTTGTTGTTGTTAACCTTGTGTCGCTTCGATGCGTTTTCCACAACAACCTTCAATCCTCGCGTTTTGCCCCGCGTACTTAATCTTCCCTTTGTGTCTGTTTAAACCTGGTTTCACAAAGTTTTAACCCACTCGTCTTCTTTACCGAGACGACGTGTATCTTTTCCTTTTCCTTGTCGCGTTAACAGCGACCACTCTCGTTCCACGCTATCCTTTCAAGCGTCAAGAGTTTTCCTTCTTCCTTTGTGTCGCGTTCCAGCAGCCCTCACAAAGTCCTACAACCTTGTCTTTTCTCCCTTTGTTGTCGCGTTTCAGCAGTCACCAACAAAGTCCCTTCACAATGTTGTTTTTTTCTTTCTTGTTTTGTTGTCGCGTTCCAAAGATCACAACAAAGCGTCCACCAATTTCGTTTGATGCTTACGTTTGCTCCTTCAATCTTTTGTCCTTCAAGAGTGGATTGAAGTCGTTGCTATCTGCAACTTCCGTTGGTTCTGATCGTGCACTATCGTCGCCAACAATCCTTGGTGTCTTTTGATCTTTCTGATCAAAACGTGAATCAATCTTCTTGTATCTTGTAACCCTCTCTGATACCAATGTTTCACAGGTTTTGAACGAATATCACAGGATCGATTTTAACAAGATTGAACAAGAAGGATTCATTAATATTTACAACGTAATCTGTTACATTGTTTTTACAAGACACACTTCTCACACATTACATATGTCGAGTATATATACGCCACGAAGAGTTACAAGCCAACCATCGTGCCTTTTCCTAATCGGTATGTTTGAACCGATGTGTCCTTTCATTGTGCCTATTTGGTTTCTAACCGAATTAACTACCCTATAACTGTTTTTCGGTTATTAAGTTTCTAATGTACACAATTGGTCCTTTATGTTACAAGACTTTGACAATTAAGGCCAACAATGAATACTCATGTCATATTCAAGAGGGGTGAATTAGAAAATATTGAAATTCCATATCTTTATGAATATTGGCTACCTGAAGTTGAAACAATACAGGGACCTATTTGAAATGTTCCCATCTATATGTATCAAAACATTACCTAACCCTAAAATTATGAGTTTGTTGTCTAAGAGGTACCTCCTTACTTTTAGAGATTCATTTCCCAATTCCCAAATCGCATCTTCCACCTAAAAAACCTGCTAAAATTTTAACAAAATCTTTTCAAACACTAAATCCTTTTTATCAAAAATCTGATCCACTAGGACGGTACCCAAGATGGTTTCTCCTCTAACAAAAGATGTGAAGCAAGCATCGTGAAGATCGAGCTATGTTGCACACAATAACGGGATTCAGAAAAGAAGGGTAATATGGATAAGCCAAACAACGATCTGCTGAATGTCAGGACGCTGAATGATGGTATAAATTTCTTATTATCTATATTAATTATAGATCTGTTATTCTTTTGGTATTAATGAGTCATGATCTGCTATTTTTGGTATTATTAGTGACTGATGTTATTTTAATTTCATAAGATTAATTCGAGATTATACGTTTGTGACTTTCTTAAGGACTTACATCATACTGTAATAAAAAGCTGGCAACATTCCCCCGTGATAGTAGGGGAAAATGTCAAGCAGGTGAAGAAAGGGCAAACCAGCCATATTGCTAATAAAGCATAAACGAAGCCTACTCCCAAATCGTTTTTTGATGTGTGATGCAATCAATATATTTGAGGAAACTTTACAATAATCTGTGTGTACATCTTTTTGTGTGTGTGTGTACGTCTTAGCAATCATTCGGTATTCATTAATATCAAAATCATACAACTAGGGATCTTACTTATTTTAACTTTTGTTCTTGATGTCCATCTCAACCTCACATAAAGCATACATACAAAATAGTTAAGTTTGTCAAATAAGAAATATAACAAAATAGCAACCCTACGGATTATGTGTCGTACATCCATATATCATATAAAGAATAATACTAGATTTTATGGCTGTGTCGTACCTCGATATAGCCTATAAAGAATAATACTAGATTCTATGGCTGTATGCTTTCACCGAATCTGTCTATGTATAGCATATACAGATTTCCTACATAATTCATCATCTTTATCTAATTCATCAGGCATGTCACCTTGGACTACCCATCGATCTGTTTTCATCTTTTATAAAGTAATAAAGATTCAAATAACAAGGAAGACTGCATGCTTAAAAAGATTTCTGCTGGTGCTGATGTTCAACAAAGGGTGGCCATATTAATTAAGTAACACGTGTTCATGATGGCTGCTTCCTAAATCCGCATTTAAAAATTCATACCAGCATAAGGATTCTTCATAAATACATAATTCAACCTCCTGACTCATCAAATCATATAACTAGTCTGAATTAGACACATTTCCATTATTCGTCTTTTTTTCTGTGCATTGTTACTTGTTGAGCCCATTTCTAGACGCTTTCTCTTAACCAAAGAATGTACTATGACTACCAATACCTCGCGGAAAGATCTATATTGTCACACTAACCGAAAGGAAAAATCATAGGGCTCGAAAAGATTTCTAAAGGATTTAATGTACAAGTCATCCCGTTATTTGAATAATTATTGAATGCTATTCATACCGGGAAGAGTAGCTCAGCGTCGTGTGCTACCAATTAAATGTTGGGATATATTCTTGTCTTTGATCCATAATCAACAAGGAAAACAAATACTGATTCAAGGTACATCACTACTACAAATCATATCTTTAGTCGGAAATCTGTTGGTATAAGTGATTTCCGATGACTTATGATTGATTTCATCTGTCACTTATTTCCTGGTCGGTAATGAGTATATGTTGGAGTTCTCTCGAAAATAGAGAAACAAAAGTATTTGTTGAAATTTTGTAGGTGAACTTGATGTCAGAATTCCCTTGGAAGAAATTCGGTCACAAGTTCTCCGTACTAGCTTTGTCAGAATTCAGTCGGTTAACTGACGGGAAAACCGAACCGGACCAGACAATTTCGGTCCGGTCCTCGGTCCGGGTTTTGGACTTATTCGGTCCCCAGTCCTACCAAAACCCTGTCGATACTGCCTACTAGGACCGACCCGGACCGTAGACCGAACCGGACCGAACCGGACCGGACCGAACCTTTTCGGTCCGGGATTTTGGAGCATTTTGGTCCTTGGTCCGGTCCAGTCTTGGTCGGTCCGTTCCGATGCTCACCCCTATTCTGGACATGCTATAGCTAAATTTTGGTTAATCCCGTATATAAAAATAGCTTAAATGAAATCAATAACTAAAAAGCTCTACTCATAATTAAACATAGTTGTCCATATCGACCACATCCAAAAATTTGCATTTGGTTCAATATCTATATTGAAACAATCAAATATAAAATAAGAAATAGTATCTATTCCAAATATTCATAAGGGGTGTGGATTATTAAACCTTAAATTGAGTTTATGACATTCATCTTTCGTTGTCACTCACTCTTTTGAGCTTCTTCACGAGCATGCGCCTCTAATTACCGTTGATGCATGTATTCCTACCTTAAATAAAAAGACCTCCATGGTGGATGTGTTGAGGCAAATTTCTTACCTTTATGTTATTTTGGCCAAAGCTTTAATGCTTGGATGATGGGTTGCACAAAGGAAAGATGAAAAAGTGCTTAATTAGCTCAACAAGATTTTTGATGGTATTATTAGGACATTTTTTAATGATTCTGCACTAGCATTACAATTACAGAAGGGACTAACAAATATATATATATAAACCGGCCAGTAAAATTTACTACTTTTGCATAACTTTTCTTCTGGTTTAGTTAAAAAGATGCTCTAATGGGCTAATACATTACGCACTATCTTCTTTTGCATGCAAAACTGTTGAATAAGCTAGCAATGTTTGCGATTCCTCTGCCTAATTTGGATAAAATTTGGGATGGTGCAAACTAATAGTATGGACACAGGTTAAGACCATCAGGAATATCCGCCACATTGTGTGTGCCCTCTTTGTATACCCCAATTTGAATGATGATTCTCATATAGCAAGTGTAGCCACGCTCCTCCATCCCCACTGCAATTAAACAACTGATGTTGTCTAATTATATATGTATCAATTTATAACATAAGTTCATTGAATATGAATGCAAATACAAAACATAAATCATTTCAATTCTGAATTACATGAGCTTTATTTTCAAATTGATCTACGTTTTTACAAAAGGAAATATTCGGACACTTGTGTGCAAACAAGAAAATATAATATATTTTACCAAAACCAACTTTACAAGCATCTAAAATGTGAAATAATTGCCATTTCAAAAAAGTCAACTACACCAAAACGTCACCTTTTATTTCCATTGTAAACAACTTACTTTACTTTTTTACTAGTGTATATCACATATCTAGTCACATTTTTGTGCCACTTTAAGAAAAGTGAAAAAGTAGGTTACATATAGTTGCACGAAAACATAAAACTATATTTCATAAAAAGTAAGTTAAATAATATACTACAATGGTATTACAAAAACACATTATATTTCATCACAAATAACCTTTTTCTAATGTATCAACAATAATGAACTTTGTCCATGGTTTCCTGGTGTGCTTGCAAATTACATAAAAAAGACTCCTAGACGCAAAAAAAAACATAAAAAAAATAAAACAAATAAACGGGAAATACACTACTAACCTTCCAACAAGTGCAGTAATTTATGGGTCTAGTTCAAAAAAATAGATGTGTACATCATAATTATTATTACATTAACAACTATATTGTATAGAACATTTTATATATGCTTACCTATGCCATGAACATTGCTCTAGACAAGATTTTCATGTCATGTCCAAGTTTGAAGTCTTGTATAAAGTCAAAGCTTGAATAATGATGATATATCCACATATAATAGTTAATCAGTAACTTTGCATTACCAAGTCATTTTATAAACATTGGTGTCTACCGGTTTACATGTATACTTTTCATTTCTTTAACTCTGAGATTATCTTTTTCAAGCTTCAACTCTCTATGTGGTTACATTTCTTCAACAAAACTCAATCACACTCTCAACTCCAAATATCTTGCTCGAGCTTAAACTCTGTACGTGATTTCATTCCTTCAACAACACTCAATCCCTCTCTCAACTCCAGATTATCAGTCTCGAGATTCAAATCTCTACGTGATTTCATTTTTTAAACAACACTTAATAGCTCTCTCAACTCCAAAACCTGTTTTTTGAGCTCCAATACTCTACTCGGTTACGTTCCTTCAACAACTACTCCTCCACTCACTTTCTCGTTATTATCTGTTATCTCGAAACTGTCTTTCCCTGTAGCAGATACAGGGAAAGAGAGTTTTAAGATAGCGGTTGAAAAAGAGAAAGTGAGTGGAGGAGTAGTTGTTGAAGGAACAAAATCGAGTAGAGTATTGGAACTAAAAAATAGGTTCTCCATTTGAGAGAGCGATTGAGTTTCGTTTAAGAAATGAAATCACATATAGAGTTGAAACTCGAGATTCAAATTATCTTTTTCGAACTTCAACTCTCTACGAAATCTCATTTCTTCAAGAGCATTCAATCACACTCTCAACTAGATTATCTTTCTCGAGCTTTAACTCTCTACGTGATTTCATTTCTTCAACAACACTCAGTTACTCTTTCAACTATATAATATCTTTCTCGAGCTTCAAATCTCTTTGTGATTTTATTTCTTCAGCAACACTTCATTACTCTTCAACTCAAGAACCTGTTTTTCGAGCTCAAATACTCTACTCGATTTCATTTCTTCAACATCTACTCCTCCACTCACTTTCAAGTTATCAACTGATATCTCAAAACTCTCTTTCCCTTTATATGCGTGGCAGATACAGAGAAATAGAGTTTTAAGATAGCAATTAATAAAGAGAAATTGAATAGAGGAGTAGCTGTTGAGTGAATGATAATCGAATAGAGTATTAGAGCTCGAAAAATAGGTTCTGGAGATGAGAGGGTGATTAAGTGTTGTTGAAGAAATGAAATCACGTAGAGAGTTGAAGCTCGAGAAAGATATTATGGATTTGAGAGAGACATTGCGTGATGTTCAAGAAATGAAATCACGTAGAGAGTTGAAGCTCGAGAAAGATAATATGGAGTTGAGAGTGCGATTGAGTGTTGTTGAAGAAATGAAATCATGTAGAGAGTTGAAGCTTGAAAAAGATAAATTGTATCTCGAGCTTCAACTCTGTAACTGATTTCATTTATTCAATCGCTCTCTCAACTCCAAAACCTGTTTTTCGAGCTCCAATACTCTACTCGATTTCGTTCTTTCAACACCTACTCCTCCACTCAATTTCTGTTACTATCTTTCCCTGTATCTGCATGGAAGAGACAGAGAAAGAGTATTTTAAGATAGTAGTTGATAAAGAGAATTAAGCGGAGGAGTAGTTGTTGAAGGAACAAAAATTAGAGTATTGGAGCTCGAAAAGCAGAACAAGGTTCTAGAGTTGATAGAGCGATTAAGTGTTGTTGAAGAATTGCAATCACATAAAGAGTATACGCTCGAGGAATATATTTTGGAGTTTTGTTGAAGAAATAGAATCGCGTTGAGAGAGGTGAAGCTTGAGAAAGATAATCTGGAGTTCAGAGTGCGATTGAGTGCTCTAGATAAAATGAAGTCACGAGCTTCAACTCTCTACGTGATTTCATTTCTTAAACAAAACTTAATCGCTCTCTCAACTACATAATGTTTTTCGAGCTCCAATACTCTACTCAATCCCATTCCTTCAACAACTACTCTTCCACTCACTTTCTCGTTATAGCTGCTATCTCGAAAATCTCTTTCCATGTTTCTGTGTGGTAGATACAGAGAAAGAGAGTTTTAAGTTACCAGTTAATAAAGAGAAAGTGAGCGAAGGAGTAGTTGTTAAAGGAATGAAATCGAGTAGAGTATTGGATCTTGAAAAATAGGTTATGGAGTTGAGAGAGCCATTGAGTGTGGTTTCAGAAATGAAATCACGTAGAGAGTTGAATATCGAGATGCAAATTATTTTTTTCAAACTTCAACTCTCTACGTGATTTCATTTCTTTTAGAGAACGCAATCACACTCTCAACTCCAAATTATCTTTCTCGAGCTTCTACTCTTACATGATTTTATTTCTTTTACAACACTCAGTCGCTCTCTTAACTCCAGAATATCTTTCTCGAGCTTCAACTCTCTACGTGATCTCATTTCTTCAACAACACTTAATCGCTCTCTCAACTCTAGAACCTGTTTTTCGAGCTCAAATACTCTACTCAATTTTGTTCCTTCAACAGCTACTCCTCCACTCACTTTCTCTTTATCAACTCCTATCTCAAAACTCTCTTTCCATGTATCTGCATGGCACATATAGAGAATCGTATTTTTAAGATAGCAATTGATAAAGAGAAATTAAGTAGAGGAGTAGCTGTTAAAGGAATGAAAATTGAATAGAGTATTGGAGCTCAAAAAGTTGGTTCTCTAGTTGACTAGGCGATTAAGTGTTTTTGAAGAAAGGAAATCACGTAGAGAGTTGAAGCTCGAGAAAGATTTTAAATGGAGTTGAGAGAGCGATTGCTTGTTGTTGAAGAAATTAAATTACGTAGATAATTGAAACTCGAGAAAGATAACATGGAGTTGAGAGTGCGATTGAGTGTTGTTGAATAAATAAAATCACGTAGAGTCTAGCTTCAAGCTCGAAAAAGATAATTTGGATCTCGAGCTTCAACTCTCTAACTGATTTCATTTCTTAAACCACACTCAATCGCTCTCTAAACACCAGAACTTGTTTTTCAAGCTCCAATACTCCAATCGATTTCTTTCCTTCAAAAGTTACTCCTCCACTCATTTTTTCTTACTAACTGTTATCTCAAAACTCTCGTACCCTATATCTGCATGACACATACAAAGAAAGAGAGTTGTAAGATAGTAGTTGATAAACATAAATTGAGTGGAGGAGTAGTTGTGGAAGGAACGCAAATCGAGTAGAGTATTGGAGCTCGAAAAACAGGTTCTTGAGTAGAGAGCGATTAAGTGTTGTTAAAGAAATGAAATTAAGTGTTGTTAAAGAAATGAAATTACGTTACGAGTTGACACTCGAGAAATATATCGTGGAGTTAAGAGAGCGATTGAGTGTTGTTGAAGATATGATATCACGTAGAGAGTTGAAGCTCGAGAAAGATAATCTGGAGTTGAGAGTGCAATTGAATGCTAGATGAAATGAAGTCACGTAGAGACTTGAAGCTCGAAAAAGATAATTTGGATCTCGAGCTTCAACTCTTCTACGTGATTTCATTTCTTAAACAAAACTTAATCGCTCTCTCAACTACATAACCTGTTTTTCGAGCTCCAATACTCTACTCAATCCCATTCCTTCAACAACTACTCTTCCACTCACTTTCTCGTTATAGCTGCTATCTCGAAAATCTCTTTCCATGTTTCTGTGTGGTAGATACAGAGAAAGAGAGTTTTAAGTTACCAGTTAATAAAGAGAAAGTGAGCGAAGGAGTAGTTGTTAAAGGAATGAAATCGAGTAGAGTATTGGATCTTGAAAAATAGGTTATGGAGTTGAGAGAGCCATTGAGTGTGGTTTCAGAAATGAAATCACGTAGAGAGTTGAATATCGAGATGCAAATTATTTTTTTCAAACTTCAACTCTCTACGTGATTTCATTTCTTTTAGAGAACGCAATCACACTCTCAACTCCAAATTATCTTTCTCGAGCTTCTACTCTTACATGATTTTATTTCTTTTACAACACTCAGTCGCTCTCTTAACTCCAGAATATCTTTCTCGAGCTTCAACTCTCTACGTGATCTCATTTCTTCAACAACACTTAATCGCTCTCTCAACTCTAGAACCTGTTTTTCGAGCTCAAATACTCTACTCAATTTTGTTCCTTCAACAGCTACTCCTCCACTCACTTTCTCTTTATCAACTCCTATCTCAAAACTCTCTTTCCATGTATCTGCATGGCACATATAGAGAATCGTATTTTTAAGATAGCAATTGATAAAGAGAAATTAAGTAGAGGAGTAGCTGTTAAAGGAATGAAAATTGAATAGAGTATTGGAGCTCAAAAAGTTGGTTCTCTAGTTGACTAGGCGATTAAGTGTTTTTGAAGAAAGGAAATCACGTAGAGAGTTGAAGCTCGAGAAAGATTTTAAATGGAGTTGAGAGAGCGATTGCTTGTTGTTGAAGAAATTAAATTACGTAGATAATTGAAACTCGAGAAAGATAACATGGAGTTGAGAGTGCGATTGAGTGTTGTTGAAGAAATAAAATCACGTAGAGTCTAGCTTCAAGCTCGAAAAAGATAATTTGGATCTCGAGCTTCAACTCTCTAACTGATTTCATTTCTTAAACCACACTCAATCGCTCTCTAAACACCAGAACTTGTTTTTCAAGCTCCAATACTCCAATCGATTTCTTTCCTTCAAAAGTTACTCCTCCACTCATTTTTTCTTACTAACTGTTATCTCAAAACTCTCGTACCCTATATCTGCATGACACATACAAAGAAAGAGAGTTGTAAGATAGTAGTTGATAAACATAAATTGAGTGGAGGAGTAGTTGTGGAAGGAACGCAAATCGAGTAGAGTATTGGAGCTCGAAAAACAGGTTCTTGAGTAGAGAGCGATTAAGTGTTGTTAAAGAAATGAAATTAAGTGTTGTTAAAGAAATGAAATTACGTTACGAGTTGACACTCGAGAAATATATCGTGGAGTTAAGAGAGCGATTGAGTGTTGTTGAAGATATGATATCACGTAGAGAGTTGAAGCTCGAGAAAGATAATCTGGAGTTGAGAGTGCAATTGAATGCTAGATGAAATGAAGTCACGTAGAGACTTGAAGCTCGAAAAAGATAATTTGGATCTCGAGCTTCAACTCTTCTACGTGATTTCATTTCTTAAACAACACTCAATCTCTCTCTCAACTCCAGAACATGTTTTTCGAGATCCAATACTCTAATCGATTTCGTTCCTTCGACAGCTACTCCTCCACTCACTTTCTCTTTATCAATTGCTATCTTAAAACACTCTTTCACTGTATGTGCGTGGTGGTTATAGAGAAAGAGAGTTTTAAGATAGCAGTTGATAAAGATAAATTGAGTGGAGGAGTAGCTATTGAAGGAATAAAAATCAAGTTGAGTATTGGATCTCGAAAAACAGGTTCTGGAGTTAAGAGAATGATTAAGTCTTGTTTAAGAAATGAAATCACATAGAGATTTGAAGCTCGAAAAAGATATTATGTAGTTGGGAGAGAGATTGAGTGTTGTTTAAGTAATGAAATAACGAAGAGAGTTAAAGATCGAGAAAGATAATCTCGAGTTGAGAGTGCGATTGAGTGTTGTTAAAGAAATGAAATCACGTAGAGAGTTGAAGCTGGAAATAGATAATTTGGATCTCGAGCTTCAACACTCTACGAGATTTCAGTTCTTAAAAAACACTTAATCGCTCTCTTAACTCCAGAACCTGTTTTTCGAGCGCCAATCCTCTACTCGATTTGTTCCTTCAACAACTACTCCTCGACTCACTTTCTCAATGATTGAAGCGCTTTACCCTCTAAGTGAGCAACCTACTCAACCTGGTTTCCTAGAGTACCATCCAGTTGCTGATGTGCCAATCCCAAAGAGGTAAGTTAGTTTAAGGAGCTATGGAAATGAAGAGAACTTTTATAACTCATACTCCCACGTGTCGAAACAAGCAACAACAACCACTATATTTTCACGTTATTATACGTTATAGAGTTTTTTTAAAAGGATGTATATTCACCGATTATGCTGCTAAACAATTTATCGAGCATTGTAATTGGTTTTGAAGGAACTTTTGGACCTGATGAAAACTCCCAATGCGGAAGCTGACCAACTTCAATCTGTAAGCACCTCTGGTGCCTAAGCAGCAAAGTAGAAAAACATGGCCCATATGCTCGTCCATCTGAATAAACTGATACTTGAATAAATGCTTGTTAGTACTATATGGAAACTCTGAAATAGTTGAAATATTGTCTTTCGAAATAAGTTCTTACTGAAATGGCATCTTTTAATCTATTGCAGCTCTCGGACAACATTCTGTGATGTGCAGACTCCCTGGAACATGACACCCCTATTTCCAGCACCAACACACACACATTCTGTTATTCATGTAAATATGCGTCGGACGCATTTTCTAGGGTACTTAAGTTAGGTTCAGGGGCTATGATATGAAGCTGCTGAGGCTCTGGGTTCTATTGCAGGTTTGGTGATTATTGCTTTAAAGAAAATTTGATCATTCAACTGCTGCACAAGATTGATGTGTATTCTGGTAATTTTTAGAATCTTTTGATGCTTACTAATGAATGGTTGGATTTGGCTGTAATATTTCTAATGGGTCAATTGAGAAAAAAAGAAGTTTGTTAGAAAAGACTGTATTTAGATTGTGGTTAAGTATCAGTGATCGATTATCCACAACTTAATAGGTAAAAGTATTAAACCCTTAGTTGAGACTTTAGTTCGTTATCACTTGTTTAATAGGAACCTTTTTATATAGTTAAAATAGGTGCATGTTAATTACAGTATGTTAGATATACCCCTTTTATTAATAGTTTATCCTTTTGAGTTTTGTTTAATTCGATATACTAGTAATACTACATGTTAATTACAGTATGTTAGATACCCTTTTGAGTTTTGTTTAAAACAATGCAAACAACTAAAATGATTGGCAAAAAAAACCATGAATAAACAGCTTTGGCATGTACAAATCTTGGTATACAATACACCTACAGTCATACAATTAAAGGTATATAAAAACAAATCTCAAACAATGAAAAACAAATCTCATATTATATTTATATAGAGTCAACTATGGCTCAGTTCAACAATTTGATGGGCCTAACAAGTGGAGCCAACTCTTTCACAGAGGCGCCGTTTATTTATGTAGAGTTAGATTTATCTTATAACCCGAAAACCCGAATCATTTTTAAAAATTCATTACCCGACTCAATACGACCCGACAAACCCGATAACCCAATCCGATTAAACCCTTAACTGCAGGTACTCCAATTGCAACTGTTGCCACTTAACTTAGATCCTTAATAGGTACCAAAAAATACTTTATGTACCAGTATCAATACAATCATATAAATTACTCTAATTTCAAGTGTTTCCACTTAGCTTAGATCCTTAATCAAAGTTTAAAAGAGTTGAACTTGATGAAAAGTATGGAACTTGAATTATGTGGAACTTTGCAGGCTTTGGTGCTACTATAGCTGAAGTAGCTGTTTTTAAAGAAGAAGTCCCACGTCAAGAGGAAGTTAATGTTAGGTTTAATCAGGGTTAGAATCACAAACCAGTTCCTGTATCATTAAAATTAATATTGGGAATTTAGAAACACCATTAGTGTCTCCTGTTGAGGCGGTTCAGTGGGACGCATCAAAAGTAGCAACACCTAGGCCATTGAATTAACTCTCGAGAAGTGCTTCAATTAGATTATCACACTCATGACATGAAAGCAGCTGATGTTACAAAGAAAATAGATCAGCTACTATTAGAATAGTTAGATTACAACAAATCCTCCTGACAGGTTGATACATTGTTACATTTGATTATCTAAAGCACATATGATACATTGATGCATCATGCGGCTTAAAGTTACTCTAATTTCTATGTGCAGCTACACTAAGAAGCATGGGTGGTTGTCCTCAGTGTTGTTGCGGTGTTTGTATATGCATTTTATAGGCAACATAGCGCGAACTCTTCTGGCAATTCACCTATCGTCACCTCTATAAATAGGTGAGAACTTGTATTGTTATCTATGAGGTTAGACCGGGTACTTACCATTGGTTCTTCCACCCCGAACAGCTCATCATTGGCAAATAAGATGCTGCTAATAACTTCCCTAAAGGCCACTATACAAGTATGTAACATTAATTCTCTAAGGCGTTTTGTAGACAGTTGGGTACTTGTTTTAAATAGTTGCATTTTGATTGTCTTGATGTGTTTTATTGAACATTTGGGAAGGAGATTGTGGACTTGTGTCTTGACAGGACAAGGAAGCTAGTTAACAATTGTACTGGGTTACAAGTGTTTTTGTGTTTCACGTTGTGGGTGGTTGGATCCGGGCTTGGGTTGTTGCTACTTGAGAGGTCGGCTATCAGTCGATTATGGATAGAAATCAAAGCTTGGTTCACTTTTTACCCATCCGCACAGGTGTAGACATCTGTTGTTGAGTGATGGAAGCCCAAGTATTGAAGAACGGGCTGACTTGTTTCTGGAGGCCCGAGATCGCGTGACGAAGAGGTGTTTAGTAAAATGGGCATAACTTTTGCATCCTAAGTCCGTTTTTAGCCCGTGACGTGTCAAAACGTGCGTAAAAAGGAGACCGACGACGCTGTAACCACCTTTTAGCTGGTTGCGGATTTCCCAAGGCCCAAAAAGCCTTTTTACTATCAGTTTTTTGCATTTTTATGTTTTTTTCACTTTCAGTTGGACTTTGTCATTGGGCTACGGTCCAGCCCGTTGGATTTCTAGGGTTTTTCTTTGTTTGGAGTCATTATTTAATGAATCTTTTGTAACCCTAGCAAGACAGTTATCAATTTAATAAAAGTTAAACCACTGGCCGTTGTGTTGCCGTGTTTTACCCTGATTTTCGGGCATTCTTCAGAATCAACGATTATTAGCAGAATTGTTTTTTGCATTCTTATTGAATCAACAGATCCAATTAATTATCTTTGTTACTTTGTTTTTTAGTCTACATCATTGAGCCTTACAACTCTGTGTAGTCGACTCATTCGCTCCTTGAGCATACTGATGTCTCAGTACTTCTTGATAATGAAGCTATTTATGACATCTGCCGAAAGTCACTTGATATTGAAAGACCTACTTACACCAATCTCAACAGTCTTGTCTCTCAGGTATACAATGAAGTGAAATGAATATCCGAAAATGATATTGTTGTTCTGTGCTTGGTTACTAATTATTGTTTCTGGTTTTCACAGGTCATTTTGTCTCTAGCTACTTTGCTTTGTTTGACGATGCTTTAAACGTAGATGTCAGCGTTTCAGACCAATCTGGTGCCATATCCAAGGATTCATTTAATGCTTTCATCATATGCACTAGTAATTTCAGCTAAAAAGGCATACAATTAGCAGCTCTTAGTTGCTGAGATTGCTAACAATGCTTTTGAACCAGCTTTTATGATGCTGAAATGTGACCCAAGGCATGGAAAATACATGGCTTGCTGTTTGATGTACCAAGGTGATGTGGTACCAAAAGACGTGAATGCTGCAGTTAGTATCATCCAGACCAAGAGGAGTATTCAGTTTGTTGACTGGTGCCCAATTGGATTCAAGTGTAGTATGAATTACCAGCTGCCTACTGGTAATTTGGCTAAGGTTCAACGGGTTGTGTGTATAATCTCAAACTCGACTAATATTTCAGAAATGTTATCACGGATTGATCATAGTTTGTTGATTGGTACCCTATTGGATTCAAGTGTGATATCAATTTACTTTGTTGATTTTGACATTTCTGGTCTATCTAATTCACTTTATATATATTTGTTGTATTTATATATCTTTATTTTGGCGAGTTAAATTTGTAGTTAATGTAATTTATTAATGAATTTCAATTTTTCTAATAAAATAGATTAAAAAGACATGTCTTTTTACTCTACATAAAGACAGGTTAGATGCTTCTATAAAGACATGTTGGACGAGAACTGACAGGTTGGACGAGACCTGGTGTTCATTTCCAATGAAACATGTGTGTTTATTTTAATATGGAGACTGATTTTTATGATATGGAGATTGATTTTTATGGAGAGAACCAGTGTTGATTCTTTTAATAAAGATTGTTTGTATAACCAGTTTTCATATATCTCGATCATGAAGATACCCCTTTGGAGAGTCGTTCCAAAACCACTCTTCATAGACTATATTGACCACTTTTTATGACATTTTTTGTAGTATTGCCACCGCAAAGAAGTTGCACCTAATTCTTTCAAGATAATTAAGCACACACTTAAGAGCTAAAAAAGAGAGAGAAGTATGTACCTAGTGACCCAAGAACCGAATACAAAGAGGTGAGTCGTCCACCGTAGAAAAGAGTTCTAGCTTTCCATAATGAAAGTGATCTTTTATGAAACTTAACAAAAATGGACTTTCAACTGCAAGCTTTGCTCATGTTATCATCCATTGGAAGACTAAGATACGGACACGGGAATGATGATGTTTGACAATTCAAAATTGATGCAGCAATGCGGGTTTCGTTATCGTTGACACCAACACCAGAAAGAAAGTCAGAAAGTCTCTTTTAGAAAAGTTGACTTTTAACCCTCATGCCAAGTTAAAACATCTCAAAATTTGAAACAGGTTTTTTTATTTTGGTGAGATTAATTTGCCTATTGTGATATCATCATCCACAAATTGCAAGTGATATGTCATCTTTATTGTTACCGACTCTAACCCATCAAAAACACCCCCTGACTGGGTTTCTTGTAACATGAAGAGCTTCAACCACAATGATGAAAAAAGGTCGAAGGCCGCGTTGGATCTTAAATTTACATAAGGTGGACCATTAAAAAGGACCGAACCCAAAAAAGCCAAGGTGAGACAACCACGAATCCATTTCCTCCTCTGTTTATGAGTAAAACCCATTTCTTATGTGCAATTTCCTACGGTGATTAATAACTTTATTCCATTTATTTTATTCACTAGCTATCGAAACTTTATACCAAAAAGAAATTTAGTTAAATATTATTTCCATAACAATACGTTTCTCACATTTCATGCACTCATTATTTTTATTGTGATATTGTATATAGTTATAAAAAATCTACCATGATACTAAAACAGAAAAATATCACATATTCTTCTTTTTTATTTGCAAAATTTAGTTTCGCGTTCATTGATCTAAATGAAATTTGATGTGATATTCTTAAGAAAATTCCATGTGCGGTAGAGAATTTTTTATCTCTATTCTTGTACGGATTTAGTCTTCTCCTTTTGGGGAAATACACACGATTTTTGTACTTTCAAATGATCCAAAGTTCGTTCAAACAATCGCGTCGAAACATACTTTTTGTAGAAGCGGTTAAATTAGTCATCACCCTATTTGATAAAACAAGAGTGATCATTTTAGATAGTCGTCTAAACCCCACCATTTCCTAACATCATAGGTGGGAAACGATTTGGATATATACAATAAGGTGTTGTAGATTCTTCATTGCTATATCATAAATCCGACAACAAACCAAGTCCATATCGATTCCAATAAGCTTGTACGCATTCAATACAATGGTTAAGACTGAACGAGTGAATCAATGTTCAATTTAGATCCAATTTTGTGATAATAAAATAAGTAAAAAACGACAAGCTTTATCTACCCAACGCTAATAACGGGAAAAAGAAAACCCCATTCTTATTAAAATGCATTTAACAATACGTCTTAGTTATGTGAATGCAAAGGTAACCATGGGGAAACGAAATCTTAATACACCGCAGATTCATTGGATCTTAATCTAATGATCGAGATGGTTTTATTCACTTGGAAAGACTTGGTCATCTCGTGACCTATCCCCCGCCTTCTAACTTCGCGCTTAACGTGTTCGCAATGTTAGCATTAGGTTATAAATCACCCATTGGCTCACGAACGCAGAAAACAATCCACATCTGCAAAAGATATTAACAGCAACAACGTAGACATAACATACTCATGTCATATTCAACAATTAAAAATACAAATACTGCCTATATTGAAGTGTCATATCTTTAATAATATTGGCTCCCTTTTCGAAGTTGAAACAATACAGGGACCTATTTAAAACTTTTCCATCTATATGTATCAAAACATTACCTAACCCTAAAATTATGATTTGTTGTCTAAGAGGTACCGCCCTCAATCATAGAGATTCATTTTCCAATTCCCAAATCGCATCTTCCACCTAAAAAACCTACTCAAATTTTAACAAAATCTTGTCAAACACTAATCCTTCTGATCAAAAATCTAATCTACTAGGACAATACCTAAGATCGTTTCTCCTCTAACAAAAGCTGTGAAGCGTGCATCGTGAAGATCGAGCTATGTTGCACAAAATAATGGGATTCAGAAAAGAAGGGTGATATGGATAAGCTATACAACGATTTTCTGAATGTCAAGAGCTGAATGATGGTATATAGTTTTTATTATCTTCTTTGATTATATATATGTTTTTTGTTTTGGTATTAATGACTCATGATCTGCTATTTTAGGTATTATTAGTGACTGATGCTATTTTTATTTTATAAGATTAATTCGAGAAGTATGATTATAATTAATAATGATTAGATCAGTCTAATCAATTTGATAACAGTCGCAAGGAAGGGTGAAGTATAATTACCCATATGTAACACATACCTACCTGATACACGGTATATGATGGATACATGGTAGCATATATTATATTATGTTTTGAACTTCATAGTGTATGACAAAAATGATAAAAGTAGGTTCTAATTTCATACGGTTAATCAGTTGATTTATATTAGATAGGTACAAGGTTTTTCTAGTATATGTTTGTGACTTCCATAAGGACGTACATCAGAATAAAAAGCTGGCAACTTTCTATTTCTCACTGTGGTTAAGCTGGCAACATATTCCGTTGTGATTGTAGGGGGAAATGTCAAGCGAGTGAAGGAAGGGCAACCCTGCCATATCGCTAATAAAGCTCAAACGAAGCCTACTAACTTTTGTTGTCCTTTAGCCATCAGCCATTCTTGAAGGAGGGAAGAAAAGGTAATATTGCTTTCAGTACAGTATCTATGAGCTAGGTTGAGTACGTCTTAGCTAGCAATCATTCGGTAATCATTAATATCAAAATCATACAACTAGGAATCTTTTTTTTTTGAACGGCAGTTTGGTGCAACGGAGTATCTTGCGTGCCACCAAGGCACCAAGTCTCTCGACCCGAGTCTGAATCATCTCACGAAGAGAATATCAACCCCCATCCTAGCCATCCAGTTTCCCATTAAGGGGCTTCAAGGCATTGCTATGGGATTCAAACCCGGCTGCCAATTTGGGAAAATCCCCCACATGGAGAATGACAGGAGTCGAACCCCTGACCTCCCCCACATGGAGACTATAACCAAATGCATCCATCCAACTGAGCTAGACTTCATTTTCTACAACTAGGAATCTTACTTATTTTAACTTTTGTTGTCGATGTTCATCTCAACCTCACTTTAAGTAATACATAAAAAAAAATTAAGTTTGTCAAGTAAGAAATATGAACAAAATAGCAACGATTACGTGTCGTACCTTGATATATCGAATAAAGAATAATACATAATTCATCATGTTTATCTTATTCATTAAGCATGTCACCCTGGACTACCCATCGATCTGTTTGCATCTTTGATAAAGTATAAAGATTCAAATAACATGGAAGACTACATGCCTGAAACCCAAACATTTCCCTTAGCCATTTGAGAAGATCCAATAAATATGATTTCTGCTGGGGCTGATCAGTAGAGGGTGGGTGGCCAGTTTAAGTAACATGTGTTCATGATGGCTGATGCCTAAATCTTCATTTAAAACATCATACCAGCAGTAGGATTCTTCATAAACTCCTAATTCAACGTCGTGACTAATCAAACCATTCTATAACAAATCTGAATTAGACTTCTTTTTTGAATCCATTATTAGTTATTTTTCTGAGAATTGTTACTCGTTAATTGAGTCTGTTTCTAGACTCTTTCTCTTAGCCAAACAATGTGCTAATCTGGATACCAACTCTTTCGGAGCATTGAATTATGAGTTGATGACGAATCCTTATGCTATGCAGGTATGAACTTTTAAATTTTACTTTGATCATTCTAAATAATTGCATCAAATGTTCTTTTGAAGTTGTTAAAAAATAATACGTTCCAAAGTATTATCAGTTTATCCAACATAAGGCACCATAAGAAACTAACTTTAGTTAAGGAACAACCAAAAGTCCGAAATATAAAGGTTCATCAACTGTGTGATCCAAGACAGCTCAGACCTGTACGAATCAAACCGAACCAAATTTGTTGTTGAACCGATGTAAATATTCTGTTTATGTTTTAATTTGGCAATCTAAACCAAAAATCGAATCCATACAAATACATATATTTTTATATATTTATATACATAGAAAAAACACATTAAATTTGAATCTAGCATCAAAAACACCTTTTGAACCTTATTTTTTTGTTTAAAAACGATATAATAAAAAAATTAATTCAAGCTATTCGAGTCAACCAAAAACCGAACCAAATTTGAATTCGGTTGAATTAAGTAAAATAGCCGAATAATTCAAATTACTCGATTACCTAAAACCAATGAACACCCCTCCTTTCGTC
Organism: Glebionis coronaria; assembly: GCA_025667525.1. Taxonomy (NCBI): domain Eukaryota; kingdom Viridiplantae; phylum Streptophyta; class Magnoliopsida; order Asterales; family Asteraceae; genus Glebionis; species Glebionis coronaria. Next base: position 467,435,753 of record CM046881.1, read on the forward strand.
AAATTAAAAATTATGGTGATGATCTCCCGTTCTCCACTTTGTCTACAGGAGAAACAACAAACACCAAAAACCGTAACAACCTTATATATTCGGCAATATAATTAGTATATATTTCCTTGAATAAGAATGTTCAAATAATGGTTAGCCTAAAAGAATAAAAATGGAAGGTTAATTAACTCACTGCACATTACATTCTATAAGAAGAAAAAAACAGCAAATATTGTGTGTGTTAATCTTCGTTGTGGTCTTGTACTTGTATGTGCTTTGGTTATGTACTAATCTAAAGAAAATTTCGACAATTTGGTGCTCTACACAAACAGGGGACTTGAACTTCATCATCATCGTTTTGCTGAATTTGTAATCATACGTGTCACCCTCAGTTCCAGAAACAAAACATCATTCAATGCCACTGTATTTATTCAATAAGCATAGTTTTACATGGTAGGAGCCTAGGTGGGGTTTTTGTAGTTACATATTAAAATTTTGACCAAAAACTAGTGCTTTATATTGCGTGTCTATTTTTTTCATCTCTAGGAAAATACCCCTCCTAATTAACCTTAAAGTCAGTGTTCCAAACATCCTACATGTCTATTTATTGCAAAGTTGCTCTTCTGGTTGACACATAGCACCTTTTTTTAATTTTTAAACAAGGCGGAGCATGTTAAAAGTCTTACGTTAACTCATCGCCAGCAGCGACATCGACATCTGTTCTAGCTATGAGAACTATACGACTTTCGTTTTCGATCATATTCAAAATGCTAGCATAGCAATTAGGCATGCACTGCAAAGGAAGTAACGACACATATAAAATTATTTTCTAGGGAAATAAAAAAAGTACTAATTCATTATGAAGAAAAAATCTTACCGCATGGTTGATTAAGCGTGCCATATTACCCTTATTTGTCGCATCGATTACAATATCCTGGCTTATCTTAAAGAGCTGCATGATAATATTAGTTAGTCACCCTCAAAAATTAGATTGACTGCACTAATGGGTACACTAATTTCAAAATCAGAAGTAATGAGAAAATTATCGACTCACATAGAAATCTTTCCCTTGAGACCTATATTCCATCTCCCTTAAATCTAAAACACTGCGCCTCACCTACTCGCCATGGTATTCAAGAACCTACAGACACGCATATCCGACCAAGAATGATTAAACAATATTTTGTTAGATATAAAAATACTCGCAATAGACAGTTTTATAATGAATAAATTACCATTTCTTCTTCTTGAATGTTCCTGCGTGCAAAGAGACGCCATCCATGTATTGCACATTTACGAAAACAGACACGGTTCTTTTCCATCCTCTGGATTTAAACGGATTAATAAGAACTTGACATAAATGCATACCTGTAAACAATTGAGTCGCTCCTTAAAAGTAGAACAATTTTTCAAATCCCGACCTTCCTGCAAAGATGAATTAATTAAGACTAATTAGTAGATCGAGTATCTATACTAAAAGAAACAAGATGTGTTGGATCATGAGATTACTTTATGAGGGATTAAGGAATCTATAACATCTACTTGATGCTGGATCGGGCCCATCACTCGATGAAATATGGCCTCTTTTAAATCATACTGAAAAGATTAAAAAAATGAACAAATGAGAACACAAACAAATAGGAAATTAAATAAAGTTAGTCTTTCTTTTGCTCGTTTGCGCCATGAGGTCCTTACTAATGTAATATTTAAAAGTTTGTCTACCTTGGTAGTTTATCTTTTATAGATGCCACACCTAGCAGCAGAGAATATCTCAAACTCCGTGTTTTCTTCTGTTGATGAAACATATTGTTCAACATTAGTACGCTGCATGAGTCTTGAACCGCTAAAAACTGTATTGTTGATTATGCCTTTCGCGCAATCTCTTTGCAAAAAATATCCCAGCGGGACTCCTGATGACAATACCATATCTTCTGGCATTCTAGGTCAAAATCAAGAGAATGATTTGATATTATATGTTGCTTAGATTATGTCAAATCATTCTCTTGATTTTGATACAGAATGCCAGATGATACTCGTATTGTCATCAGGAGTCCCGCTAGGGTAATTTTTGCAAAGAGATTGCACGAAAGGCAGAATGAGCAATACAGTTATAGCGGTTCAAGACTCATGCAGCGTACAAATGTTGAACAATCTGTTTCATCAACAGAAGAAAACACGGAGTTGGAGACACTCTCTGCTGTTAGGTGTCGCATCTATAAAAGATCAACTACCAAGGTAGACAAATTTTTCAATATTACATTAGTAAGGACCTGATGGCGCAAACGAGCAAAAGAGAGACTAACTTTATTTAATTTCCTATTTGTTTGCGTTCTCATTTGTTCATTTTTTTAATCTTTTCAGTATGATTTAAAAGAGGCCGTATTTCTTCGAGTGATGGGCCCGATCCAGCATCAAGTAGATGTTATAGATTTCTTAATCCTCATAACGTAATCTCATGAACCAACACATCTTGTTTCTTTAGTATATATACTCGATCTATTTATTAATCTTAATTAACTCATCTTTGCAGGAAGGTCGGGATTTGAAAAAAATTCTACTTTTAAGGAGCGACTCAATTGTTTACACGTATACATTCCCTTGTTTATTGTATATTTGCATTTGTGTCAGGTTTTTATTAATCTGTTTAAACCCCTAGGATGGAAAAGAACCGTGTCTGTTTTGGTAAATCTGCAATACATGGATGGGTCTCTTTGCACGGAGAAGATTAAAGAAGAAGAAATTGTAATTTATTCATTATAAAACAGTCTATTGCGAGTATTTTTTATATCTATCAATATATTGTTTAATCATTCTTGGTTGGATATGCGTGTCTGTAGGTTTTTGAATACCGTGGCAAGCAGGTGAGACACAGTGTTGTAGATTTAAGGGAGATGGAATATAGGTCTCAAGGGAACGATTGCTATGTGAGGCGATAATTTTCTCGTAACTTCTGATTTTGAAATTAGTGTACCCATTAGTGCAGTCAATCTAATTTAATAAAAGAGAGGATATTGTAAACGATGCGCTTAATTAACCATTCGTTAAGGTTTTTGCTTCATAATGAATTATTATTTTATTTTTTTCCCTAGAAAATAATCTTATATGTGTTGTTACTTCCTTTGCAGTGCATGCCTAATTGCTATGCTAGGATTTTGAGTATGGGTGAAACCGAAAGCCGTATAGTCCTCATAGCTAAATAGATGTCGCTGCTGGCGTGAGTTAACGTAAGACTTTTAACATGCTCGGCCTTGTTTAAAATTAAAAAAGGTTCTATGTGTCAACTAGAAGAGCGATTTTGCAACAATTAGACATGTAAGATGTTTGGAACATTGACTTTTAAGGTTAATAAGGAGGTGTATTTTCCTAGAGAGGAAAAAAATAGACTCGCAATATGAAACACTAGTTTGTGGTCAAAATCTTCATATGTAATTGCAAAAAAACCCCTCCTAGGTTCCTACCATGTAAAACTGTGCTTATTGAATAGATTCAGTTGCTTTGAATAACGTTTTGTTTCTGGAACTGATGGTGACAGATATGATTACAAATTCGAGCAAAATGAGGATAATGAAGTTCAAGTCCCCTGTTTGTGTAGAGCTCCAAATTGTCGAAATTTTCTTTAGATTAGTACATAACCAAAGCACATACAAGTCCAAGACCACAACAAAGATTAACGCACACCGTAATAGTTGTTTTTTTCTTCTTATAGAATGTAAATGTGCAGTCAGTTAACCGTCCATTTTTATTCTTTTAGGCAAATCATTATTTGAACATTCTTATTCACGGAAATATATACTAATTATTTTGTCGAATATATAAGATTGTTGCTGTTTTTGGCATTTGTTGTTTCTCCGGTAGACAAAGTGGAGAACACGAGATCATCACCATAATATTTAATTTGATGAGAGGAGGGGTTGTTCATTGGTTTTAGGTAATCGAGTAATTTGAGTTATTCGGTTATTGTACTTAACTCAACCGAAAACCGAATTCAAATTTTATTCGTTTTTGGTTGAATCGAATAGCTTGAATTAATATTTTTATTATATCGTTTTAAACGAAAAAGAGGTTCAAAAGGTGTTTTTGATGCTAGATTAAAATATAATGTTTTTTTCTACTAGTACGGTGCCCGCGCAATTTAGCGGGTATACTATGACTATGTCTTAGCTAACAAATGTTACACACTTACCTATCATGTTTTTATTTAAATCGAAGTTAAAGTAGTCTAAAAAATTAAATTGAAATCGAATAAACCCACTAAAATTATAAAAAAAACCTAAAATCATTAAAATTTTAAAAAGTTGATGTTAAATTAAAAAATATAAAAGTTAAGTAAATATAATAAAATTAGATTTTAGAAAAATATGTCCGACTATGATAAATTACAAAAGCGTGTCATATAAAGTTACTAAATAGATTTATCTTATATGTTTAAAAAAGATCGGTCAAGCTGACATATAAGACAAAATTAAATGTAAAATTCAATAAATTCATATATAAAAATAAAATGCACCATTAGAAGAATCAATATATTAAAATTTAAACCTCCACTAAAAGAAAGCATATTTTTATTATAAGCTTCTATTTTACATTTATTTTTATCAATTCATCGTTTTCATCTTATTTCTTTGTTTGATCCAAATTCAGACACACACAAATCACACACACAAATTACACACCTTAACAAACCAAGTCCACCCGCCACCTCCTCAGACCGGCTGGTCGCCGCCCCTACAGTTCCGTCTGCACCATTTTCATCGGATCCAACTCCATGGTCGCCGTCACCACCACCATCACCGCCACCACTACGCTACCATCCCACCATCCTACCATCCCACCATCCCAAATGATTGACTGACTACTGAATCTCACACCAAGTCAATAGATGTCAAAAAACCTCTCAAACCCTAACCCTTTTCTCTACAGTGCAACTCTCACCTTAACCATCCCTAATAACCACTTCAATCTTTCTATAATTAATGTGTCTGAAAATTCAGACTTTCTAATTATAGAAAAGTCTCAAATGCTTTATAATATAGTATAATATATAACAAATTTGTTTGGTCTAGATTGCCAAATTCAAACAAAATACGGAATATTTATATGGTTTTCAGCTTCGTAATTATTAGAATTTGGACTCCAAGACTATTATTGAGCCAGACTATTTATCTGGTTATCAACTTCCATTTTTATAATTTGGACTCCAATCTTTTACTTATTATAGCAAAACATTAAGTGGGATATTTGATTTGCCTTTCAAATCTTTCCTTTTTTAGTAATGTTTATTTGATTTAGAGTTTTAAATTAATTTATAAAAAAATAATTGGATCCAATAATTTCCAAATTGGGAATTAAAAAGGTAAAAAACTAAAAATTCGTTTTTCATAATTGATTAAAGAAAGAAAAAACATAAAAACATAAGTGTCAAAATTATAAAAAACTGAACTTAAAAAAAGCGGGCATAAGTTAATAATAATAGGGGTGTATGGCAGTAAAATAAAGATACAAAAGGTGTTTTTCGGTAAAAAAAAACAACATATAGGGTGTCTTACGGTATAAAAAAGGACACATAGATAAAAAAAACCCTTCATACAGGGAAACCTTCCCAGGCACCACCACTCGACCACACGATTGAAGGTTTTAAAGGGATTAAAGTCTTAGTCACAATTCTCCTCCTTTTAAGGTCAATAATAAAAGCGTCAATGGTATGCTTTTTTGTTTAAAAATTTAATTAATAGATTTAGGGTTTTTGTTTTTTTAGTTATTCAATTAAGAGTTTATGTAGGGGTCTTTGGGTTCGGTTCTCGGGTTGTTCGGTTTATTCGGTTCTGATTATTCAGTTAATTTTTTTTCCCAGGGTTAACCCTAAAACCGAACCGAACCTATGAAAACCAGAAAATTTTGACCAACGTTTAAACAAAGATTTTTCGATACATTTACGAAACTTGTTATTTATTTTCGATAATTTAACAAAGATCGTGTTAACTAAATTCAAATTTATTTTGAACATTTTCTTTTAGTTTATGAACTGAGAAATTTAAAATTTTTACGTTTAAATTTCATAAATTAAATAATTATTATATAATTACTTGTATTATTTTTCGACATTTTAGAGTCGGACTGAGCAAAAATAATAGTTGAAACGATTCAAAACTAAAACTGTGAAAATATGAAGAAATAGTATTTTTCATTATATTTTAAAACGTTACTAATAACATGAGTATTAGAGTTTACGTTATATTTTTAAGGTGAAATCTAACCGAAATAGCTAGAAATGATTAAACGAGCATTTAAATAAATAATAGCAAATGTTTTCGAAACGCGACGAAGTAAGGAATCATTTTTATTGGAAAACGATTTTAGAAACAATGGCGCAAGTCTCGTAACTTGAATCGTCCGTAAAGTCGTCCAAACGAGCTCGGAACACTTATTTTACTAAAGTAAATAAAACATTCACGAAATGTACCCTGAACTATAATCTACTTGCCATTTTGTTTTATATAGTTTTAGTATAAAAGGATAATTTTCTTCATTTCTCTCATTTTTTTTATCTAAACAAAACACACACACATGAAGAAGCTCTCTCCTACTCCTCCCATGGCTGCCACCAGCCGCCATGGCAAAACTTTTTCGGCGAAGTTTTCCGCCGAACTCTATTTTTTTCCGACGAGACACAAAGTACTCCAAATCCCTTGATTATCCGATCCCCATACCCGCTCTCTCCCAAAGCTTGAACCGCCACTGCCACCGCTGTGGTGGTAGGTTGCCGCCGCCGCCACCTTGTGGTGGTGTGTGGGTGACGAATCTACCACTTTCCCTAAGTGGGTATACCTTAAAAACTCTCAAATAACCCCTATCTATTTCAGATCTACACATGCATGGTGGTCACATAATATTTTTGACAAGTTCTTTAATTTATTTTTAATGGTGGTTGTTTAGCCTTGATTTTGACCAAAATAGGGGCTGCCGCCGCCAAACCACCGCTGTGGTGGTGTCCAGACTTCATCACAGCCACCACGGCCGCGCCATGGTTGTGTCGGGTTGTGGTGGTGATGCCTAATTGTTGTTAACTGTTGTTTTGTAATTATAAATCTATATAATTAATTTAATTATTAATAATAAGTATAAATAAATAATTAAATAAATAAATGGTATATTAAAATATAGAGTGCAAGAATTCTGAAAATATTATAATAATAATTATTATTATTTGATAAAATAGGATATATAATTATTGATGACATATAAGAAATAAATAAATAAATACATATGTAGAGGATATTGTTATTAATATTATTATTAATAAATGGTGTATTAAGATATAAAATTATTTGAAGATATATGGAAAGAAATTAAAATTTTAATATTGAGAATATATATAATTAATATATTAATTAGGGTATTGATTGAAATATAGAAAGTAATTAATTTAGGAAATATGAAAGGTAATTAAAATATTAATGGTGGGAATATATATTTAATATATTAATTGTATTGTTAGAGGAAAGTATGAATTAGGATATTGATTGAGAAGGTATTAATTAGAATATTAATTGAGGATATATTGATTAGGGAAAATATAGGTCCTTAATTTCTTAGGATTGTTGATGTGTTGTTATTGATCTAAAGAAGAGGGAGGGATGAAGAACTAGAGAGGGAAAGTTAGACAGAGAAAGGAGAGAATGAGAGAAAGAAAGAATGATTGGTGAAATGTGTAATGAACAGCTAACAACCAACCCCTCCTAACACGCTAGGAGGGGGTATATATAGCCTACCCTACATGTGGGCTGATGGGCTATATTGTTTACATATTGGATCACGAGCCCAATATACGTATATATAGTTGGAGTGACCGATCCTTTCTAAATACGTAAAAACATATTTCCAACAATCTCCCCCTAAGGGAGGTCACTCCAAGTTACAATGTCCTAGATAGTCTATAGCTCGTGATCTATGCTAACAATGATGTGACCGAGACTTTCTTTGGAAAAACGTATTTCCAACAATCTCCCCCTAAGGGAGGTCACACCATTTTTACAAAATCTTAAACCGATCATACTATGCTTGAGTATTCGGTCTTGTTCTTGTGAATATGCTGATGAGATCTTTGACTTTTGTCTTGATCGTGTTTCCTTACCTTGACCTTGTGCATTCATCGCTTGTGAAATTTGCCTCCTCGTGACTTTAGGTTCCACATAATTATACTTCTATAAATTCTTGAAAGCTTCAGAGTTTGATACAACGGAAGACTTGACTTTTAGACTTTCTTGAATTTTTTGAAATATTAAGTGGATACAGTATAAGCATGTGTTGACGACTTCTTCTGAATTGTACACTGCAATGCCACCTTCTTGTTTGCATAAGACAGTTAGCAACAAAACATATACACGGATGAAATGGCCTTGAACATTTCATTCTAATTGGGTAGCATTTTACCTCCGGTCGGTGAAAATCGTTGGATGATATTAAATATCGTACTTGTGGCAGGTAGTTTCAATTAAGAACCTCCTTTACAAGACTTCGCGGGTAAACCCGTTCTCTTTATTCGACCGTACAAAGCTGACTACGAACATAAAGAGTGAATCATTTGGATAATAATATCCGCATGATTTGAAGCCATCAATTCATGTTCCTGGAACAAGTGAAATTCAATTAAGAACCGCACCATCGTTGCTTTCTAGTTGTCACGAGCTTGATTCGTGTAGAATCTTGCAAGTTACCTACCAAGTGCTGTTTGAGGTTAACACTAGAAGGATTTCCACTCATCACTGTGAACAATAATGTATCGCTCTGAGTGTTTTGGCAAGATCACTAAGATATTGCGTAGAGGCCTGGAACGTGTTTAAATTCAGTTAAGAATTAAACCACTGTTGCTTTCCAGTTATCACAAGCTTGATTCATAAAGAATCACACAAGTCACCTACCATGAGCTTTTTGTTATTCGCTCAAGAAGGTTTCCATCTTCATTGTAAATACTTTCATATTACTCGGATGTTCAGGCAAGATCATGAAGATTTTACGTAGGACTTTTAAGATATTTCTTACTTTTTACATTGTGTGAAGAAGCAAGTAATTATGAAAGTGTGTCATAATGAGATATTTGATGATCTCAAACGGCTCTAGACTCGATCGTGCATTTTCGATTTTAGTGATCGGAGGCTGGAGAGGAGTGCCACCATTTCAATACCAATTTATTCGGAGTGAATAAATCAATAGATAATGTGTTGTCTCTGTGTGATTATAACAAATATCTTTTGAGAGATATCTAAGTTAGTTGGGATGTGTTGTGCATTGCATCGCTGGGTCCATGATGTCTATCTTCAATATCGAGAATCATTAAAAAAATGATCTCAATAGCATATGTATTGACCCGGTTTCTGCCTAAGGTTGTATGATAGGTGTGTAAACACCCATCCTTTTTACCACTTAATTACAATAATAACCGAGCCAAAACGTGTATTTTATGTCATTTATGTCGGAATTATGCGTGGTTTGTGTTTTTGTTGTGATTTAGGACGAAAAGGTGAAAAGTGGAGAAAACACGGGCATTCACGGGCTTTTATCGAAGAAAAAGACGAAAGACGAAGTCAAGAAATCAAGAGTGCAAAAATAACGGAAGTCCAAGACCAAATCTGAAGATTTATCGAAGAAAAAGTCAAAAGACGGAAGTTTACTAAAAGACGAAGAACTCAAGTCTAATTTATTGAAGAATTACAAGACGAGTTTAAAGAAATCCCGAGACAAAGTCATTAAAGTCAAAGATTAAGAAAACAAGGACTTAAGCATGCAATTCAGGAAAGAAGAAAGAGGGGAGGAAGCTTCCTAAGCACCTCCCTAATCTCCCCTATAAATAGATTAGGATTTCATTTCATTTTCTCTTGTTGGCTAATAGTGACAATTAGTTCTTCCATTTTATTTTCCTTGCACTTTAATTACATGTCATTTAAATACATTGTCTTACACCTTTAAATACCTTTAATTCAAGTAAGTTTCCTTTTAATTCTTGTCAATCTTTACTTTTATTGTTCATCTCTTATCTACCATTCTTGGTTTATGTTTAATCTTTGTGCTTTATTGTTCATGTTTATGTTTTTGATGATTTATTGATTTGATTAAAGTGGTTTTGATTATTTTGATTATTATTGTTAGTTTGATTGTTTTGGATTGTTTGTTTATGATTAGTAGATGTTTATTGATTAGTTTGATTTAATCTTGTGGTTGATTTTGATTAGATTAGATTGGATTCGTGTTATATTTGTTCTTGCGTGTTCTTCGTTGTTACTGTTGTTCCAGGGTTATTTCGGATCAAAGAAAGTTGTTCCGAATCAAGGGTTTCAATTGATTATTCCGAACGAAGGTTGTTCGTTGAATATTCCGAATAAAAGGCTTTCATTCGGAATAAGTGACATATTCCGGATCAAGGCCATATTCCGGATCAACAACATTCCGAGTAAAGGAGTTCATTCGGAACATTCTTGCATTCCGAATCAAGGGTTGAGGAAGTATTCCGGATCAGCAAGTTCATTCGGAACATTCCGAGTGAAGGAGTTCATTCGGAACATTCCGAACCAAGAAGACATTCCGAACCAGAGAACGATCCGGATCAAGCCAAAAGTTCCGAATCAAGGGAGATCATCCGGAATATATTCCGAACGAAGGATTTGATTCGAAATATTCCAAATCAAACTTTTATCTCATTTATTACGGATCAGCAACATTCCGGATCAACAATTGTTCCGAATCAAAGGTGTTCATTCGGAATATTGAATATTCTGGATAAGTGACATATTCCGTATGAACCATTATTCCGCGTGAGCATTTTATTCCGGATCAAGTGTTTTGGTGATTATTCCGAGTGAAGAAGAATCATTCCGAACGAAGTGACATTCCGGATGAGTGATTATTCCGAACGAAGGATTATTCCGAATGAGCTGTTTTCAGGTTCTTTTTAATTTCAGTTTTTAATCTTTGATTTTTAAGGTTTACTTTTCCCGCCTTTTTACTTAGTTGCACTTTAAGTTTACTTGCCTTAGATTTATTTTAGCTTTGCCTTAGTTTAAGTTTTAGTTGCGTTTTAAGTTGGCCTTAGATAGTTTTAAGTTAGCGTTATTTACTTTAATTGCCCATTTACTTTTAGTGCCTTTTACTTTTCGTCACGCTTTTAATTACATGCCATTTATTTTAAATTAGATTTAGATTTAAATTTACATGCCTTTTATTTTAATTATTTTGCACTTTTAATATACTACAACGACACAACTATTTGTTCCACCAAAAAACAAATGAGTCGCATAGTTAACCAGGATCAATTCGATTAGACCAGAACAACGAACTTTAATTTTTAACTGAGCTTTTGCCCAGTTATCAAATGGCACCGCTGCCGGCTCTTTTCGTAAAGATTAACGGTTTTCTGTGAGAGACGCGTTGCTTTTTGGGATCCGTTCATTCGTGAGCGTTATTTTTCTTGCTTAAAAATTTCAAAAATCCATAAAAAATAAAAATTGTTAAAAATCAATAAAAATTAAAAATTTCAAAAATCCAAAAAGATTTTATTTTTCTTTATAGTGTATATATTCACTTTGTGTTTGGTATTGTTTTCTTTTGCCTTCGCAGGTGTATGCGTACTAGATCTTTTACTTATCAAGAGCCCAAGACTCTTGAAGATTTAGCTATGGCAGGTGTGAACAACAACAATAATCCACCGCACCTCAACAATAACAACAACAATGTTCTTCCACAGACTGATGTTCGGACAATGGAGGAGCTTTGTCAACCCACCATGTTTGGACGAGGAGGACCGATTACGCCGATGCAAATCACGGCTCCGGAGTTTTCGTTGAAGCACCACATGATTCAGCAAGTGCAAACTAATCCATTCGCCGGAATGCATGATGATGCCAACAAACACCTCGACAAATTCATTACTATCACTCAAAGCATGAAGTTGCCTGGTGCCACAATGGATGTTCTTCGCCTACAACTCTTCCCACATACTTTATCACACCAAGCCGAGAAATGGTTTGATCGTCTCCCGAAGAATTCCATTCATACATGGGATGACATGACTCAACGCTTTTTGTCGCGCTACTTTCCACCATCCATGGTCACGAGCCTTCGCAATCAAATCAGCGGTTTCATGCAAGAACCCGATGAATCTCTCTTTGATGCTTGGGAAAGAAATAATGTTTTGATTGATCGTGTTCCAAACCACAACATGCTCCCTGTGACATTAATTGATACTTTCTACAACGGTTTGACTTTTCGAGATCGTGATACGATTAATGCAGCCGCCGGTGGCTTATTTATGAAAAGGAGACCCGAGGAGTGTAGAGAGCTTATTGAGAACATGACTACTCACCACAAAAACTGGGATTCCTCCGCTTCTTCTAGGAATAACCCGAGATTCAATGTTTCTTCTACTTCAACAAACCCCGACATGACCGAATTCACCCGCATGATGGCCGAAATGAACAAAAATATCTTGCTTCTCGCTACAAACCAACAACAAGTTAAAGAGGTAGCCAATCTTTGTGAGACATGCGGCGGTCCACACTCATACACTGATTTTCCTTCTACTCAAGGAAATCCGGAAAACGTGTATGCAGCTTATGGTAATTATTCACCGGAAAATTACCAAGCTCGACCTCAAGGGGATAGAAATTTGCTGAGTTACCGGTTAAACAACTACCTTTCACCCGGTTTTTCTCCTCAAAACCAAAACCCCAACAACAACTACATTAGAAGCAACCAAATCCCACTTAGAGCTTCTAATCCTTATCACCTACCCGCTCAACAAGCCTCACCCATGAATCAAGATGTTGAAGCATTAATGAGAACCCAAGGTGAGCAAATCAAGAATCTACAGAACCAAATTATCAATTTGAAAGGGGATATCACCAAGCAAGGGAATGACATTAGATCCGAGCTTCGAGATAATATTCAATCCTCCTTCAGCAATCAAACGAATGATTTAAAGAATATGTTGGCTAGTTTCTTACCCACCACTCAACCCTCTACCTCGAGTTCTTTACCTTAAACACCGTCACCAATCCGAGAGCGAATGTGAGTGCTATTACTACCCGTAGTGGAGTTACTTTGGTAGGACCACCTATCCCGCCCCCATCATCTACACCTCCTCCACCACCATTTATCCCTACTCCTCCCACACCTAGTATTAGTACACCATTACCGTCTCCGCCTCGTCATGACGAAGTACCCATCACGAATCCTCCACCAACCCCACCTTCAACATCTCAACCTTTACCTGCTACACCTACACCTTCACCACCTAAACCCAATATTCCTTATCCATCTCGCTTAGGCAAGGCCAAAATGCACACCAAGGATGACATTCTTCAAATTATTTGAAGATGATCTCTCAAATGAATTTCAACATGAGCCTTGTTGAAGCACTTGTCCACATGCCGAAATTTGTCAAAGCATTCAAGGAATTGCTTAACAAGAAGGAGAAGCTGATTCAGCTCGCCAACACACGCTTAAATGAAAACTGTTCTGTAGTTATTCTTAAAGAACTTCCGAAAAACTTGGAGATCCCGGTCGTTTTGTGTTGCCTTGCATTTTTAAAAAACAGAAGAATTTACTGCCCTAGGTGATCTCGGGGCCAGTATAAATCTGATGCCTTTAAGTGTTTGGACAGCACTATCATTACCCGACCTTACTCCAACAAAGATGACTCTTGAGCTTGCAAATCGCACTCTCGCTTACCCCGTTGGTATTACCGAAGATGTGTTCATTAAAGTTGGCACCTTCACTTTTCCGGTCGACTTTGTTGTTGTTGATTATGAAATGGACCCTCGTATTCCTTTAATACTTGGTCGGCCATTCTTGAGAACCGGAAGAGCTTTAGTTGATGTTGCCGAAGGTGAATTAATTTTATGGGTCGGGAATGAACAACAAGTGTTCAAAATGGGGAAGCTTACAAGCAAATCCTATGGAAGATAATCCACGAATATGATTAATGTGCTTGATGATTTTGTCGTCTACAACAATCCTCTATGCGATTCTTGCATTGATAATCCACTTTTTCAAGATGATGTGGATGATTCTCTCTCCAATTTGGAACCCCCTCCCATATATGATTCTCCACCGATCTTTGATGCTTATGATTATGATTCTAGCTCAGATACGGATGATTATGATGATTTTACTTCCGAGTATCCCGACATGCCCACTTTCGATGATTTTGATGAGGCCGATACTCTCTCAAGTGATTCTTCTCATGATGAAGATCCTCCGCCTACAATGCTTAATCCTACTTTGGATGACTACTCATTTGAGGAAGACTTCTCTACTTTTCTCAATACTTACTTCCCTCATGAGAGTGATGCTCCTCCTTTAGAGTTTGATGATTATCGTCTTGATCGTACTTTGGATTTGAAGAAAATTCTTTCAAAGGAGAAGCAACCGGACGACACCAACATCCGTAGCACATATGATTTAACACCTCTTTGTCCACCTTCTGAGGACGAGGTTGTGCATTTTCTTCGCGGATCTTCTTCACATTCTGCTGAGCCTGAGTGCTATTTCCCCTAAAGGAAAAGGTGTTCGACCCCGGTATCGATATTCTTCAGCCATCTCAGTATCCGTCTGATGAAATAAAAGGAAAAATCTTTAGAACTTATGGAAATCTGCTTGCACCACTTCACCCTTGCTCCCACCGTGCTCCATCTTTGCTTAAGGGAACCTTGCCTACTCTTCTTTGGCTTGCCTTGTTCGCCTTAAGCTTGTGCTATTTGATGGACGAAAACTATGCCTTTGATCCCGGTTGATGTTTTTCATGCTTCTTCCTATGATAATCAAGGTCGAGTCAGGCTCACGACTCGGTGAACAAAAATCAAGCGCTTCTTGGGAGGCAACCCAAGTATCTATCTTTTAGCTTTCTTTATCCTAAGTGTAGGGAGACCCGTTGGTGTTTGCTATTTCCTCTCTTCTAATATTCAGGGATTTGAGCGCTCAATGATCCACTCATGATGATTTTTGACGACTCGTGATTCCGTGTTCCCTTTTTCCCGGTTCTATCCTAAACTCTTTTCGATTCACTATTTTATATTTCTCAATATTAAAATAGGAATCTCGTTAGTTTTCTTTTCCTTAGCAAGATTTAAACAACGTGCACAATGTCCTAAGTGTAGGGGAGTTTACTCCCACATGCTTAAACATTGAGGACAATGTTTATATTAAGTGTAGGGGGGACTTCTGTCGAAGTTAAGTGGCCTTTTCCTTGTATTTGTCCTCATTTTAACTGGAAAATCAATTTTTCGACATTTTTCAAAATTTTTGATCTATTTAGGCCTATTAGTTTTTCCCTTTGTATAGTTATTTTCTTTCTTTACTAGAATAAAATTTTAATAAAGTGGTTTTAATTTTCAAACGTTGTGAATCTTTTGACTCAACCCGAGTTTACTTATCTAAGTTTACTCTAGCTAGTATGCTTAACGTGTTTAAGTCAAGTTTTGCTAGGCTTTTATATAGGGAGCTATAAAACGCGAAATTCTTAACTCTCACGGGTTAAGAACAAGAACTTTTCGCAAGTTCCTATAATTGATCCTAGAGAATCTTTTATCAAGGAAACTTTAAAATGCGATTTCTAAACTTGAAAAAGTCCAAGAGTTTGCAAGATCCTATTGATGACTAGAAAACCCAAAACTTTGATTTAATAGGATAAGCATCCACGAGTCTCATTCCTTGAGATTTTAAACTGTGGAGAAAGAGATGATAGAGTCAATTATAAGTTTGGTATTCTTTCGTGAATTTATGTGAGTTAATTATAAGCCTAATCTCCCATCACTTGCTAATAAATTTATCTGCAATAAATAAGATTGTACGATTTGAAAAGTTACTTAGCTTCTAGCCCAAGATCGTTTAAAAGTTTCTCGGTATGGATTAGAGTTCATAGCCAAGGCATAACTTATTGAAGCGGGATGCGAATATTGGCGAGTCCGAAAAGGCCCTAACAAGGCATGAGGGCTACATTTTGTTGCTAAAGATCCAAAAGTGATGTGAAGAATCATTATTCAAAGATAAATATGAAGGATCGAGACACACGACGAAAAGCAAATACTCCCGTAAAGATCATGGAGAAGTGTATCAGAAAAGACCCTAGCAAGGTATGAGGATAAATAGATCCAAGTCCAAAAAGGAGGCGGATCGTTGTATATCAAAGTCCAAAGTAATGATTGAAGAAAAATGAAGAAGTCGTGGTCCAAATATGAAGAATCTCTCAAAACTTCAAGTGAAGAATTTCCTATTATGAAGAGAAGACCATTATTTCATGAACGTCTCTCAAGGTTTGAAGTATGAAGTCGCTGCCAAATATCGGTCCGAGAAAGGTCTCAAATCGCGAAGCGAGTTATGCCAAGATATGAACTTTATGAGGTCCCGAGAAGCAGTTTTAAAAGATTTTGTCCTTTAGCTTACTATTGATTAGATCGCCCCACTTTATTTTCAGCCTAATAAACTATCGAAATAAGTCAACAATGCATCCTCGTGATCATTCAAGACAACAATAAAATATAAGAGATACACCTAGGAATAAGGGAGTCTAAGTAAATAATTGGCCCACATGAGTTCGTGTTAGTTTGCTGACTTATAATAACAATGATCTCGTTTTTAAGCTTGGTTTGGAGAAAGTGAAAACTTGAGGATAATGATCATTCATGACATTTCCAAAACCCTAAGGTATGCTTTTGATTTCTTTACTTGTTTTGTTATTTTCTATCTCTTTAATAAAGGCCAAGGTTGATTGATTGTGATGAAAAATGTAAACGTGCTTTGTAACTAATGCATTGCATGAGGACATTGCAATGGTCAAGTGTAGGGGATTTGATAGGTGTGTAAACACCCATCCTTTTTACCACTTAGTTACAATAATAACCGAGCCAAAATGTGTATTTTATGTCATTTATGTCAGAATTATGCGTGGTTTGTGTTTTTGTTGTGATTTAGGATGAAAAGGTGAAAAGTGGAGAAAACACGGGCATTCACGGGCTTTTATCGAAGAAAAAGACAAAAGACGAAGTCAAGAAATCAAGAGTGCAAAAATAACGGAAGTCCAAGACTAATTCTGAAGATTTATCGAAGAAAAAGTCAAAAGACGGAAGTTTACTAAAAGCCGAAGAACTCAAGTCTAATTTATTGAAGAATTACAGGACGAGTTTAAAGAAATCCCGAGACAAAGTCATTAAAGTCAAAGATTAAGAAGACAAGGACTTAAGCATGCAATTAAGGAAAGAAGAAAGAGGGGAGGAAGCTTCCTAAGCACCTCCCTAATCTCCCCTATAAATAGATTAGGATTTCATTTCATTTTCTCTTGTTGGCTAATAGTGACAATTAGTTCTTCCATTTTATTTTCCTTGCACTTTAATTACATGTCATTTAAATACATTGTCTTGCACCTTTAAATACCTTTAATTTAAGTAAGTTTCCTTTTAATTCTTGTCAATCTTTACTTTTATTGTTCATCTCTTATCTACCTTTCTTGGTTTATGTTTAATCTTTGTGCTTTATTGTTCATGTTTATGTTTTTGATGATTTATTGATTTGATTAAAGTGGTTTTAATTATTTTGATTATTATTGTTAGTTTGATTGTTTTAGATTGTTTGTTTATGATTAGTAGATGTTTATTGATTAGTTTGATTTAATCTTGTGGTTGATTTTGATTAGATTAGATTGGATTCGTGTTATATTTGTTCTTGCGTGTTCTTCGCTGTTACTGTTGTTCCAGGGTTATTCTTGATCAAAGAAAGTTGTTCCGAATCAAGGGTTTAAATTGATTATTCTGAACGAAGATTGTTCGTTGAATATTCCGAATAAAGGGCTTTCATTCGGAATAAGTGACATATCCCGGATCAAGGCTATATTCCGGATCAGCAACATTCCGAGTAAAGGAGTTCATTCGGAACATTCTTGCATTCCGAATCAAGGGTTGAGGAAGTATTCCGGATCAGCAAGTTCATTCGGAACATTCCGAGTGAAGGAGTTCATTCGGAACATTCCGAACCAAGAAGACATTCCGAACCAGAGAACATTCCGGATCAAGCCAGAAGTTCCGAATCAAGGGAGTTCATCCGGAATATATTCCGAACGAAGGATTTGATTCGGAATATTCCGAATCAAACTTTTATCTCATTGATTCCGGATCAGCAACATTACGGATCAACAATTGTTTCGAATCAAAGGTGTTCATTCGGAATATTGAATATTCCGGATAAGTGACGTATTCAGGATGAACCATTATTCCGAGTGAGCATTTTATTCCGGATCAAGTGTTTTGGTGATTATTCCGAGTGAAGAAGAATCATTCCGAACGAAGGTGACATTCCGGATGAGTGATTATTCCTAACGAAGGAATATTCCGAATGAGCTGTTTTCAAGTTCTTTTTAATTTCAGTTTTTAATCTTTGATTTTTAAGCTTTACTTTTCCCGCCTTTTTACTTAGTTGCACTTTAAGTTTACTTGCCTTAGATTTATTTTAGCTTTGCCTTAGTTTAAGTTTTAGTTGCGTTTTAAGTTTGCCTTAGATAGTTTTAAGTTAGCGTTATTTACTTTAATTGCCCATTTACTTTTAGTGCCTTTTACTTTTCGTCACGCTTTTAATTAGTTGCCATTTTTTTTATTTAGATTTAGATTTAAATTTACCTGCCTTTTATTTTAATTGTTTTGCACTTTTAATATACTACAACGACACAACTATTTGTTCCACCAAAGAACAAATGAGTCGCATAGTTAACCAGGATCAATTCGATTAGACCAGAACAGCGAACTTTAATTTTTAACTGGGATTTTGCCCAATTATCATTGTAAGGAGGGCTTCTTTCTTTACACACTTTATCTTGACAATTCTTTTTCATTCTTCAAGCCCTTCAATGCTTACCAATATGTCAAAACTAGCACCTTGTTGTGATTGTTCCAGTGCTAACTTAAGTACGTGGTCGGCATTCAGCTACGTTCACAAACTTTCTCCATCTTTCCTAAAGACTACTATTTCTAGCTATGGAATGTCCTTGGGAAGATTCCTCTGGTTTTGGAAGAATCATTGGACATTACCTATCTTACCTTCCTTATGTCACCACAATCTTCATCGTCGTTTAATAAATGGGTTGTGGGTAAGTATAAATCATCATGAAATCCATTTTGATGTGCAAATCCATTTTGCTCCCCTTAACATATGCCACGATATTCAAAAACATTTCGCACATGTCGGGATGAGCTATCACGTTAAGTCAAACCATTTGTGATTAATCATTTCCCATATTAAATCACATTTTCTCCCCCATATTAAAAATATTAACCTAATCGATGTTTTTAATATCAATTGATTTAATAGCATTTAAAAAAAATTTGGGAAGAAAAATGCAAATCCAATTATCTTCATGATTTACACAAGCTCTCCCTCAAATTAATGAGGGTGTACTTGAAACGTAAATTAAATACCTTTTGAACACAAGTGTAAGGTATTTATCACGTGCCAAGATCATATATGATAATGTATTCACAAGATTAGCAATTTACGAGGTTGGACCTGAATGATGGAGAACATCATATGATACAATCACATGGTTCTTGTTCACGAATCTTGGTCGCCTCATCACGTCGGAAGTCATCTCTTGACACCATGTGTACGATTGATATCGTTTTCTTGACACCAGTTTGTCTTGACACCCGTGTTCTATCGAAAGAGCTGTAGTCGCCGTTTGAGTAGTCGCATCGTCGAGTATGTAGATATCAATTGTAAATTGCTACGGTTTGTGAAGATGATAACTTCATAAAAACAAGGTTTCTCTTGTTTTAACAAATAAATGCACTGATGCGTACATAAGTTCGTGTTAGATTGTGTTATAACATAAACACAATCCCTTACATGGTTATAAAGTAAACCATGCCCGAGAAAATTAATTTTCGTTCTTGAGTCAAAGCTTTCCGGTGAAATGCTTGACTTTAAAGTGAAAAACGGGTTACTATCTAAAATAATAGCAAGCCATTTAGAACATGTTTAAAAACATTTGCAATTCTGCTCGAACTTTATTTACAACCACGTGTCAATATTGAATGACATTTCTAGTATCGTAAATATTATCGATTCTAGAAGACAGGATCTTTTTATGAAAAACATTTTTGAACACACAATTTTGAAAGATTTAGAAAAACCTTTTGAGAAATTCTCGAAAAATTGTGTTCAATGTTTTGAAAAACAATTATTTGAGCTTAAGATGTTGAATATCTTACAAAAGGAGCTCAATTCCGAGAAGTTGTAAACTTCCCGTTGTGAAGATAAGTTTATCATCGGCCATAAACTTTCCTTTTAACTGAAGAACAAGTCCTAAGTTGACATTTACTTAGAAGTCGTTTTCATGAGCTTGAAAACTTTTGAATGTTTTATCAGAAAGCTCATGACCAAGAAAGATGAATTTCTCGTTATGAAGAAAAGTTCTCTTATTTAAAAGATACACTTTCCTTTCTGAGCTTTAAAACTTGGAATGTTTTAATACAAGAGCATGAACGAGAAAAAAGAATTTCCTGTTAAGAGGATAAGTTATCATTAAAGATAAACTTTCCTAAAATTAAAGTCCGAGTTACAGTCTTATATTTAACTATAAGTCATAGTGCATGAGCTTAAAAACTTCGAATGTTTTTAATATTAGCTCATACCCAAGAAAAAATAATTTCTCGTTGTAAGGATAAGTTTATCATCGGCGATAAACTTCCCTTTCTTTGTAGTCCGGGGCATAATCCGAAATGTGATTATACGCCATTTACACGAGCTTAAAATCTTTGAATAATTTCAAAGTTAGCTCATGTCCGAGAAAATTTAATTTCTCGTTAATGAGGATAAGTTTATCATCGGCGATAAACTTTCCTTTCTTCAAAGCGTGGGTTACAATATTTCATGTGACTGCAAGCCGTTTTGCATGAGCTTAAAAACTTAGAATGTTTTAATATAAGCTCATGCCCGAGAAAAATTAATTTCTCGTTGTGAGGATAAGTTTATCATCGACGATAAACTTTCCTTTCTCTGAAGATCGGGTCATCTTCTGATATTTAACGATGAGCCTTGTACACGATCTTAAAACCTTTGAATGGTTTTAGTGTAATCTCGTGTCCGAGAAAACTTAATTCCCGTTTTGAGGGTAAGTTATCGTTGACGAGATAAACTTCCCTTTCTTTGAAGTTTAGGTCATACACTGTGATTTGACTATGAGCCATGTACACAAGCTTAACTGCGAGTCCCCTGAGACACTTGTTTCTTAGATATCAGCTTCTTCAGCAACCAAACTATGAGAGTGTCCTTAGTTGTACGGTATACAAAGATTGGACCGATGTGTTCTTGTTGAACGTGGACTTTGGTACCTGCATTCTCATTAGGAGTTTGTATGCTTTGATAAGGGTTAGCGATATCTATTTTATAACCATGCGGGGGTTCACAGTTAACCTTGTTAGTGCAAGAGGGAAACAACCTTCCTGTAGGAACCCATTGAAGATTACCTGATTTGATAATCCTACCCGTGGGTTGTCACCTAAGATTAGATGTAGGCGACATGGTTTGCTGATGCACAGCGGAAGACTTAGCGGTAGAAAACCTATTTCCGTTAGGAATCCCTCTTTTAACACTTGAGTTCAGCTCCTTCAAAACTTTACTAACACAAGCCGCATGATTTGTTGTGAAGACACTTTTCATGCATACGGAACAAACAACGCGCTTGAGGTCCGATTCAGATCTAGAAATCCTAGGTCTAGCTTGTGTAATTTTCTTAGATGCATCTACATAGTGATTATTAGGCATGCTATTCGACCTATGTTGTGGCAAATTCTTAGAACTATACCTAGAATCACTAGTAGCAGTCTTGTTTGTAGGTTTTGCATAGGCTGGTTTTCTCACATTAGGCCTAGATAGTGGAGTGACTGGTCTAGAACTATGAATCATATCAACTTGGGAGGCAAACCGCGGTCTCGAGGATTTTGGTTGCTCGGATCAAAATGTAGTTGGTTGTCAAACGGACTGAATTTTAGGTGGTTTCCCCAAAATTGATGGTTTTTCAAGCTTAGTGTCCACACTAGTGCCCTTAATTTTCCTTAGCTCGTTTTTCAAAGAAGCTATAGCAAAAACCTTTTTCTGAACCTGAGCCTTTAATTCAGCATTTTTAGTAGTTAACAAGGTCATAGACTCAAGAGTTTTAGACCTCATCACTACGATAGTATTATTTAACTCATTACAACGCTGTTTTAAGGTCTCGTTTTCCTTTTATAAGATGTCATAGGATGCCAATTTAGATTCTAGCGAAGTAATTTGTTTCACAAAATTATCTTTTTCGACATCTTGAAAGTTTTGATTTAATTTTCGTTCAAGAAGAACGTTTGAACTTTCATGTTTTTCAAAATACTTTTCAAATTTATCCGTTTTCTTCGAAAATTCAATTTTGGCATCCTCAAAATCTTGAGATTGTTGAGCTATTATCGTTTCAAGCTCTTTAATCCTAGAAGCAGAATCGGTTAACGAAGCAGTCATAAAGCATTTATCATGATGTAATATAGCATTCTGAACAACCTCTCCACTATTATGACTCACATCGGATGAATCTGAAGTGGTAAAACTATCACCCTTTAGCATCCCATGTGTATCATAATTAGGTTCGGAATGTTCAACATGCGGCATTTCATCGCCATATACATCATAAACAACATTCCGTTGTACCGTGTTTGTAGGCTCTTCGTCATATACGGGTATGGTGTCAGCATAAGAAACATCCATAATATTCCCTGACGTGCTGCTCTCATCGTTAACCAAAGTGGTCTCCTTTGAGTCTTCCGTAAGACCATTTGTTTCCTCTGGCATCTGCATCAGATTTTCTTTCTTCCAAGTATCATAAGCAATTTGAAGTCGTGATCGTTCTTGAAACAGATGTGTAAGAGAAGTCACGTATTTGAACAAAGTACCACGGATGTCTTGAATCTCTTTATGCATGTCTTCAAGGAATGACTGACAGAGCACTAAATTTTCTTTCTTGGCAACATCGAATTGAAGAAAAAACGATAATTGTTTCAAAAGAACTTGAAGTGCAGATGCAGATTCAATATGATTAAAGTCTTCTTTGTCCAGTTGTTGTTGAAGAATATCAAAGTTTATCATAGAGCCTCCATGAAGAAAGGAGGATCAAGACCAAAGACTTATACAAAGGATGGTCCGTAGTCTAGCTTGGTAAGCTCGTAAAGATTACATTCAAATTGTCTAAATGAGACCTGACATTTTTGTCTTGCTGCTTCTTGCATCTTCTGCAATTCTCCCTCTCGATATGTCGAATTCAACAAATCTATTAAAGTTCGATGATAAACTAAAGTAAGGATTATTTGTTATGAAAGAAAGTAATTGTGTTTGTCGTTGTCGATTAGATTCCGTGAGTAGTGAAGAAAAATGATTAAATCCTCTAAATATGTGTTCTCAATAAACCAAAACTTCTACAAGGAAAAAATAAACACGAAAACACGTTTTTGAAAAATCTTGGAATACTTGTCACAGTATCGCAATGCCACAATTTAATCCATCGGAATACTCATCGCAGTACCCATCGGAATGTGATCGCAATACTCATCGCAATGTGATCGCAATACTTGATCGCAATGTGATCGCAATACCTGATCGGAATGTGATCGCAATGTTATCACAATATGTGATCGCAATGTGATCGCAATATGTGATCGCAATATGTGATCGCAATGCTTGATCGCAATATGTGATCGCAATGCTTGATCGCAATGTAGAAACCCTTAGGTTTTTACGATCGGAATATGTGAGCATAAGTACCACTTTTCTCGGACAAAACACAACCAAGTCGAGATTTTAATCCAACAAATGATCCAAACACCCAAAAATTTTGTGTTTCTAACCAAAGTAACAATACCAAATCACTACCACAAGTATGTAGATGATTTGTATCAAAATTAAACCATAAAAACATAAAAAAAATTGGTTCAAATGGTATAGATCAAAATAGACAAATCAATAATGAACAAACACAAGAACAACCAAATCAATAATGAACAAACACAAGAACAACCAAATCAACCATGGCTCTTGATACCATTTGTAGGTTCTTAATTTCTTAGGATTGTAGATGTGTTGTTATTGATCTAAAGAAGAGGGAGAGATGAAGAACTAGAGAGGAAAAGTTAGAGAGAGAAAGGAGAGAATGAGAGAAAGGAGAGAATGAGAGAAAGAAAGAATGACTTGTGAAATGTGTAATGAACAACTAACAACCAACCCATACTAACATGCTAGGAGGGGGTATATATAGCCCACCCTACATGTGGGCTTGATGGGCTATATTGTTTACATATTGGATCACGAGCCCAATCTATGTATATATAGTTGGAGTGACCGATCCTTTCTAAATACGTAAAAACGTATTTCCAACAGAATATATTAATTAAGGTATTGATTGAGACAAAGTGGAAAATTATATATTTTATATACATGGAAACGTTATAAAAACGACAAGGTCATGCCGAAATTTTCTAAAAATATATACGTTAATAAAAAAATAGTTAACGAATAACTACGTTATATAATAATTTTTGAAAAGTATTATTCTAGTTAATATGACATTTAACGTGTATAGATGGTAAATAAAGTTTTAAATGAGTTATATAATGTTTTCGAACGAGTATCGAATTATATAAAAATAACTTTGTATACACTATTATTTTCGAAGGATTATGTATTTAATCTAAGAAATACATTTTTGATTGTTTGTTCTAAATAGTAACTTATGACATGAATTATTTGCGTCATTTTCACATATAAAATATATATAGGATATATTGTATGATTTGTTTTATCATTTTATTTTATTTTATTTGGCCAAACACCAAGGTTTTATGAGTTGAATTTTATTAATTTATTTTGTGTCGAGTTGATGTAACTATCCATCGGAAAAACACCAAAACATAAACCTCACAAAACGATTGGAGCATAGTTGTTGGAATTAATTTCAACTTCGAGGTCACGAAAGGATATTGTTGACGCTATATGATTATTAGCTATTTATGACGTATTGCGACTACTGGAATCAAACCGTATAGATTATGTGATGCTGTGTTGGTAATTATGTGAAACATTATTGGGTTATGATATGTCATGTGGTGTTCATACTTACATTCTGCTATTGTCTGCATCTAAGGTAAGTCTATAGCCTCACTTTTTATTATCTTGTAAATGATTTTAAACCCATGAGGGGGAATACATGTTGTTTTATAAAGTGAACACAAGTTGTTTTTGGTATTTTTGAACCCTAATATGATGATAAATGCCTAAGTACCATTGTCGTATGAAGTCCCTGAAATTTATGAACTGTTAATTACCTTGCGAGGTAAACGCTAATACATATGATAGATCTATTTGGTTTGACAGCCTTATCCTAGGGTATGTATCCATAAGTGATCACCTGAAAGGGATATTATGTATAAGATGTCGCTGGTATATGACAATCTTACCTGTTTGATAGGTGTGTAAACACCCATCCTTTACAATAATAACCGAGCCAAAACGTGTATTTTATGTCTTTTAAGTCAGAATTATGCGTGGTTTGTGTTTTTGTTGTGATTTAGGACGAAATTGTGAAAATGGGAGGAAACACGGGCATTCACGGGCTTTTATTGAAGAAAAAGATGAAAGACGAAGTCAAGAAGTCAAGAGTGCAAAAAGAACGGAAGTCCAAGACCAATTCTGAAGATTTATCGAAGAAAAAGTCAAAAGACGGAAGTTTACTAAAAGCCGAAGAACTCAAGTCTTATTTATTGAAGAATTAAAAGACAAGTTCAAAGAAATCCCGAGCCAAAGGTCATTGAAGTCCAAGATTAAAGAAGATTAAAAGGCTTAAGGACTAATGGTGCAATTAACAAAAGATTAAAGGCTTAAGGACTTGATCATGCAATTAAGAAGAAAGGAAAGAGGGGAGGAAGCTTCCTAAGCATCCCTTAACCTCCCCTATATATAGTTTAGGATCTTAATCATTTCATTTTGTTGGCTAAGTGTGACAATTAGTCTTCCACCTTTTAATTACCTTGTCATTTAAATTCATGTCCATTTAAATACATTGTCTTGCACCTTAAATACATTTAATTTCAAGTAAGTTTTCTTTTAATTATTGTCAATCTTTACTTTTCTTGTCAATCTCCTATCTTCCTTTCTTGTTTGATCTTAATCTTTATGCGTTATTGTTCATGTTCATGTTTTTATGTTTTTATTGATTTGATTAAAGTGGGTTTTGATTATTGTGGTTATTATTGTTAGTTTTATTGTTTTGGTTTGATAGATTATCATTAGTTGATTATTTGTTATTAGTTTGATTTAATCTTGTGGTTGATTTTGATTAGTTTAGATTGGATTCGTGTTATTTTTTGTTCTTGCGTGTTCTTCGTTAGTTTTCATTTCCCAGGTATATTCCGGATTAAAGATTTGTTCAGAAAGTTCCGAACCAAGCAAAAGTTCTGAACCAAGCAAAAGTTCTGAACCAAGCAAAAGTTCTGAACCAAAGTTCTGAACCAAGCAAAATTTCTGAACCAAGCAAAAGTTCTGAACAAAGCAAAAGTTCTGAACCAATCAAAAGTTCTGAACCAAGCAAAAGTTCTGAACGAAACAAAATTTCTGAACCAAAGTTCCGAACCAAGCAAAAGTTCTGAACCAAGCAAAAGTTCTGAACCAAAGTTCCGAACCAAGCAAAAGTTCTGAACCAAGCAAAAGTTCTGAACCAAGAAAAAGTTCTGAACCAAGCAAAAGTTCTGAACCAAGAAAAAGTTCTGAACCAAAGTTCCGAACCAAGGAAGTTCCGAACCAAAGTTCCAAACCAAGGAAGTTCCGAACCAAGGAAGTTCCGAACTAAAGTTCCAAACCAAGCAAAGTTCCGAACGAAGGATTTATTCCGGGTAAGTGACATATTACGAATAGAGAATTTATTCCGGATCAAGGATTTTGGTAAATATTCCGAGTGAAAAGGAATCATTCCGAACGAAGGTGACATTCCGGATGAGTGATTATTCCGAACGAAGGATTATTCCGAATGAGCTGTTTTCAGGTTCTTTTTAATTTCAGTTTTTAAGTTTTTATTTTTAAGCTTTATTTTTCCCGCCTCATTTCTTAGTTGCACTTTAAGTTTAATTGCCTTAGATTTATTTTAGCCTTGCCTTAGTTTAAGTTTTAGTTGCGTTTTAAGTTGCCTTATATAGTTTTAAGTTTGCGTTATTTACTTTTAGTGCCTTTTAATTTTCGTCACGCTTTTAAATACTCGCCATTTGTTTTTAAAATAGAGTTAGATTTAAAATTAACGTCATTTAGTTTTAAGTTTTGCACTTTTTAATTACTACAGCGACACAACTATTTGTTCTACCAAAGAACGACCGAGTCACATAGTTAACCAGGATCAATTCGATTAGACACACATCAACGAATCTTTTTACCTTGCCAAAAGCCGTGTATCAAATGGCGCCGCTGCCGACTCTTTTCGTAAAGATTAACGGTTTCTGTGAAAGACGCGTTGCTTTTTGGGATCCGTTCACTTGTGAGCGTTATTTTTCTTGCATAAATTTCAAAAAACCATAGAAATTAAAAATTGATAAAAATCCATAAAAAATAAAAATTTCAAAAATACAAAAAGATTTCATTTTTATTGTGTATATATATTGTCTTTATGTTTGGTATTGTTTTCTTTTGCCTTTGTAGGTGTATGCGTACTAGATCTTCTACTTATCAAGAGCCCGAGACTCGAGAAGTTTTAAGTATGGCAGGTGTTAACAACAACAATAATCCACCGCACCTCAATAATAACAAGAATGTTCATCCACAACCCGATCTTCGGACAATGGAGGAGCTTTGTCAACCTACCATGTTTGGACGAGGAGGATCGATTACGCCGATGCAAATCACGGCTCCGGAGTTTTCGTTGAAGCACCACATGATTCAGCAAGTGCAAACAGATCCTTTTAGAGGAATGCCTGATGATGATGCCAACAAACACCTCGACAAGTTCATTACAATCACTCAAAGCATGAAGTTGCCCGGTGCCATAATGGATGTTCTTCGCCTACAACTCTTCCACTTACTTTATCACATCATGCCGAGAAATGGTTTGATCGTCTCTCGAAGAATTCAATTCGTACGTGGGACGACATGACTCAACGCTTTTTGTCGCGCTACTTTCCACCATCCATGGTCACGAGCCTTCGCAATCAAATCAGCGGTTTCATGCAAGAACCCGATGAATCTCTTTTTGATGCTTGGGAAAGATATAATGTCTTGATTGATCGTTGTCCAAACCACAACATGCTTCCAGTCACATTGATTGATACTTTCTACAACGGTTTGACCTTTCGAGATCGTGATACGATTAATGCAGCCGCTGGTGGCACATTCTTGAAACGGAGACCCGAGGAGTGTAGAGAGTTAATTGAGAACATGACTACTCACCACAAAAACTGGGATTCCTGCGCTTCTTCAAGGAATAACCCGAGAGTCAATGTTTCTTCTACCTCAGCAAGCCCTGATATGACCGAATTCACACGCATGATGACTGAAATGAACAAAAGTATCTTGCTTCTCGCTTCAAACCAACAACAACAACAAGTTAAAGCGGTAGCCAATCCTTGTGAGACATGCGGCGGTCCACACTCATACACTGATTGTCCTTCTACTCAAGGAAATCCGGAAAACGTGTATGCAACTTATGGTAATTATTCACCGGAAATTTACCAAGCTCGACCTCAAGGGGATAGAAATTTGCTGAGTTACCGGTCAAACAATTACCTTTCACCCGGTTTTTCTCCTCAAAACCAAAACCCCGCCAACAACTACTATAGAAGCAACCAAATCCCACCAAGGGCTTCTAATCCTTATCACCCACCCGCTCAACAAGCCCCACCCATTAACCCCGATGTTGAAGCCATCATGAGAACCCAAGGTGAGCAAATCAAGAATCTGTAGAGCCAAATTATCAATCTTAAAGGAGATATTACCAAGCAAGGAAATGAGATAAGATCCGAGCTTCGAGAAAATATCCAATCTTCCTTCAGCAATCAAACGAATGATTTGAAGAATATGCTTGCTAGTTTCTTGCCCACAGCTCAACCTTCTACTTCGAGTTCTCTACCTTTAAACACCGTCACCAATCCGCGAGTGAATGTGAGTGCTATTACTACCCGTAGTGGAGTTACCATCATAGGACCACCTATTCCTCCCCCATCATCTACACCTCCTCCACCCCCATTTATCCCTACTCCTCCTACACCTAGTATTAGTGCACCATTACCGTATCCGCCTCGTCATGACGATGTTCTTAGGAAGGACCCTTCAACATTTCAACCATTATCACCTTCACCACCCAAAACCAATATCCCATATCCTTCTCGCTTAGGCAAGACCAACGAGATAACTAAGAATGACTGTCAAGTGTCGAGCTATGTGAAGATGCTCTCTCAAATGAACATCAACATTAGCCTTGTTGAAGCACTTGTCCACATGCCGAAATTTGTGAAAGCATTCAAGGAATTGCTTAACAAGAAGGAGAAGTTGATTGAGCTCGCCAACACACGCTTAAATGAAACCTGTTCTGCAGTTATTCTTAAAGAACTTCCGGAAAAACTTGGAGATCCCGGTCGTTTTGTGTTGCCTTGCATCTTTAACAAAACAGAAGAATTTACTGCCCTTGCTGATCTCGGGGCCAGTATTAATCTTATGCCTTTGAGTGTTTGGAAAAAACTATCATTACCCGACCTTACTCCAACAAAGATGACTCTTGAACTTGCAAATCGCACTCTCGCTTACCCCGTTGGTATTGCCGAAGATGTGTTCATTAAAGTTGGCACATTTAATTTCCCGGTCGACTTTGTCGTTGTTGGTTATGAAATGGACCCTCGTATTCCTTTAATACTTGGTCGGCCATTCTTGAGAACCGGACGAGCTCTAGTTGTTGTTGCCGAAGGTGAGTTAATCTTAAGAGTCGGGAGTGATGCACAAGTTTTCAAAATGGGAAAGCTTACAAGCAAATCCTTTGGACGAGAATCAGTGAATATGATTAATGTGCTTGATGAATTTGTTGTCTACAACAATCCTCTATTCGATTCTTGCATTGATAATCCACTTTTTCAAGATAATGTGGATGATTCTCTCTCCAATTTGGAACCTTCACCCATTTATGATTCTCCACCGATCTTCGATGCTTATGATGATGATTCTAGCTCAGATTCGGATGATTATGATGACCTTACTTCTGAGTATCCCGATCTGCCCACATATGATGATTTTGATGAGGCTGATACTCTTTCAAGTGATTCTTCACATGATGAAGATCCTCCGCCATCACTTGATCCTACTTTGGATGATTACTCATTTGAGGAAGAATTCTCTACGTTTCTCAACACGTACTTCCCTCATGAGAGTGATGCTCCTCCTTTGGACTTTGAAGATTATCGTATTTGAAGAAAAATCTTTCAAAGGAGAAGAAACCGGTCGACACCAATATCCGCAACACATATGATTTAACACCTCTTTGTCCACCTTCTGAGGACGAGGTTGTGCATCTTCTTCGCGAATCTTCTTCACATTCTGCTGAGCCTGAGTGCTATTTTCCCTTAAAGGAAAAGGTGTTTGACCCCGGTATCGATATTCTGCAGCCATCTCAGTATCCTTCTGATGAAATAAAAGGAAATATCTTTGGAACTTATGGAAATCTGCTTGCACCACTTCACCCTTTCCTCTACCGTGCTCCATCTTTGCTTAAGGGAACCTTGCCTACTCTTCTTTGGCTTGCCTTGTTCGCCTTAAGCTTGTGCTATTTGATGAACGAAAACTATGTCTTTGATCCTGGTGGATATGTTTCATGCTTCTTCCTATGATGATCAAGGTCGAGTCAGGCTCATGACTCGGTAATCAAAAATCAAGCACTTCTTGGGAGGCAACCCATGTATCTATCTTTTTGCTTTCTTTATCCTAAGTGTAGGGGAGACCCGTTGGTGTTTGCTATTTCCTCTCCTCTCTTAATCAGGGATTCAAGCTCAATGATCCACTCTTGATGATTCTTGACGACCCGTGATTCCGTGTTCCATTTTCCCGGTTCTATCCTAAACTCTTTTCGATTCACTATTTTATATTTTCTCAATATTAAAATAGGAATCTCTTTAGTTGTCTCTTCCTTAGCGAGAATTAAACAAAGTGCACAATGTCCTAAGTGTAGGGGAGTTTACTCCCACATGCTTAAACATTGAGGACAATGTTTATGTTATGTGTAGGGGGGACTTCTATCGAAGTTAAGTGGCCTTTTCCTTGTATTTGTCCTCATTTTAACCGGAAAATCAATTTTTTCGACATTTTTCAAAATTTTTGATCTATTTTGGCCTATTAGTTTTTCCCTTCGTATAGTTATTTTCTTTCTTTGCTAGAATAAACTTTAATAAAGTGGTTTTAATATTCAAACGTTGTGAATCTTTTGACTCAACCCGAGTTTACTTATCTAAGTTACTCTAGCTAGTATCCTTAACGTGTTTAAATCAAGTTTTGCTAGGATTTTATATAAGGAGCTATAAAACGCGAAAGTCTTAACTCTCACGGGTTAAGAACAAGAACTTTTCGCAAGTTCCTATAATTGATCCTAGAGAGTCGTTTATCATGGGAACTTTAAAATACGATTTCTAAACTTGAAAAAAGTCTAAGAATTTGCAAGATCCTATAGGCGACTCGAAAACCCAAAACTTTGATTTAATAGGCTAAGCATCCACGAGTCTCATTCCTTGAGATTTTAAACTGTGGAGAACGAGAGATGATAGAGCCAATTATAAGTTCAGTATTCTTTCGTGAATTTATGTGGGTTAATTATGAGCCTATTCTCCCATCGCTTGCTAATAAATTTATCTGCAATAAATAAGGTTGTACGATTTGAAAAGTTACTTAGCTTCTAGCCCAAGATCGTTTAAAAGTTGCTCGGTATGGATTAGAGTTCATAGCCAAGGCATAACTTATTGAAGCGGGATGCGAAGATTGGCAAGTCCAAAAAGGTCCTAACAAGGCATGAGGGCTATATTTTGTTGCTAAAGATCCCAAGTGATGTGAAGAATCATTTATCAAAGATCAATATGAAGGATCGAGACACACGACGAAAAGCAAATACTCCCCAAAAGTCATGGAGATGTCTATCCAAAAAGGCCCTAACAAGGTATGAGGATAAATAAAGCCAAGTCCAAAAAGGAGGCGGATCGTTGTATATCAAAGTCCAAAATAAAGATTGGAGAAAAATGAAGAAGTCGTGGTCCAAGTATAAAGAATCTCTCAAAATTTCAAGTGAATAAATTCCAATTATGAAGAGAAGACCATTATTTCATGAACGTCTCTCAAGGTTTGAAGTATGAAGTCGCTGCCAAATATCGGTCCGAGAAAGGTCTGAAATCGCGAAGCGAGTTATGCCAAGATATGAACTTTATGAGGTCCCGAGAAGCAGTTTTAAAAGATTTTGTCCTTTAGCTAACTATTGATTAAATCGTTCACTTTATTTTCGGCCTAATAAACTATCGAAATAAGTCAACAATGCATCCTCATGATCATTCAAGACAACAATAAAATATAAGAGATACACCTAGGAATAAGGGAGTCTAAGTAAATAATTGGCCCATATGAGTTCGTGTTAGTCTGCTAACTTATAATAACAATAATCTCGTTTTTAAGCTTGGTTTGGAGAAAGTGAAAACTTGAGGATGATGATTATTCATGACATTTCCAAAACCCAAGGTATGCTTTTGATTTCTTTACTTTGAATGTTTATAATTTTCTATCTCTTTAATAAAGGCCAACGTGGAATGATTATGATGAAAAATGTAAACGTGCTTTGTAACTAATGCATTGCATGAGGACATTGCAATGGTCAAGTGTAGGGGATTTGATAGGTGTGTAAACACCCATCCTTTTTACCACTTAATTACAATAATAACCGAGCCAAAACGTGTATTTTATGTCTTTTATGTCAGAATTATGCGTGGTTTGTGTTTTTGTTGTGATTTAGGACAAAATTGTGAAAATGGGAGAAAACACGGGCATTCACGGGCTTTTATTGAAGAAAAAGATGAAAGACGAAGTCAAGAAGTCAAGAGTGCAAAAAGAACGGAAGTCCAAGACCAATTATGAAGATTTATCGAAGAAAAAGTCAAAAGACGGAAGTTTACTAAAAGCCGAAGAACTCAAGTCTTATTTATTGAAGAATTAAAAGACAAGTTCAAAGAAATCCCGAGCCAAAAGTCATTGAAGTCCAAGATTAAAGAAGATTAAAAGGCTTAAGGACTAATGGTGCAATTAACAAAAGATTAAAGGCTTAATGACTTGATCATGCAATTAAGAAGAAAGGAAAGAGGGGAGGAAGCTTCCTAAGCATCCCTTAACCTCCCCTATATATAGTTTAGGATCTTAATCATTTCATTTTGTTGGCTAAGTGTGACAATTAGTCTTCCACCTTTTAATTACCTTGTCACTTAATTTCATGTCCATTAAATACATTGTCTTGCACCTTAAATACATTTAATTTCAAGTAAGTTTTCTTTTAATTATTGTCAATCTTTACTTTTCTTGGCTATCTCCTATCTTCCTTTCTTGTTTGATCTTAATCTTTATGCGTTATTGTTCATGTTCATGTTTTTATGTTTTTATTGATTTGATTAAAGTGGGTTTTGATTATTGTGGTTATTATTGTTAGTTTTATTGTTTTGGTTTGATAGATTATCATTAGTTGATTATTTGTTATTAGTTTGATTTAATCTTGTGGTTGATTTTGATTAGTTTAGATTGGATTCGTGTTATTTTTTGTTCTTGCGTGTTCTTCGTTCGTGTTCATTTCCCAGGTATATTCCGGATTCAAAGATTTGTTCAGAAAGTTCCGAACCAAGCAAAAGTTCTGAACCAAGCAAAAGTTTTGAACCAAAGTTCCGAACCAAGCAAAAGTTCTGAACCAAGCAAAAGTTCTGAACCAAGAAAAAGTTCTGAACCAAGCAAAAGTTCTGAACCAAGCAAAAGTTCTGAACCAAGCAAAAGTTCTGAACCAAAGTTCCGAACCAAGCAAAAGTTCTGAACCAAGCAAAAGTTGTGAACCAAAGTTCCGAACCAAGCAAAAGTTCTGAACCAAGCAAAAGTTCTGAACCAAGCAAAAGTTCTGAACCAAAGTTCCGAACCAAGGAAGTTCCGAACCAAAGTTCCGAACCAAGGAAGTTCCGAACAAAGTTCCGAACCAAGCAAAGTTCCGAACGAAGGATTTATTCCGGGTAAGTGACATATTCCGAATAGAGAATTTATCCCGGATCAAGGATTTTGGTAAATATTCCGAGTGAAGAGGAATCATTCCGAACGAAGGTGACATTCCGGATGAGTGATTATTCCGAACGAAGGATTATTCTGAATGAGCTGTTTTCAGGTTCTTTTTAATTTCAGTTTTTAATTTTTTATTTTTAAGCTTTATTTTTCTCGCCTCATTCCTTAGTTGCACTTTAAGTTTAATTGCCTTAGATTTATTTTAGCCTTGCCTTAGTTTAAGTTTTAGTTGCGTTTTAAGTTGCCTTATATAGTTTTAAGTTTGTGTTATTTACTTTTAGAGCCTTTTAATTTTCGTCACGCTTTTAAATACTCGCCATTTATTTTAAAATAGAGTTAGATTTAAAATTAACGTCATTTAGTTTTAAGTTTTGCACTTTTTAATTACTACAACGACACAGCTATTTGTTCCACCAAAGAACGACTGAGTCACATAGTTAACCAGGATCAATTCGATTAGACACACATCAACGAATCTTTTTACCTGGCCAAAAGCCGTGTATCACTGTTGTAGGGGCGCCGTAAGTGATTCGGTTGACGTGTTGGTTAACGTTCAGTTGCATGAGCTTAAGGCATTTATCGATATTTTTTTGAGATGATTAAAATTATTGTGTTCCAATGATGATTTGCAAAACCTATAGACTTGCTCAACCATTGTGTTGATGATTTTAAGCATGTATATCAGGTAATCAAGATGGATAGCAGCGGAGCATGCGAGGAGGAAGTTGGTGCTTACTTGTCTAAATTTTATGTTATTTATTTTTTCATCCTTTGAAGTGAATATATGACTTTTAAGTCATTGATAAATGTATTGTGATTGGTAATGGTTTTTGGGACTAAACGCTACTCTGAATTATATATTGGGATGGGAAACTTTTTAGACAAGATTGTATAATATTTTAACATCTCTTTTGAGGTCGTTTTCTATGATTGTGTGCGATGTGCTATGAGTATCGCCCCAATGTGGTATTCCGCTGCGTGGGAATTTGGGGGTGCTGCGTGGTAAGTTATAGAGAACTAGTTCGATTTTGGAAAACCTAAACAATAACTTTAGGTGTGTTCTAAAAAGTTTTAAGCACGCAACTACTCCGCATGGCTCTGGTAAGGCTATTCTTGCATTACTTTATGATTGATTGTGATTATGTGAACCTATGTGTATGTAGGAATGGTAGTATGTATATGTATGAATATACAATGGTATTTAAAGGCATTACCTATGACGTTAGACCGGGTACTTACCGTTGGTTCTTCCACCCCGAACAACTCATCATTGGCAAAGAAGATGCTGCTAATAACTTCGCTAAACGCCACTATACAAGTATGTAACGTTAATTCTCTAAGGCGTTTTGTAGACAGTTGGGTACTTGTTTTAAATAGTTGCATTTTGATTGGCTTGATGTGTTTTGTTGGACAGTTGGGAAGGAGATTGTGGACTTGTGTATTGACAGGACAAGGAAGCTAATTAAAAATTGTACTAGGTTACAAGTTTTTTTGTGTTTCACGTTGTGGGTGGTTGGATCTGGGCTTGGGTTGTTGCTACTTGAGAGGTTGGGTATCAGTCGATTATGGATATAAATCAAAGCTTGGTTCAGTTTTTACCCATCCGCTCAGGTGTAGACATGTGTTGTTGAGCCTTACAACTCTGTGTAGTTGACTCATTCGCTCCTTGAGCATACTGATGTCACAGTACTTCTTGATAATGAAGCTATTTATGACATCTGCGGAAAGTCACTTGATATTGAAAGACCTACTTACACCAATCTCAACAGGCTTGTCTCTCAGGTATACAATGAAGTGAAATGAATATCAGAAAATGATATTGTTGTTTTGTGCTTGGTTACTAATTATTGTTTCTGGTTTTCACAGGTCATTTTGTCTCTAGCTACTTTGCTTTGTTTGACGATGCTTTAAACGTAGATGTCAGCGTTTCAGACCAATCTGGTGCCATATCCAAGGATTCATTTAATGCTTTCATCATATGCACTAGTGATTTCAGCTAAAAAGGCATACAATTAGCAGCTCTTAGTTGCTGAGATTACTAACAATGCTTTTGAACCAGCTTTTATGATGGTGAAATGTGACCCAAGGCATGGAAAATACATGGCTTGCTGTTTTACGTACCAAGGTGATGTGGTTCCAAAAGACGTGAATGCTGTAGTTAGTATCATCCATACCAAGAGGACTATTCAGTTTGTTGATTGGTGCCCAATTGGATTCAAGTGTAGTATCAATTACCAGCTGCCTACTGGTGATTTGGCTAAGGTTCAACGGCTTGTGTGTATAATCTCAAACTCGACTAATATTTCTGAAGTTTTATCACGGATTGATCACAGTTTGTTGATTGGTACCCTATTGGAATCAAGTGTGATATCAATTTACTTTGTTGATTTTGACATTTTTGGTCTATCTAATTCACTTTATAGAGTAGGGATCCAGTAAGAAGAAAAAATAAAATGAGAAGAATAAGAAGAAATACTGACCACAAATTCCACATAGGAAGGAGAATTTTAAGGGGAGATGCATCTGACTTTGTAGGTGCATCTGAAATGTGTGGCTGTGGTTTCTTCTCATTCTTCTCATTTTACTTAATCTTCTTATTTGATCCTAACTCTCACTTTATATATATTGGTTGTATTTATATTTCATTATTTTAGCGAGTTAAATTTGTAGTTAATGGAATTTATTAATAAATTTCAATTTTTTTAATAAAATAGTTTAAAAAAGACAGGTTTTTTGAAATAAAAACATGTCTTTTTACTCTACATAAAGACCGGTTAGATGCTTCTATAAAGACAGGTTGGACGAGACTGACAGGTTGGACGAGAACTAGTGGTCATTTCCAATGAAACATGTGTGTTTATTTTAATATGGAGACTGATTTTTATGATATGGAGACTGATTTTCATGGAGAGAACCAGTGTTGATTCTTTTAATAGAGATTGTTTGTATAACCGGTTTTCATATATCTCGATCATGAAGACACCCCTTTAGAGAGTCGTTCCAAAACCACTCTTCATAGACTATCTTGACCACTTTTTATGACATTTTTTGTAGTAGTGCCACCCCAAAGAAGTTGCACCTAATTCTTTCAAGATAATTAAGCACACACTTAGGAGCTAAAAAAGAAAGAAAAGTATGTAGCTAGAGACCCAAGAACCGAATACAAAAAGGTGAGTCGTCCACCGTAGAAAAGAGTTCTAGCTTTCCATAATGAAATTCTTTTATGAAAATTAACAAAAATGGACTTTCAACTGCAAGCTTTGCTTATGATATCATCCATTGGAAGACTAAGATACGGACACGGGAATGATGATGTTTGACAATTCAAAATTGATGCAGCAATGCTGGTTTCGTTATCGTTGACACCAACACCAGAAAGTCGTTTTTAGAAAAGTTGACTTTTAACCCTCATGCCAAGTTAAAACATCTCAAAATTCGAAATAGGTTTTTTTTATTTTGGAGAGATTAATTGGCCTATTGTGATATCATCATCCGCAAATTGCAAGTGATATGCCAGTTTTATTGTTACCGACTTTAACCCATCAAAAACACCCCCTAAGTCGGTTAATGGTAACATGAAGAGCTTCAACCACAATGATGAAAAAAGGTCGAAGGCCATGTTGGATCTTAAATTCACATAAGGTGGACCATTAACAAGGACCGAACCAAAAGCCGAGGTGAGACAACCACGAATCCATTTCCTACTCCGTTTATGATTAAAACCCATTTCTTCCTACGGTGATTAATAACTTTATTCCATTTATTTTATTCACTAGCTATCGAAACTTCATACCCAAAAGAAATTTAGTTAAATATTATTTCGATAACAATACGTTTCTCACATTTCATTATTTTTTATTGCGATAATGTATACAGTTATAAATTATCTACCATGATACTAAAAGAGAAAAATATCACATATTCTTGTTTTTTATTTGCAAAATTTAATTCCGCGTTCATTGATCCAAATGAAATTTGAAGTGATATTCTTAAAGAAAATTCCATGTGCGGTAGAGAATTTTTTATCTCTATTCTTGTACGGATTTAGTCTTCTCCTTTTGGGGAAATACACACAAGTTTTGTACTTTCAAATGATCCAAAAAATTTTCAAACAATCGCGTCGAAACATACTTTTTGTAGAAGTGGTTAAAGTAGTCATCGCCTCATGTGATAAAACAAGAGTGATCATTTTAGATAGTTGTCTAAACCCCACCATTTCCTAACATCATAGGTGGGAAACGATTTGGATATATACAATAAGGTGTTGTAGATTCTTCATTTCTATATCATAAATCCGACAACAAACCAAGTCCATATCGATTCCAAGAAGCTTGTACGCATTCAATACAATGGTTAAGACTAAACAAGTGAATCTATGTTCAATTTAGATCCAATTTTGTGATAATAAAATAAGTAAAAAAATCGTCAAGCTTTATCTACCCAAGGCTAATAACGCAAAAAATAAAACCTCATTCAAATAAAATGCATTTAA
Source organism: Glebionis coronaria (assembly GCA_025667525.1). Taxonomy (NCBI): domain Eukaryota; kingdom Viridiplantae; phylum Streptophyta; class Magnoliopsida; order Asterales; family Asteraceae; genus Glebionis; species Glebionis coronaria. Next base: position 467,474,568 of record CM046881.1, read on the forward strand.
CAATACGTCTTAGTTATGTGAATGCAAAGGTAACTGGGGAAACGAAATCTTAATACTCCGCAGATTCATTGTATCTTAATCTAATGATCGAGATGGTTTTATTCAGTTGGAAAGACTTGGTCATCTTCGTGACCTATCCCCCTCCTTCTAACTTCGCGCTCTTAACGTGTTCGCAATGTTAGCATTAGGTTATAAATCACCCATTGGCTCACGAACGCAGAAAATAACCCACATCTGCAAAAGATATTCACAGCAACAAAGTAGACTACACACATAACATACTCATGTCATATTCAACAATTAAAAATACAAATACTGCCTATATTGAAGTGTCATATATATCTTTAATAATATTGGCTCCCTTTTCAAAGTTGAAACAATACAGGGACCTATTTGAAACTTTTCCATCTATATGTATCAAAACATTACCTAACCCTAAAATTATGATTTGTTGTCTAACGGGTACCGCCATCAATTATAGAGATTCATTTTCCAATTCCCAAATTGCATCTTCCACCTAAAAAACCTGCTCAAATTTTAACAGTCTTTTCAAACACCAATCCTTTTGATCAAAAATCTAATCTACTAGGACAATACCCAAGATCATTTCTCCTCTAACAAAAGCTGTGAAGCATGCATCGTGAAGATCGAGCTATGTTGCACAAAATAATGGAATTCAGAAAAGAAGGGTGATATGGATAAGCTATACAACGATTTGCTGAATGTCAGGAGCTGAATGATGGTATAAAGTTTTTATTATCTACTTTGATTATAGATCTGTTTTTTGTTTTGGTATTAATGACTCATGATCTGCTATTTTAGGTATTATTAGTGACTGATGCTATTTATATTTTATAAGGTTAATTCGAGAAGTATGATGATTAGATCAGTCTAATTAATTTGATAACAGTCGCAAGGAAGGGTCAAGTAGAATTACCCATATGTAACACATACCTGCCTGATACACGTTGTATTATAATCCAAAAAGATATGGTATATGATGGATAGATGGTAGCATATATTAAATTATATTTTGAACTTCATAATGTATGACAAAAATGATAAAAGTAGGTTCTAATTTCTTACGGTTAATCAGTTGATTTATATCAGATAGGTACAAGGTTTTTATAGTATATGTTTGTGACTTCCTTAAGGACGTACATCAGAATAAAAAGCTGGCAACTTATTTCTCACTGTGGTTAAGCTGGCAACATATTCCGTTGTGATTGTAGGGGAAAATGTCAAGCGGGTGAAGGAAGGGCAACCCTGCCATATCGCTAATAAAGCTCAAACGAAGCTTACTAACTTTTGTTGTCCTTTAGCCATCAGCCATTCTTGAAGGAGGGAAGAAAAGGTAATATTGCTTTCAGTACAGTATCTATGAGCTAGGTTGAGTACGTCTTAGCAATCATTCGGTAATCATTAATATCAAAATCATACAATTAGGAATCTTACTTATTTTAACTTTTGTTGTTGATGTTCATCTCAACCTCACTGTAAGTATACATAAAAAACAATTAAGTTTGTCAACTAAGAAATATGAACAAAATAGCAACCCTATGGATTACGTGTCGTACCTTGATATATCGAATAAAGAATAATACTAGATTCTAAGGCTGTATGCGTTCACTTAATCTGTCTATGTATAGCATATACAGATTTCGTACATAATTCATCATCTTTATCTTATTCATTAAGCATGTCACCCTGGAATACCCATCGATCTGTTTGCATCTTTGATAAAGTAAAAAGATTCAAATAACATGGAAGACTACATTCCTGAAACCCAAACATTTCCCTTAGCCATTTGAGAGATCCAATTAATATGATTTCAGCTGGTGCTGATCAGTAGAGGGTGGGTGGCCAGTTTAAGTAACATGTGTTCATGATGGCTGATGCCTAACTCTTCATTTAAAAGTTCATACCACCAGTAGGATTCTTCATAAACTCCTAATTCAACGTCGTGATTCATCAAACCATTGTATAACTAGTCTGAATTACACTTCTTTTTGAATCCATTATTAGTCATTTTTCTGAGCATTGTTACTCGTTAATTGAGCCTGTTTCTAGACTCTTTCTCTTAGCCAGATAATGTGCTAATCTGGATACCAACTCTTCCTTATGCTATGCAGGTATAAACTTTTAAATTTTACTTTGATCATTCCAAATAATTGCATCAAATGTTCTTTTGAAGTTGTTCAAAAATAATACGTTACAAAGTATTATCACTTTATCCAACATAAGGCACCATAAGAAACTAACTTTAGTTAAGGAGCAACCAAAAGTCCGAAATGTAAAGGTTCTCCAACTGTGTGATCTAAGACAGCTCAGACCTGTACGAATCAAACCGAACCAAATTTGTTGCTGAACCGAAGTAAATATTTTGTTTATGTTTTAATTTGGCAATCTAAACCAAAAATCGAATCCATATAAATACATATATTTTTATATATTTATATACATAGAAAAAACACATTAAATTTGAATCTAGCATCAAAAACACCTTTTGAACCTTATTTTTTTGTTTAAAACGATATAATAAAAAAATTAATTCAAGCTATTTGAGTCAACCAAAAACCGAACCAAATTTGAATTCGGTTTTCGGTTGAGTTAAGTACAATAGCCGAATAATTCAAATTACTCGATTACCTAAAACCAATGAACACCCCTCCTCTCATCAAATTAAAAATTATGGTGAGGATCTCCCATTCTCCACTTTGTGGAGAAACAACAAACACCAAAAACCGTAACAACCTTATATATTCGGCAATATAATTAGTATATATTTCCTTGAATAAGAATGTTCAAATAATGGTTAGCCTAAAAGAATAAAAATTGAAGGTTAATTAACTGACTGCACATTACATTCTATAAGAAGAAAAAACAACAAATATGGTGTGTGTTAATCTTCGTGTGTTGTCTTGTACTTGTATTTGCTATGGTTATGTACTAATCTAAAGAATATTTCGAAAATTTGGTGCTGTACACAAACAGGGGACTTAACTTCATCATCCTCATTTTGCTCGAATTTGTAATCATACGTGTCACCATAAGTTCGAGAAACGAAACATTATTCAAAGCCACTGTATTTATTCAATAAGCATAGTTTTACATGGTAGGAGCGTAGGAGGGGTTTTTGTAATTAAATATTAAAATTTTGACCAATAACTAGTGCTTTATATTGCGGGTCGATTTTTTTTTATATCTAGGAAAATACCCCTCCTTATTAACCTTAAAGCCAGTGTTCCAAACATCCTACATGTCTATTTGTTGCAAAATCGCTCTTCTAGTTGACACATAGCACCTTTTTTAATTTTTAAACAAGGCGGAGCATGTTAAAAGTCTTACGTTAACTCATCGCCAGCAGCGACATCTGTTTTAGCTATGAGGACTATACGGCTTTTGTTTTCACCCAAACTCAAAATGCTAGCATAGCAATTAGGCATGCACTGCAAAAGAAGTAACGACACATATAAGATTATTTTCTAGGGAAATAAAAGAAAATACTAATTCATTATGAAGCAAAAATCTTATCGAATGGTTGATTAAGCGTGGCATATTACCCTTATTTGTTGCATCGATTACAATATCCTCGCTTATCTTAAAGAGCTGCATGATAATATTAGTTAGTCACCCTCAAAAATTACAAAAATTAGATTGACTGCACTAATGGGTACACTAATTTCAAAATCAGAAGTAATGAGAAAATTATCGACTCACATAGCAATCTTTCCCTTGAGACCTATATTCCATCTCCCTTAAATCTGAAACACTGCGCGTCACCTACTCGCCACGGTATTCAAGAACCTACAGACACGCGTATCCGACCAAGCATGATTAAACAATATATTGTTAGATATAAAAAATACTCGCAATAGGCAGTTTTATAATGAATAAATTACCATTTCTTCTTCTTGAATAATGTTCCTGCGTGCAAAGAGACCCCATCCATGTATTGCACATTTACCAAAACAGACATGGTTCTTTTCCATCCTCTGGATTTAAACGAATTAATAAGAACTTGACATAAATGCACATATACAGTAAACAAGGGAATGTATACCTGTAAACAATTGAGTTGCTCCTTAAAAGTAGAACAATTTTCAAATCCCGACCTTCCTGCAAAGATGAATTAATTAAGACTAATTAGTAGATCGAGTATATATACTAAAAGAAACAAGATGTGTTGGATCATGAGATTATGTTATGAGGGATTAAGGAGTATATAACATCTACTTGATGCTGGATCGGGCCCATCACTCCATGAAATATGGCCTCTTTTAAATCATACTGAAAAGATTAAAAAAATGAACAAATGAGAACGCAAACAAATAGGAAATTAAATAAAGTTAGTCTCTCTTTTGCTCATTTGCGTCATGAGGTCCTTACTAATGTAATATTGAAAAATTTGTCTACCTTGGTAGTTGATCTTTTATAGATGCCACACCTAGCAGCAGAGAGTATCTCAAACTCCGTGTTTTCTTCTGTTGATGAAACAGATTGTTCAACATTTGTACGCAACATGAGTCTTGAACCGCTAAAACTGTTGCTGATTATGCCTTTCGCGCAATCTCTTTGTAAAAAAAACCCCAGCGAGACTCCTGATGACAATACCATATCTTTTGGCATTCAAGATCAAAATCAAGAGAATGATCTGATATTATTTGTTTCTTAGATTATGTCAAATCATTCTCTTGATTTTGATCCAGAATGCTAGATGATACTCGTATTGTCATCAAGAGTCCCGCTGGGGTAATTTTTTCAAAGAGATTGCACGAAAGGCAGAATGAGCAATACATTTATAGCGGTTCAAGACTCATGCAGCATACAAATGTTGAACAATCTGTTTCATCAACAGAAGAAAACACGGAGTTTGAGACACTCTGCGCTGCTAGGTGTCGCATCTATAAAAGATCAACTACCAAGGTAGACAAATTTTTCAATATTACATTAGTAAGGACCTGATGGCGCAAACGAGCAAAAGAGAGACTAACTTAATTTAACTTCTTATTTGTTTGCGTTCTCATTTGTTCATTTTTTAATCATTTCAGTATGATTTAAAAGAGGCCATATTTCTTCGAGTGATGGGCCCGATCCAGCATCAAGTAGATGTTATAGATTCCTTAATCCTCATAACGTAACCTCATGAACCAACACATCTTGTTTTTTTTAGTATATATACTCGATCTATTTATTAATCCTAATTAACTCATCTTTGCATGAAGGTCGGGATTTGAAAAATTGTTCTACTTTATTGAGTGACTCAATTGTTTACAGGTATACATTCCCTTGTTTATTGTATATGTGCATTTTAATCTGTTTAAATCCAGAGGATGGAAAAGAACTGTGTCTGTTTTGGTAAATAAGCAATACATGGATGGGGTCTCTTTGCATGAAGGAAGATTCAAGAAGAAGAAATGGTAATTTATTCATTATAAAACTATATATTGCGAGTATTTTTTATATATGTCAATATATTATTTAATCATTCTTGGTCGGATATGCGTGTCTGTAGCTTCTTGAATATCGTGGCAAGCAGGGAAGACGCAGTGTTGCAGATTTAAGGGAGATGGAATATAGGTCTCAAGGGAACGATTGCTATGTGAGGTGATAATTTTCTCGTAACTTCTGATTATGAAATTAGTGTACCCATTAGTGCAATCAATCTAATTTTTTATGGTGACTAACTGATGTTGTCATTCAACTCTTTATGATAAGCGTGGATATTGTAAACGATGCGACAAATAAGAGTAATATGGAACGCTTAATTAACCATTCGTTAAGGTTTTTGCTTCATAATGAATTAGTATTTTATTTTTTTCCCTAGAAAATAATCTTATATGTGTTGTTACTTCCTTTGCAGTGCATGCCTAATTGCTATGCCAGGATTTTGAGTATGGGTGAAACCGAAAGCCGTATAGTCCTCATAGCTAAATAGATGTCGTTATTGGCGGTGAATTAACGTAAGACTTTTAACATGCTCGGCCTTGTTTAAAAATTAAAAAATGTGCTATGTGTAAACTAGAAGAGCGATTTTGCAACAAATAGACATGTAGGATGTTTGGAACACTGACTTATAAGGTTAATAAGGAGGGGTATTTTCCTAGAGAGGAAAAAAATAGACTCGCGATATAAAGCACAACTTTGTGGTCAAAATTTTCATATGAAACTGTAAAAACCCCTCCTAGGTTCCTACCATGGAAAACTGTGCTGATTGTATAAATACAGTTGCTTTGAATAATGTTTTGTTTCTGGAACTAATGTTTTGTATAAATAGACTCGCAATATGAAGTCCCCTGTTTGTGTAGAGCTCCAAATTGTCGAAATTTTCTATAGATTAGTACATAACCAAAGCACATACAAGTCCAAGATCACAACAAAGATTAACGCAAGCCGTAATAGTTGTTTTTAAATTCTATAAGAAGAAAAAACAGCAAGTATGGTGTGTGTTAATCTTCGTTGTGGTCTTTTACTTGTATGTGCTTTGGTTATGTACTAACCTATATAAAATTTCGAAAATTTGGTTCTTTACACAAACAGGGGACTTGAACTTCATCATCCTCATTTTGCTCGAATTTGTATTCATACGTGTCACTATCAGTTCCAGAACAAAACATTATTCAAAGCCACTGTATTTATTCAATAAGCATAGTTTTACATGGAAGGAGCCTAGGAGGGGTTTTTGTAGTTACATATTAAAATTTTGACCAAAAACTAGTGCTTTATATTATGGGCCTATTTTTTTAACTCTAGGAAAATACCCCTCCTTATTAACCTTAAATTCAGTGTTCCAAACATCCTACATGTCTATTTGTTGCAAAATCGCTCTTCTAGTTGACACATAGCACCTTTTTTAGTTTTTAAACAAGGCTGAGCATGTTAAAAGTCTTACGTTAACTCATCGCCAGTAGCGACATCTGTTCTAGCTATGAGGAATATACGGCTTTCGTTTTCACCCATACTCAAAATGCTAGCATAGCAATTAGGCATGCACTGCAAAGGAAGTAACGACACATATAAGATTATTTTCTAGGGAAATAAAAGAAAATACTAATTCATTATGAAGCAAAAATCTTACCGAATGGTTGATTAAGCGTGCTATATTACTCTTATTTGTCGCATCGATTACAATATCCTGGCTTATCTTAAAGAGCTACATGATAATATTAGTTAGTCACCCTCAAAAATTAGATTGACTGCACTAATGGGTACACAAATTTCAAGATCAGAAGTAATGAGAAAATTATCGACTCACATAGAAATCTTTCCCTTGAGACCTATATTCCATCTCCCTTAAATCTGAAACATTGCATCTCACCTACCGGCCACGATATTCAAGAACCTAAAGACACGCATATCGGACCAAGAATGATTAAACAATATATTGTTAGATATAAAAAATACTCGCAATAGACAGTTTTATAATGAATAAATTACCATTTCTTCTTCTTCAATGTTCGTGCGTGCAAAGAGACCCCATCCATGTATTGCATATTTACCAAAACAGACACGGTTCTTTTCCATCCTATGGATTTAATTAGATTAATAAGAACTTGACATAAATGCACATATATAGTAAACAAGGGAATGTATACTTGTAAACAATTGAGTCGCTCCTTAAAAGTAGAACAACTTTTCAAATCCCGACCTACATGCAAAGATGAATTAATTAAGACTAATTAGTAGATCGAGTATATATACTAAAAGAAACAAGATGTGTTGGATCATGAGATTACGTTATGAGGGATTAAGGAATCTATAACATCTACTTGATGCTGGATCGGGCCCATCACTCCATGAAATATGGCCTCTTTTAAATCATACTGAAAAGATTAAAAAATGAACAAATGAGAACGCAAACAAATAGGAAATTAAATAAAGTAAGTGTCTCTTTTGCTCGTTTGCGCCATGGGGTCCTTATTAATGTAATATTGAAAATTTTGTCTACCATGGTAGTTGATCTTTTATAGATGCCACATCTAGCAGTGAGTATCTCAAACTCCGTGTTTTCTTCTGTTGATGAAATAGATTGTTCAACATTTGTACGCTGCATGAGTCTTGAACCGCTAAAGCTGTATTGCTGATTATGCCTTTCGCGCAATCTCTTTGCAAAAAATACCCCAGCGGGACTCCCGATGACAATACCATATCTTCTGGCATTCTAGGTCAAAATCAAGAGAATGATTTGATATTATTTGTTGTTAGATTATGTCAAATCATTCTCTTGATTTTGATCCAGAATGCAGAATATACTCGTATTGTTATCAGGAGTCCTGTTGGGGTAATTTTTGCAAAGAGATTGCATGAAAGGCAGAATAAGCAATATAGGTATAGCGGTTCAAGACTCATGCAACGTAAAAATGTTGAACAATTTGTTTTATCAACAGAAGAAAAAACAGAGTTTGAGACACTCTGTGCTGCTAGGTGTCGCATCTATAAAAGATCAACTACCAAGGTAGACAAACTTTTCAATATTACATTAGTAAGGACCTGATGGCATAAACGAGCAAAAGAGAGACTAATTTTATTTAATTTCCTATTTGTTTGCGTTCTCATTTGTTCATTTTTTAATATTTTTAGAATGATTTAAAAGAGGCCATATTTCTTCGAGTGATGGGCTCGATCCAGCATCAAGTAGATGTTATAGATTCCTGAATCCTCATAACGTAATCTCATGAACCAACACATCTTGTTTCTTTTAGTATATATACTCGATCTATTTATTAATCTTAATTAACTGATCTTTGCAGGAAGTTCAGGATTTGAAAAATTGTTCTACTTTTAAGGAGTGACCTAATTGTTTACAGGTATACATTCCCTTGTTTATTATATATGTGCATTTATGTCAAGTTCTTATTAATCTATTTAAATCCAAATGATGGAAAAGAACCGTGTCTGTTTTGGTAAATAAGCAATACATGGATGGGGTCTCTTTGCACGGAGGAAGATTCAAGAAGAAGAAATGGGATCAAGGCAACGAACGAGGCATTATTACCCGTCGGAAAAATTCCATTATCAAAGAAACACTCAACAGCCGAACAAAAATCAGGACCAATGAAGCTCCAATATCGTCTAAAGAATTCAAATGTGTATCCATCTTGACCTTGAGACTTATTCTCTCCACAACTCCAAACTACACTTTTGATCTCATCCCGAGAAATACATCGATCCATATCCTTGACTTGAACATCAGACAACTTCTTAGGAAACACAAAATTCAATTTAAACCGGACAGGATCTGGTTGTTTAAACCTAACATCGAATTGGTTTTTAAACATGTTTTTAAGCAACTTTGGATCGGTACACCAATCACCATCTACTAAAATTGCACGAATAGCTAGCTGCGATCTCTTCTTATTGATAATACCATGAAAGTATTTAGAGTTTTTGTCCCCCTCTATGTCCCATTTAATCTTTGACTTTTGCTTATTATCATAAGACTCCAATCGTTTGAAGTCACACAATTGCCTTGTTAAATCCAATCTCTTAAGGAGCAAATCGTCAATAACACCGCCACTATGAATAATTCTATCGATCTCGATGAGGTCTTCCTTAACTAATTTGACAGCCCTGGAAAGAATCAGATTCTTATCTTTGATCCACCGACAAATAGTAATTTGTAACGCTTGAAGTTTCTTCTTGAAACGAATAAGACTATTCCCATCATTATGAGAAAAAGAACACCAAGCTTGCTCCACCATTAAATCAAACCCGTCCCTCGGAAACCAAGAATGATAAACCCGAAAAAGCGACATACCAAAATCAGTAACCACTTCATAAAGTAATATTGGGCGATCAGAAAGATGTTTATTAAGGCAACTCGTTGTTATAGAAGGGAACAACGAAATAATACCTTCCGAAACTAAAAAACGATCTAGTTTGCTTATCTTATTACTAGAAGGATGAGACCACGTGAAAGCATACCCTTCCAACTTGATATCCACAAGACCTGAAGACTCAATGAATTGATTAAAAACCCTTACACTCATGTGATTAAAACGCGAGCCAAGTCTTTCATCCGTAGAGCGAACCGCATTAAAATCACCCAAGTTTATCATCACTCCATTCAACTGATTAACTAAAATGCTAATATAGTCCCATAACACCCGTTTATCCGCTGAAGACTGGGGAGCGTAAACAACTATAATAAGCATTCTTGAATTATTAGAACACCAAGTACCACGTAAATGGCGAAAAAATTATCAAAAATGGTAACAAACTCCTTCTTAAACACACTTGCCCCCCAAATACATAGAATGCCACCTGAATTACCTACAGAATCACTAGAAGAAAATTGATAAATAGAGTTACCTCATATGTATTTAACCTCCATATCGGATATACCATCCCACTTAGTCTCTTGGACAGCAAGAAAATTAACTTTATACATATTATTTAACTCCTGTAACCACTCCTTTTTGGCCTTACTTCCAAGACCTTGAACATTCAAAGACAGAATATTCATTTAGGAAACATACTATCTTCTTGATTCCCAATGATGCTCTCCAAATCTTTTAGGCACCCATTAATTTCGTACCCTATTGGTTGACCAACCCGAACCATACCATCCACGATATCTAAAAACGGACCTCCCTTAGCAAAATTAAGAGAAGAAGTACCACCAGGTACTACATTACCACTCTCACAAGCAGGCGCTTCTTGATTGATCAACACCTTTTGATCTACTGACATCGGAATCTCCTTATCACCAGCCAAATGGATGGACTCTCCATTAGCTTCTTTATCAGCAGCCAAATGGATAGACTCTCCATTAGCTTCCTCCTGTGGGGTTCCTCCTATGTATAACCAGGAGGATGAGACAAAGAAGGATCCGATTCCAAATTAACGTGCTTAAGATTATTTTTCAACGCCTCATATACATCGAATGGATCTTCTGAAATAGGTTGATCTTCCTTGCCACTACTCTGACAAACACTTTTAATAAGAGAACCAATTTTGTCTTCGAAATCGTATCTGGTATCCCTTCCTCATCACTATCAAACTGATTACCATTAACTTGACCAGACCCAGCTGTCTGATGGACAAAATTATCAGATCCCTCATTATCCGAGATGTACTCCGTTCCACGATATTCAACAAATGTCGGGGACCGTACAAATAATTCCTTAGCACGAACCATAAATACCTTACCTTTGTAAACAACTTTGAACTTCTCCAAAATATTATCGTCACGATTAGTTTTAATGAAAAATCATTTACGTGCAAAATAAGAAGACAAACATTCTTCAATATCCATGACCTCCCCCTACTTCTTGCCTATTTTAATAAAAGTCTCCTGATACCTAACATTAAAAGGAACACCTTCTATGTCAACCCACACTACCCGTTCCTCACTAACAAAATCATGAACAACAAGCTGTAAAATTTGGAACCAGGAATTAACACCGGTGTGGAGTAACAAGCTTTGTTGCCTGGAGGCACTGCCCAATTCAATTAAAACCCACATACCACCGAGGTATGACAATCTAACATCAGGAAAACCTTCTTTATAAAGTATGGTATACAAATTGGGGATAGAAGTAATATCCTTGACCATACCCATAACCTGTCGAGAAAGGTTAGTTTGATTGACACATGATTCATCGGTAACCAAAGACGGCTGGTTAGGTACGTTAGGACTGCCTCTGACCACATTGGTAAAAGATCCAACCTCAGAAAACCTCGCAGATGGGGGAACACCAATATTTCTTGGTAAACCTGTAGGTCTAGTTTTAGAATTCGACCGCTCAAATCTAACAACATTAGCGTGTAGATGAAACTGATCCATCTACAAAGTCTATAAATTGCCAACCAACCTATCCAGATCCCCTACCTTAATAAACCTGACAAAAGCAAAACGCTTTCCAGCTTCTGATAGCTGGTGGGAATGTACACATCCACAACCTTACCGTATGTCTCACACAACTTCCATAGATCCTTAGAACTAAGATGATCAGGAAAATTAGTAACAAAAACCGATTTATCTAGTCTCCTAACCTGATATTCCTTTGATTGATACGAAGACATAGTGACAAACTTGACACAGAAATACCAAGAAGCAGATAAGAAAAGAAACGAAAGTAATTTTGTATTGAAGGGAGATCCAGACGAAATAGAAAAAGGGATCTGGAATGAAAGTAACACGTATTCTCTCATTCTATTTCTTATCTATAAATTAAATTTCCCATTAAAATAATCGGGTATTCTTGAAATTCCATATTTTAACAGTTACGTCATTTGAAAGTTACACGTAAAACACAAAAAATAACCTATCAATAAAAAATAAAAACGTCGGCATTCGGAGAATATTTATATTTCCATAAATAAACGAGGTCTTATAATTTAATAAACGTTAACGCGCTATATAAACGAATGACGCTTAAAGGTTTATTGTAACTTTTACGAAGAATACACGTAAATCAAAAATTTAAAACATGTCATAACGAGGATGTGTATGGTCTATGTCGGACCTCCACATTGCCGGTAAATAATAAAAGACACGTACTCGATAGGCTAAAGGCATAACCTTGTCCGAATTCAATTTTTTTTATAAAAACAAACATGATAAATAAAATATGGGTTATAAATATTAGTCTGAATATTATAAATACAATGTCTAACCCTTTAGGAAGCGAGGTCCTGGCGCTTAATTCGTCTCAATAGTCTTTGGTTAAATGGCGAAGAGATGGGAATATTGGTTTATTAAGTTCGCTATAGATGCCACTTTCGGATTGAGTCGTAAAGGTAAATCATAAACTAAAAGAAGTTCAAATAGTAATTTGTACAAGATAATAACGATACGAGTTGGAATAGCGATAGACAATGGATGAATAGTACAATCGGATTACGAGTTGAAAACAAAATAATTTGTGCGAATGACACATGCTTAGATAGTCATCTAAACCCCACCATTTCTTAACACCATAGGTCGGAAATGGTTGAGATATCTAAAATAAGGTGTAGTAGATCCTTATTGCTTTATCATAAATCCAAAAAAAATCAAGTCCATATCGATTCCATGAAGCTTGTACGCCTTCAATACAATGGTCAAAACTATAACGAGTGAATCCATGATCAATCAAGCCAATTTTCTTATAACAACTAGAAGTAAAAAATCACCACGCTTTATTCACTCAACCCGAGTAACGGGAAAAATAAAACCTCATTCTTATCAAAACACATTTAACAATATATCATAGTTATACGAATGCAAATGTAATCATGGGGAAACCAAATCTAAATATTCCTCCACGATTCATTGGATCTTAACCGAATGATCCAGATGGTTTTATGCACTTGGAAAAACTTGGTCATCTTTGTGACCTATCCGCCGCCTTCAAACTTCACTCTTAGCGTGTTCGCAATGATAGCATTAGGTATATACATATTTCTTGGCAAGATCTCTGGATAAATCACCCATTGGCTAACGAACTGGACTATACACACCAAACAATCCGCATAATGAATACTCATGTCATATTCAAGAGGGGCGAATTAGAAAATATTGAAATGCCATATCTTTATGAATATTGGCTACCTTTCAGAAGTTGAAACAATACAGGGACCTATTTGAAACGTTTCCATCTATATGTATCAAAACATTACCTAACCCTAAAATTACGTGTTTGTTGTCTAAGAGGTACCGCCTCACTTTTAGAGATTCATTTCCCAATTCCCAAATCGCATCTTCCACCTAAAAAACCTGCTAAAATTTTAACAAAATCTTTTCAAACACTAAATCATTTTGATCAAAAAGCTGATCCACTAGGACGGTACCCAAGATGGTTTCTCCTATAACAAAAGATGTGAAGCATGCATCGTGAAGATCGAGCTATGTTGCACACAATAACGGGATTCAGAAAAGAAGGGTAATATGGATAAGCCAAACAACGATCTGCTGAATGTCAGGACGCTGAATGATGGTATAAATTTCTTATTATCTATATTAATTATAGATCTGTTATTCTTTTGGTATTAATGAGTCATGATCTGCTATTTTTGGTATTATTAGTGACTGATGTTATTTTAATTTTATAAGATTAATTCGAGATTATACGTTTGTGACTTTCTTAAGGACTTACATCATACTGTAATAAAAAGCTGTCAACATTCCCCCGTGATAGTAGGGGAAAATGTCAAGCGGGTGAAGAAAGGGCAAACCAGCCATATTGCTAATAAAGCATAAACGGAGCCTACTCCCAAATCGTTTTTTGATGTGTGATGCAATCAATATATTTGAGGAAACGTTACAATAATCTGTGTGTACGTCTTTTTGTGTGTGTGTGTACGTCTTAGCAATCATTCGGTATTCATTAATATCAAAATCATACAACTAGGGATCTTACTTATTTTAACTTTTGTTCTTGATGTCCATCTCAACCTCACATAAAGTAAACATACAAAACAGTTAAGTTTGTCAAATAAGAAATATAACAAAATAGCAACCCTACGGATTATGTGTCGTACGTCCATATATCATATAAAGAATAATACTAGATTCTATGGCTGTGTCGTACCTCGATATAGCGTATAAAGAATAATACTAGATTCTATGGCTGTATGCTTTCAACGAATCTGTCTATGTATATCATATACAGATTTCCTACATAATTCATCATCTTTATCTAATTCATCAGGCATGTCACCTTGGACTACCCATCGATCTGTTTGCATCTTTTATAAAGTAGTAAAGATTCAAATAACAAGGAAGACTGCATGCTTAAAAAGATTTCTGCTGGTGCTGATGTTCAACAAAGGGTGGCCAGTTAATTAAGTAACACTTGTTCATGATGGCTGCTGTCTAAATCCGCATTTAAAAATTCATACCATCATAAGGATTCTTCATAAATACATAATTCAACCTCCCGACTCATCAAATCATATAACTAGTCTGAATTAGACACATTTCCATTATTCGTTTTTTTTTTTTTCTGTGCATTGTTACTTGTTGAGCCCATTTCTAGACGCTTTCTCTTAACCAAAGAATGTACTATGACTACCAATACCTCGCGGATTGATCTATATTGTCACACTAACCGAAAGGAAAAATCATAGGGCTCGAAAAGATTTCTAAAGGATTTAATGTACAAGTCATGCCGTTATTTGAATAAGTATTCAATGCTACTCATACCGGGAAGAGTATCTCAGCGTCGTGTGCTACCAATTAAATGTTGGGATATATTCTTGTCTTTGATGCATAATCAAGAAGGAAAACAAATACTGATTCAAGGTACATCACTACTACAAATCAGATCTTTAGTCGGAAATCTGTTGGTATAAGTGATTTCCGATGACTTATGAATGATTTCATCTGTCACTTATTTCCTAGTCGGTAATGAGTATATGTTGGAATTCTCTTGAAAATAGAGAAACAAAAGTATTTGTTGAAATTTTGTAGGTGAACTTGATGTCGGAATTCCCTTGGAAGAAATTCGGTCACAAGTTCTCCGTACTAGCTTTGTCAGAATTCAGTCGGTTAACTGACGGGAAAACCGAACCGGACCAGACAATTTCGGTCCGGTCCTCGGTCCGGGTTTTGGACTTATTCGGTCCCCAATCCTAACAAAATCCTGTCGATACTGCCTACTAGGACCGACCCGGACCGTAGACCGAACCGGACCGAACCGGACCGGACCGAACCTTTTCGGTCCGGGATTTTGGAGCTTTTCGGTCCTTGGTCCGGTCCAGTCTTGGCCGGTCCGGTCCGATGCTCACCCCTATTCTGGACATGCTATAGCTATATTTTGGTTAATCCCGTATATAAAAATAGCTTAAATGAAATCAATAACTAAAAAGCGCTACTCAGAATTAAACATATTTGTCCATATCGACCACATCCAAAAATTTGCATTTGGTTCAATATCTATATTGAAACAATCAAATATAAAATAAGAAATAGTATCTATTCCAAATATTCATAAGGGGTGTGGATTATTAAACCTTAAATTGAGTTTATGACATTCATCTTTCGTTGTCACTCACTCTTTTGAGCTTCTTCATGACCATGCGCCTCTAATTACCGTTGATGCATGTATTCCTACCTCAAATAAAAAGACCTCCATGGTGGATGTGTGAAGGTAGATTTCTTACCTTTATGTTATTTTGGCCAAAGCTTTAATGCTTGGATGATGGGCTGCACAAAGGAAAGATGAAAAAGTGCTTAATTAGCTCAACAAGATTTTTGATGGAATTATTAGGACATTTTTTTAATGATTCTGCACTAGCATTACAATTACAGAAGGGACTAACAAATATATATATATAAACCGGCCAGTAAAATTTACTACTTCTGCATAACTTTTCTTCTGGTTTAGTTAAAAAGATACTCTAATGGGCTAATACATTACACACTATCTTCTTTTGCATGCAAAACTGTCGAATAAGCTAGCAATGTTTGCGATTCCTCTGCCTAATTTGGATAAAATTTGGGATGGTGCAAACTAATAGTATGGACACAGGTTAAGACCATCAGGAATATCCGCCACATTGTGTGTGCCCTCTTTGTATACCACAATTTGAATGATGATTCTCATATAGCAAGTGTAGCCACGCTCCTCCATCCCCACTGCAATTAAACAACTGATGTTGTCTAATTATATATGTATCAATTTATAACATAAGTTCATTGAATATGAATGCAAATACAAAACATAAATCATTTCAATTCTGAATTACATGAGCATTATTTTCAAATTGATCTACGTTTCCATAAAATGAAATATTCGGACACTTGTGTGCAAACAAGAAAATATAATATATTTTACCAAAACCAACTTTACAAGCATCTAAAATGTGAAATAATTGCCATTTCACAAAAGTCAACTACACCAAAACGTCACCTTTTATTTCCATTGTAAACAACTTACTTTACTTTTTTTACTAGTGTATATCACATATCTAGTCACATTTTTGTGCCACTTTAAGAAAAGTGAAAAAGTAGGTTACATACAGTTGCACGAAAACATAAAACTATGTTTCATAAAAAGTAAGTTAAATAATATACTACAATGGTATTACAAAAACACATTACATTTCATCACAAATAAGCTTTTTCTAATGTATCAACAATAATGAACTTTGTCGATGGTTTCCTGGTATGCTTGCAAATTACAGAAAAAAGACTCCTAGACGCAAAAAAAAACCTAAAAAAAAAAAATAAAACAAATAAAAGGGAAATACACTACTAACCTTCCAACAAGTGCAGTAATTTATGGGTCTAGTTCAAAAAAATAGCTGTGTACATCGTAATTATTATTACATTAACAACTATATTGTATAGAACATTTTATATATGCTTACCTATGCCATGAACATTGCTCTAGGAAAGATTTTCATGTCATGTCCAAGTTTGAAGTCTTGTATAAAGTCAAAGGTTGAATAATGATGATATATCCACATATAATAGTTAATCAGTAACTTTGCATTACCAAGTCATTTTATAAACATTGGTGTCTACCGGTTTACATGTATACTTTTCATTTCTTTAACTCGAGATTATCTTTTTCAAGCTTCAACTCTCTATGTGGTTTCATTTCTTCAACAAAACTCAATCACACTCTCAACTCCAGATATCTTGATCGAGCTTAAACTCTGTACATGATTTCATTCCTTCAACAACACTCAATCCCTCTCTCAACTCCAGATTATCAGTCTCGGGATTCAAATCTCTACGTGATTTCATTTCTTAAACAACACTTAATACACTCTCAACTCCAAAATCTGTTTTTTGAGCTCTAATATTCTACTCGATTACGTTCCTTCAACAACTATTCCTCCACTCACTTTCTCGTTATTATCTCGAAACTGTCTTTCCCTGTAGCAGATATAGGGAAAGAGAGTTTTAAGATAGCGGTTGAAAAAGAGAAAGTGAGTGGAGGAGTAGTTGTAGAAAGAACAAAATCGAGTAGAGTATTGGAACTCAAAAATAGGTTCTCCAGTTGAGAGAGCGATTGAGTTTCGTTTAAGAAATGAAATCACGTATAGAGTTGAAACTCGAGATTCAAATTATCTTTTTCGAACTTCAACTCTCTTACAAATCTCATTTCTTCAAGAGCATTCAATCACACTCTCAACTAGATTATCTTTCTCGAGCTTTAACTCTCTACGTGATTTCATTTCTTCAACAACACTCAGTTACTCTTTCAACTATAAAATATCTTTCTCGAGCTTCAAATCTCTTTGTGATTTTATTTCTTCAGCAACACTTCATTACGCTTCAACTCAAGAACCTGTTTTTCGAGCTCAAATACTCTACTCGATTTCATTTCTTCAACATCTACTCCTCCACTCACTTTCTCGTTATCAACTGATATCTCAAAACTCTCTTTCCCTTTATATGCTTGGCAGATACAGAGAAATAGAGTTTTAAGATAGCAATTGATAAAGAGAAATTGAATAGAGGAGTAGCTGTTGAGTGAAGGATAATCGAATAGAGTATTGGAGCTCGAAAAATAGGTTCTGGAGATGAGAGGGCGATTAAGTGTTGTTGAAGAAATGAAATCACGTAGAGAGTTGAATCTCGAGAAATATATTATGGATTTGAGAGAGCGATTGCCGTGATGTTCAACAAATGAAATCACGTAGAGAGTTGAAGCTCGAGAAAGATAATATGGAGTTGAGAGTGCGATTGAGTGTTGTTGAAGAAATGAAATCATGTAGAGAGTTGAAGCTTGAAAAAGATAAATCGTATCTCGAGCTTCAACTCTGTAACTGATTTCATTTATTAAACCACACTCAATCTCTCTCTCAACTCCAAAACCTGTTTTTCGAGCTCCAATACTCTACTCGATTTCGTTCTTTCAACACCTACTCCTCCACTCAATTTCTCTTACTATCTTTCCCTGTATCTGCATGGAAGAGACAGAGAAAGAGTATTTTAAGATAGCAGTTGATAAAGAGAGTTAAGCGGAGGAGTAGTTGTTGAAGGAACAAAAATTAGAGTATTGGAGCTCGAAAAGCATAACAAGGTTCTAGAGTTGATAGAGCGATTAAGTGTTGTTGAAGAATTGCAATCACGTAAAGAGGAGGGACGGAGCTAGGGGGGGTTTCGCGGGTGCCCGTGACCCCTATGGAATTTTTCTGTGTAGTGTTAATTTGTGAAGAAAACATCGATTTTTCCTAAATTCATTTTAAATGCACCCAGTCAATGGGAACGTGTTTCTACCCTTCGTTTTAATTCATTTTTTTACATGTGTTATATTAGGGTTAAAAAAATATGTGCACCCGGTCATATTTCGTCTTGGCTTCGTCCCTCGTAAAGAGTATACGCTCGAGGAATATATTATGGAGTTTTGTTGGAGAAATAAAATCACGTTGAGAGAGGTGAAGCTCGAGAAAGATAATCTGGAGTTCAGAGTGCGATTGAGTGCTCTAGATAAAATGAAGTCACGAGCTTCAACTCTCTACGCGTGATTTCATTTCTTAAACAAAACTTAATCGCTCTCTCAACTACATAACCTGTTTTTCGAGCTCCAATACTCTACTCAATCCCATTCCTTCAACAACTACTCCTCCACTCACTTTCTCGTTATAGCTGTTATCTCGAAAATCTCTTTCCATGTATATGTGTGGTAGATACAGAGAAAGAGAGTTTTAAGTTACCAGTTAATAAAGAGAAAGTGAGCGAAGGAGTAGTTGTTAAAGGAATGAAATCGAGTAGAGTATTGGATCTTGAAAAATAGGTTATGGAGTTGAGAGAGCCATTGAGTGTGGTTTCAGAAATGAAATCACGTAGAGAGTTGAATCTCGAGATGCAAATTATTTTTTTCAAACTTCAACTCTCTACGTGATTTCATTTCTTTTAGAGAACGCAATCACACTCTCAACTCCAAATTATCTTTCTTGAGCTTCTACTCTTATGTGATTTTATTTCTTTTACAACACTCAGTCGCTCTCTTAACTCCAGAATATCTTTCTCGAGCTTCAACTCTCTACGTGATCTCATTTCTTCAACAACACTTAATCGCTCTCTCAACTCTAGAACCTGTTTTTCGAGCTCAAATACTCTACTCAATTTTGTTCCTTCAACAGCTACTTCTTCACTCACTTTCTCTTTATCAACTCCTATCTCAAAACTCTCTTTCCATGTATCTGCATGGCACATATAGAGAATCGTATTTTTAAGATAGCAATTGATAAAGAGAGATTAAGTAGAGGAGTAGCTGTTAAAGGAATGAAAATCGAATAGAGTTTTGGAGCTCAAAAAGTTGGTTCTCGAGTTGACTAGTCGATTAAGTGTTTTTGAAGAAAGGAAATCACGTAGAGAGTTGAAGCTCGAGAAAGATATTAAATGGAGTTGAGAGAGCGATTGCTTGTTGTTGAAGAAATTAAATTACGTAGAGAGTTGAAACTCGAGAAAGATAACATGGAGTTGAGAGTGCGATTGAGTGTTGTTGAAGAAATGAAATCACGTAGAGTCTAGCTTCAAGCTCGAAAAAGATAATTTGGATCTCGAGCTTCAACTCTCTAACTGATTTCATTTCTTAAACCACACTCAATCGCTCTCTAAACACCAGAACTTGTTTTTCAAGCTCCAATACTCCAATCGATTTCTTTCCTTCAACTGTTACTCCTCTACTCACTTTTTCTTACTAACTGTTATCTCAAAACTCTCGTACCCTATATCTGCATGACACATACAAAGAAAGAGAGTTGTAAGATAGTAGTTGATAAACAAAAATTGAGTGGAGGAGTAGTTGTGGAAGGAACGCAAATCGAGTAGAGTATTGGAGCTCGAAAAAAGGTTCTTGAGTAGAGAGCGATTAAGTGTTGTTAAAGAAATGAAATTACGTTACGAGTTGACACACGAAAAATATATCGTGGAGTTAAGAGAGCGATTGAGTGTTGTTGAAGATATGATATCACGTAGAGAGTTGAAGCTCGAGAAAGATAATCTGGAGTTGAGAGTGCAATTGAGTGCTAGATGAAATGAAGTCACGTAGAGACTTGAAGCTCGAAAAAGATAATTTGGATCTCGAGCTTCAACTCTTCTACGTGATTTCATTTCTTAAACAACACTCAATCTCTCTCTCAACTCCAGAACATGTTTTTCGAGATCCAATACTCTAATCTATTTCGTTCCTTCAACAGCTACTCCTCCACTCACTTTCTCTTTATCAATTGCTATCTTAAAACACTCTTTCACTGTATGTGCGTGGTGGTTATAGAGAAAGAGATTTTTAAGATAGCAGTTGATAAAGATAAATTGAGTGGAGGAGTATCTATTGAAGGAATAAAAATCAAGTTGAGTATTGGAGCTCGAAAAACAGGTTCTGGAGTTAAGAGAATGATTAAGTCTTGTTTAAGAAATGAAATCACATAGAGATTTGAAGCTCGAAAAAGATATTATGTAGTTGAGAGAGAGATTGAGTGTTGTTTAAGTAATGGAATAACGAAGAGAGTAAAAGATCGAGAAAGATAATCTCGAGTTGAGAGTGTGATTGAGTGTTCTATTGCAGGTTTGGTTATTATTGCTTTAAAGAAAATTTGATCATTCAACTGCTGCACAAGATTGATGTGTATTCTGGTAATTTTTTGAATCTTTTGATGCTTACTAATGAATGGTTGGATTTGGCTGTAGTATTTCTAATGGGTCAATTGAGAAAAAAAGAAGTTTGTTAGAAAAGACTGTATTTAGATTGTGGTTAAGTATCAGTGATCGATTATCCACAACTTAATAGGTAAAAGTATTAAACCCTTAGTTGAGACTTTAGTTCGTTATCACTTGTTTAATAGGAAACTTTTTATATAGTTAAACTAGGTGCATGTTAATTACAGTATGTTAGATATACCCCTTTTATTAATAGTTTATCCTTTTGAGTTTTGTTTAATTCGATATACTAGTAATACTACATGTTAATTACAGTATGTTAGATACCCTTTTGAGTTTTGTTTAAAACAATGCAAACAACTAAAATGATTGGCAAAAAAAACCATGAATAAACAGCTTTGGCATGTACAAATCTTGGTATACAATACACCTACAGTCATACAATTAAAGGTATATAAAAACAAATCTCAAACAATGAAAAACAAATCTCATATTATATTTATATACAGTCAACTATGGCTCAGTTCAACAATTTGTTGGGCCTAACAAGTGGACCCAACTCTTTCACAGAGGCGCCGTTTATTTATGTAGAGTTAGATTTATCTTATAACCCGAAAACCGAATCATTTTTAAAAATTCATTACCCGACTCAATACGACCCGACAAACCCGATAACCCAACCGGATTACACCCTTAACTGCAGGTACTCCAATTGCAACTGTTGCCACTTAACTTAGATCCTTAATAGGTACCAAAAAATACTTTATGTACCAGTATCAATACAATCATATAAATTACTCTAATTGCAAGTGTTTCCACTTAACTTAGATCCTTAATCAAAGTTTTAAAGAGTTGAACTTGATGAAAAGTATGGAACTTGAATTATGTGGAACTTTGCAGGCTTTGGTGCTACTATAGCTGAAGTAGCTGTTTTTAAAGAAGAAGTCCCACGTCAAGAGGAAGTTAATGTTAGGTTTAAGCAGGGTTAGAATCACAAACCAGTTCCTGTATCATTAAAATTAATATTGGGAATTTAGAAACACCATTAGTGTCTCCTGTTGAGGCGGTTCGGTGGGACACATCAAAAGTAGCAACACCTAGGCCATTGAATTAACTCTCGAGAAGTGCTTCAATTAGATTATCACACTCATGACACGAAACCAGCTGATGTTACAAACAAAATAGATCAGCTACTATTAGAATAGTTAGATTACAACAAATCCTCCTGACAGGTTGATACATTGTTACATTTGATTATCTAAAGCACCTATGATACATTGATGCATCATGCGGCTTAAAGTTACTCTAATTTCTATGTGCAGCTACACTAAGAAGCATGGGTGGTTGTCCTCGGTGTTGTTGCGGTGTTTGTATATGCATTTTATAGGCAACATAGCGCGAACTCTTCTGGTAATTCACCTATCGTCACCTCTATAAATAGGTGAGAACTTGTATTGTTACCGATGAGGTTAGACCGGGTACTTACCGTTGGTTCTTCCACCCCGAACAGCTCATCATTGGCAAAGAAGATGCTGCTAATAACTTCGCTAAAGGCCACTATACAAGTATGTAACGTTAATTCTCTAAGGCGTTTTGTAGACAGTTGGGTACTTGTTTTAAATAGTTGCATTTTGATTGTCTTGATGTGTTTTGTTGGACAGTTGGGAAGGAGATTGTGGACTTGTGTCTTGACAGGACAAGGAAGCTAATTAACAATTGTACTGGGTTACAAGTTTTTTTGTGTTTCACGTTGTGGGTGGTTGGATCTGGGCTTGGGTTGTTGCTACTTGAGAGGTTGGCTATCAGTCGATAATGGATAGAAATCAAAGCTTGGTTCAGTTTTTACCCATCCGCTCAGGTGTAGACATGTGTTGTTGAGCCTTACAACTCTGTGTAGTCGACTCATTCGCTCCTTGAGCATACTGATGTCTCAGTACTTCTTGATAATGAAGCTATTTATGACATCTGCGGAAAGTCACTTGATATTGAAAGACGTACTTACACCAATCTCAACAGGCTTGTCTCTCAGGTATACAATGAAGTGAAATGAATATCAGAAAATGATATTGTTGTTCTGTGCTTGGTTACTAATTATTGTTTCTGGTTTTCACAGGTGATTTTGTCTCTAGCTACTTTGCTTTGTTTGACGATGCTTTAAACGTAGATGTCAGCGTTTCAGACCAATCTGGTGCCATATCCAAGGATTCATTTAATGCTTTCATCATATGCACTAGTGATTTCAGCTAAAAAGGCATACAATTACCAGCTCTTAGTCGCTGAGATTACTAACAATGCTTTTGAACCAGCTTTTATGATGGTGAAATGTGACCCAAGGCATGGAAAATACATGGCTTGCTGTTTTATGTACCAAGGTGATGTGGTTCCAAAAGACGTGAATGCTGCAGTTAGTATCATCCAGACCAAGAGGACTATTCAGTTTGTTTATTGGTGCCCAATTGGATTCAAGTGTAGTATCAATTACCAGCTGCCTACTGGTGATTTGGCTAAGGTTCAACGGCTTGTGTGTATAATCTCAAACTCGACTAATATTTCTGAAGTTTTATCACGGATTGATCACAGTTTGTTGATTGGTACCCTATTGGAATCAAGTGTGATATCAATTTACTTGGTTGATTTTGACATTTTTGGTCTATCTAATTCACTTTATATATATTGGTTGTATTTATATTTCTTTATTTTGGCGAGTTAAATTTGTAGTTAATGGAATTTATTAATAAATTTCGATTTTTTTTAATAAAATAGTTTAAAAAAGACAGGTTTTTTGAAATAAAAACATGTCTTTTTAGATGCTTCTATAAAGACAGGTTGGACGAGACTGACAGGTTGGACGAGAACTAGTGGTCATTTCCAATGAAACATGTGTGTTTATTTTAATATGGAGACTGATTTTTATGATATGGAGACTGATTTTTATGGAGAGAACCAGTGTTGATTCTTTTAACAGAGATTGTTTTGTTTGTATAACCGGTTTTCATATATCGATCATGAAGATACCCCTTTAGAGAGTCGTTCCAAAACCACTCTTCATAGACTATCTTGACCACTTTTTATGACATTTTTTGTAGTAGTGCCACCCTAAAGAAGTTGCACCTAATTCTTTCAAGATAATTAAGCACACACTTAGGAGCTAAAAAAGAGAGAGAAGTATGTAGCTAGAGACCCAAGAACCGAATACAAAAAGGTGAGTCGTCCACCGTAGAAAAGAGTTCTAGCTTTCCATAATGAAAGTCTTTTATGAAACTTAACAAAAATGGACTTTCAACTGCAAGCTTTGCTCATGTTATCATCCATTGGAAGACTAAGATACGGACACGGGAATGATGATGTTTGACAATTCAAAATTGATGCAGCAATGCGGGTTTCTTTATCATTGACCCCAACACTAGAAAGTCGCTTTTAGAAAAGTTGACTTTTAACCCTCATGCCAAGTTAAAACATCTCAAAATTCGAAATAGGTTTTTATTTTATTTTGGAGATATTAATTTGCCTATTGTGATATCATCATCCGCAAATTGCAAGTGATATGTCAGATTTATTGTTACCGACTCTAACCCATCAAAAACACCCCCTAACTCGGTTAATGGTAACGTGAAGAGCTTCAACCACAATGATGAAAAAAGTTCGAAGGCCACGCTGGATCTTAAATTTACATAAGGTGGACCATTAACAAGGACCGAACCAAAAGCCGAGGTGAGACAACCACGAAACCATTTCCTACTCCGTTTATGATTAAAACCCATTTCTGATGTGCAATTTCCTACGGTGATTAATAACTTTATTCCATTTATTTTATTCACTAGCTATCGAAACTTTATACCCAAAAGAAATTTAGTTAAATATTATTTTGATAACAATACGTTTCTCACATTTCATTATTTTTTATTGCGATAATGTATACAGTTATAAATTATCTACCATGATACTAAAAGGGAAAAATATCACATATTCTTGTTTTTTATTTGCAAAATTTAATTTCGCGTTCATTGATCCAAATGAAATTTGAAGTGATATTCTTAAGAAAATTCCATGTGCGGTAGAGAATTTTTTATCTCTATTCTTGTACGGATTTAGTCTTCTCCTTTTGGGGAAATACACACGAGTTTTGTACTTTCAAATGATCCAAAATTTGTTCACACAATCGCGCCGAAACATACTTTTTGTAGAAGTGGTTAAAGTAGTCATCGCCCATGTGATAAAACAAGAGTGATCATTTTAAATAGTTGTCTAAACCCCACCATTTCCTAACATCATAGGTGGGAAACGATTTGGATATATACAATAAGGTGTTGTAGATTCTTCATTTCTATATCATAAATCCGACAACAAACCAAGTCCATATCGATTCCAAGAAGCTTGTACGCATTCAATACAATGGTTAAGACTAAACAAGTGAATCTATGTTCAATTTAGATCCAATTTTGTGATAATAAAATAAGTAAAAAATCGTCAAGCTTTATCTACCCAAGGCTAATAACGCGAAAAATAAAACCTCATTCTTTATTAAAATGCATTTAACAATACGTCTTAGTTATGTGAATGCAAAGGTAACTGGGGAAACGAAATCTTAATACTCCGCAGATTCATTGAATCTTAATCTAATGATCGAGATGGTTTTATTCAGTTGGAAAGACTTGGTCATCTTCGTGACCTATCCCCCTCCTTCTAACTTCGCGCTCTTAACGTGTTCGCAATGTTAGCATTAGGTTATGAATCACCCATTGGCTCACCAACGCAGAAAACAACCCACATCTGCAAAAGATATTCACAGCAACAACGTAGACTACACACATAACATACTCATGTCATATTCAACAATTAAAAATACAAATACTGCCTATATTGAAGTGTCATATATATCTTTAATAATATTGGCTCCCTTTTCGAAGTTGAAACAATACAGGGACCTATTTGAAACTTTTCCATCTATATGTATCAAAACATTACCTAACCCTAAAATTATGATTTGTTGTCTAACAGGTACCGCCATCAATTATAGAGATTCATTTTCCAATTCCCAAATCGCATCTTCCACCTAAAAAACCTGCTCAAATTTTAACAAAATCTTTTCAAACACTAATCCTTTTGATCAAAAATCTAATCTACTAGGACAATACCCAAGATCATTTCTCCTCTAACAAAAGCTGTGAAGCATGCATCGTGAAGATCGAGCTATGTTGCACAAAATAATGGGATTCAGAAAAGAAGGGTGATATGGATAAGCTATACAACGATTTGCTGAATGTCAGGAGCTGAATGATGGTATAAAGTTTTTATTATCTACTTTGATTATAGATCTGTTTTTTGTTTTGGTATTAATGACTCATGATCTGCTATTTTAGGTATTATTAGTGACTGATGCTATTTTTATTTTATAAGGTTAATTCGAGAAGTATGATTATAATTAATAATGATTAGATCAGTCTAATTAATTTGATAACAGTCGCAAGGAAGGGTCAAGTAGAATTACCCATATGTATCACATACCTGCCTGATACACGTTGTATTATAATCCAAAAAGATATGGTATATGATGGATAGATGGTAGCATATATTATATTATATTTTGAACTTCATAGTGTATGACAAAAATGATAAAGGTAGGTTCTAATTTCTTACGGTTAATCAGTTGATTTATATCAGATAGGTACAAGGTTTTTCTAGTATATGTTTGTGACTTCCTTAAGGACGTACATCAGAATAAAAAGCTGGCAACTTTCTATTTCTCACTGTGGTTAAGCTGGCAACATATTCCGTTGTGATTGTAGGGGAAAATGTCAAGCGGGTGAAGGAAGGGCAACCCTGCCATATCGCTAATAAAGCTCAAATGAAGCCTACTAGCTTTTGTTGTCCTTTAGCGATCAGCCATTCTTGAAGGAGGGAAGAAAAGGTAATATTGCTTTCAGTACAGTATCTATGCGCTAGGTTGAGTACGTCTTAGCAATCATTCGGTAATCATTAATATCAAAATCATACAACTAGGAATCTTACTTATTTTAACTTTTGTTGTTGATGTTCATCTCAACCTCACTGTAAGTATACATAAAAAACAATTAAGTTTGTCAACTAAGAAATATGAACAAAATAGGAACCCTATGGATTACGTGTCGTACCTTGATATATCGAATAAAGAATAATACTAGATTCTAAGGCTGTATGCGTTCACTTAATCTGTCTATGTATAGCATATACAGATTTCGTACATAATTCATCATCTTTATCTTATTCATTAAGCATGTCACCCTGGAATACCCATCGATCTGTTTGCATCTTTGATAAAGTAAAAAGATTCAAATAACATGGAAGACTACATTTCTGAAACCCAAACATTTCCCTTAGCCATTTGAGAAGATCCAATTAATATGATTTCAGCTGGTGCTGATCAGTAGAGGGTGGGTGGCCAGTTTAAGTAACATGTGTTCATGATGGCTGATGCCTAAATCTTCATTTTTAAAAGTTCATACCAGCAGTAGGATTCTTCATAAACTCCTAATTCAACGTCGTGACTCATCAAACCATTGTATAACTAGTCTGAATTACACTTCTTTTTTGAATCCATTATTAGTCATTTTTCTGAGCATTGTTACTCGTTAATGAGCCTGTTTCTAGACTCTTTCTCTTAGCCAGATAATGTGCTAATCTGGATACCAACTCTTCCTTATGCTATGCAGGTATAAACTTTTAAATTTTACTTTGATCATTCCAAATAATTGCATCAAATGTTCTTTTGAAGTTGTTCAAAAATAATACGTTACAAAGTATTATCACTTTATCCAACATAAGGCATCATAAGAAACTAACTTTAGTTAAGGAGCAACCAAAAGTCCGAAATGTAAAGGTTCTCCAACTGTGATCTAAGACAGCTCAGACCTGTACGAATCAAACCGAACCAAATTTGTTGCTGAACCGATGTAAATATTTTGTTTATGTTTTAATTTGGCAATCTAAACCAAAAATCGAATCCATATAAATACATATATTTTTATATATTTATATACATAGAAAAAACACATTAAATTTGAGTCTAGCATAAAAACACCTTTTGAACCTTATTTTTTTGTTTAAAAACGATATAATAAAAAAATTAATTCAAGCTATTCGAGTCAACCAAAAACCGAACCAAATTTGAATTCGGTTTTCGGTTGAGTTAAGTACAATAGCCGAATAATTCAAATTACTCGATTACCTAAAACCAATGAACACCCCTCCTCTCATCAAACTAAAAATTATGGTGAGGATCTCCCATTCTCCACTTTGTGGAGAAACAACAAACACAAAAAACCGTAACAACCTTATATATTCGGCAATATAATTAGTATATATTTCCTTGAATAAGAATGTTCAAATAATGGTTAGCCTAAAAGAATAAAAATGGAAGGTTAATTAACTGACTGCACATTACATTCTTATAGAAGAAAAAAACAGCAAATATGGTGTGTGTTAACCTTCGTTGTGGTCTTGTACTTGTATTTGCTTTGGTTATGTACTAATCTAAAGAAAATTTCGAAAATTTGGTGCTCTACACAAACAGGGGACTTGAACTTCATCATCCTCATTTTGCTCGAATTTGTAATCATACGTGTCAGCATCAGTTCCAGAAACGAAACATTAATCAAAGCCACTTTATTTATTCAATAAGCATAGTTTTACATGGTAGCAGCGTAGGAGGGGTTTTTGTAATTACATACTAAAATTTTGACCAATAACTAGTGCTTTATATTGCGGGTCTATTTTTTTTATATCTAGGAAAATACCCCTCCTTATTAACCTTAAAGCCAGTGTTCCAAACATCCTACATGTCTATTTGTTGCAAAATTGCTCTTCTAGTTGACACATAGCATCTTTTTTAATTTTTAAACAAGGCGGAGCATGTTAAAAGTCTTAAGTTAACTCATCGCCAGCAGCGACATCTGTTTTAGCTATGAGGACTATACGGCTTTTGTTTTCACCCATACTCAAAATGCTAGCATAGCAATTAGGCATGTACTCCAAAGGAAGTAACGACACATATAAGATTATTTTCTAGGGAAATAAAAGAAAATACTAATTCATTATGAAGCAAAAATCTTACCGAATGGTTGATTAAGCGTGCCATATTACCCTTATTTGTCGCATCGATTACAATATACTGGCTTATCTTAAAGAGCTGCATGATAATATTAGTTAGTCACCCTTAAAAATTACAAAAATTAGATTGACTGCACTAATGGTACACTAATTTCAAAATCAGAAGTAATGAGAAAATTATCGACTCACATAGCAATCTTTCCCTTGAGACCTATATTCCATCTCCGTTAAATCTGAAACACTGCGGCTCACCTACTCGCCACGGTATTCAAGAACCTACAGACACGCGTATCCGACCAAGAATGATTAAACAATATATTGTTAGATATAAAAAATACTCGCAATAGACAGTTTATAATGAATAAATTACCATTTCTTCTTCTTGAATGTTCCTGCGTGCAAAGAGACCCCATCCATGTATTGCACATTTACCAAAATAGACATGGTTCTTTTCCATCCTCTGGATTTAAACGAATTAATAATAACTTGACATAAATGCACATATACAGTAAACAAGGGAATGTATACCTGTAAACAATTGAGTCGCTCCTTAAAAGTAGAACAATTTTCAAATCCCGACCTTCTTGCAAAGATGAATTAATTAAGACTAATTAGTAGATCGAGTATATATACTAAAAGAAACAAGATGTGTTGGAGAATGAGATTATGTTATGAGGGATTAAGGAGTCTATAACATCTACTTGATGCTGGATCGGGCCCATCACTCCACGAAATATGGCCTCTTTTAAATCATACTGAAAAGATTAAAAAATGAACAAATGAGAACGCAAACAAATAGGAAATTAAATAAAGTTAGTCTCTCTTTTGCTCATTTGCGTCATGAGGTCCTTACTAATGTAATATTGAAAAATTTGTCTATCTTGGTAGTTGATCTTTTATAGATGCCACACCTAGCAGCAGAGAGTATCTCAAACTCCGTGTTTTCTTCTGTTGATGAAACAGATTGTTCAACATTTGTACGGAGCATGAGTCTTGAACCGCTAAAACTGTATTGCTGATTATGCCTTTCGCGCAATCTCTTTGTAAAAAATACCCCATCGGGACTCCTGATGACAATACCATATCTTTTGGCATTCAAGATCAAAATCAAGAGAATGATTTGATATTATTTGTTGCTTAGATTATGTCAAATCATTCTCTTGATTTTGATCCAGAATGCTAGAAGATACTCGTATTTTCATCAAGAGTACCGCTGGGGTAATTTTTGCAAAGACATTGCACGAAAGGCAGAATGAGCAATACAGTTATAGCAGTTCAAGACTCATGCAGCGTACAAATGTTGAACAATCTTTTTCATCAACAGAAGAAAACACGGAGTCTGAGACACTCTGTGCTGCTAGGTGTCGCATCTATAAAAGATCAACTACCAAGGTAGACAAATTTTTCAATATTACATTAGTAAGGACCTGATGGCGCAAACGAGCAAAAGAGAGACTAACTTTATTTAATTTCTTATTTGTTTGCGTTCTCATTTGTTCATTTTTTAATCTTTTCAGTATGATTTAAAAGAGGCCATATTTCTTCGAGTGATGGGCCCGATCGAGCATCAAGTAGATGTTATAGATTCCTTAATCCTCATAACGTAACCTCATGAACCAACACATCTTGTTTCTTTTAGTATATATACTCGATCTATTTATTAATCCTAATTAACTAATCTTTGCATGAAGGTCGGGATTTGAAAAATTGTTCTACTTTTAAGGAGCGACTCAATTGTTTACAGGTATACATTCCCTTGTTTATTGTATATGTGCATTTTAATCTGTTTAAATCCAGAGGATGGAAAAGAAACATGTCTCTTTTGGTAAATAATCAATACATGGATGGGGTCTCTTTGCATGAAGGAAGATTCAAGAAGAAGAAATGGTAATTTATTCATTATAAAACTATATATTGCGAGTATTTTTTTATATATATCAATATATTGTTTAATCATTCTTGGTCGGATATGCGTGTCTGTAGCTTCTTGAATATTGTGGCAAGCAGGGAAGACGCAGTGTTGCAGATTTAAGGGAGATGGAATATAGGTCTCAAGGGAACGATTGCTATGTGAGGCGATAATTTTCTCGTAACTTCTGATTATGAAATTAGTGTACCCATTAGTGCAATCAATCTAATTTTTGATGGTGACTAACTGATGTTGTCATGCAGCTCTTTAAGATAAGTGTGGATATTGTAAACGATGCGACAAATAAGAGTAATATGGAACATTTAATTAACCATTCGTTAAGGTTTTTGCTTCATAATGAATTAGTATTTTATTTTTTTTCCCTAGAAAATAATCTTATATGTGTTATTACTTCCTTTGCAGTGCATGCCTAATTGCTATGGTAGGATTTTGAGTATGGGTGAAACCGAAAGCCGTATAGTCCTCATAGCTAAATAGATGTCGTTATTGGCGGTGAGTTAAAGTAAGACTTTTAACATGCTCGGCCTTGTTTAAAAATAAAAAAAGGTGCTATGTGTAAACTAGAAGAACGATTTTACAACAAATAGACATGTAGGATGTTTGGAACACTGACTTTTAAGGTTAATAAGGAGCGGTATTTTCCTAGAGAGGAAAAAAATAGACTCGCAATATAAAGCACTACTTTGTGGTCAAAATTTTCATATGAACCTGCAAAAACCCCTCCTAGGTTCCTACCATGTAAAACTGTGCTTATTGTATAAATACAGTTGCTTTGAATAACGTTTTGTTTCTGGAACTGATGGTGACAAGTATGATTACAAACGAGCAAAATAAGGATAATGAAGTTCAAGTCCCCTGTTTGTGTAGAGCTCCAAATTGTCGAAATTTTCATTAGATTAGTACATAACTAAAGCACATACAAGTCCAAGACCACAACAAAGATTAACGCACACCGTAATAGTTGTTTTTACATTCTATAAGAAGAAAAAAACAGCAAATATGGTGTGTGTTAATCTTCGTTGTGGTCTTTTACTTGTATGTGCTTTGGTTATGTACTAACCTAAATAAAATTTCGAAAATTTGGTGCTTTACACAAACAGGGGACTTGAACTTCATCATCCTCATTTTGCTCGAATTGTATTCATACGTGTCACTATCAGTTCCAGAAACAAAACATTATTCAAAGCCACTGTATTTATTCAATAAGCATAGTTTTACATGGAAGGAGCCTAGGAGGGGTTTTTGTAGTTACATATTAAAATTTTGACCAAAAACTAGTGCTTTATATTACGGGCCTATTTTTTATCTCTAGGAAAATACCCATCCTTATTAACCTTAAATTCAGTGTTCTAAACATCCTACATGTCTATTTGTTGCAAAATCGCTCTTCTAGTTAACACATAGCACCTTTTTTAATTATTAAACAAGGCTGAGCATGTTAAAAGTCTTACATTTACTCATCGCCAGAAGCGACATCTGTTCTAGCTATGAGGACTATACGGCTTTCGTTTTCACCCATACTCAAAATGCTAGCATAGCAATTAGGCATGCACTGCAAAGGAAGTAACGACACATATAAGATTATTTTCTAGGGAAATAAAAGAAAATACTAACTCATTATGAAGCAAAAATCTTACCGAATGGTTGATTAAGCGTGCTATATTACCCTTATTTGTCGCATCGATTACAATATCCTGGCTTATCTTTAAAGAGTTACATGATAATATTAGTTAGTCACCCTCAAAAATTAGATTGACTGCACTAATGGGTACACAAATTTTAAAATCAGAAGTAATGAGAAAATTATCGACTCACATAGCAATCTTTCCCTTGAGACCTATATTCCATCTTCCTTAAATCTGAAACATTGCATCTCACCTACCGGCCACGGTATTCAAGAACCTAAAGACACGCATATCGGACAAAGAATGATTAAACAATATATTTTTAGATATAAAAAAATACTCGCATTAGACAGTTTTATAATGAATAAATTACCATTTCTTCTTCTTGAATGTTCGTACGTGCAAAGAGACCCCATCCATGTATTGCATATTTACCAAAACAGACACGGTTCTTTTCCATCCTCTGGATTTAATTAGATTAATAAGAACTTGACATAAATGCACATATATAGTAAACAAGGGAATGTATACTTGTAAACAATTGAGTCGCTCCTTAAAAGTAGAACAACTTTTCAAATCCCGACCTTCCTGTAAAGATGAATTAATTAAGACTAATTAGTAGATCGAGTATATATACTAAAAGAAACAAGATGTGTTGGATTATGAGATTACGCTATGAGGGATTAAGGAATCTATAACATCTACTTGATGCTGGATCGGGCCCATCACTCCATGAAATATGGCCTCTTTTAAATCGACTGAAAAGATTAAAAAAATGAACAAATGAGAACGCAAACAAATAGGAAATTAAATAAAGTAAGTGTCTCTTTTGCTCGTTTGTGCCATGAGGTCCTTACTAATCTAATATTGAAAATTTTGTCTACCATGGTAGTTGATCTTTTATTGATGCCACACCTAGCAGTAGAGAGTATCTCAAACTCCGTGTTTTCTTCTGTTGATGAAACAGATTGTTCAACATTTGTACGCTACATGAGTCTTGAACCGCTAAAAGTGTATTGCTAATTATGCCTTTCGCGCAATCTCTTTGCAAAAAATACCCCAGCGGGACTCCTGATGACAATACCATATCTTCTGGCATTCTAGGTCAAAATCAAGTGAATGATTTGATATTATTTGTTGGTTAGATTATGTCAAATCATTCTCTTGATTTTGATCCAGAATGCAGAATATACTCGTATTGTTATCAGGAGTCCCGCTGGGGTAATTTTTGCAAAGAGATTGCACGAAAGGCAGAATAAGCAATACAGTTATAGCTGTTCAAGACTCATGCAGCGTACAAATGTTGAACAATTTGTTTCATCAACAGAAGAAAAAACGGAGTTTGAGACACTTTGTGCTGCTAGGTGTCGCATCTATAAAAGATCAACTACCAAGGTAGACAAACTTTTCAATATTACATGAGTAAGGACCTGGTGGCACAAACGAGCAAAAGAGAGACTAACTTTATTTAATTTCCTATTTGTTTGTGTTCTCATTTGTTCATTTTTTTAATCTTTTTAGAATGATTTAAAAGAGGCCATATTTCTTCGAGTGATGGGCCCGATCCAGCATCAAGTAGATGTTATAGATTCCTTAATCCTCATAACGTAATCTCATGAACCAACACATCTTGTTTCGTTTAGTATATATACTCGATCTATTTATTAATCTTAATATCCTATAGTTTTACTACTAGCACTACTATTGTTTGGCCAATTAGCCCAAGTTCGGCTTAAGCCCAAGTACAAACGGTTAATCGGAAAAACCGAGAAACCGAACCAGAAAACCGATTGAAACCGGAAAAATCGAACGGTTTCGGTTATGGCTATGCAAAAAACCGAACATTCGGTTTCAATTTCAGTTTTGCCCAAAAACCGACCCAAATCGAACCGTGCACATCCTTACCAGTTAGACACTAATTTGATTCGAATATTTTGTATACGACCTGTTAGACACTAATTTGACAATATATATGAATTACAAAACTTGCACCACAGTAGCATATTTAGTTTAAGTTCTCTATAGAGTGGCATCTGGAGTTGAGAGTGCAATTGAGTGCTAGATGAAATGAAGTCACGTAGAGACTTGAAGCTCGAAAAAGATAATTTGGATCTCGAGCTTCAACTCTTCTACGTGATTTCATTTCTTAAACAACACTCAATCTCTCTCTCAACTCCAGAACATGTTTTTCGAGATCCAATACTCTAATCTATTTCGTTCCTTCAACAGCTACTCCTCCACTCACTTTCTCTTTATCAATTGCTATCTTAAAACACTCTTTCACTGTATGTGCGTGGTGGTTATAGAGAAAGAGATTTTTAAGATAGCAGTTGATAAAGATAAATTGAGTGGAGGAGTATCTATTGAAGGAATAAAAATCAAGTTGAGTATTGGAGCTCGAAAAACAGGTTCTGGAGTTAAGAGAATGATTAAGTCTTGTTTAAGAAATGAAATCACATAGAGATTTGAAGCTCGAAAAAGATATTATGTAGTTGAGAGAGAGATTGAGTGTTGTTTAAGTAATGGAATAACGAAGAGAGTAAAAGATCGAGAAAGATAATCTCGAGTTGAGAGTGTGATTGAGTGTTCTATTGCAGGTTTGGTTATTATTGCTTTAAAGAAAATTTGATCATTCAACTGCTGCACAAGATTGATGTGTATTCTGGTAATTTTTTGAATCTTTTGATGCTTACTAATGAATGGTTGGATTTGGCTGTAGTATTTCTAATGGGTCAATTGAGAAAAAAAGAAGTTTGTTAGAAAAGACTGTATTTAGATTGTGGTTAAGTATCAGTGATCGATTATCCACAACTTAATAGGTAAAAGTATTAAACCCTTAGTTGAGACTTTAGTTCGTTATCACTTGTTTAATAGGAAACTTTTTATATAGTTAAACTAGGTGCATGTTAATTACAGTATGTTAGATATACCCCTTTTATTAATAGTTTATCCTTTTGAGTTTTGTTTAATTCGATATACTAGTAATACTACATGTTAATTACAGTATGTTAGATACCCTTTTGAGTTTTGTTTAAAACAATGCAAACAACTAAAATGATTGGCAAAAAAAACCATGAATAAACAGCTTTGGCATGTACAAATCTTGGTATACAATACACCTACAGTCATACAATTAAAGGTATATAAAAACAAATCTCAAACAATGAAAAACAAATCTCATATTATATTTATATACAGTCAACTATGGCTCAGTTCAACAATTTGTTGGGCCTAACAAGTGGACCCAACTCTTTCACAGAGGCGCCGTTTATTTATGTAGAGTTAGATTTATCTTATAACCCGAAAACCGAATCATTTTTAAAAATTCATTACCCGACTCAATATGACCCGACAAACCCGATAACCCAACCGGATTACACCCTTAACTGCAGGTACTCCAATTGCAACTGTTGCCACTTAACTTAGATCCTTAATAGGTACCAAAAAATACTTTATGTACCAGTATCAATACAATCATATAAATTACTCTAATTGCAAGTGTTTCCACTTAACTTAGATCCTTAATCAAAGTTTTAAAGAGTTGAACTTGATGAAAAGTATGGAACTTGAATTATGTGGAACTTTGCAGGCTTTGGTGCTACTATAGCTGAAGTAGCTGTTTTTAAAGAAGAAGTCCCACGTCAAGAGGAAGTTAATGTTAGGTTTAAGCAGGGTTAGAATCACAAACCAGTTCCTGTATCATTAAAATTAATATTGGGAATTTAGAAACACCATTAGTGTCTCCTGTTGAGGCGGTTCGGTGGGACACATCAAAAGTAGCAACACCTAGGCCATTGAATTAACTCTCGAGAAGTGCTTCAATTAGATTATCACACTCATGACACGAAACCAGCTGATGTTACAAACAAAATAGATCAGCTACTATTAGAATAGTTAGATTACAACAAATCCTCCTGACAGGTTGATACATTGTTACATTTGATTATCTAAAGCACCTATGATACATTGATGCATCATGCGGCTTAAAGTTACTCTAATTTCTATGTGCAGCTACACTAAGAAGCATGGGTGGTTGTCCTCGGTGTTGTTGCGGTGTTTGTATATGCATTTTATAGGCAACATAGCGCGAACTCTTCTGGTAATTCACCTATCGTCACCTCTATAAATAGGTGAGAACTTGTATTGTTACCGATGAGGTTAGACCGGGTACTTACCGTTGGTTCTTCCACCCCGAACAGCTCATCATTGGCAAAGAAGATGCTGCTAATAACTTCGCTAAAGGCCACTATACAAGTATGTAACGTTAATTCTCTAAGGCGTTTTGTAGACAGTTGGGTACTTGTTTTAAATAGTTGCATTTTGATTGTCTTGATGTGTTTTGTTGGACAGTTGGGAAGGAGATTGTGGACTTGTGTCTTGACAGGACAAGGAAGCTAATTAACAATTGTACTGGGTTACAAGTTTTTTTGTGTTTCACGTTGTGGGTGGTTGGATCTGGGCTTGGGTTGTTGCTACTTGAGAGGTTGGCTATCAGTCGATAATGGATAGAAATCAAAGCTTGGTTCAGTTTTTACCCATCCGCTCAGGTGTAGACATGTGTTGTTGAGCCTTACAACTCTGTGTAGTCGACTCATTCGCTCCTTGAGCATACTGATGTCTCAGTACTTCTTGATAATGAAGCTATTTATGACATCTGCGGAAAGTCACTTGATATTGAAAGACGTACTTACACCAATCTCAACAGGCTTGTCTCTCAGGTATACAATGAAGTGAAATGAATATCAGAAAATGATATTGTTGTTCTGTGCTTGGTTACTAATTATTGTTTCTGGTTTTCACAGGTGATTTTGTCTCTAGCTACTTTGCTTTGTTTGACGATGCTTTAAACGTAGATGTCAGCGTTTCAGACCAATCTGGTGCCATATCCAAGGATTCATTTAATGCTTTCATCATATGCACTAGTGATTTCAGCTAAAAAGGCATACAATTACCAGCTCTTAGTCGCTGAGATTACTAACAATGCTTTTGAACCAGCTTTTATGATGGTGAAATGTGACCCAAGGCATGGAAAATACATGGCTTGCTGTTTTATGTACCAAGGTGATGTGGTTCCAAAAGACGTGAATGCTGCAGTTAGTATCATCCAGACCAAGAGGACTATTCAGTTTGTTTATTGGTGCCCAATTGGATTCAAGTGTAGTATCAATTACCAGCTGCCTACTGGTGATTTGGCTAAGGTTCAACGGCTTGTGTGTATAATCTCAAACTCGACTAATATTTCTGAAGTTTTATCACGGATTGATCACAGTTTGTTGATTGGTACCCTATTGGAATCAAGTGTGATATCAATTTACTTGGTTGATTTTGACATTTTTGGTCTATCTAATTCACTTTATATATATTGGTTGTATTTATATTTCTTTATTTTGGCGAGTTAAATTTGTAGTTAATGGAATTTATTAATAAATTTCGATTTTTTTTAATAAAATAGTTTAAAAAAGACAGGTTTTTTGAAATAAAAACATGTCTTTTTAGATGCTTCTATAAAGACAGGTTGGACGAGACTGACAGGTTGGACGAGAACTAGTGGTCATTTCCAATGAAACATGTGTGTTTATTTTAATATGGAGACTGATTTTTATGATATGGAGACTGATTTTTATGGAGAGAACCAGTGTTGATTCTTTTAACAGAGATTGTTTTGTTTGTATAACCGGTTTTCATATATCGATCATGAAGATACCCCTTTAGAGAGTCGTTCCAAAACCACTCTTCATAGACTATCTTGACCACTTTTTATGACATTTTTTGTAGTAGTGCCACCCTAAAGAAGTTGCACCTAATTCTTTCAAGATAATTAAGCACACACTTAGGAGCTAAAAAAGAGAGAGAAGTATGTAGCTAGAGACCCAAGAACCGAATACAAAAAGGTGA
Organism: Glebionis coronaria; assembly: GCA_025667525.1. Classification (NCBI taxonomy): domain Eukaryota; kingdom Viridiplantae; phylum Streptophyta; class Magnoliopsida; order Asterales; family Asteraceae; genus Glebionis; species Glebionis coronaria. The sequence goes on from CM046881.1 coordinate 467,513,650, forward strand.
GTCGTCCACCGTAGAAAAGAGTTCTAGCTTTCCATAATGAAAGTCTTTTATGAAACTTAACAAAAATGGACTTTCAACTGCAAGCTTTGCTCATGTTATCATCCATTGGAAGACTAAGATACGGACACGGGAATGATGATGTTTGACAATTCAAAATTGATGCAGCAATGCGGGTTTCTTTATCATTGACCCCAACACTAGAAAGTCGCTTTTAGAAAAGTTGACTTTTAACCCTCATGCCAAGTTAAAACATCTCAAAATTCGAAATAGGTTTTTATTTTATTTTGGAGATATTAATTTGCCTATTGTGATATCATCATCCGCAAATTGCAAGTGATATGTCAGATTTATTGTTACCGACTCTAACCCATCAAAAACACCCCCTAACTCGGTTAATGGTAACGTGAAGAGCTTCAACCACAATGATGAAAAAAGTTCGAAGGCCACGCTGGATCTTAAATTTACATAAGGTGGACCATTAACAAGGACCGAACCAAAAGCCGAGGTGAGACAACCACGAAACCATTTCCTACTCCGTTTATGATTAAAACCCATTTCTGATGTGCAATTTCCTACGGTGATTAATAACTTTATTCCATTTATTTTATTCACTAGCTATCGAAACTTTATACCCAAAAGAAATTTAGTTAAATATTATTTTGATAACAATACGTTTCTCACATTTCATTATTTTTTATTGCGATAATGTATACAGTTATAAATTATCTACCATGATACTAAAAGGGAAAAATATCACATATTCTTGTTTTTTATTTGCAAAATTTAATTTCGCGTTCATTGATCCAAATGAAATTTGAAGTGATATTCTTAAGAAAATTCCATGTGCGGTAGAGAATTTTTTATCTCTATTCTTGTACGGATTTAGTCTTCTCCTTTTGGGGAAATACACACGAGTTTTGTACTTTCAAATGATCCAAAATTTGTTCACACAATCGCGCCGAAACATACTTTTTGTAGAAGTGGTTAAAGTAGTCATCGCCCATGTGATAAAACAAGAGTGATCATTTTAAATAGTTGTCTAAACCCCACCATTTCCTAACATCATAGGTGGGAAACGATTTGGATATATACAATAAGGTGTTGTAGATTCTTCATTTCTATATCATAAATCCGACAACAAACCAAGTCCATATCGATTCCAAGAAGCTTGTACGCATTCAATACAATGGTTAAGACTAAACAAGTGAATCTATGTTCAATTTAGATCCAATTTTGTGATAATAAAATAAGTAAAAAATCGTCAAGCTTTATCTACCCAAGGCTAATAACGCGAAAAATAAAACCTCATTCTTTATTAAAATGCATTTAACAATACGTCTTAGTTATGTGAATGCAAAGGTAACTGGGGAAACGAAATCTTAATACTCCGCAGATTCATTGAATCTTAATCTAATGATCGAGATGGTTTTATTCAGTTGGAAAGACTTGGTCATCTTCGTGACCTATCCCCGTCCTTCTAACTTCGCGCTCTTAACGTGTTCGCAATGTTAGCATTAGGTTATGAATCACCCATTGGCTCACCAACGCAGAAAACAACCCACATCTGCAAAAGATATTCACAGCAACAACGTAGACTACACACATAACATACTCATGTCATATTCAACAATTAAAAATACAAATACTGCCTATATTGAAGTGTCATATATATCTTTAATAATATTGGCTCCCTTTTCGAAGTTGAAACAATACAGGGACCTATTTGAAACTTTTCCATCTATATGTATCAAAACATTACCTAAACCTAAAATTATGATTTGTTGTCTAACAGGTACCGCCATCAATTATAGAGATTCATTTTCCAATTCCCAAATCGCATCTTCCACCTAAAAAACCTGCTCAAATTTTAACAAAATCTTTTCAAACACTAATCCTTTTGATCAAAAATCTAATCTACTAGGACAATACCCAAGATCATTTCTCCTCTAACAAAAGCTGTGAAGCATGCATCGTGAAGATCGAGCTATGTTGCACAAAATAATGGGATTCAGAAAAGAAGGGTGATATGGATAAGCTATACAACGATTTGCTGAATGTCAGGAGCTGAATGATGGTATAAAGTTTTTATTATCTACTTTGATTATAGATCTGTTTTTTGTTTTGGTATTAATGACTCATGATCTGCTATTTTAGGTATTATTAGTGACTGATGCTATTTTTATTTTATAAGGTTAATTCGAGAAGTATGATTATAATTAATAATGATTAGATCAGTCTAATTAATTTGATAACAGTCGCAAGGAAGGGTCAAGTAGAATTACCCATATGTATCACATACCTGCCTGATACACGTTGTATTATAATCCAAAAAGATATGGTATATGATGGATAGATGGTAGCATATATTATATTATATTTTGAACTTCATAGTGTATGACAAAAATGATAAAGGTAGGTTCTAATTTCTTACGGTTAATCAGTTGATTTATATCAGATAGGTACAAGGTTTTTCTAGTATATGTTTGTGACTTCCTTAAGGACGTACATCAGAATAAAAAGCTGGCAACTTTCTATTTCTCACTGTGGTTAAGCTGGCAACATATTCCGTTGTGATTGTAGGGGAAAATGTCAAGCGGGTGAAGGAAGGGCAACCCTGCCATATCGCTAATAAAGCTCAAATGAAGCCTACTAGCTTTTGTTGTCCTTTAGCGATCAGCCATTCTTGAAGGAGGGAAGAAAAGGTAATATTGCTTTCAGTACAGTATCTATGAGCTAGGTTGAGTACGTCTTAGCAATCATTCGGTAATCATTAATATCAAAATCATACAACTAGGAATCTTACTTATTTTAACTTTTGTTGTTGATGTTCATCTCAACCTCACTGTAAGTATACATAAAAAACAATTAAGTTTGTCAACTAAGAAATATGAACAAAATAGGAACCCTATGGATTACGTGTCGTACCTTGATATATCGAATAAAGAATAATACTAGATTCTAAGGCTGTATGCGTTCACTTAATCTGTCTATGTATAGCATATACAGATTTCGTACATAATTCATCATCTTTATCTTATTCATTAAGCATGTCACCCTGGAATACCCATCGATCTGTTTGCATCTTTGATAAAGTAAAAAGATTCAAATAACATGGAAGACTACATTTCTGAAACCCAAACATTTCCCTTAGCCATTTGAGAAGATCCAATTAATATGATTTCAGCTGGTGCTGATCAGTAGAGGGTGGGTGGCCAGTTTAAGTAACATGTGTTCATGATGGCTGATGCCTAAATCTTCATTTTTAAAAGTTCATACCAGCAGTAGGATTCTTCATAAACTCCTAATTCAACGTCGTGACTCATCAAACCATTGTATAACTAGTCTGAATTACACTTCTTTTTTGAATCCATTATTAGTCATTTTTCTGAGCATTGTTACTCGTTAATGAGCCTGTTTCTAGACTCTTTCTCTTAGCCAGATAATGTGCTAATCTGGATACCAACTCTTCCTTATGCTATGCAGGTATAAACTTTTAAATTTTACTTTGATCATTCCAAATAATTGCATCAAATGTTCTTTTGAAGTTGTTCAAAAATAATACGTTACAAAGTATTATCACTTTATCCAACATAAGGCATCATAAGAAACTAACTTTAGTTAAGGAGCAACCAAAAGTCCGAAATGTAAAGGTTCTCCAACTGTGATCTAAGACAGCTCAGACCTGTACGAATCAAACCGAACCAAATTTGTTGCTGAACCGATGTAAATATTTTGTTTATGTTTTAATTTGGCAATCTAAACCAAAAATCGAATCCATATAAATACATATATTTTTATATATTTATATACATAGAAAAAACACATTAAATTTGAGTCTAGCATAAAAACACCTTTTGAACTTATTTTTTTGTTTAAAAACGATATAATAAAAAAATTAATTCAAGCTATTCGAGTCAACCAAAAACCGAACCAAATTTGAATTCGGTTTTCGGTTGAGTTAAGTACAATAGCCGAATAATTCAAATTACTCGATTACCTAAAACCAATGAACACCCCTCCTCTCATCAAACTAAAAATTATGGTGAGGATCTCCCATTCTCCACTTTGTGGAGAAACAACAAACACAAAAAACCGTAACAACCTTATATATTCGGCAATATAATTAGTATATATTTCCTTGAATAAGAATGTTCAAATAATGGTTAGCCTAAAAGAATAAAAATGGAAGGTTAATTAACTGACTGCACATTACATTCTTATAGAAGAAAAAAACAGCAAATATGGTGTGTGTTAACCTTCGTTGTGGTCTTGTACTTGTATTTGCTTTGGTTATGTACTAATCTAAAGAAAATTTCGAAAATTTGGTGCTCTACACAAACAGGGGACTTGAACTTCATCATCCTCATTTTGCTCGAATTTGTAATCATAGTCAGCATCAGTTCCAGAAACGAAACATTAATCAAAGCCACTTTATTTATTCAATAAGCATAGTTTTACATGGTAGCAGCGTAGGAGGGGTTTTTGTAATTACATACTAAAATTTTGACCAATAACTAGTGCTTTATATTGCGGGTCTATTTTTTTTATATCTAGGAAAATACCCCTCCTTATTAACCTTAAAGCCAGTGTTCCAAACATCCTACATGTCTATTTGTTGCAAAATTGCTCTTCTAGTTGACACATAGCATCTTTTTTAATTTTTAAACAAGGCGGAGCATGTTAAAAGTCTTAAGTTAACTCATCGCCAGCAGCGACATCTGTTTTAGCTATGAGGACTATACGGCTTTTGTTTTCACCCATACTCAAAATGCTAGCATAGCAATTAGGCATGTACTCCAAAGGAAGTAACGACACATATAAGATTATTTTCTAGGGAAATAAAAGAAAATACTAATTCATTATGAAGCAAAAATCTTACCGAATGGTTGATTAAGCGTGCCATATTACCCTTATTTGTCGCATCGATTACAATATACTGGCTTATCTTAAAGAGCTGCATGATAATATTAGTTAGTCACCCTTAAAAATTACAAAAATTAGATTGACTGCACTAATGGTACACTAATTTCAAAATCAGAAGTAATGAGAAAATTATCGACTCACATAGCAATCTTTCCCTTGAGACCTATATTCCATCTCCGTTAAATCTGAAACACTGCGGCTCACCTACTCGCCACGGTATTCAAGAACCTACAGACACGCGTATCCGACCAAGAATGATTAAACAATATATTGTTAGATATAAAAAATACTCGCAATAGACAGTTTATAATGAATAAATTACCATTTCTTCTTCTTGAATGTTCCTGCGTGCAAAGAGACCCCATCCATGTATTGCACATTTACCAAAATAGACATGGTTCTTTTCCATCCTCTGGATTTAAACGAATTAATAATAACTTGACATAAATGCACATATACAGTAAACAAGGGAATGTATACCTGTAAACAATTGAGTCGCTCCTTAAAAGTAGAACAATTTTCAAATCCCGACCTTCTTGCAAAGATGAATTAATTAAGACTAATTAGTAGATCGAGTATATATACTAAAAGAAACAAGATGTGTTGGAGAATGAGATTATGTTATGAGGGATTAAGGAGTCTATAACATCTACTTGATGCTGGATCGGGCCCATCACTCCACGAAATATGGCCTCTTTTAAATCATACTGAAAAGATTAAAAAATGAACAAATGAGAACGCAAACAAATAGGAAATTAAATAAAGTTAGTCTCTCTTTTGCTCATTTGCGTCATGAGGTCCTTACTAATGTAATATTGAAAAATTTGTCTATCTTGGTAGTTGATCTTTTATAGATGCCACACCTAGCAGCAGAGAGTATCTCAAACTCCGTGTTTTCTTCTGTTGATGAAACAGATTGTTCAACATTTGTACGGAGCATGAGTCTTGAACCGCTAAAACTGTATTGCTGATTATGCCTTTCGCGCAATCTCTTTGCAAAAAATACCCCATCGGGACTCCTGATGACAATACCATATCTTTTGGCATTCAAGATCAAAATCAAGAGAATGATTTGATATTATTTGTTGCTTAGATTATGTCAAATCATTCTCTTGATTTTGATCCAGAATGCTAGAAGATACTCGTATTGTCATCAAGAGTACCGCTGGGGTAATTTTTGCAAAGACATTGCACGAAAGGCAGAATGAGCAATACAGTTATAGCAGTTCAAGACTCATGCAGCGTACAAATGTTGAACAATCTTTTTCATCAACAGAAGAAAACACGGAGTCTGAGACACTCTGTGCTGCTAGGTGTCGCATCTATAAAAGATCAACTACCAAGGTAGACAAATTTTTCAATATTACATTAGTAAGGACCTGATGGCGCAAACGAGCAAAAGAGAGACTAACTTTATTTAATTTCTTATTTGTTTGCGTTCTCATTTGTTCATTTTTTAATCTTTTCAGTATGATTTAAAAGAGGCCATATTTCTTCGAGTGATGGGCCCGATCGAGCATCAAGTAGATGTTATAGATTCCTTAATCCTCATAACGTAACCTCATGAACCAACACATCTTGTTTCTTTTAGTATATATACTCGATCTATTTATTAATCCTAATTAACTAATCTTTGCATGAAGGTCGGGATTTGAAAAATTGTTCTACTTTTAAGGAGCGACTCAATTGTTTACAGGTATACATTCCCTTGTTTATTGTATATGTGCATTTTAATCTGTTTAAATCCAGAGGATGGAAAAGAAACATGTCTCTTTTGGTAAATAATCAATACATGGATGGGGTCTCTTTGCATGAAGGAAGATTCAAGAAGAAGAAATGGTAATTTATTCATTATAAAACTATATATTGCGAGTATTTTTTTATATATATCAATATATTGTTTAATCATTCTTGGTCGGATATGCGTGTCTGTAGCTTCTTGAATATTGTGGCAAGCAGGGAAGACGCAGTGTTGCAGATTTAAGGGAGATGGAATATAGGTCTCAAGGGAACGATTGCTATGTGAGGCGATAATTTTCTCGTAACTTCTGATTATGAAATTAGTGTACCCATTAGTGCAATCAATCTAATTTTTGATGGTGACTAACTGATGTTGTCATGCAGCTCTTTAAGATAAGTGTGGATATTGTAAACGATGCGACAAATAAGAGTAATATGGAACATTTAATTAACCATTCGTTAAGGTTTTTGCTTCATAATGAATTAGTATTTTATTTTTTTTCCCTAGAAAATAATCTTATATGTGTTATTACTTCCTTTGCAGTGCATGCCTAATTGCTATGGTAGGATTTTGAGTATGGGTGAAACCGAAAGCCGTATAGTCCTCATAGCTAAATAGATGTCGTTATTGGCGGTGAGTTAAAGTAAGACTTTTAACATGCTCGGCCTTGTTTAAAAATAAAAAAAGGTGCTATGTGTAAACTAGAAGAACGATTTTACAACAAATAGACATGTAGGATGTTTGGAACACTGACTTTTAAGGTTAATAAGGAGCGGTATTTTCCTAGAGAGGAAAAAAATAGACTCGCAATATAAAGCACTACTTTGTGGTCAAAATTTTCATATGAACCTGCAAAAACCCCTCCTAGGTTCCTACCATGTAAAACTGTGCTTATTGTATAAATACAGTTGCTTTGAATAACGTTTTGTTTCTGGAACTGATGGTGACAAGTATGATTACAAACGAGCAAAATAAGGATAATGAAGTTCAAGTCCCCTGTTTGTGTAGAGCTCCAAATTGTCGAAATTTTCATTAGATTAGTACATAACTAAAGCACATACAAGTCCAAGACCACAACAAAGATTAACGCACACCGTAATAGTTGTTTTTACATTCTATAAGAAGAAAAAAACAGCAAATATGGTGTGTGTTAATCTTCGTTGTGGTCTTTTACTTGTATGTGCTTTGGTTATGTACTAACCTAAATAAAATTTCGAAAATTTGGTGCTTTACACAAACAGGGGACTTGAACTTCATCATCCTCATTTTGCTCGAATTGTATTCATACGTGTCACTATCAGTTCCAGAAACAAAACATTATTCAAAGCCACTGTATTTATTCAATAAGCATAGTTTTACATGGAAGGAGCCTAGGAGGGGTTTTTGTAGTTACATATTAAAATTTTGACCAAAAACTAGTGCTTTATATTACGGGCCTATTTTTTATCTCTAGGAAAATACCCATCCTTATTAACCTTAAATTCAGTGTTCTAAACATCCTACATGTCTATTTGTTGCAAAATCGCTCTTCTAGTTAACACATAGCACCTTTTTTAATTATTAAACAAGGCTGAGCATGTTAAAAGTCTTACATTTACTCATCGCCAGAAGCGACATCTGTTCTAGCTATGAGGACTATACGGCTTTCGTTTTCACCCATACTCAAAATGCTAGCATAGCAATTAGGCATGCACTGCAAAGGAAGTAACGACACATATAAGATTATTTTCTAGGGAAATAAAAGAAAATACTAACTCATTATGAAGCAAAAATCTTACCGAATGGTTGATTAAGCGTGCTATATTACCCTTATTTGTCGCATCGATTACAATATCCTGGCTTATCTTTAAAGAGTTACATGATAATATTAGTTAGTCACCCTCAAAAATTAGATTGACTGCACTAATGGGTACACAAATTTTAAAATCAGAAGTAATGAGAAAATTATCGACTCACATAGCAATCTTTCCCTTGAGACCTATATTCCATCTTCCTTAAATCTGAAACATTGCATCTCACCTACCGGCCACGGTATTCAAGAACCTAAAGACACGCATATCGGACAAAGAATGATTAAACAATATATTTTTAGATATAAAAAAATACTCGCATTAGACAGTTTTATAATGAATAAATTACCATTTCTTCTTCTTGAATGTTCGTACGTGCAAAGAGACCCCATCCATGTATTGCATATTTACCAAAACAGACACGGTTCTTTTCCATCCTCTGGATTTAATTAGATTAATAAGAACTTGACATAAATGCACATATATAGTAAACAAGGGAATGTATACTTGTAAACAATTGAGTCGCTCCTTAAAAGTAGAACAACTTTTCAAATCCCGACCTTCCTGTAAAGATGAATTAATTAAGACTAATTAGTAGATCGAGTATATATACTAAAAGAAACAAGATGTGTTGGATCATGAGATTACGCTATGAGGGATTAAGGAATCTATAACATCTACTTGATGCTGGATCGGGCCCATCACTCCATGAAATATGGCCTCTTTTAAATCGACTGAAAAGATTAAAAAAATGAACAAATGAGAACGCAAACAAATAGGAAATTAAATAAAGTAAGTGTCTCTTTTGCTCGTTTGTGCCATGAGGTCCTTACTAATCTAATATTGAAAATTTTGTCTACCATGGTAGTTGATCTTTTATTGATGCCACACCTAGCAGTAGAGAGTATCTCAAACTCCGTGTTTTCTTCTGTTGATGAAACAGATTGTTCAACATTTGTACGCTACATGAGTCTTGAACCGCTAAAAGTGTATTGCTAATTATGCCTTTCGCGCAATCTCTTTGCAAAAAATACCCCAGCGGGACTCCTGATGACAATACCATATCTTCTGGCATTCTAGGTCAAAATCAAGTGAATGATTTGATATTATTTGTTGGTTAGATTATGTCAAATCATTCTCTTGATTTTGATCCAGAATGCAGAATATACTCGTATTGTTATCAGGAGTCCCGCTGGGGTAATTTTTGCAAAGAGATTGCACGAAAGGCAGAATAAGCAATACAGTTATAGCGGTTCAAGACTCATGCAGCGTACAAATGTTGAACAATTTGTTTCATCAACAGAAGAAAAAACGGAGTTTGAGACACTTTGTGCTGCTAGGTGTCGCATCTATAAAAGATCAACTACCAAGGTAGACAAACTTTTCAATATTACATGAGTAAGGACCTGGTGGCACAAACGAGCAAAAGAGAGACTAACTTTATTTAATTTCCTATTTGTTTGTGTTCTCATTTGTTCATTTTTTTAATCTTTTTAAAATGATTTAAAAGAGGCCATATTTCTTCGAGTGATGGGCCCGATCCAGCATCAAGTAGATGTTATAGATTCCTTAATCCTCATAACGTAATCTCATGAACCAACACATCTTGTTTCTTTTAGTATATATACTCGATCTATTTATTAATCTTAATATCCTATAGTTTTACTACTAGCACTACTATTGTTTGGCCAATTAGCCCAAGTTCGGCTTAAGCCCAAGTACAAACGGTTAATCGGAAAAACCGAGAAACCGAACCAGAAAACCGATTGAAACCGGAAAAATCGAACGGTTTCGGTTATGGCTATGCAAAAAACCGAACATTCGGTTTCAATTTCAGTTTTGCCCAAAAACCGACCCAAATCGAACCGTGCACATCCTTACCAGTTAGACACTAATTTGATTCGAATATTTTGTATACGACCTGTTAGACACTAATTTGACAATATATATGAATTACAAAACTTGCACCACAGTAGCATATTTAGTTTAAGTTCTCTATAGAGTGGCATCTTTATGTTTGCGTGAAAATGGTAACCAACTGTATAACGTATTAGTTATTCTAAGTTGAATATCTTAAAAATCCAAAGCAACAAAACACTAAAGCGCCTTATTCTTGCAACGTATCGGTTTCTATTCTCACTATATGGTAATTACGTATTTGAATGTGTTTGTGTAAATAGTGATACTTGTCTATTTGAATGCGTTTCACTAAACCGTGATACTTGTGCAATTCTGCTATTTACAAGTGATACTTGCGTAGTTATGTCGATTGTTAAAAATTGGACTATGCCTGATCTAAATCGTAAACCCGCTGAGTTTAATTTCGTACAGGTAGATTCCTAGCAGTTGGTACTTTATATCATTTCATGATTTAGAAAATAACTTCAAATTGTTGCACCTTAAGAACACGGTCACAGGTTTAAAATGTTTTTGTTAACTCGTGTTAGTTTATAAGGATTTAAGCTTATAATGATCTTACATTGTTGCTGTTGTATTGATGCCATTGATGCACTTTATCAATGCAACTAGCATGCTCAACCTCCTTTCTATTATTTATGCACCAAGTTGCATGTACTTTATTTTTGCCATTGTGTACACATATTCGAATCTGTTTCATAATTGTTTCTTTTGAATTGCAGGACTTCTTTGATATGGAACCGCATCTGACAAGTCCACATGGTACGCTGATTAAGAAAGGTATTACAGCTTCGTTCTAATGGCGCTGGAAAGACCGGAAGAGCAGCTTCAAGAGAGCTTTTGCAGCTGGTCAAGCTTAATTTTCCCAAGAGCACCACGTTTTTTCAGTAGCTTGCAGGTTCCCGTGTTCTCCATGCTCAACATGGCTCAATTTCTAGATGTTGTTCACGAAGCCTCTGAAAGATGATGTTGCCTCCGGAGATGGTGTTGCCTTCTGAGATGAGTAGGCAGGGTGTGCTTGTTATGTTGGTTTGTTGAATAATCTTATCCTTTTGAACTATTTGTGTTATGCTTATGTTGTCAGTGAATCGTTGAACATCTTATGCTTTTGAAATATTCATGTAGTTGAAAAATGTAGTCTTTGAACTCTTTTAGCGCGTAGTGAATGTAGTCTTTGAACACTTGTTTGTGTAATTGAATCGTGTAGTGAATGTGACGCGTATGTTTAAGTAATTATCTGCTTTGAATTGGTTTGCATTATAATTCTGGTGTGGAAATGGGTCTGAATGACCTGGGAATGTGGTCGTGTACAACCCGTTGTCCAGCCCCAGGTGAGACACCTATAACGACCACATGTGGTCGTTAGAAGTTCCAGGAACAAAGCCACTTTCCAAACATCTAGTGACCACATGTGGTCGTTACAGCTTTCTAAACCCGCTATCAAGACCGAGTCTTTAGTGACCACATGTGGTCGTTTCAGCTAGTCGTTTTACCCAAGCTATTGTGGCCACATGTGGTCGCTATAGGTAGTCGTTTAAGCCAACCTATTGTGGCTACATGTGGTCGCTAGAGAGTCTTCACGAAATTCTAGTCATTGGTCAACGAAGTCAATAAGTCAAAGTCAATAGGAACTAGTGGTCATTAGAAGTGTCTAAATGTGGTCGTAAGAACTTCTAACGACCGAGCTTTCACGACTTCATTTGTTACGACTAATTGTGGTCGTAAGAGGCTCTAGTGACCACAAATGGGGGCTTCTACCGACCACATATGTGGTCTATCTAATTCACTTTATATATATTGGTTGTATTTATATTTCTTTATTTTGGCGAGTTAAATTTGTAGTTAATGGAATTTATTAATAAATTTCAATTTTTTTTAATAAAATAGTTTAAAAAAGACAGGTTTTTTGAAATAAAAACATGTCTTTTTACTCTACATAAAGACAGGTTAGATGCTTCTATAAAGACAGGTTGGACGAGACTGACAGGTTGGACGAGAACTAGTGGTCATTTCCAATGAAACATGTGTGTTTATTTTAATATGGAGACTGATTTTTATGATATCGAGACTGATTTTTATGGAGAGAACCAGTGTTGATTCTTTTAATAGAGATTGTTTGTATAACCGGTTTTCATATATGTCGATCATGAAGATACCCCTTTAGAGAGTCGTTCCAAAACCACTCTTCATAGACTATCTTGACCACTTTTTATGACATTTTTTGTAGTAGTGCCACCCCAAAGAAGTTGCACCTAATTCTTTCAAGATAATTAAGCACACACTTAGGAGCTAAAAAAGAGAGAGAAGTATGTAGCTAGAGATCCAAGAACCGAATACAAAAAGGTGAGTCGTCCACCGTAGAAAAGAGTTCTAGATTTCCATAATGAAAGTCTTTTATGAAACTTAACAAAAATGGACTTTCAACTGCAAGCTTTGCTCATGTTATCATCCATTGGAAGACTAAGATACAGACACGGGAATGATGATGTTTGACAATTCAAAATTGATGCAGCAATGCGGGTTTCGTTATCGTTGACACCAACACCAGAAAGTCGCTTTTAGAAAAGTTGACTTTTAACCCTCATGCCAAGTTAAAACATCTCAAAATTCGAAATAGGTTTTTTTTTTATTTTGGAGAGATTAATTTGCCTATTGTGATATCATCATCCGCAAATTGCAAGTGATATGTCAGCTTTATTGTTACCGACTCTAACCCATCAAAAACACCCCCTGACTCGGTTAATGGTAACATGAAGAGCTTCAACCACAATGATGAAAAAAGTTCGAAGGCCACGTTGGATCTTAAATTTACATAAGGTGGACCATTAACAAGGACCGAACCAAAAGCCGAGGTGAGACAACCACGAATCCATTTCCTACTCCGTTTATGATTAAAACCCATTCCTAATGTGCAATTTCCTACGGTGATTAACAACTTTATTCCATTTATTTTATTCACTAGCTATCGAAACTTTATACCCAAAAGAAATTTAGTTAAATATTATTTCGATAACAATACGTTTCTCACATTTCATTATTTTTTATTGCGATAATGTATACAGTTATAAAATTATCTACCATGATACTAAAAGAGAAAAATATCACATATTCTTGTTTTTTATTTGCAAAATTTAATTTCGCGTTCATTGATCCAAATGAAATTTGAAGTGATATTCTTAAGAAAATTCCATGTGCGGTAGAGAATTTTTTATCTCTATTCTTGTACGGATTTAGTCTTCTCCTTTTGGGGAAATACACACGAGTTTTGTACTTTCAAATAATCCAATATTTGTTCAAACAATCGCGCCGAAACATACTTTTTGTAGAAGTGGTTAAAGTAGTCATTGCCCCATGTGATAAAACAAGAGTGATCACTTTAGATAGTTGTCTAAACCCCACCATTTCCTAACATCATAGGTGGGAAACGATTTGGATATATACAATAAGGTGTTGTAGATTCTTCATTTCTATATCATAAATCCGACAACAAACCAAGTCCATATCGATTCCAGGAAGCTTGTACGCATTCAATACAATGGTTAAGACTAAACAAGTGAATCTATGTTCAATTTAGATCCAATTTTGTGATAATAAAATAAGTAAAAAATCGTCAAGCTTTATCTACCCAAGGCTAATAACGCGGAAAATAAAACCTCATTCTTTATTAAAATGCATTTAACAATACGTCTTAGTTATGTGAATGCAAAGGTAACTGGGGAAACGAAATCTTAATACTCCGCAGATTCATTGAATCTTAATCTAATGATCGAGATGGTTTTATTCAGTTGGAAAGACTTGGTCATCTTCGTGACCTATCCCCCTCCTTCTAACTTCGCGGTCTTAACGTGTTCGCAATGTTAGCATTAGGTTATAAATCACCCATTGGCTCACGAACGCAGAAAACAACCCACATCTGCAAAAGATATTCACAGCAACAACGTAGACTACACACATAACATACTCATGTCATATTCAACAATTAAAAATACAAATACTGCCTATATTGAAGTGTCATATATATCTTTAATAATATTGGCTCCCTTTTCGAAGTTGAAACAATACAGGGACCTATTTGAAACTTTTCCATCTATATGTATCAAAACATTACCTAACCCTAAAATTATGATTTGTTGTCTAACAGGTACCGCCATCAATTATAGATATTCATTTTTCAATTCCCAAATCGCATCTTCCACCTAAAAAACCTGCTCAAATTTTAACAAAATCTTTTCAAACACTAATCCTTTTGATCAAAAATCTAATCTACTAGGACAATACCCAAGATCATTTCTCCTCTAACAAAAGCTGTGAAGCATGCATCGTGAAGATCGAGCTATGTTGCACAAAATAATGGATTCAGAAAAGAAGGGTGATATGGATAAGCTATACAACGATTTGCTGAATGTCAGGAGCTGAATGATGGTATAAAGTTTTTATTATCTACTTTGATTATAGATCTGTTTTTTGTTTTGGTATTAATGACTCATGATCTGCTATTTTAGGTATTATTAGTGACTGATGCTATTTTTATTTTATAAGGTTAATTCGAGAAGTATGATTATAATTACTAATGATTAGATCAGTCTAATTAATTTGATAACAGTCGCAAGGAAGGGTCAAGTAGAATTACCCATATGGTATATGATGGATAGATGGTAACACATACCTGCCTGATACACGTTGTATTATAATCCAAAAAGATATGGTATATGATGGATAGATGATAGCATATATTTTATTATATTTTGAACTTCATAGTGTATGACAAAAATGATAAAAGTAGGTTCTAATTTCTTACGGTTAATCAGTTTATTTATATCAGATAGGTACAAGGTTTTTCTAGTATATGTTTGTGACTTCCTTAAGGACGTACATCAGAATAAAAAGCTGGCAACTTTCTATTTCTCACTGTGGTTAAGCTGGCAACATATTCCGTTGTGATTGTAGGGGAAAATGTCAAGCGGGTGAAGGAAGGGCAACCCTGCCATATCGCTAATAAAGCTCAAACGAAGCCTACTAACTTTTGTTGTCCTTTAGCGATCAGCCATTCTTGAAGGACGGAAGAAAAGGTAATATTGCTTTCAGTACAGTATCTATGAGCTAGGTTGAGTACGTCTTAGCAATCATTCGGTAATCATTAATATCAAAATCATACAACTAGGAATCTTACTTATTTTAACTTTTGTTGTTGATGTTCATCTCAACCTCACTGTAAGTATACATAAAAAACAATTAAGTTTGTCAACTAAGAAATATGAACAAAATAGGAACCCTATGGATTACGTGTCGTACCTTGATATATCGAATAAAGAATAATACTAGATTCTAAGGCTGTATGCGTTCACTTAATCTGTCTATGTATAGCATATACAGATTTCGTACATAATTCATCATCTTTATCTTATTCATTAAGCATGTCACCCTGGAATACCCATCGATCTGTTTGCATCTTTGATAAAGTAAAAAGATTCAAATAACATGGAAGACTACATTTCTGAAACCCAAACATTTCCCTTAGCCATTTGAGAAGATCCAATTAATATGATTTCAGCTGGTGCTGATCAGTAGAGGGTGGGTGGCCAGTTTAAGTAACATGTGTTCATGATGGCTGATGCCTAAATCTTCATTTAAAAGTTCATACCAGCAGTAGGATTCTTCATAAACTCCTAATTCAACGTCGTGACTCATCAAACCATTGTATAACTAGTCTGAATTACACTTCTTTTTTGAATCCATTATTAGTCATTTTTCTGAGCATTGTTACTCGTTAATGAGCCTGTTTCTAGACTCTTTCTCTTAGCCAGATAATGTGCTAATCTGGATACCAACTCTTCCTTATGCTATGCAGGTATAAACTTTTAAATTTTACTTTGATCATTCCAAATAATTGCATCAAATGTTCTTTTGAAGTTGTTCAAAAATAATACGTTACAAAGTATTATCACTTTATCCAACATAAGGCATCATAAGAAACTAACTTTAGTTAAGGAGCAACCAAAAGTCCGAAATGTAAAGGTTCTCCAACTGTTTGATCTAAGACAGCTCAGACCTGTACGAATCAAACCGAACCAAATTTGTTGCTGAACCGATGTAAATATTTTGTTTATGTTTTAATTTGGCAATCTAAACCAAAAATCGAATCCATATAAATACATATATTTTTATATTTATATACATAGAAAAAACACATTAAATTTGAGTCTAGCATCAAAAACACCTTTTGAACCTTATTTTTTTGTTTAAAAACGATATAATAAAAAAATTAATTCAAGCTATTCGAGTCAACCAAAAACCGAACCAAATTTGAATTCGGTTTTCGGTTGAGTTAAGTACAATAGCCGAATAATTCAAATTACTCGATTACCTAAAACCAATGAACACCCCTCCTCTCATCAAACTAAAAATTATGGTGAGGATCTCCCATTCTCCACTTTGTGGAGAAACAACAAACACCAAAAACCGTAACAACCTTATATCTTCGGCAATATAATTAGTATATATTTCCTTGAATAAGAATGTTCAAATAATGGTTAGCCTAAAAGAATAAAAATGGAAGGTTAATTAACTGACTCCACATTACATTCTATAAGAAGAAAAAAACAGCAAATATGGTGTGTGTTGTGGTCTTGTACATGTATTTTCTTTGGTTATGTACTAATCTAAAGAAAATTTCGAAAATTTGGTGCTCTACACAAACAGGGGACTTGAACTTCATCATCCTCATTTTGCTCGAATTTGTTATCATACGTGTCAGCATCAGTTCCAGAAACGAAACACTATTCAAAGCCACTGTATTTATTCAATAAGCATAGTTTTACATGGTAGCAGCGTAGGAGGGGTTTTTGTAATTACATACTAAAATTTTGACCAATAACTAGTGCTTTATATTGCGGGTATATTTTTTTTATATCTAGGAAAATACCCCTCCTTATTAACCTTAAAGCCAGTGTTCCAAACATCCTACATGTCTATTTGTTGCAAAATCGCTCTTCTAGTTGACACATAGCACCTTTTTTAATTTTTAAACAAGGCGGAGCATGTTAAAAGTCTTAAGTTAACTCATCGCCAGCATGGACATCTGTTTTAGCTATGAGGACTATACGGCTTTTGTTTTCACCCATACTCAAAATGCTAGAATAGCAATTAGGCATGCACTGCAAAGGAAGTAACGACACATATAAGATTATTTTCTAGGGAAATAAAAGAAAATACTAATACATTATGAAGCAAAAATCTTACCGAATGGTTGATTAAGCGTGCCATATTACCCTTATTTGTCGCATCGATTACAATATCCTGGCTTATCTTAAAGAGCTGCATGATAATATTAGTTAGTCACCCTCAAAAATTACAAAAATTAGATTGACTACACTAATGGGTACACTAATTTCAAAATCAGAAGTAATGAGAAAATTATCGACTCACATAGCAATCTTTCCCTTGAGACCTATATTCCATCTCCGTTAAATCTGAAACACTGCGGCTCACCTACTCGCCACGGTATTCAAGAACCTAGAGACACGCGTATCCGACCAAGAATGATTAAACAATATATTGTTAGATATAAAAAATACTCGCAATAGACAGTTTTATAATGAATAAATTACCATTTCTTCTTCTTGAATGTTCCTTCGTGCAAAGAGACCCCATCCATGTATTGCACATTTACCAAAATAGACATGGTTCTTTTCCATCCTCTGGATTTAAACGAATTAATAAGAACTTGACATAAATGCACATATACAGTAAACAAGGGAATGTATACCTGTAAACAATTGAGTCGCTCCTTAAAAGTAGAACAATTTTCAAATCCCGACCTTCCTGCAAAGATGAATTAATTAAGACTAATTAGTAGATCGAGTATATATACTAAAAGAAACAAGATGTGTTGGATCATGAGATTATGTTATGAGGGATTAAGGAGTCTATAACATCTACTTGATGCTGGATCGGGCCCATCACTCCATGAAATATGGCCTCTTTTAAATTATACTGAAAAGATTAAAAAAATGAACAAATGAGAACGCCAAATAGGAAATTAAATAAAGTTAGTCTCTCTTTTGCTCATTTGCGTCATGAGGTCCTTACTAATGTAATAGTGAAAAATTTGTCTACCTTGGTAGTTGATCTTTTACAGATGCCACACCTAGCAACAGAGAGTATCTCAAACTCCGTGTTTTCTTCTGTTGATGAAACAGATTGTTCAACATTTGTACGCAGCATGAGTCTTGAACCGCTAAAACTGTATTGGTGATTATGCCTTTCGCGCAATCTCTTTGTAAAAAAATACCCCAGTGGGACTCCTTATGACAATACCATATCTTTTGGCATTCAAGATCAAAATCAAGAGAATGATTTGATATTATTTGTTGCTTAGATTATGTCAAATAATTCTCTTGATTTTGATCCAGAATGCTAGAAGATACTCGTATTGTCATCAAGAGTACCGCTGGGGTAATTTTTGCAAAGACATTGCACGAAAGGCAGAATGAGCAATACAGTTATAGCAGTTCAAGACTCATGCAGCGTACAAATGTTGAACAATCTGTTTCATCAACAGAAGAAAACACGGAGTTTGAGACACTCTGTGCTGCTAGGTGTCGCATCTATAAAAGATCAACTACCAAGGTAGACAAATTTTTCAATATTACATTAGTAAGGACCTGATGGCGCAAACGAGCAAAAGAGAGACTAACTTTATTTAATTTCTTATTTGTTTGCGTTCTCATTTGTTCATTTTTTAATCTTTTCAGTATGATTTAAAAGAGGCCATATTTCTTCGAGTGATGGGCCCGATCAAGCATCAAGTAGATGTTATAGATTCCTTAATCCTCATAACATAACCTCATGAACCAACACATCTTGTTTCTTTTAGTATATATACTCGATCTATTTATTAATCCTAATTAACTAATCTTTGCATGAAGGTCGGGATTTGAAAAATTATTCTACTTTTAAGGAGCGACTCAATTGTTTACAGGTATACATTGCCTTGTTTATTGTATATGTGCATTTTAATCTGTTTAAATCCAGAGGATGGAAAAGAACTGTGTCTGTTTTGGTAAATAATCAATACATGGATGGGGTCTCTTTGCACGAAGGAAGATTCAAGAAGAAGAAATGGTAATTTATTCATTATAAAACTATATATTGCGAGTATTTTTTATATATATCAATATATTGTTTAATCATTCTTGGTCGGATATGCGTGTCTGTAGCTTCTTGAATATCGTGGCAAGCAGGGAAGACGCAGTGTTGCAGATTTAAGGGAGATGGAATATAGGTCTCAAGGGAACGATTGCTATGTGAGGCGATAATTTTCTCGTAACTTCTGATTATGAAATTAGTGTACCCATTAGTGCAATCAATCTAATTTTTGATGGTGACTAACTGATGTTGTCATGCAGCTCTTTAAGATAAGCGTGGATATTGTAAACGATGCGACAAATAAGAGTAATATGGAACACTTAATTAACCATTCGTTAAGGTTTTTGCTTCATAATGAATTAGTATTTTATTTTTTTTCCCTAGAAAATAATCTTATATGTGTTGTTACTTCATTTGCAGTGCATGCCTAATTGCTATGCTAGGATTTTGAGTATGGGTGAAACCGAAAGCCGTATAGTCCTCATAGCTAAATAGATGTCGTTATTGGCGGTGAGTTAACGTAAGACTTTTAACATGCTCGGCCTTGTTTAAAAATTAAAAAAGGTGCTATGTGTAAATTAGAAGAGCGATTTTGCAACAAATAGACATGTAGGATGTTTGGAACACTGACTTTTAAGGTTAATAAGGAACAGTATTTTCCTAGAGAGGAAAAAAAATAGACTCGCAATATAAAGCACTACTTTGTGGTCAAAATTTTCATATGAACCTGCAAAAACCCCTCCTAGGTTCCTACCATGTAAAACTGTGCTTATTGTATAAATACAGTTGCTTTGAATAATTTTTTGTTTCTGGAACTATGGTGAGAAGTATGATTACAAACGAGAAAAATGAGGAAAATGAAGTTCAAGTCCCCTGTTTGTGTAGAGCTCCAAATTGTCGAAATTTTCATTAGATTAGTACATAACCAAAGCACATACAAGTTGAAGACCACAACAAAGATTAACGCACACCGTAATAGTTGTTTTTACATTCTATAAGAAGAAAACAGCAAATACGGTGTGTGTTAATCTTCGTTGTGGTCTTTTACTTGTATGTGCTTTGGTTATGTACTAACCTAAATAAAATTTCGAAAATTTGGTGCTTTACACAAACAGGGGACTTGAACTTCATCATCCTCATTTTGCTCGAATTTGTATTCATACGTGTCACTATCAGTTCCAGAAACAAAAGATTATTCAAAGCCACTGTATTTATTCAATAAGCATAGTTTTGCATGGAAGGAGCCTAGGAGGGATTTTTGTAGTTACATATTAAAATTTTGACCAAAAACTAGTGCTTTATATTACGGGACTATTTTTTTATCTCTAGGAAAATACCCCTCCTTATTAACCTTAAATTCAGTGCTCTAAACATCCTACATGTCTATTTGTTGCAAAATCGCTCTTCTAGTTAACACATAGCACCTTTTTTAATTATTAAACAAGGCTGAGAATGTTAAAAGTCTTACGTTAACTCATCGCCAGTAGCGACATCTGTTTTAGCTATGAGGACTATACGGCTTTCGTTTTCACCCATACTCAAAATGCTAGCATAGCAATTAGGCATGCACTGCAAAGGAAGTAACGACACATATAAGATTATTTTCTAGGGAAATAAAAGAAAATACAAATTCATTATGAAGCCAAAATCTTACCGAATGGTTGATTATGTTGGGTCAAAAAGTTGATGTGGTAGAAACTCAAAAACGAAGAAAACATCAAGACATTTACTCAGGCGTTGACAAGAGTAATCCAAGCGTTGACAAGAGCAAATTGGGCGTTGACAGAAGTCAACAAAAGTCAAACGCTGTCAACAAAAGTCAACGTTGAAGATTTGATGGAGAAATCTATTTAGGGAATATATTGAGTATATTATTTATGATATACACAATATATACTTTATCTAAATAGAAGATTTAGATGTTTATTTGATTTTATCTCTTGTAGATTCTGTTCCTTCCACTATAAAAGGAACAAGGGTCTTAGGTTTTATTCATCAATTCATTCACAATGTAAACCTAAAGCGTGTGTCGACTAGACGTGGGATTCAATGTATACACGTCTAGTGATTGTTGATTATTAATATAATTAGCAATCCATTTGTTTTAATTCATGTTATTCGTGCCTAAACACCTTGTTAATGTGTCGTGTTCTAATTCCGCTTTGATTGTATAATCATATGAACATGATGCATTCCTAGTTGCTTAAAAGATCCGGAAACCAAGGTTTCCAAAGATTAAGCGTGCTATATTACCCTTATTTGTCACATCGATTACAATATCCTGGCTTATCTTAAAGAGCTACATGATAATATTAGTTAGTCACCCTCAAAAATTAGATTGACTGCACTAATAGGTACACAAATTTTAAAATCAGAAGTAATGAGAAAATTATCGACTCACATAGCAATCTTTCCCTTGAGACCTATATTCCATCTCCCTTAAATCTGAAACATTGCATCTCACCTACCGGCCACGGTATTCAAGAACCTAAAGACACGCATATAGGACAAAGAATGATTAAACAATATATTTTTAGATATAAAAAATACTCGCATTAGACATTTTTATAATGAATAAATTACCATTTCTTCTTCTTGAATGTTCGTGCGTGCAAAGAGACCCCATCCATGTATTGCATATTTACCAAAACAGACACGGTTCTTTTCCATCCTCTGGATTTAATTAGATTAATAAGAACTTGACATAAATGCACATATATAGTAAACAAGGGAATGTATACTTGTAAACAATTGAGTCGCTCCTTAAAAGTAGAACAACTTTTCAAATCCCGACCTTCCTGCAAAGATGAATTAATTAAGACTAATTAGTAGATCGAGTATATATACTAAAAGAAACAAGATGTGTTAGATCATGAGATTACGTTATGAGGGATTAAGGAATCTATAACATCTACTTGATGCTGGATCGGGCCCATCACTCCATGAAATATGGCCTCTTTTAAATCATACTGAAAAGATTAAAAAAAATGAACAAATGAGAACGCAAACAAATAGGAAATTAAATAAAGTAAGTGTCTCTTTTGCTCGTTTGCGCCATGAGGTCCTTACTAATCTAATATTGAAAATTTTGTCTACCATGGTAGTTGATCTTTTATAGATGCCACACCTAGCAGCAGAGAGTATCTCAAACTCCGTGTTTTCTTCTGTTGATGAAACAGATTGTTCAACATTTGTACGCTACATGAGTCTTGAACCACTAAAACTGTATTGCTGATTATGCCTTTCGCGCAATCTCTTTGCAAAAATTACCCCAGCGGGACTCCTGATGACAATACCATATCTTCTGGCATTCTAGGTCAAAATCAAGAGAATGATTTGATATTATTTGTTGGTTAGATTATGTCAAATCATTCTCTTGATTTTGATCCAGAATGTAGAATATACTCGTATTGTTATCAGGAGTCCCGCTGGGGTAATTTTTGCAAAGAGATTGCACGAAAGGCAGAATAAGCAATACAGTTATAGCGGTTCAAGACTCATGCAGCGTACAAATGTTGAACAATTTATTTCATCAACAAAAGAAAAAACGGAGTTTGAGACACTCTGTGCTGCTAGGTGTCGCATCTATAAAAGATCAACTACCAAGGTAGACAAACTTTTCAATATTACATGAGTAAGGACCTGATGGCACAAACGAGCAAAAGAGAGACTAACTTTATTGAATTTCCTATTTGTTTGCGTTCTCATTTGATCATTTTTTTAATCTTTTTAGAATGATTTAAAAGAGGCCATATTTCTTCGAGTGATGGGCCCGATCCAGCATCAAGTACATGTTATAGATTCCTTAATCCTCATAACGTAATCTCATGAACCAACACATCTTGTTTCTTTTAGTATATATACTCGATCTATTTATTAATCTTAATTAACTCATCTTTGCAGGAAGTTCAGGATTTGAAAAATTGTTCTACTTTTAAGGAGCGACTCAATTGTTTACAGGAATACATTCCCTTGTTTATTGTATATGTGCATTTATGTCAAGTTCTTATTAATCTGTTTAAATCCAAAGGATGGAAAAGAACAGTGTCTGTTTTGGTAAATAAGCAATGCATGGATGGGGTCTCTTTGCACGGAGGAAGATTCAAGAAGAAGAAATGGGATCAAGGCAATGAACGAGGCATTATTACCCGTCGGAAAATTTCCATTATCAAAGAAACACTCACCAGCCGAACACAAATCAGGACCAATGAAGCTCCAATATCGTCTAAAGAATTCAAACGTGTTTCCATCTTGACCTTGAGACTTATTCTCTCCACAACTCCAAACTACAGTTTTGATCTCATCCCGAGAAATACATCGATCCATATCCTTGACTTGAACATCAGACAACTTCTTAGGAAACACAAAATTCAATTTAAACCGGGCAGGATTTGGTTGTTTAAACCTAACAGCGAATTGGTTTTTAAACATGTTTTTAAGTAACTTTGGATCGGTACACCAATCACCATCTACTAAAACTTCACGAATAGCGAGCTGCGATCTCTTCTTATTGATAATACCATGAAAGTATTTAGAGTTTTCGTCCCCCTCTATGTCCCATTTAATCTTCGACTTTTGCTTATTATCATAAGACTCCAATCGTTTGAAGTCAGACAATTGCCTTGTTAAATCCAATCTCTTAAGGAGCAAATCGTCAATAACACCGCCACTATCAATAATTCTATCGATCTCGATGAGGTCTTCCTTAACTAATTTGACAGCCCTGGAAAGAATCAAATTCTTTTCTTTGATCCACAGATAAATAGTAATTTGTAACGCTTGAAGTTTCTTCTTAAAACGAATAAGACTATTCCCATCATTATGAGAAAAAGAACACCAAGCTTGCTCCACCATTAATTCAAACCCGTCCCTCGGAAACCAAGAATGATAAACCTGAAAAAGCGACAGACCAAAATCAGTAACCACTTCATAAAGTAATACTGGGCGATCAGAAAGATGTTTATTAAGGCAACTCGTTGTTATAGAAGGGAACAACGAAATAATACCTTCCGAAACTAAAAAACGATCTAGTTTGCTCATCTTATTACTAGAAGGATGAGACCACGTGAAAGCATACCCTTCCAACTTGATATCCACCAGACCCGAAGACTCAATGAATTGATTAAAAACCCTTACACTCAAGTGATTAAAACTCGAGCCAAGTCTTTCATCCGTAGAGCGAACCGTATTAAAATCACCCAAGTTTATCATCACTCCATTCAACTGATTAATAAAGATGCTAATATAGTCCAATAACACCCGTTTATCCGCTGAAGACTGGGGAGCGTAAACAACTATAATAAGCATTCTTGAATTATTAGAACACCAAGTACTGTAAATGGCGAAAAAATTATCAAAAATGGTAACAAACTCCTTCTTAAACACACTTGCCCCCCAAATACATAGAATGCCACCTGAATTACCTACAGAATCACTAGAAGAAAATTGATAATTAGAGTTACCTCATATGTATTTAACCTCTATATCGGATATACCATCCCATTTAGTCTCTTGGACAACAAGAAAATTAACTTTATACATATTATTTAACTCCTGTAACCACTCCTTTTTGGCCTTACTTCCAAGACCTTGAACATTCAAAGACAGAATATTCATTTAGGAAACATACTATGTGACAATCCGTCAATTTATGATTAATATTTTATTCTCAGATATTATTTAAAAACATTATTTTAATGTTATAATATGAACTCACTTATTTTTGGGAAGTAATTTGGATTTACGTCTTGGAGTAGCATCGACTACGTCTAAACTGGAGGATTCAACGTTACGTTCTTACGTTTACATACACCGTCTTTGGTGACAGTCCGACATTTCAGAAAATAAATTTATCCGTGAATATTATTTTGGAATTTTAAATTTGTGTTGGTTCATAAACTCACAAATTTACGAGAAGAGATTAGGACTTACGATTTTAATTTAATGAGACAATTTTTATTAGATTCTTTTTGTGCCGTTGATTCATAATTTATAAAAACGTTTTTCGTAAAACGACCCGAGGGCACGCAAATCAAGGAAACTGGAATCGAGGAGTACCCGTAAATTAGTGGGATGGGACAAGTTTTACACTTGCCCACCCCACTATATGGGATGGCCAAGAAGGCTCCAACACACACATGAGGTGTCAAAACCTCCTAAACATACTCACACTTGTCTTATAAGTTTTGTAAAACCATTTTCTACAAAACCATTCTCACAAATCCTTACATGCAAAACCACTAATACTCTCCTTTCTCTCTCTCAATTTCCGTCCCAAACTCATCAAAAACAACCCTCATTTGATTTATTTTAGCCATAAAATCATGTGTTATGATGATGCCCCTTTGAAGCCTTGAAGATTGGAGGTGATTCTAACATCCAAAAAGGAGATTTCTTGGTGTCATAGGGCTGATTTTCCATGAGAAGTTTATAAAGATTGGTGTACTTGAAGATGATATTGGTTTATCACAAGTTTTTCCAACAAGAACCAAGTCTTGTTCATCAAAAAGCTCGTCATTTCATCACTAATGGTGGTACAGAGATTGTTCTTCCTATCCTCTTGTTATTTTAAATATGTAACCATGTATTTTCTTTCTTAATGTATATGTATATGATGATATATGATGATAAAAATATTGTGTGGGGATTTAGTGTTGATAAATATGATTAAAAGGATGAAAAACTATAAGAAACAAGGCTAAAATCTTGCTTAAAAAAGATGGACAAACTACATGTAAAATGGGTAAATCTTGTTTAAATGGCAGGCTGTATAAAAACAGTAACTAACCACATTTTAGACTGATAAAATGATGAAGTAGAATCAATTTACAGTAAGCTATGGGTCTTGTACACATGTGAGAGTTGGCCATGCAATGGAATCATTATAATGAGTGAGATATGATCAAAACAAGATGAGTGTGCTAATCTGAATAAGCTGTTTTGTAGGGACTGTTAAGGCTAGATAAACTTAAAATGAGCAGTAGCTATAACTAAGTTAAATGTAGCACATAATATGAAGATCATGCCATCCAAAAATGAGCTTCTAATTCATTGTATAACTCTAGATATGATAAAAATGGTGAAGATGAAAATAAAAATCAGATTTTGAGAATTAATATTTATTACTATTATATAAGCACTCAAAATTATATTGTATAAAATGTAAAATTAAAACCCACTAACTTGTGAATTCTATTTATATAAATATGTAAAAGGTTAAATAAATGGATAAATTATAAAAATGGTAGTGTAATAATACTTATAAGTAATAAAAACTATAAACTTGATTTTTACGACTTTTTCGGCTATTACCGTAAAATTAACATTTTTGTGAAATAAAACTTAGACGGTTGGACCCGTCTAATGTAAACTTTTATAAACTCATATACTGATATATAAACATATATAACACGTAAAAACCGATAAAACCCGAACTATAAAACATACGGACATTAACGGGATAAGTTAGCGTTATTGGACTAATAATACAACAAAATGGACTAAAACACTTATAAACATTCTTATTGGGCTTAACCCATTTAGGCCCAACATATAAAGTATAAATACTGATAATAAAAGTATATTTGGACTAATGAATAGTATTGGGCTTGTAATAGGCCCATTGGGCTTCAAAATATAAACAAGATTGAACTAGTATAACTAGTCTTGAAAAATTCCCAACACATAACACTAAAATAAGTAAATGAGAATATATAAACCCACTTGATCATCATATATATAAAATCATCATATGTATACATAATTGTTATTTTTATAAAGTCATTGGACAAGAGTCTAAGACGAGTATTATTTGTCTAGGTTTCCGTGATTGAAGCACGTACCGTACGCCCGAATTGCCGATAACCCGCCTTCCCACATCAACGTGAGTTCATAGCCTCGCACTCTTTTAAATGTTTTTATGAAATGTTTTATAAACCCGCGAGGGAGATAACATGTTAGTTTTTATAAAATAGGACACCATTTGTCCCGATTATTTGTTTATTGATTTGGACCCGAATGATTGTATGACCCGATTGTATGACCTGATAAATGATTAAAGGACCCGATAGATGAAATAAAATGGATTATTAAAGTTAGGTTATGTCACTAAAAGTCCCATTAGCATGAATTGTGAACTACCGGGATTTGGTAGACGCTTATGCATATAATAGTACTATTTGGGGACGATCACCCCAGTTCACGCCTTGACGGTTGATCCCCGTCGTGCCACATTGATTGGTAAGCGAATTTATGTATGAGAAGATTTCCATAACGTGACCTTTGTGACGACACGCTAATTTAGATGGCAAATTGAGTATCGGGTTAGCTACCTGTTGTTTGGTTTAGTAAGGTAACAATGTCATACGGCTTATAATAATCTAATTAACGAAATACTACTATACGCACCGAATTACGATGTATTGCCTGACTAGCAATACGGAGTTATACTATTGATATTATGTTCGTGTTTTGGTTTTACATAACCATATTCATATGACGGTTTTTATTTAAGTTTTTACAACGCCATAAGACGTATTGTATGTTGTTTTTACGACATTGGCTCGTATAATGATTTTAAAGGCAAATGCCTATATTATGATTTTCGATAAGGATTTGTATAAAATGACTTTGGCTATTTTAAAGGCCTATTACAAAGATTTGTACAAAATGATTTTTGGTAATAATTTTATACCGATGTTATATTGATGGATTTTATTAAACTCTATGAATTCACTCGGCGTTATCG
Source organism: Glebionis coronaria (assembly GCA_025667525.1). NCBI lineage: Eukaryota > Viridiplantae > Streptophyta > Magnoliopsida > Asterales > Asteraceae > Glebionis > Glebionis coronaria. The sequence continues at coordinate 467,541,914 of CM046881.1, forward strand.
CTGACCTTTTATTTTAACATGTTTTATCTCAGGTACTTGAAGGTAATTCTCGGGAAGACAACAAGGATTCATGGCCCGCACTTAAATAACAATTTCCATTCAAATCTTTTGTAAAACCTGAATGAGATACAATGACTTGGGACCTATGTAACTTTGATATTTATGAATGGAAATGCTTTATTAATAAACGACGCGATTTTTATGCGTTGTCTATGATGTGAGTAATGTGCTATCCCGTAACACCAACTAGTCTTCCGCTGTATTGAGTTGTATAAATTTGGGGGTGTTACAGTTTGGTACTAGAGCTCTCGTTTTAGAGAACGAAAGATTTTTAAAACCAAGGTTTTGAATAAAACTTTTCAAAATCTTTTAACTATAAACATTTTTCTAAAAATGTCTAAAAATCTTTTGACTATAACGGTGCCGAAGAATTCCCGAGTTACCGACAAGGCCAGACTGAGAAGTGTTATTTTAATATATATATAACTTGGTATATATATATATATATATATATATATATATATATATATATATATATATATATATATATATATATATATATATATATATATATATATATATATATATATATATATATATATATATATATATATATATATATATATATATATATATATATATATATATATATATATATATATATATATATATATATATATATATATATATATATATATATATATACATATATATATATATATATATACATATATATATATATATATATATATATATACATATATATATATATATATATATATATATATATATATATATATATATATATATATATATATATATATATATATATATATATATATATATATATATATATATATATATATATATATATATATATATATATATATATATATATATATATATATATATATATATATATATATATATATATATATATATATATATATATATATATACATATATATATATATATATATACATATATATATATATATATATATATACATATATATATATATATATATATATATATATATATATATATATATATATATATATATATATATATATATATATATATATATATATATATATATATATATATATATATATATATATATATATATATATATATATATATATATATATGATGTAATTTTATTACATGATTGTTTGATGATTATTTTGATATTTATACGAGGTATTTATACGACGTAGATTGTCACAAGGAACCCTAAATCCCCTAGTAAATTAATCGAAGCTATTCTCGTAGGAATTCTAGCTATCCTAGATCTAAACCAAGTTGTGGATATTTATGATCCCAACAAAATGGTTGATATTCTTAGAAATGTAGATATTAGTTGAGTACGATATTAAGGATGAATTGGCGAGATTAAATCTGATATCGATGTCATGACGATCTTTCCTTATAGAGTGGAGTTTGACAAAACATTACCACCTAGAAAGATGTCATATGATTCGTTGTCATCCAATTCTTAAATTGAAATCGAAAGGGTGAATGTTGCACTTGAGGCTGTCATTGGAACCATTACCCAAAAGCCTCATGCCACTAATACCTTTCCGAGAAGTCTAATTGAATCTGTGAGTCATTTCATACTAGTGACTCATTTGATAATTGTTGTTGTAAGAAATATAGGATTGGAAATTAAGTGTTGATAATATCGAACTTATGTTGCCCTTTAAAGGTGTAAGAATAAGATTGAAAGTATTGAAGAATGAGGTAGGATATCGTATTGAGTATAAGTTGATTGAAACTTGAATGAAATAAAACTTAACCTGTATGGAATATGAGATTGTTAAGAGGAAGTCGTTAAGTTCTGTGATTGAATTATAAGGTTTTAATTGATTGTTGATTCGTGTTAAGTGTTGTTCCTAGGCCATTGTCCACTAACGAGGATGCCCAGTGTCCAATAAATAAATTGTAGAAATCTTCTTCTGAATTGGGACCAATGGATCTTCCGGGACATATGGAACACCTAATGACTCTTGTAGGTTAGTATTCATTGTGGTATCTTTTAAAAATCCCTAACTTAACTGAGATATCAGTTGGTAGGATGAGTTCTGAGAATTGTATGAGATAGTGACACATAATGTGTTACGGTACAATTTGACTTGTTTGTGATTAATGAAAAGACTACCTTTGATTGCTAAATTCTACATGTATCGATGATATCTATCTTTTCTTGCTTCTTCCTAATGCTCGCATTAGTGATGCAATCATTGAACAAGTACTCATCTCGATTTGAGTTACGTTGTGGATTATTCTTCTTGAGTTCCATCGAGGTCATGAACCTCATGATTATTTGGCTAAGCTCATTTCCTATCATATTGTAGTTAGTTCTTGGTGAACAACTCTTCATCACTCTTTTGCAGATCACTGATTGTTTTTATAAGATAAAACAGTATCCCTTGATAAAAGATTGGATTTTCATCAGCATATGGATTATTTAAAGTGAGATTTATAAGTGATTGTTATTGAAATGAAGCTGTTTATAAAACACCTTGGAAAACTTAATTGTTTTCATAACAAGGAAAATCTTTGTAAATTTATTTTGATTCTTATTTAAGAATTAAGCATGTAAATGTTTTTATTATAAACATGATGATAAAGTTTTGACGAACTGAGTATTGCATCGTTAATCTTGAAATTGTATATAGGTGTGCGCCTACCTACAATTTGGAATGGACCATGCAAGACTGATTAGTAGTCACCATAAAACTAATGAATACACACTACATTTTCTTTGAAGATTGTGAAAGATTAAATTTTATGAGATCTGCAAGAAGTGAAAAATAGGGATATAGTGTTAGGAACACCTACATAGGTGCCTGTAGCATCTACTCTTCTGAGTCGAATTTACTCATCTGTGGAAATTGTCTTATTTGATAATTGATATTCCCTTCTTGTCTAATTCTCCCGTGGCGAGATTCTTTGCAAAAGTATCTGATTACCGAGTGTTGATACCCGACTGGATGTATCGACGTTTCTATCATTTCTTTTGATTTGATTTGATTTGAATGACCTGGGTAACGATCCGAGGAGCTTTCAAATGCGTACTCAAAGTATGAAAACATGGAATATATTCATATTCGTTAAATGTTTTTGTTTGTATCTGATTTGAAATTCTCTCGCGTAGATTATGTGTTGACCTTACTCTTTTAATAGTAGTTGTGTCTCCATATATCCTTGAAATTGTGAAGGATTATGAGTTATTATTAGTCTTTTGAGAAGATCACATCTTATCGACGGTAATGAAGCTGGAAAGTTGATAGTGCCAGTAGAATGAATTGATTGATTATGACATGACGACATTGTCTTAATTGATAGGAACTCGAGTAGAAATCCCCTAAAAGATAAGATGTTGATTATCAAAATTGATCTAAATAATTCTTGATGGTTGTCCATATCCTGTATTTAGACTTGAAATTATACCATGAATGGTTGTGAATTAGTCATAGATATTATAAACTAGAAAGAACCTAATATGAAATTATTAAAAGATGTTTATGTTATCTAAAACTTTGAGAAGTATTTGTTGGTGAATTACCTAGACTTTTGCCATTAAGGCAGATTGAAATTGGTATTGATTATATTCCTGGTGCTGCACCTATGGCTTGTGCACTGTACGTCAGCACCATCTGAATTAAAAGAATTACCGTACAACTGAGAGAGTTGTCGGAGAAAGCTTTTATTCTACCAAGCTTGTCATTATGAAGAGCTATGGTGTTATCATTCCTTATATTTATAGATTACTGTGAACTGAGTAAATTGACAATCGAAAACGATATCCATAACTCGAAATGGAAGATTTGTTCGATCATTTACAAGGTTCTAGTGTATATTTTAAAGATTTGATCCACGGCATGGTTATCATCAACTTCGCATCTGCGGAAAAGATTATGTATTCCAATCACTACATCCGGTACTTGTAATGAACATTATGAGTTTCACGTGGTGACGTTTGGATTGACTAATACACATGTAGCATTCATAAATTTGGTGAATCACGTGTGTAGGCTGTAATTTGATAAATTCATGCTCGTGATCATTAAGGACTATATCTTTGTTTATAAGAATAAGAATGAGTTAATAATTATTTATAGATTGCCCTAAATTGACCGAACAATAAAAACCTGTACCTTGAATAATTAATATGTGATTTAAGACTTAAACCTTTACATTAGTTGACTATGTGATTAATAGATAATGGAATCTATATTGACTCTTCAAATTAAGAGCCCTTTTAAGACTTTGAGTATTACTAAAAAGAAAGTGCAAATATGTTTTGACAAATATTTTAACAAAGGATTTTAAGGGATTATTCTCTTATACCCAGAACATTTAACTAAACTCTTGTTTAGGGGTAAATGTTCGTGTATACCTTAAGACAACTTAAGAAGGATTGAGGAAACCATTTAAACCATGACTTAAAATTTGAAACGACAATTTTTGCTTTTCAAACTAGGAAAATTTTTACTACAGTATAACCAAAGATTTTTCGAACATTTACGAATCTTAATAATCATTTTCGATAAATCAACAAAAATCGTGTTAATTAAATTCAAATTTTATTTTGAACACCTTTATATAATTGGACAAACTGAGAAAATTTAAAAACTTTTTGTGTTTACGTTTCATAAAAATTAAATATTTATTATTTAATTAGTTGTAATAATTATCGACGCTTTAAACGTTGGATTAAGCAAAACTGATAAAAATGATAGCTGAAACGAAACTGAAACTTAGAAAATATGAAGGAAGGTGAACGTAATTACCGACACATTATGTAGAAAATATAAAGAATCAATTAGGATTGTGTTCCTTAATAATGATGGTGTAAAATAAATAGCCGAACAATATAAAAATAAACGATGTTTGTAAAAAGGATAATATAGATAATAAAAAGGGGGTTCGCGGCTAATGTAAACCATTAGAATTGAGTAGCCGATAGCGTTAAATGTTTTAAAAGACCACTTGTGATTGCCTAAATATGGAGATTTAGAAATGTAGTCATATTGGAATCTTGTAAGTATAAGTATTCTATTTATGTCATTTCTGACTAAGTGTATCTTTATCTGAAGAAGTTATACTAATGACAAATTATGAAGGCAGACATTGCCTCATACATTAGTAAACGTCTAGCTACTGCAAAGGTCATCATCTGAATTTGATTCGATTTGGGTCATCGTCGACAGACTGACCAAATCTGCTAATATCATTCTCGTTAATGATAAATTCTTGATGAAGAAATTGACTCTTTTGTATTTAAAGGAGTTATGTAAACATAGTGTGCCCGTATCAATCATATCTATCAAGATCCTCGCTTCGCATCGAATTTCTAGAGATTTGCTCAGAAGTCATTAAGAACGAATCTTGATGAGAGTACTGTGTACCACCCCAATCGAAGGGACGAGGTAAAGTAACGATGCAAAGTAATATTAGTGCTGTTTTATGTTTGAATGATTGACCTTTGGTAATGAACCGTATAATCGCTTTCCATTGGAAGGATTACCATTGATAATCATCGTATTAGGATTGAGATTGAATCTTGTTAGGATCTAAATATTAGAGCATCTGTAAGCAGGAGTTGAGATAAAGACACCCGACATAGGTTTAAGGTTTCCTATGATGGCGAACCTAACCTTACAAAATACTCGACCCACGAAACCTGAAATGATTGTTGAAATTAGGATCTGATTATTGACTTCCGGTAGTGGGCAAGAGGTTATGTGAATATGAAATGTAGAGCTTGAAGTGCCAGATGGGTAGCGAAGTTATGCCAAAATTTTTAACCTTGGAGAAAAGAATTAATGATCTGACAAATCATGGGATATAAGTCCCCGTTGTATGGGACCATTGAGATGATGTAAAATATTGGTTTGAAAGGCATATAAGCTGGATCTACCCTAGGACTTCAAGAGTTGCGTGAATTATGTTTCGTAGATCAAACTTGATAAAATGTCTATCAAGTAAAAATCTGAATTCTTCTTAATAAAGTTTAGATCGGCGAAAAGTTGCATTCATCAGAAACCCGTGAACATCATGGATAGAGAAAGTAAGTCAAAATTTAGCCTGATCTTATTCCCGTAGTTATGTTTGATGAAACTCGCGTATTGTAATGGATTACACTTGCGAGAAAAGACCGAATGTGGAGGAAATACCCACATGGCTTTAACTCCATAAGAAGCGAGTAGTAAGGTAAGATGATCTTTGAGGACAAAGATCCTGTTTATGGGTAAATGCTGTGACAATCCGTCAATTTATGATTAATATTTTATTCTCAGATATTATTTAAAAACATTATTTTAATGTTATAATATGAACTCACTTATTTTTGGGAAGTAATTTGGATTTACGTCTTGGAGTAGCATCGACTACGTCTAAACCGGAGGATTCAACGTTACGTGCTTACGTTTACATACACCGTCTTTGGTGACAGTCCGACATTTCAGAAAATAAATTTATCCGTGAATATTATTTTGGAATTTTAAATTTGTGTTGGTTCATAAACTCACAAATTTACGAGAAGAGATTAGGACTTACGATTTTAATTTAACGTCCTTTACGACTAAACCGGAAACCTTAGGATTATGTATTTACGTTTTCGAACTCCGTTTTTAATGAGACAATTTTTATTAGATTCGTTTTGTGCCGTTGACTCATAATTTATAAAAACGTTTTTCGTAAAACGAACCGAGGGCACGCAAATCGAGGAAACTGGAATCGAGGAGTACCCGTAAATTAGTGGGATGGGACAAGTTTTACACTTGACCACCCCACTATATGGGATGGTCAAGAAGGCTCCAACACACACATGAGGTGTCAAAACCTCCTAAACATACTCACACTTGTCTTATAAGTTTTGTAAAACCATTTTCTACAAAACCATTCTCACAAATCCATACATGCAAAACCACTAATACTCTCCTTTCTCTCTCTCAATTTCCGTCCCAAACTCATCAAAAACAACCCTCATTTGATCTATTTTAGCCATAAAATCATGTGTTATTCATACACATGATGATGCCCCTTTGAAGCCTTGAAGATTGGAGGTGATTCTAACATCCAAAAAGGAGATTTCTTGGTGTCATAGGGCTGATTTTCCATGAGAAGTTTATAAAGATTGGTGTACTTGAAGATGATATTGGTTTATCACAAGTTTTTCCAACAAGAACCAAGTCTTGTTCATCAAAAAGCTCGTCATTTAATCACTAATGGTGGTATAGAGATTGTTCTTCCTATCCTCTTGTTATTTTAAATATGTAACCATGTATTTTCTTTCTTAATGTATATGTATATGATGATATATGATGATATATGATGATAAAAATATTGTGTGGGGATTTGATGTTGATAAATATGATTAAAAGGATGAAAAACTATAAGAAACAAGGCTAAAATCTTGCTTAAAAAAAGATGGACAAACTACATGTAAAATGGGTAAATCTTGTTTAAATGATAGGCTGTATAAAAACAGTAACTAACCACATGTTAGACTGATAAAATGATGAAGTAGAATCAATTTACAGTAAGCTATGGGTCTTGTACACATGTGAGAGTTGGCCATGCAATGGAATCATTATAATGAGTGAGATATGATTAAAACAAGATGAGTGTGCTAATCTGAATAAGCTGTTTTGTAGGGACTGTTAGGGCTAGATAAACTTAAAATGAGCAGTAGCTATAACTAAGTTAAATGTATCACATAATATGAAGATCATGCCATCCAAAAATGAGCTTCTAATTTATTGTAGAACTCTAGATATGATAAAAATGGTGAAGATGAAAATAAAAATCAGATTTTGAGAATTAATATTTATTACTATTATATAAGCACTCAAAATTATATTGTATAAAATGTAAAATTAAAACCCACTAACTTGTGAATTCTATTTATATAAATATGTAAAAGGTTAAATAAATGGATAAATTATAAAAATGGTAGTGGAATAATACTTATAAGTAATAAAAACTATAAACTTGATTTTTACGACTTTTTCGGCTATTACCGTAAAATTAACGTTTTTGTTAAATAAAACTTAGACGGTTGGACCCGTCTAATGTAAACTTTTATAAACTCATATACTGATATATAAACATATATAACAAGTAAAAACCGATAAAACCCGAACTATAAAACATACGGACATTAACAGGATAAGTTAGCGTTATTGGACTAATAATACAACAAAATGGACTAAAACACTTATAAACATTCTTATTGGGCTTAACCCATTTAGGCCCAACATATAAAGTATAAATACTGATAATAAAAGTATAATTGGACTAATGAATAGTATTGGGCTTGTAATAGGCCCGTTGGGCTTCAAAATATAAACAAGATTGAACTAGTATAACTAGTCTTGAAAAATTCCCAACACATAACACTAAAATAAGTAAATGAGAATATATAAACCCACTTGATCATCATATATATAAAATCATCATATGTATACATAATTGTTATTTTTATAAAGTCATTGGACAAGAGTCAAAGACGAGTATTATTTGTCTAGGTTTCCGTAATTGAAGCACGTACCGTACGCCCGAATTGCCGATAACCCGCCTTCCCACATCAACGTGAGTTCATAGCCTTGCACTCTTTTAAATGTTTTTATGAAATGTTTTATAAACCCGCGAGGGAGATAACATGTTAGTTTTTATAAAATAGGACACCATTTGTCCCGATTATTTGTTTATTGATTTGGACCCGAATGATTGTATGACCCGATTGTATGACCCGATAAATGATTAAAGGACCCGATAGATGAAATAAAATGGATTATTAAAGTTAGGTTATGTCACTAAAAGTCCCATTAGCATGAATTGTGAACTACCGGGATTTGGTAGACGCTTATGCATATAATAGTACTATTTGGGGACGATCACCCCAGTTCGCGCCTTGACGGTTGATCCCCGTCGTGCCACATTGATTGGTAAGCGAATTTATGTATGAGAAGATTTCCATAACGTGACCTTTGTGACGACACGCTAATTTAGATGGCAATTTGAGTATCGGGTTAGCTACCTGTTGTTTGGTTTAGTAAGGTAACAATGTCATGCGGCTTATAATAATCTAATTAACGAAATACTACTATACGCACCGAATTACGATGTATTGCCTGACTAGCAATACGGAGTTATACTATTGATATTATGTTCGTGTTTTGGTTTTACATAACCATATTCATATGACGGTTTTTATTTAACTTTTTACAACGCCATAAGACGTATTGTATGTTGTTTTTACGACATTGGCTCGTATAATGATTTTAAAGGCAAATGCCTATATTATGATTTTCGATAAGGATTTGTATAAAATGACTTTGGCTATTTTAAAGGCCTATTACAAAGATTTGTACAAAATGATTTTTGGTAATAATTTTATACCGATGTTATATTGATGGATTTTATTAAACTCTATGAATTCACTCGGCGTTATCGCTGACCTTTTATTTTAACATACTTGTAGGTAATTCTCGGGAAGACAACAAGGATTCATGGCCCGCACTTAAATAACAATTTCCATTCAAATCTTTTGTAAAACCTGAATGAGATACAATGACTTGGGACCTATGGAACTTTGATATTTATGAATGGAAATGCTTTATTAATAAACGACGCGATTTTTATGCGTTGTCTATGATGTGAGTAATGTGCTATCCCGTAACACCAACTAGTCTTCCACTGTATTGAGTTGTATAAATTTGGGGGTGTTCCATACTATCTTCTTGATTCCCAATGATGCTCTCCAAATCTTTTAGGTACCCATTAATTTCGTACCCTATTGGTTGACCAACCCGAACCATACCATCCAAGATATCTAAAAACGGACCTCCCTTTGCAAAATTAAGAGAAGAAGTACCATCAGGTACTACATTACCACACTCACAAGCAGGCGCTTCTTGATTGATAAACACCTTTTGATCTACTGGCATGGGAATCTCCTTATCACCAGCCAAATGGATGGACTCTCCATTAGCTTCTTTATCAGCATCCAAATGGATAGACTCTTCATTAGCTTCCTCCTGTGGGGTTCCTCCTATGTATAACTAGGAGGATGAGACAAAGAAGGTTCCGATTCCAAATTAACGTGCTTAGGATTATTTTTCAACACCTCATATATATCGAATGGATCTTCTGAAATAGGTTGATCTTCCTTGCCACTACTCTGACAAACACTTTTAATAAGAGAACCAATTTTGTCTTCGAAATCGTATCTGGTATCCCTTTCTCATCACTATTAAACTGATTACCATTAACTTGACCAGACCCAACTGTCTGATGGACAAAACTATCAGATCCCTCATTATCCGAGATGTACTCCGTTCCACGATATTCAACAAATGCCGGGGACCATACAAATAATTCCCTAGCACAAACCATAAACACCTTACATTTGTAAACAACTTTGAACTTATCCAAAATATTATCGTCACGATTAGTTTTAATGAAAAATCATTTACGTGCAAAATAAGAAGACAAACATTCTTCAAGATCCATGACCTCCCCCTACTTCTTGCCTATTTTAATAAAAGTCTCCTGATACCTAACATTAAAAGGAACACCTTCTATGTCAACCCACACTACCCACTCCGCACTAACAAAATCATGAACAACCAGCTGTAAAATTTAGAACCGGGAATTAACACCAGTGTGGAGTAACAAGCTTTGTTGCATGAAGGCACTGCCCAATTCAATTAAAACCCACATACCACCGAGGTATGACAATCTAACATCAGGAAAACCTTCTTTATAAAGTAAGGTATACAAATTGGGGATAGAAGTAATATCCTTGACCATAGCCATAACCTGTCGAGAAAGGTCAGTTTGATTGACACATGATTCATCGGTAACCAAAGACGGCTGGTTAGGTACGTTAGGACTGCCTCTGACCACATTGGTAAATGATCCAACCTGGGAAAACCTCGCAGATTGGGGAACGCCAATATTTCTTAGTAAACCTGTAGGTCTAGTTTTAGAATTCGACCGCTCAAATCTAACAACATTAGCGTGTAGATGAAACCGATCATCTACAAAGTCCATAAATTGCCAACCAACCTATCCAGATCCCCTACCTTAATAAACCTGACAAAAGCAAAACGCTTTCCAGCTTCTGATAGCGGGTGGGAATGTACACATCCACAACCTTACCGTATGTCTTATATAACTTCCATAGATCCTTAGAACCAAGATGATCAGGAAAATTAGTAACAAAAAACCGATTTATCTAGTCTCCTCATCTGATCTTCCTTTATTTGATACGAAGACATAGTGACAAACTTGACACAAAAGTACCAAGAAGCAGATAACAAAAGAAACGAAAGTAATTTTGTATTGAAGGGAGATCCAGACGAAAATGGAAAAAGGGATCTGGAATAAAAGTAACACGTATTCTCTCATTCTATTTCTTATCTATAAATAAAATTTCACATTAAAATAATCGGGTATTCTTGAAATCCCATATTTTAAAAGTTACGTCATTTGAAAGTTACACGTAAAACACAAAAAATAACCTATCAATAAAAAATAAAAATGTCGGCATTCGGAGAATATTTATATTTCCATAAATAAACGAGGTCTTGTAATTTAATAAACGTTAACGCGCTATATAAACGAATGACGCTTAAAGGTTTATTGTAACTTTTACGAAGAATACACGTAAATCAAAACTTTGAAACATGTCATAACGAGGATGTGTATGTTCGATGTCAGACCTCCACATTGTCGGTAAATAATAAAAGACACGTATTCAATAGGCTAAAGGCATAACCTTGTCCGTTAATCGAGAATTCAATTTTTTTTATAAAAACAAACATGATAAGAAAAATTTGGGTTATAAATATTAGTCTGAATATTATAAATACAATGTCTAACCCTTTAGGAAGCGAGGTCCTGGCGCTTAATTCGTCTCAGTAGTCTTTGGTTAAATTGCGAAGAGATGGGAATATTGGTTTATTAAGTTCACGATAGATGCCACTTTCGGATTGAGTCTTAAAGGTAAATCATAAACTAAAAGAAGTTCAAATAGTAATTTGTACAAGATAATAACGATACGAGTTGGAATAGCGATAGACAATGGATGAATAGTACAATCGTATTACGAGTCGAAAATAAAATAATTTTTGCGAATGACACATGCTTAAGCCCACTCATTTACAAATCATTAATTACACGGGTTCGTCAGGTCCATGTATATAGTTATAAATTATCTAGCATGACTTTGCAAACTTAATTTCGTGTAAATTGATCCAAATGAAATTTGAAGTGATATTCATAAGAAAATTCCATGTGTGGGAGAGAATTTTTACCTCCTATTCTAGTACGTCTTAAGTCGGTCTCTCCTTGTGAGGAAATACAAACGAGTTTTGTACCTTCAAATGATCCAAAATTTGTTCGAACAACCGCGTCAAAGCATACTTTTGTAGAAGTGGTTAAATTAGTTGTCACCCCATGTGATAAAACTAGAGTGATCATTTAGATAGTCATCTAAACCCCACCATTTCTTAACACCATAGGTCGGAAATGGTTGAGATATCTACAATAAGGTGTAGTAGATCCTTATTGCTTTATCATAAATCCAAAAAAAAATCATGTCCATATCGATTCCATGAAGCTTGTACGCCTTCAATACAATGGTCAAAACTAAAACGAGTGAATCCATGATCAATCAAGCCAATTTTCTTATAACAACTAGAAGTAAAAAATCACAACGCTTTATTCACTCAACCCGAGTAACGGGAAAAATAAAACCTCATTCTTATCAAAACGCATTTAACAATATATCATAGTTATACGAATGCAAATGTAATCATGGGGAAACCAAATCTAAATATTCCTCCAAGATTCATTGGATCTTAACCGAATGATCCCGATGGTTTTATGCACTTGGAAAAACTTGGTCATCTTTGTGACCTATCCGCCGCCTTCAAACTTCACTCTTAGCGTGTTCGCAATGATAGCATTAGGTACAGCGGGTCAGTCTGCTTTGAAAGCCGCCTCATGCAAAGTGACAAAACACGAAAAATCATGCATTGAAAATCAACACGTGTTTATTACTTTTGCATTTGATACCTTCGGTTTCCTTGCACCTGAAGCGGTGGAGCTTCTAAAGAGAATTCAGCGCGTTATGAATAGCAATGTTATGACACCTAAATCCACATATGTGGTTTTTCATAGAATTAGTTTCGCTATTCAGAAAGGGCTTGCGGCGCAGCTTGTTGCTCGCTTGCCTTCTACACCTGTGTAATTAAATCTGATATCGAATTCAGTCATTCACTGCTATTCAAGAAAAAAAATAGGTATATACATATTTCTTGGCAAGATCTCTGGATAAATCACCCATTGGCTAACGAACTGGACTATACACACCAAACAATCCGCATAATGAATACTCATGTCATATTTAAGAGGGGTGAATTAGAAAATATTAAAATGCCATATCTTTATGAATATTGGCTACCTTTCAGAAGTTGAAACAATACAGGGACCTATTTGAAACGTTTCCATCTATATGTATCAAAACATTACCTAACCCTAAAATTACGAGTTTGTTGTCTAAGAGGTACCGCCTCACTTTTAGAGATTCATTTCCCAATTCCCAAATCGCATCTTCCACCTAAAAAACCTGCTAAAATTTTAACAAAATCTTTTCAAACACTAAATCCTTTTGATCAAAAAGCTGATACACTAGGACGGTACCCAAGATGGTTTCCCCTCTAACAAAAGATGTGAAGCATGCATCGTGAAGATCGAGCTATGTTGCACAAAATAACGGGATTCAGAAAAGAAGGGTAATATGGATAAGCCAAACAACGATCTGCTGAATGTCAGGACGCTGAATGATGGTATAAATTTCTTATTATCTATTTTAATTATAGATCTGTTATTCTTTTGGTATTAATGAGTCATGATCTGCTATTTTTGGTATTATTAGTGACTGATGTTATTTTAATTTTATAAGATTAATTCGAGATTATACGTTTGTGACTTTATTAAGGACTTACATCATACTGTAATAAAAAGCTGGCAACATTCCCCCGTGATAGTAGGGGAAAATGTCAAGCGGGTGAAGAAAGGGAAAACCAGCCATATTGCTAATAAAGCATAAACGAAGCCTACTCCCAAATCGTTTTTTGATGTGTGATGCAATCAAATATATTTGAGGAAACTTTACAATAATCTGTGTGTACATCTTTTTGTGTGTGTTTACGTCTTAGCAATCATTCGATATTCATTAATATCAAAATCATACAACTAGGGATCTTACTTATTTTAACTTTTGTTGTCGATGTCCATCTCAACCTCACATAAAGTATACATACAAAACAGTTAAGTTTGTCAAATAAGAAATATAACAAAATAGCAACCCTACGGATTACGTGTCGTACGTCCATATATCATATAAAGAATAATACTAGATTCTATGGCTGTGTCGTACCTCGATATAGCGTATAAAGAATAATACTAGATTCTATGGTTGTATGCTTTCACCGAATCTGTCTATGTATAGCATATACAGATTTGCTACATAATTCATCATCTTTATCTAATTCATCAGGCATGTCACCTTAGACTACCCATCGATCTGTTTGCATCTTTTATAAAGTAATAAAGATTCAAATAACAAGGAATACTGCATGCTTAAAAATATTTATGCTGGTGCTGATGTTCAACAAAGGGTGGCCAGTTAATTAAGTAACACGTGTTCATGATGGCTGCTGCCTAAATCCGCATTTAAAAATTCATACTAGCAAAAGGATTCTTCATAAATACATAATTCAACCTCCTGACTCATCAAATCATATAACTAGTCTGAATTAGACACATTTCCATTATTCGTCTTTTTTTCTGTGTATTGTTACTTGTTGAGCCCATTTCTAGACGCTTTCTCTTAACCAAAGAATGCACTATGACTACCAATACCTCGCGGAAAGATCTATATTGTCACACTAACCGAAAGGAAAAATCATAGGGCTCGAAAAGATTTCTAAAGGATTTAATGTACAAGTCATCCCGTTATTTGAATAAGTATTGAATGCTACTCATACCGGGAAGAGTAGCTCAGCGTCATGTGCTACCAATTAAATGTTGGGATATATTCTTGTCTTTGATCCATAATCAAGAAGGAAAACAAATACTGATTCAAGGTACATCACTACTACAAATCAGATCTTTAGTCGGAAAGCTGTTGGTATAAGTGATTTCCGATGACTTATGATTGATTTCATCTGTCACTTATTTCCTGGTCGGTAATGAGTATATGTTGGAATTCTCTCGAAAATAGAGAAACAAAAGTATTTGTTGAAATTTTGTAGGTGAACTTGATGTCGGAATTCCATTGTAAGAAATTTGGTCACAAGTTCTCCGTACTAGCTTTGTCAGAATTCAGTCGGTTAACTGACGGGAAAACCGAACCGGACCAGACAATTTCGGTCCGGTCCTCGGTCCGGGTTTTGGACTTATTCGGTCCCCAGTCCTACCAAAATCCGTGCCTACTAGGACCGACCCGGACCGTAGACCGAACCGGACCGGACCGAACCTTTTTGGTCCGGGATTTTGGAGCATTTCGGTCCTTGGTCCGGTCCAGTCTTGGTCGGTCCGGTCCGATGCTCACCCTAATTCTGGACATGCTATAGCTAAATTTTGGATAATCCCGTATATAAAAATAGCTTAAATGAAATCAATAACTAAAAAGCTCTACTCAGAATTAAACATATTTGTCCATATCGACCACATCCAAAAATTTGCATTTGGTTCAATATCTATATTGAAACAATCAAATATAAAATAAGAAATAGTATCTATTCCAAATATTCATAAGGGGTGTGGATTATTAAACCTTAAATTGAGTTTATGACATTCATCTTACGTTGTCACTCACTCTTTTGAGCTTCTTCACGAGCATGCGCCTCTAATTTCCGTTGATGCATGTATTCCTACCTCAAATAAAAAGACCTCCATGGTGGATGTGTTGAGGTAGATTTCTTACCTTTATGTTATTTTGGCCAAAGCTTTAATGCTTGGATGATGGGCTGCAAAAAGGAAAGATGAAAAAGTGCTTAATTAGCTCAACAAGATTTTTGATGGTATTATTAGGACATTTTTTGATGATTCTGCACTAGCATTACAATTACAGAAGGGACTAACAAATATATATATAAACCGGCCAGTAAAATTTACTACTTCTGCATAACTTTTCTTCTGGTTTAGTTAAAAAGATACTCTAATGGGCTAATACATTACACACTATCTTCTTTTGCATGCAAAATTGTTGAATAAGATAGCAATGTTTGCGATTCCTCGGCCTAATTTGGATAAAATTTGGTGCAAACTAATAGTATGGACACAGGTTAAGACCATCAGGAATATCTGCCACATTGTGTGTGCCCTCTTTGTATACCCCAATCTGAATGATGATTCTCATATAGCAAGTGTAGCCACACTCCTCCATCCCCACTGCAATTAAACAACTGATGTTGTCTAATTATATATGTATCAATTTATAACATAAGTTCGTTGAATATGAATGCAAATACAAAACATAAATCATTTCAATTCTGAATTACATGAGCTTTATTTTCAAATTGATCTACGTTTCCATAAAAGGAAATATTCGGACACTTGTGTGCAAACAAGAAAACATAATATATTTTACCAAAACCAACTTTACAAGCATCTAAAATGTGAAATGATTGCCATTTCACAAAAGTCAACTACACCAAAACGTCACCTTTTATTTCCATTGTAAACAACTTACTTATACTTTTTTTACTAGTGTATATCACATATCTAGTCACATTTTTGTGCCACTTTAAGAAAAGTGAAAAAGTAGGTTACATACAGTTGCACGAAAACATAAAACAATGTTTCATAAAAAGTAAGTTAAATAATATACTACAATGGTATTACAAAAACACATTACATTTCATCATAAATAACCTTTTTCTAATGTATCAACAATAATGAACTTTGTCGATGGTTTCCTGGTATGCTTGCAAATTACAGAAAAAAGACTCCTAGACGCAAAAAAAAACATAAAAAAAAATAAAACAAATAAAAGGGAAATACACTACTAACCTTCCAACAAGTGCAGTAAGTTATGGGTCTAGTTCCTAAAGGTAGCTGTGTACATCGTAATTATTATTACCTTAACAACTATATTGTATAGAACATTTTATATATGCTTACCTATGCCATGAACATTGCTCTAGGCAAGATTTTCATGTCATGTCCAAGTTTGAAGTCTTGTATAAAGTCAAAGCTTGAATAATGATGATGTATCCACATATAATAGTTAATCAGTAACTTTGCATTACCAAGTCATTTTATAAACATTGGTGTCTACCGGTTTACATGTATACTTTTCATTTCTTTAACTCGAGATTATCTTTTTCAAGCTTCAACTCTCTATGTGGTTTCATTTCTTCAACAAAACTCAATCACACTCTCAACTCCAGATATCTTGCTCGAGCTTAAACTCTGTACGTGATTTCATTCCTTCAACAACACTCAATCCCTCTCTCAACTCCAGATTATCAGTCTCGAGATTCAAATCTCTACGTGATTTCATTTCTTAAACAACACTTAATAGCTCTCTCAACTCCAAAACCTGTTTTTTGAGATCCAATACTCTACTCGATTACGTTCCTTCAACAACTACTCCTCCACTCACTTTCTCGTTATTATCTGTTATCTCGAAACTGTCTTTCCCAACTGTCTTTCCCTGTAGCAGATACAGGGAAAGAGAGTTTTAAGATAGCGGTTGAAAAAGAGAAAGTGAGTAGAGGAGTAGTTGTTGAAGGAACAAAATCGAGTATTGGAACTCAAAAATAGGTTCTCCAGTTGAGAGAGCGATTGAGTTTCGTTTAAGAAATGAAATCACGTATAGAGTTGAAACTCGAGATTCAAATTATGTTTTTCAAACTTCAACTCTCTACGAAATCTCATTTCTTCAAGAGCATTCAATCACACTCTCAACTAGATTATCTTTCTCGAGCTTTAACTCTCTACGTGATTTCATTTCTTCAACAACACTCAGTTACTCTTTCAACTATATAATATCTTTCTCGAGCTTCAGATCTCTTTGTGATTTTATTTCTTCAGCAACACTTCATTACTCTTCAACTCAAGAACTTGTTTTCCGAGCTCAAATACTCTACTCGATTTCATTTATTCAACATCTACTCCTCCACTCACTTTCTTGTTATCAACTGATATCTCAAAACTCTCTTTCCCTTTATATCTCAAAACTCTCTTTCCCTTTATATGCGTGGCAGATACAGAGAAATAGAGTTTTAAGATAGCAATTGATAAAGAGAAATTGAATAGAGGAGTAGCCGTTAAATGAATGATAATCGAATAGAGTATTGGAGCTCGAAAAATAGGTTCTGGAGATGAGAGGACGATTAAGTGTTGTTGAAGAAGTGAAATCACGTAGAGAGTTGAAGCTCCAGAAAGATATTATGGATTTGAGAGAGCGATTGCGTGATGTTCAAGAAATGAAATCACGTAGAGAGTTGAAGCTCAAGAAAGAAAATATGGAGTTAGAGTGCGATTGAGTGTTGTTGAAGAAATGAAATCATGTAGAGAGTTGAAGCTTGAAAAAGATAAATTATATCTCGAGCTTCAACTCTGTAACTGATTTCATTTATTAAACCACACTCAATCGCTCTCTCAACTCCAAAACCTGTTTTTCTAGCTCCAATACTCTACTCGATTTCGTTCTTTCAACACCTACTCCTCCACTCAATTTCTCTTACTATCTTTCCCTGTATCTGCATGGAAGAGACAGAGAAAGAGTATTTTAAGATAGCAGTTGATAAAGAGAATTAAGCGGAGGAGTAGTTGTTGAAGGAACAAAAATCGAGTAGAGTATTGGAGCTCAAAAAGCAGAACAAGGTTCTAGAGTTGATAGAGCGATTAAGTGTTGTTGAAGAACTGCAATCACGTAAAGAGTATACGCTCGAGGAGTATATTGTGGAGTGTTGTAGAAGAAATAAAATCACGTTGAGAGAGGTGAAGCTCGAGAAAGATAATCTGGAGTTCAGAGTGCGATTGAGTGCTCTAGATAAAATGAAGTCACGAGCTTCAACTCTCTACGTGATTTCATTTCTTAAACAAAACTTAATCTCTCTCTCAACTACATAACCTTTTTTTCGAGCTCCAATACTCTACTCAATCCCATTCCTTCAACAACTACTCCTCCACTCACTTTCTCGTTATAGCTGCTATCTCGAATATCTCTTTCCATGTATCTGTGTGGTAGATACAGAGAAAGAGAGTTTTAAGTTACCAGTTAATAAAGAGAAAGTGAGCGAAGGAGTAGTTGTTAAAGGAATGAAATCGAGTAGAGTATTAGATCTTGAAAAATAGGTTATGGAGTTGAGAGAGCCATTGAGTGTGGTTTCAGAAATGAAATCACGTAGAGAGTTGAATCTCGAGATGCAAATTATTTTTTTAAACTTCAACTCTCTACGTGATTTCATTTCTTTTAGAGAACGCAATCACACTCTCAACTCCAAATTATCTTTCTCGAGCTTCTACTCTTACGTGATTTTATTTCTTTGACAACACTCAGTCGCACTCTTAACTCCAGAATATCTTTCTCGAGCTTCAACTCTCTACGTGATCTCATTTCTTCAACAACACTTAATCGCTCTCTCAACTCTAGAACCTGTTTTTCGAGCTCAAATACTCTACTCAATTTTTTTCCTTCAACATCTACTCCTCCACTCACTTTCTCTTTATCAACTCCTATCTCAAAACTCTCTTTCCATGTATCTGCATGGCACATATAGAGAATCGTATTTTTAAGATAGCAATTGATAAAGAGAAATTAAGTAGAGGAGTAGCTGTTAAAGGAATGAAAATCGAATAGAGTATTGGAGCTCAAAAAGTTGGTTCTCGAGTTGACTAGGAGATTAAGTGTTTTTGAAGAAAGGAAATCACGTAGAGAGTTGAAGCTCGAGAAAGATATTAAATGGAGTTAAGAGGGCGATTGCTTGTTGTTGAAGAAATTAATTTACGTAGAGAGTTGAAACTCGAGAAAGATAACATGGATTTGAGAGTGCGATTGAGTGTTGTTGAAGAAATGAAATCACGTAGAGTCTAGCTTCAAGCTCGAAAAAGATAATTTGGATCTCGAGCTTCAACTCTCTAACTGATTTCATTTCTTAAACCACACTCAATCGCTCTCTAAACACCAGAACTTGTTTTTCAAGCTCCAATACTCCAATCGATTTCTTTCCTTCAACAGTTACTCCTCCACTCACTTTTTCTTACTAACTGTTATCTCAAAACTCTCGTACCTTATATCTGCATGACACATACAAAGAAAGAGAGTTGTAAGATAGTAGTTGATAAACAGAAATTGAGTGGAGGAGTAGTTGTGGAAGGAACGCAAATCGAGTAGAGTATTGGAGCTCGAAAAACAGGTTCTTGAGTAGAGAGCGATTAAGTGTTGTTAAAGAAATGAAATTACGTTACGAGTTGACACTCGAGAAATATATCATGGAGTTAAGAGAGCGATTGAGTGTTGTTGAAGATATGATATCACGTAGAGAGTTGAAGCTCGAGAAAGATAATCTGGAGTTGAGAGTGCAATTGAGTGCTAGATGAAATGAAGTCACGTAGAGAGTTGAAGCTCGAAAAAGATAATTTGGATCTCGAGCTTTAAATCTTCTACGTGATTTCATTTCTTAAACAACACTCAATCTCTCTCTCAACTCCAGAACATATTTTTCGAGATCCAATACTCTAATCGATTTCGTTCCTTCAACAGCTACCCCTCCACTCACTTTCTCTTTATCAATTGCTATCTTAAAACACTCTTTCACTGTATGTGCATGGTGGTTATAGAGAAAGAGAGTTTTAAGATAATAGTTGATAAAGATAAATTGAGTGGAGGAGTAGCTATTGAAGGAATAAAAATCAAGTTGAGTATTGGAGCTCGAAAAATAGGTTCTGGAGTTAAGAGAATGATTAAGTCTTGTTTAAGAAATGAAATCACATAGAGATTTGAAGCTCGAAAAAGATATTATGTAGTTGAGAGAGAGATTGAGTGTTGTTTAAGTAATGAAATAACGAAGAGAGTTAAAGATCGAGAAAGATAATCTCGAGTTGAGAGTGCGATTGAGTGTTGTTGAAGAAATGAAATCACATAGAGAGTTGAAGCTGGAAATAGATAATTTGGATCTCGAGCTTCAACTCTCTACGTGATTTCATTTTTTAAAAAACACTTAATCACTCTATGAACTCGATTTCGTTCCTTACTCCCTTTTTCTTTATCAACTGCTATCTCAAACTCCCTTTCCCTGTATTTGTGTGGCAGTTTTTAGATAGCAGTTGATAAAGAGAAATTGAGTGGAGGAGTAGGTGTTGAAGGAACGAAAATTGAGTAGAGTTTTGGAGATCGAAATACAGGTTCTAGTTTTGAGAGAGTGATCGATCAAGTGTTGTTGAAGAAATGAAATCACGTAGAGAGTTGACGCTCGAGAAAGATATTATTGAGTTGAGAGTGCGATTGAGTGTTATTGAATAAATGAAATCTCGTAGAGAGTTGAAGCTCGAGAAAGATAATCTGGAGTTGAGAGTGCGATTCAGTGTTGTTGAAGAAATAAAATCACGTAGAGAGTTGAAGCTCGAAAAAGATAATTTGGATCTCGAGCTTCAACTCTCTACGTAATTTCATTCATTAAACCACACTTAATGGCTCTCTTAACTTCAGAACCTGTTTTTTGAGCTCCGATACTCTACTCGATTTCGTTCCTTCAACAACTACTCCTCCAAAGAAAAATTGAGTGGATGAGTAGCTGTTGAAGGAACGAAAATCGAGTTGAGTATTGGAGCTCGAAAACAGATTCTGGAGTTGAGAGAACATTAAGTGTTGTTGAAGAAATGAAATCACGTAGAGAGTTGAAGCTCGAAAATGATAATTTGGAACTCGAGCTTAAACACTCTACGAGATTTCAGTTCTTAAAAAACATTTAATCGCTCTCTTAACTCCAGAACCTGTTTTTCGAGCGCCAATCCTCTACTCGATTTGTTCCTTCAACAACTACTCCTCAACTCACTTTCTCAATGATTGAAGCGCTTTACCCTCAAAGTGAGCAACCTACTCAACCTGGTTTCCTAGAGTACCATCCAGTTGCTGACGTGCCAATCCCAAAGAGGTAGGTTAGTTTAAGGAGCTATGGAAATGAAGAGAACTTTTATAACTCATACTCCCACGTGTCGAAACAAGCAACAACAACCACTATATTTTCATGTTATTATACGTTATAGAGTTTTTTTTAAAAGGATGTATATTCACCGATTATGCTGCTAAACAATTTATCGAGCATTGTAATTGGTTTTGAAGGAACTTTTGGACCTGATGAAAACTCCTCAATGCGGAAGCTAACCAACTTCAATCTGTAAGCACCTGTGGTGCCTAAGCAGCAAAGTAGAAAAACATGGCCCATATGCTCGTCCATCTGAATAAACTGATACTTGAATAAATGCTTGTTAGTACTATATGGAAACTCTGAAATAGTTGAAATATTGTCTTTCGAAATAAGTTCTTACTGAAATGGCATCTTTTAATCTATTGCAGCTCTCGGACAACATTCTGTGATGTGCAGACTCCCTGGAACATGACACCCCTATTTCCAGCACCAAACACACACACATTCCGTTATTCATGTAAATATGCGTCGGACGCATTTTCTAGGGTACTTAAGTTAGGTTCAGGGGCTATGATATGAAGCTGCTGAGGCTCTGGGTTCTATTGCAGGTTTGGTGATTATTGCTTTAAAGAAAATTTGATCATTCAACTACTACACAAGATTGATGTGTATTCTAGTAATTTTTAGAATCTTTTGATGCTTACTAATGAATGGTTGGATTTGACTTTAGTATTTCTAATGGGTCAATTGAGAAAAAAAGAAGTTTGTTAGAAAATACTGTATTTAGATTGTGGTTAAGTATCAGTGATCGATTATCCACAACTTAATAGGTAAAAGTATTAAACCCTTAGTTGAGACTTTAGTTCGTTATCACTTGTTTAATAGGAAACTTTTTATATAGTTAAACTAGGTGAATGTTAATTACAGTATGTTAGATATACCCCTTTTATTAATAGTTTATCCTTTTGAGTTTTGTTTAATTCGATATACTAGTAATACTACATGTTAATTACAGTATGTTAGATACCCTTTTGAGTTTTGTTTAAAACAATGCTAACAACTAAAATGATTGGAAAAAAAAACCATGAATAAACGGCTTTGTGATGGAGGCCCAAGTATTGAAGAACGGGCTGACTTGTTTCTGGAGGCCCGAGATCGCGTGACGAAGAGGGGTTTAGTAAAATGGGCATAACTTTTGCATCCTAAGTCCGTTTTCAGCCCTTGACCTGTCAAAACGTGCGTAAAAGGAGACCGACGACGCTGTAACCACCTTTTAGCTGGTTGCGGATTTTCCAAGGCCCGAAAAGCCTTTTTACTATTAGTTTTTTGCATTTTTATGTTTTTTTAACTTTCAGTTGGACTTTGTCATTGGGCTACGGTCCAGCCCGTTGGATTTTTAGGGTTTTTCTTTGTTTGCATTCATTATTTAATGAATCTGCTGTAACCCTAGCAAGACAGTTATCAGTTTAATAAAAGTTAAACCATTGGTCGTTGAGTTGCCGTGTTTTACCCTAATTTTCGGGCATTCTTCAGAATCAACGATTATTAGCAAAATTGTTTCAGGCATTCTTGTTGAATCAACAGATCCAATTACTTATCTTTGTTACTTTGTTTTTTACTCTACATCAGTTGGTATCAAGAGCCAAAGTTTCTGATCAAGATGCCTCCAAGGAGAACTAGGCATATTCATGATGTGAATGAACAGGAATCTGAGCAGCGTATGATGGAGAGAATGGAGGAGCGATTCGATCAATTGACCGACCAGATGAACACTTTGATGAGCAATAGGAGGCCTCGTAATCGCCGTCATGAGGAAGAAGATGCAGATCTGGAAGAAAATCCGTTTGGTGATGGTTTGTCTGATGATGAACAATCAGTAGGGCGACGGATGAGAGATCGTAGTAGGAATAATGATAGGCGTTGGGAGACTGGAATGAGGGTTAATATTCCCGAGTTTAATGGGGACACTTTAAAGCCTGATGAGTTTATTGATTGACTTGTTGCTGTTGAAGAAGTATTTGAATTCAAAGAAGTGCCAGAAAACAAAAGGGTTTCGTTGATCGCTACCAAGTTACATGGTCGGGCATCCGCGTGGTGGCAACAATTGAAACTGCCGCGGAACGGAGTTGGGAAGTCAAAGATCACGAGTTGACAGAAGATGAAGAAAGTCATGAGGGATAATTTTATTCCTCATAACTACCAGCGAATGATGTACCAGCGGTTACAGAATCTAAAACAGGGGGCCAAGTCTGTTGAAGACTACACGACCGAATTTTACCAACTAATTGCAAGGAATGACGTTCAAGAGACAGAAGATCAGCTTGTCTCTCGATACATTGGTGGTTTAAGAGTCCAGATCATGGATTCTGTTAACATGTTTGATCCGATGACACTTTCTGAAGCGTATCAACGAGCATTGACTTTTGAGAAGCAGAATTGACGAGTGGGGAGTTCTTCTTCTCCTGCAATAACAGGTGCTTCTGGTTCGGGTAGTGCGGCATCGCGTTTTTCCCCAACTCAGGCTAAAGCAGTTGGTGAGAATACTGGACCAGTTCCTAAAGCGGCCGACACTAGTGGGTTCAAGTGCTTTAACTGTGGTGAACCTGGTCACCGACAATCAGAGTGTAAGAAGGCTGGGAAGAGGCAGTTATTTATTGAACCTGAGGAAGATGATGATGTGGCTTATGATGACTACGTGGGAGACGCAGTTTATGATGCAGAACCTGAGTATGAGGAGGAGTATGTGTCTGGAGATGTGGGGGTGAATTTGGTGGTAAGGCGCTCCTGCTTAACACCTAAAGCTGATGGTGATGATTGGCTCAAACACAACATCTTTCAGTCAACTTGTACCATTATGGGTAAGGTTTGCACTTTTGTATGCGACTCAGGTAGTTGTGATAATTTGATAGTTGAAGGAGCAGTCCAGAAATTAGGGTTGAAAACTGAAGATCGTCCCAAACCTTATAAGTTACAGTGGCTTAAAAAGGGTGGGGAGATAACAGTTTCCAAGCGTGTCCAAGTTCCGTTTTCTATAGGAACAACTTATAAGGATAATCTTTGGTGTGATGTGATACCTATGGATGCTTGTCACTTGTTGTTAGGTAGACCTTGGGAGTATGACCGTGATGTAACTCACCATGGGAGAACTAATACTTATAGTTTCCTATTTGGGGGTGTGAAGATTACTTTGATGCCAAATAAACCTAAGGAAGTAGTTAATAAACCCACTGGTACTTTACTAACTCTTTCTCAGTTCGAAGACGAGCTGGAGGTGGGAGGTGATGTTTTTGTATTAATAGGGAAGGAGGTTTCTGAAGACGGTGAAGTTCCTGAAGCCATGATCCCTTTACTTGAGAAATTCACTGATGTTTTCCCTGATGAATTACCTGATGGTTTGCCATCATTGCGTGACATACAACATCATATTGATCTAGAGCCTGGGTCACAGTTGCCTAACAGGCCACATTATAGGATGAGCCCGGGAGAACATGAGGAGTTGCGCAGGCAGGTTGAGGAGCTGGTTTCCAAGGGTCATGTTCGTGAGAGTATGAGCCCGTGTGCTGTTCCTGCCCTATTGACTCCAAAGAAGGATGGTACGTGGCGTATGTGTGTTGATAGTCGAGCCATCAATAAGATTACTGTGAGGTACATGTTTCCTATTCCTCGCCTTGATGATTTGCTTGACCAGATTAGTGGTGCTACCATTTTCACGAAGCTAGATTTGAAGAGTGGGTATTACCAGATTCGTCTTAGACCTGGTGACGAGTGGAAGACCGCTTTCAATACCCGTGAAGGGTTGTATGAGTTGTTGGTCATGCCTTTTGGTTTATCAAACGCACCAAGCATATTTATGCGTGTGATGAATCAACTGCTCAGGCCTTTTATTGGCAAGTTTGTGGTTGTTTATTTTGAAGACATTCTTATTTATAGTGCTTCTTATAATGAGCATGTCAATCATGTGAGGCAGGTCTTGACCTTGCTTCGGAAGGATAATTTTTATGCAGCCACGAAGAAGTGTGTGTTCATGACCCCTAAAGTTTTGTTTTTAGGGTATGTTGTTTCTGGTGATGGCATACAGGTGGATGAATCTAAGGTAGCAGCTGTTCAGGAGTGGCCAACTCCAACTACCATAACGGAAGTTTGGAGTTTCCATGGTCTTGCTTCTTTCTATAGGCGGTTTATCCCTAATTTCAGTTCCATTATGGCCCCTTTGACAGACTGTATGAAGGGTAAGTCATTTGTGTGGACGGAGGAAGCAGAGATGGCTTTTCAGGTTGTCAAGGAAAAGCTTACTACAGCGCCAATCCTGGTATTGCCTGAGTTTTCTAAAGTTCTTGAGCTTCATACTGATGCTTCTAAGGTTTCAATTGGTGGAGTTCTTAGTCAGGGTGGGCGGCCTGTTGCCTATTTTAGCGAGAAGTTGACAGGGCCGAAGTCGAGGTACTCTACTTATGACTTGGAGTTTTATGCAGTGGTCCAAGCTGTGAGGCATTGGCGCCATTATTTGTTTCATAAGAAGTTTGTTTTGTTCACTGATCATGATTCCTTAAGGCATATTCGTACTCAAGATAAGGTTTCACATAAACATGGGCGTTGGTTGGCTTTTCTTGAGAAATTTACTTTTGTGGTGAAACACAAAACGGGTGCTTCCAATCGTGCTGCTGATGCCTTAAGCAGGAGAAGTAGTTTACTTGTAACCATGCAGGTTGATATTCCTGGACTGGATGTCATTCGTGACATGGTGACTGTGGATCCATACTTTTCAATTGTTCTGCAGGATTTGCAATCCAGAGAGAAAACAGATTTTGTTATGCATGATGGGTTCCTATTCAAAGGGAATCAACTTTGTATTCCTGATTCAAGTCTTCGCTTGCAAATTATTAAGGAGTTGCATGGTGAAGGACATGTTGGTCGTGATCGCACTTTACAGTTGGTTCAAGCTTCTTATTTTTGGCCTACTATGAGGAAGGAAGTGGATCGTTACGTCAAGAGGTGTCGTATTTGTCAAGTTTCAAAGGTGACGGCTACTAATGCAGGACTTTCTATGCCTTTGCCAGTTCCTTTGCAGCCCGGGGTTGATATTGGCATGGATTTTGTGTTGGGGCTACCTCGTACTCAAAGGGGTAATGATTCCATATTTGTTGTTGTTGATCACTTTTCTAAGATGGTTCATTTTATTCCTTGCAAGAAGACAACAGATGCAGTTAATGTAGCCCAACTTTTCTTTAGGGATGTGTACCGTTTACATGGTTTACCTTCTTCCATTGTTTCTGATCGGGACACCAGGTTTTTGAGTCATTTTTGGCGTAGTTTGTGGAAGATGGTGAATACTCAACTCAATTTTAGTAGTGCTTATCATCCTCAAACTCATGGGCAAACCGAAGTTGTTAACAGGTCCCTTGGTAACCTGTTAAGGTGTTTGGTGGGTGATCATGTGAAGGCATGGGATCAGAAGTTGTATCAAGCTGAGTTTGCTCATAATCATGTTGTTAATCGGAGCACTGTGTTTAGTCCTTTCCAGGTGGTTTATTCTGCTCAGCCACGTGGTCCTCTTGATCTTATGACTCCTCAGATTTGTAGATCTGTTCCGAAGAAAGTGCAGGATTTTGTTGAGGGGTTGCATGATGTTCATAAATCTGTTCGTGACAACTTGGTTCGCGCTAATTCGAAGTAAAAGCAGGATGCAGAGCAAAAGAGGAGACATGTTGACTTTGAAGTAGGAGACTTTGTGTGGGCTGTTTTGACTAAGGATCGTTTTCCAGTTGGTGAATATAATAAATTGTCTGCTAAGAAGATTGGTCCAGTGGAAATTATGGATAAGATGAACTCAAATGCTTATCGTTTGAAGTTGCCAAGTCATATTCGTTGTTCTGATTTTTTTAATGTGAAGCACTTGTTGCCTTACCATGGTGATTCTTCAGATGATGATACAATTTGGAATTCGAGGGCGAATTGGGGGGAATGATGGAGGCCCAAGTATTGAAGAACGGGCTGACTTGTTTCTGGAGGCCCGAGATCGTGTGACGAAGAGGGGTTTAGTAAAATGGGCATAACTTTTGCATCCTAAGTCCGTTTTCAGCCCGTGACCTGTCAAAACGTGCGTAAAAAGGAGAACGACGACACTATAACCACCTTTTAGCTGGTTGCAGATTTTCCTAGGCCCGAAAAGCCTTTTTACTATCAGTTTTTTGCATTTTTATGTTTTTTTCACTTTCCATTGGACTTTGTCATTGGGCTATGGTCCAGCCCATTGGATTTTTAGGGTTTTTCTTTGTTTGCATTCATTATTTAATGAATCTGCTGTAACCCTAGCAAGACAGTTATCAGTTTAATAAAAGTTAAACCATTGGCCGTTGAGTTGCCGTGTTTTACCCTAATTTTCAGGCATTCTTCAGAAGTAACGATTATTAGCAGAATTGTTTCTGGTATTCTTGTTGAATCAACAGATCCAATTACTTATCTTTATTACTTTGTTATTTAGTCTACATCACTTTGGCATGTACACATCTTGGTATACAATACACCTACACTCATACAATTAAAGGTATATAAAAACAAATCTCAAACAATGAAAAAAAATCTCATATTATATTTATATACAGTCAAGTATGGCTCAGTTCAACAATTTGATGGGCCTAACGAGTGGAGCCAACTCTTTCACAGCCGCGCCGTTTATTTATGTAGAGTTAGATTTATCTTATAACCCGAAAAGCCGAATCATTTTTAAAAAATTCATTACCCGACTCAATACGACCCGACAAACCCGATAACCCAACCCGATTACACCCTTAACTGCAGGTACTCCAACTGCAACTGTTGCCACTTAACTTAGATCCTTAATAGGTACCAAAAAATACTTTATGCACCAGCATCAATACCATCATATAAATTACTCTAATTGCAAGTTTTTCCACTTAACTTAGATCCTTAATCAAAGTATGGAACTTGAATTATGTGGAACTTTGCAGGCTTTGGTGCTACTATAGCTGAAGTAGCTGTTTTTAAAGAAGTCCCACGTCAAGAGGAAGTTAATGTTAGGTTTAAGCAGGGTTAGAATCACGAACCAGTTCCTGTATCATTAAAGATTTATATTGGGAATTTAGAAACACCATTAGTGTCTCCTGTTGAGGCGGTTCAGTGGGACGCATCAAAAGTAGCAACACCTAGGCCATTGAATTAACTCTCGAGAAGTGCTTCAATTAGATTATCACACTCATGACACGAAACCAGCTGATGTTACAAAGAAAATAGATCAGCTACTATTAGAATAGTTAGATTACAACAAATCCTCCTGACAGGTTGATACATTGTTACATTTGATTATCTAAAGCACATATGATACATTGATGCATCATGCGACTTAAAGTTACTCTAATTTCTATGTGTAGCTACACTAAGAAGAATGGGTGGTTGTCCTCGGTGTTGTTGCAGTGTTTGTATATGCATTTTATAGGCAACATAGCGCGAACTCTTCTGGTAATTCACCTATCGTCACCTCTATAAATAGGTGAGAACTTGTATTGCTACCGTTGAGGTTAGACCAGGTAATTACCGTTGGTTCTTCCACCCCGAACAGTTCATCATTGGCAAAGAAGATGCTGCTAATAACTTCGCTAAAGGCCACTATACAAGTATGTACCGTTAATTCTCTAAGGCGTTTTGTAGACAGTTGGGTACTTGTTTTAAATAGTTGCATTTTGATTGTCTTGATGTGTTTTGTTGAACAGTTGGGAAGGAGATTGTGGACTTGTGTCTTGACAGGACAAGGAAGCTAATTAACAATTGTACTGGGTTACAAGTTTTTTTGTGTTTCACATTGTGGGTGGTTGGATTTGGGCTTGGGTTGTTGCTACTTGATGGTGGGCCTTAATGTTATAAAAGGCAAAATAGATTAGTATGTTTATTTAATGTAAATAAAGCCTGTAAATATGATTATGGGCTGGATCAAAATAGGTTAGGGTTATATGACGTTTAGTATAGGTTGTGTCTGTTAGAATGAATAACCGTCATAAAACTGCCACACCGAACCAGTGTGTTGGTTCATGGCATCGTTTCAGTATGTATATATATGGGTCAAATTTTGTAAATCATCAATTCAATCAATACAATTACAGATTCATATATATATCTTGTTTTTCTACTCATCTGCAAGTTTTTATAACATATCAGTAAGTTGGGTTTTTCAATATTTTGCCTTTTATAACATTAAGGCCCAACATTCTCCCCTCTAATGTTATAAACGACAACGTTCTTCACTTATTTGGTATCAAGAGCAAGGTTAATCCAGGGAAGAACAAGTTTGTTTGATCTTCGATTGAAGCAAGGGCTGTCAAGAAAAAAGGTGTTGTATTGTTTCTTTGAGGCGACAACCACCAGAATCAATAAAAAGGGGCAGCGGATAACATAAGAAAAAACAGGTTCCTTCAATTCACAGTTTGAGTTTTGTATATTTTCTATTTTAAGGATACACAAATCACGTCTTTTAGATTAGAAAAATACAAAACTAGAAGTAAGAAACCGAACACTTGTAGTTCACAACGGAACAAGTAAGATCCGAACCATTCTGGTTCACATAGTAAGTAAGTAAGTGAAACTTTAAACATTTCAAAGTAAGTACGTAAGAGAAACCTTAGTGTTTCACCAATAAGCGAAACCTTAGTGTTTCACCAGTAAGAGAAACCTCGTGTTTCACTAGTAAGAGAAACCCACGTGTTTCACCCGTACGAGAAACCTCGTGTTTCACCAAGTAAGAGAAACCTTCGTGTTTCAAATAAGTGAGAAAGTAAGCAAGTAAGAAAGCAAGCATGGTAGAAACCGACAAGAACGACAACACATTGGTTCGAGAACTAGGAAATGTTTCACTACAATGTCCAAAATTGAACGACTCAAACTACACAACATGGGCATTGATGATGGAAAAAATACTGAAGGCGTATGGCATTTGGGAAACGATTGTTGCAAAAGAAGGAGAAACAACGAATGAAAAGAAAGAAAACACATCAAAGGCAATAATCTTTCAAACTTTGCCACAAGATGTATTAATGCAAGTTGCACAATACTCGACTGCAAAAGAAGTATGGGACTCGATCAAAATCAAGCATTTAGGAGCCGATCTTGTTCAAAAGGCACGACTATAAACATTAAGGAGTGAACTGGAGACGCTAAGGATAAAACCTAACGAAAAAGTAAGCGATTTTGGAGGAAAGTTAAGTAGTATAAAGGCGAAGTTCAAAGGACTTGGAGAAACTTTGGAAGACAAGATACTAGTAAGGAAACTACTTAATTCCGCTCCAAAGAAGTTCTTACCAATCGTAGCAACCATAGAACAATACCAAGACCTAGACGAAATGTCGTTCGAAGAAGCCGTTGGAAGATTAACAGCCTATGAAGAACGAATCAAAAGTCAAGACACACAAGAGGAAAATGATCAAGACAAGCTTCTCATGACAAGATCAAGTAATCAAAATCATGGCAACGGTCAAGGAAGAAGCTTTAGTAAAGAAGAAAAAGGACGTGGAGCAAGTTTTCAACAAAGTACAAGAGAACAAAACAAGAAAAAGATGAGATGCTATGAATGTGGTGACTTAGGTCATTTTTCATATGAATGCACGAAATTGAAAGACAAGAAGAAAGACAAAGAGCAAGAAGCACTTTTCATTCATGAAGACGATGAACCCGCATTGCTATGAAGATAAGTGAAGAACGTTGTCGTTTATAACATTAGAGGGGAGAATGTTGGGCCTTAATGTTATAAAAGGCAAAATAGATTAGTATGTTTATTTAATGTAAATAAAGCCTGTAAATATGATTATGGGCTGGATCAAAATAGGTTAGGGTTATATGACGTTTAGTATAGGTTGTGTCTGTTAGAATGAATAACCGTCATAAAACTGCCACACCGAACCAGTGTGTTGGTTCATGGCATCGTTTCAGTATGTATATATATGGGTCAAATTCTGTAAATCATCAATTCAATCAATACAATTGCAGATTCATATATATATCTTGTTTTTCTTCTCATCTGCAAGTTTTTATAAGATATCAGTAAGTTGGGTTTTTCAATACTTGAGAGGTTGGCTATCAGTCGATTATGGATAGAAATCAAAGCTTGGTTCACTTTTTACCCATCCGCTCAGGTGTAGACATCTGTTGTTGAGCCTTACAACTCTGTGTAGTCCACTCATTCGCTCCTTGAGCATACTGATGTCTCAGTACTTCTTGATAATGAAGCTATTTATGACATCTGCGGAAAGTCACTTGATATTGAAAGACCTACTTACACCAATCTCAACAGGCTTGTCTCTCAGGTATACAATGAAGTGAAATGAATAACAGAAAATGATATTGTTGTTATGTGCTTGGTTACTAATTATTGTTTCTGGTTTTCACAGGTCATTTTGTCTCTAGCTACTTTGCTTTGTTTGACGATGCTTTAAACGTAGATGTCAGCGTTTCAGACCAATTTGGTGCCATATCTAAGGATTCATTTCATGCTTTCATCATATGCACTAGTACTTCTTGATATGCACTAGTGATTTCAGCTAAAAAGGCATACAATTAGCAGCTCTTAGTTGCTGAGATTACTAACAATGCTTTTGAACCAGCTTTTATGATGGTGAAATGTGACCCAAGGCATGGAAAATACATGGCTTGCTGTTTGATGTACCAAGGTGATGTGGTTCCAAAAGACGTGAATGCTGCAGTTAGTATCATCCAGACCAAGAGGACTATTCAGTTTGTTGATTGGTGCCCAATTAGATTCAAGTGTAGTATCAATTACCAGCTGCCTACTGGTGATTTGGCTAAGGTTAACGGCTTGTGTGTATAATCTCAAAATCGACTAATATTTCTGAAGTTTTATCACGGATTGATCACA
Organism: Glebionis coronaria; assembly: GCA_025667525.1. Lineage (NCBI taxonomy): Eukaryota > Viridiplantae > Streptophyta > Magnoliopsida > Asterales > Asteraceae > Glebionis > Glebionis coronaria. Next base: position 467,574,981 of record CM046881.1, read on the forward strand.
GTTTGTTGATTGGTACCCTATTGGAATCAAGTGTGATATCAATTTACTTTGTTGATTTTGACATTTTTTGTCTATCTAATTCACTTTATATATATTGGTTGTATTTATATTTCTTTATTTTGGCGAGTTAAATTTGTAGTTAATGGAATTAATTAATGAATTTCAATTTTTTTAATAAAATAGATTAAAAAAGACGGGTTTTTTGAAATAAAAACATGTCTTTTTACTCTACATAAAGACTGGTTAGATGCTTCTATAAAGACAGGTTGGACGAGACTCACAGGTTGGACGAGAACTAGTGTTCATTTCCAATGAAACATGTGTGTTTATTTTAATATGGAGACTAATTTTTATTATATGGAGACTGATTTTTATGGAGAGAACCAGTGTTGATTCTTTTAATAGAGATTGTTTGTATAACCGGTTTTCATATATCTCGATCATGAAGATACCCCTTTGGAGAGTCGTTCCAAAACCACTCTTCATAGACTATCTTGACCACTTTTTATGACATTTTTTTAGTAGTGCCACCCCAAAGAAGTTGCACCTAATTCTTTCAAAGATAACTAAGCACACACTTAGGAGCTAAAAAAGAGAGAGAAGTATGTACATAGAGACCCAAGAACCGAATACAAAAAGGTGAGTCGTCCATCGTAGAAAAGAGTTCTTGCTTTCCATAATGAAAGTCTTTTATGAAACTTAACAAAAATGGACTTTCAACTGCAAGCTTTGTTCATGTTATCATCCATTGGAAGACTAAGATACGGACACGGGAATGATGATGATTGACAATTCAAAATTGATGTAGCAATGCGGGTTTCGTTATCGTTGACACCAACACTAGAAAGTCGCTTTTAGAAAAGTTGACTTTTAACCCTCATGCCAAGTTAAAACCTCTCAAAATTCGAAATAAGTTTTTTTTTATTTTGGAGAGATTAATTTGCCTATTGTGATATCATTATCCGCAAATTGCAAGTGATATGTCAGCTTTATTGTTACCGATTCGAACCCATCAAAGACACCCCCTGACTCGGTTAATGGTAACATGAAGAGCTTCAACCACAATGATGAAAAAAGGTCGAAGGCCACGTTGGATCTTAAATTTACATAAGGTGGACCATTAACAAGGACCGAACCAAAAGCCGAGGTGAGACAACCACGAATCCATTTCCTACTCCGTTTATGAGTAAAACCCATTTCTGATGTGCAATTTCCTAGGGTGATTAATAACTTTATTCCATTTATTTTATTCACTAGCTATAGAAACTTTATACCCAAAAGAAATTTAGTTAAATATTATTTCGATAACAATACGTTTCTCACATTTCATGCACTCATTATTTTTTATTGCGATAATGTATTCAGTTATAAATTATCTACCATGATACTAAAAGAGAAAAATATCACATATTCTTGTTTTTTATTTGCAAAATTTAATTTCACGTTCATTGATCCAAATTAAAATTGAAGCGATATTCTTAAGAAAATTCCATGTGCGGTAGAGAATTTTTTTATCTCTATTCTTGTACGGATTTAGTCTTCTCCTTTTGGGGAAATACACACGAGTTTTGTACTTTCAAATGATCCAAAATTTGTTCAAACAATCGCGTCGAAACATACTTTTTGTAGAAGTGGTTAAAGTAGTCATCACCCCATGTGATAAAACAAGAGTGATCATTTTAGATAGTTGTCTAAACCCCACCATTTCCTAACATCATAGGTGGGAAACGATTTGGATATATACAATAAGGTGTTGTAGATTCTTCATTTCTATATCATAAATCCGACAACAAACCTAGTCCATATCGATTCCAAGAAGCTTGTACGCATTCAATACAATGGTTAAGACTAAACGAGTGAATCTATGTTCAATTTAGATCCAATTTTGTGATAATAGAATAAGTAAAAAATCGTCAAGCTTTATCTACCCAACGCTAATAACGCGAAAAATAAAACCTCTTCTTTATTAAAATGCATTTAACAATACGTCTTAGTTATGTGAATGCAAAGGTAACTGGGGAAACGAAATCTTAATACTCCGCAGATTCATTGAATCTTAATCTAATGATCGAGATGGTTTTATTCAGTTGGAAAGACTTGGTCATCTTCGTGACCTATCCCCCTCCTTCTAACTTCGCGCTCTTAACGTGTTCACAATGTTAGCATTAGGTTATAAATCACCCATTGGCTCACGAACGCAGAAAACAACCCACATCTGCAAAAGAAATTCACAGCAACAACGTAGACTACACACATAACATACTCATGTCATATTCAACAATTAAAAATATAAATACTGCCTATATTGAAGTGTCATATCTTTAATAATATTGGCTCCCTTTTCGAAGTTGAAACAATACAGGGACCTATTTGAAACTTTTCCATCTATATGTATCAAAACATTACCTAACCCTAAAATTATGATTTGTTGTCTAACAGGTACCGCCATCAATTATAGAGATTCATTTTCCAATTCCCAAATCGCATCTTCCACCTAAAAAACCTGCTCAAATTTTAACAAAATCTTTTCAAACACTAATCCTTTTGATCAAAAATCTAATCTACTAGGACAATACCCAAGATCATTTCTCCTCTAACAAAAGCTGTGAAGCATGCATCGTGAAGATCGAGCTATGTTGCACAAAATAATGGATTCAGAAAAGAAGGGTGATATGGATAAGCTATACAACGATTTGCTGAATGTCAGGAGCTGAATGATGGTATAAAGTTTTTATTATCTACTTTGATTATAGATCTGTTTTTTGTTTTGGTATTAATGACTCATGATCTGCTATTTTAGGTATTATTAGTGACTGATGCTATTTTTATTTTATAAGATTAATTCGAGAAGTATGATTATAATTAAGTAAGGATTAGATCAGTCTAATTAACTTGATAACAGTCGCAATGAAGGGTCAAGTAGAATTACCCATATGTAACACATACCTGCCTGATACACGTTGTATTATAATCTAAAAAGATATGGTATATGATGGATAGATGGTAGCATATATTATATTATATTTTGAACTTCATAGTGTATGACAAAAATGATAAAAGTAGGTTCTAATTTCTTACGGTTAATCAGTTGATTTATATCAGATAGGTACAAGGTTTTTCTAGTATATGTTTGTGACTTTCTTAAGGACTACATCAGAATAAAAAGCTGGCAACTTTCTATTTCTCACTGTGGTTAAGCTGGCAACATATTTCGTTGTGATTGTAGGGGAAAATGTCAAGCGGGTGAAGGAAGGGCAACCCTGCCATATCGCTAATAAAGCTCAAACGAAGCCTACTAACTTTTGTTGTCCTTTAGCCATCAGCCATTCTTGAAGGAGGGAAGAAAAGGTAATATTGCTTTCAGTACAGTATCTATGAGCTAGGTTGAGTACGTCTTAGCAATCATTCCGTAATTATTAATATCAAAATCATACAACTAGGAATCTTACTTATTTTAACTTTTGCTGTTGATGTTCATCTAAACCTCACTTTAAGTATACATAAAAAACAATTAAGTTTGTCAACTAAGAAATATGAACAAAATAGCAACCCTATGGATTACGTGTCGTACCTTGATATATCGAATAAAGAATAATACTAGATTCTAAGGCTGTATGCGTTCACTTAATCTGTCTATGTATAGCATATACAGATTTCGTACATAATTCATCATCTTTATCTAGCTTACTCATTAAGCATGTCACCCTGGACTACCCATCGATCTGTTTGCATCTTTGATAAAGTAAAAAGATTTAAATAACATGGAAGACTACATGCCTGAAACCCAAACATTTCCCTTAGCCATTTGAGAAGATCCAATTAATATGATTTCTGCTGGTGCTGATCAGTAGAGGGTGGGTGGCCAGTTTAAGTAACATGTGTTCATGATGGCTGATGCCTAAATCTTCATTTAAAAGTTCATACGAGGATTCTTCATAAACTCCTAATTCAACGTCGCGACTCATCAAACCATTGTATAACTAGTCTGAATTAGACTTCATTTTTGAATCCATTATTAGTCATTTTTCTGAGCATTGTTACTCGTTAATTGAGCCTGTTTCTAGACTCTTTCTCTTAGCCAAATAATGTGCTAATCTGGATACCAACTCTTTCTGAGCATTGAATTATGAGTTGATGACGAATCCTTATGCTATGCAGGTATAAACTTTTAAATTTTACTTTGATCATTCCATATAATTGCATCAAATGTTCTTTTGAAGTTGTTCAAAAATAATACGTTACAAAGTATTATCACTTTATCCAACATAAGGCACCATAAGAAACTAACTTTAGTTAAGGAGCAACCAAAAGTCCGAAAGTAAAGGTTCTCCAACTGTGTGATCCAAGACAGCCTCAGACCTGTACGAATCAAACCGAACCAAATTTGTTGCTGAACCGAAGTAAATATTTTGTTTATGTTTTAATTTGGCAATCTAAACCAAAAATTGAATCCATATAAATACATACGTTTTTATATATTTATATACATAGAAAAAACACATTAAATTTGAATCTAGCATCAAAAACAGCTTTTGAACCTTATTTTTTTGTTTAAAAACGATATAATAAAAAAATTAATTCAAGCTATTCGAGTCAACCAAAAACCGAACCAAATTTGAATTTGGTTTTCTGTTGACTTAAGTACAATAGCCGAATAATTCAAATTACTCGATTACCTAAAACCAATGAACACCCCTCCTCTCATCAAATTAAAAATTATGGTGAGGATATCCCATTCTCCACTTTGTGGAGAAACAACAAACACCAAAAACCGTAACAACCTTATATATTCGGCAATAAAATTAGTATATATTTCCTTGAATAAGAATGTTCAAATAATGGTTAGCCTAAAACAATAAAAGTGGAAGGTTATTTAACTGACTGTACATTACATTCTATAAGAAGAAGAAAACAACAAATATGGTGTGTGTTAATCTTCGTTGTGGTCTTGTACTTGTATTTGCTTTGGTTATGTACTAATCTAAAGAAAATTTCAAAAATTTGGTGCTCTACACAAACACGGGACTTGAACTTCATCATCCTCATTTTGCTCGAATTTGTAATCATACGTGTCACCATCAGATTCAGAAACGAAAAATTATTCAAAGCCACTGTATTTATTTAATAAGCATAGTTTTACATGGTAGGAGCCTAGGAGGGGTTTTTGTAGTTACATATTAAAATTTTGACCAAAAACTTGTGCTTTATATTACGGGTCTATTTTTTTATATCTAGGAAAATACCCCTCCTTATTAACCTTAAAGCCAATGTTCCAAACATCCTACATATCCATTTGTTGCAAAATCGCTCTTATAGTTGACACATAACACCTTTTTTAATTTTTAAACAAGGCGGAGCATGTTAAAAGTCTTACGTTAACTCATCGCAGCAGCGACATCTGTTTTAGCTATGAGGACTATACGTCTTTCGTTTTCACCTATACTTAAAATGCTAGCATAACAATTAGGCATGCACTGCAAAGGAAGTAACGACACATATAAGATTATTTTATAGGGAAATAAAAGAAAATACTAATTCATTATGAAGCAAAAATCTTACCGAATGGTTGATTAAGCGTGCCATATTACCCTTATTTGTCGCATCGATTACAATATCCTGGCTTATCTTAAAGAGCTGCATGATAATATTAGTTAGGAACCCTCAAAAATTAGATTGACTGCACTAATAGGTACACTAATTTCAAAATCAGAAGTAATGAGAAAATTATCGACCCACATAGCAATCTTTCCCTTGAGACCTATATTCCATCTCCCTTAAATCTGAAACACTGCGCCTCACCTACTCGCCACGGTATTCAAGAACCTACAAACACGCGTATCCGACCAAGAACGATTAAACAATATATTGTTAGATATAAAAAATACTCACAATAGACAGTTTTATAACGAATAAATTACCATTTCTTCTTCTTGAATGTTCGTGCGTGCAAAGAGACCCCATCCGTGTATTGCACATTTACCAAAACAGACACGGTTCTTTTCCATCATTTGGATTTAAACGAATTAATAAGAACTTGACATAAATGCACATATACAGTAAACAAGGGAATGTATACCTGTAAATAATTGAGTCGCTCCTTAAAAGTAGAACAATTTTTCAAATCCCGACCTTCCTGCAAAGATGAATTAATTAAGACTAATTAGTAGATCGAGTATATACACTAAAAGAAACAAGATGTGTTGTATCATGAGATTACGTTATGAGGGATTAAGGAGTCTATAACTTCTACTTGATTCTGGATCGGGCCCATCACTCCATGAAATATGGCCTCTTTTAAATTATACTTAAAAGATTAAAAAAATGAACAAATGAGAACGCAACAAATAGGAAATTAAATAAAGTTAGTCTCTCTTTGCTCATATGCGTCATGAGGTCCTGACTAATGTAATATGAAAAATTTGTCTACCTTGGTAGTTGATCTTTTATAGATGCCACACCTAGCAGCAGAGAGTATCTCAAAATCTGTGTTTTCTTCTGTTGATGAAACAGATTGTTCAACATTTGTACGCAGCATGAGTCTTGAACCGCTAAAACTGTATTGCTGATTATGCCTTTCGCGCAATCTCTTTGCAAAAAATACCCCAGCGGGACTCCTGATGACAATACCATATCTTCTATGCTAGATCAAAATCAAGAGAATGATTTGATATTATTTGTTGCTTAGATTATGTCAAATCATTCTCTTGATTTTGATCCAGAATGCCAAAAGATATTCGTATTGTCATCAAGAGTCCCGCTGGGGTAATTTTTGCAAAGAGATTGAACGAAAGGCAGAATGAGCAATACAATTATAGCGGTTCAAGACTCATGCAGCGTACAAATGTTGAACAATATGTTTCATCAACAGAAGAAAACACAGAGTTTGAGACACTCTGTGCTGCTTTGTGTCGCATCTATAAAAGATCAACTACCAAGGTAGACAAATTTTTCAATATTACATTATTAAGGACCTGATGGCGCAAACGAGTAAAAGAGAGACTAACTTTATTTAATTTCCTATTTGTTTGCGTTCTCATTTGTTCATTTTTAATCTTTTCAGTATGATTTAAAAGAGGTCATATTTCTTCGAGTGATGGGCCCGATCCAGCATCAAGTAGATGTTATAGATTCCTTAATCCTCATAACGTAATCTCATGAACCAACACATCTTGTTTCTTTTAGTATATATACTCGATCTATTTATTAATCCTAATTAACTCATCTTTGCATGAAGGTCGGGATTTGGAAAATTGTTCTACTTTTAAGGAGCGACTCAATTGTTTACAGGCATACATTCCCTTGTTTATTGTATATGTGCATTTGTGTCAAGTCCTTATTAATCTGTTTAAATCCAGAGGATGGAAAAGAACTGTGTCTGTTTTGGTAAATAAGCAATACATGGATGGGGTCTCTTTACATATTCAAGAAGAAGAAATGGTAATTTATTCATTATAAAACTATCTATTGCGAGTATTTTATATATATATCAATATATTGTTTAATCATTCTTGGTCGGATATGCGTGTCTGTAGCTTCTTGAATATCGTGGCAAGCAGGGAAGACGCAGTGTTGCAGATTTAAGGGAGATGGAATATAGGTCTCAAGGGAACGATTGCTATGTGAGGCGATAATTTTCTCGTAACTTCTGATTATTAAATTAGTGTACCCATTAGTGCAATCAATCTAATTTTTTTATGGTGACTAACTGATATTTTCATGCAGCTCTTTAAGATAAGCGTGGATATTGTGAAAGATGCGACAAATAAGAGTAATATGGAACGCTTAATTAACCATTCGTTATGGTTTTTGCTTCATAATGAATTAGTATTTTATTTTTTTCCCTAGAAAATAATCTTATATGTGTTGTTACTTCCTTTGTAGTGCATGCCTAATTACTATGCTAGGATTTTGAGTATGGGTGAAACCGAAAGCCGTATAGTCCTCATAGCTAAATAGATGTCGTTATTGGTGGTGAGTTAACGTAAGTCTTTTAACATGCTCGGCCTTGTTTAAAAATTAAAAAAGGTGCTATGTGTAAACTAGAAGAGCGATTTTGCAACAAATAGACATGTAGGATGTTTGGAACACTGACTTTTAAGGTTAATAAGGAGGGGTATTTTCCTAGAGAGGAAAAAAATAGACTCACAATATAAAGCACTAGTTTGTGGTCAAAATTTTCATATGAAACTGCAAAAACCCCTCCTAGGTTCCTACCATGTAAAACTGTGCTTATTGTATAAATGCAGTTGCTTTGAATAATGTTTTGTTTCTAAGAACTGATGGTGACAAGTATGATTACAATTTCGAGCAAAATGAGGCTAATGAAGTTCAAGTCCCCTGTTTGTGTAGAGCTCCAAATTGTCGAAATTTTCTTTAGATTAGTACATAACCAAAGCACATACAAGTCCAAGACCACAACAAATATTAACGCACACCGTAATAGTTGTTTTTACATTCTATAAGAAGAAAAAAACAGCAAATATGGTGTGTGTTAATCTTTGTTGTGGTCTTTTACTTGTATGTGCTTTGGTTATGTACTAATCTAAAAAAATCGAAAATTTGGTGCTTTCACAAATAGGGGACTTGAACTTCATCATCCTCATTTTGCTTGAATTTGTATTCATACGTGTCACCATTAGTTCAAGAAACAAAACATTATTTAGCACTGTATTTATTCAATAACCATAGTTTTACATGGAAGGAGCCTAGGAGGGTTTTTTTTTAGTTACATATTAAAATTTTGACCAAAAACTAGTGCTTTATATTACGGGCCTATTTTTTTTACCTCTAGGAAAATACCCCTCCTTATTAACCTTAAACTCAGTGTTGCAAACATCCAATATGTCTATTTGTTGCAAAATCGCTCTGCTAGTTGACACATAGCACCTTTTTAAATTTTTAAACAAGGCGGAGCATGTTAAAAGTCATACGTTAACTCATCGCCAGTAGCGACATCTGTTCTAGCTATGAGGACTATACGGCTTTCGTTTTCACCCATACTCAAAATGCTAGCATAGCAATTAGGCATGCACTGCAAAGGAAGTAACGACACATATAAGATTATTTTCTAGGGAAATAAAAGAAAATACTAATTCATTATTAAGCAAAAATCTTATCGAATGGTTGATTAAGTGTGCTATATTACCCTTATTTGTCGCATCGAATACAATATACTGGCTTATCTTAAAGAGCTGCATGATAATATTAATTAGTCACCCTCAAAAATTAGATTGACTACACTAATGGGTACACAAATTTCAAAATCTGAAGTAATGAGAAAATTATCGACTCACATAGAAATCTTTCCCTTGAGACCTATATTCCATCTCCCTTAAATCTGAAACATTGCGCCTCACCTACTCGCCATGGTATTCAAGAACCTAAAGTCTCGCATATCCGACCAAGAATGATTAAACAATATATTGTTAGATATAAAAAACTCGCAATAGACAGTTTTATAATGAATAAATTACCATTTCTTCTTCTTGAATGTTCGTGCGTGCAAAGAGACCCCATCCATGTATTGCACATTTACCAAAACAAACACGAATCTTTTCCATCCTCTGGATTCGAACACATTAATGAGAACTTGACATAAATGCACATATACAGTAAACAAGGGAATGTATACCTGTAAACAATTGAGTCGCTCCTTAAAAGTAGAACAGTTTTTCAAATCCTGAACTTCCTGCAAAGATGAATTAATTAAGACTAATTAGTAGATCGAGTATATATACTAAAAGAAACAAGATGTGTTGGATCATGAGATTACGTTATGAGGGATTAAGGAATCTCTAACATCTACTAGATGCTGGATCGGGCCCATCACTCCATGAAATATGGCCTCTTTTAAATCATACTGAAAAGATTTAAAAAATGAACAAAATAGAACGCAAACAAATAGGATATTAAATAAAGTAAGTCTCTCTTTTGCTCGTTTGCGCCATGAGGTCCTTACTAATGTAATATTGAAAATTTTGTCTACCATGGTAGTTGATCTTTTATAGATGCCACACCTAGCAGCAGAGAGTATCTCAAACTCCGTGTTTTCTTTTGTTGATAAAACAGATTGTTCAACATTTGTACGCTACATGAGTCTTGAGCCGCTAAAACTGTATTTCTGATTATGCCTTTCGCGCAATCACTTTGCAAAAATTACCCCAGCTGGACTCCTGATGACAATACCATATCATCTGGTATTTTAGATCAAAATCAAGAGAATTATTTGATATTATTTATTGGTTAGATTATGTCAAATCATTCTCTTGATTTTGATCCAGAATGCAGAATATACTCGTATTGTTATCAGGAGTCGCGCTGGGGTAAGTTTTGCAAAGAGATTGCACGAAAGGCAGAATAAGCAATACAATTATAGCGGTTCAAGACTCATGCAGCGTACAAATGTTGAACAATTTGTTTCATCAACAGAAGAAAACACGGAGTTTGAGACACTCTGTGCTGCTAGGTGTCGCATCTATAAAAGATCAACTACCAAGGTAGACAAACTTTTCAATATTATATTAGTAAGGACCTGATGGCACAAACGAGCAAAAGAGAGACTAACTTTATTTAATTTCCTATTTGTTTGCGTTCTCATTTGTTCATTTTTTTAATCTTTTTAGAATGATTTAAAAGAGGCCATATTTCTTCGAGTGATGGGCCCGATCCGACATCAAGTAGATGTTATAGATTCCTTAATCCTCATAACGTGATCTCATGAACCAACACATCTTGTTTCTTTTAGTATATATATTCGATCTATTTATTAATCTTAAATAACTCATCTTTGCAGGAAGGTCGGGATTTGAAAAATTGTTCTACTTAAGGTGCGACTCAATTGTTTACAGGTATACATTCCCTTGTTTATTGTATATGTGCATTTACGTCAAGTTCTTATTAATCTGTTTAAATCCAAAGGATGGAAAAGAACCGTGTCTATTTTGGTAAATAAGCAATACATGGATGGGATCTCTTTGCATGGAGGAAGATTCAAGAAGAAGAAATGGTAATTTTTTCATTATAAAACTGTCTATTGCGAGTATTTTTTATATCTATCAATATATTGTTTAATCATTCTTGGTCAGATATGCGTGTCTGTAGGTTCTTGAATATCGTGGCGAGTAGGCGAGACGCAGTGTTGCAGATTTAAGGGAGATAGAATATAGGTCTCAAGGGAACGATTGCAATGTGAGGCGATAATTTTCACGTAACTTCTGATTTTGAAATTAGTGTACCCATTGGTGCAGTCAATCTAATTTTTGTATGGTGACTAACTGATGTTCTCATGCAGCTCTTTAAGATAATCGAGGATATTGTAAACGATGCGACAAATAAGAGTAATATCGAACGCTTAATTAACCATTCGTTAAGGTTTTTGCTTCATAATGAATTAGTATTTTTCCCTAGAAAATAATCTTATATGTGTTGTTACTTCTTTTGCAGTGCATGCCTAATTGCTATGCTAGGATTTTGAGTATAGGTGAAATCAAAAGCCGTATAGTTCTCATAGCTAAATAGATGTCGCTGCTGGCGGTGAGTTAACGTAAAACTTTTAACATGCTCGGCCTTGTTCAAAAATTACAAAAGGTGCTATGTGTCAACTAGAAGAGCGATTTTTCAAACAAATAGACATGTAGGATGTTTGGAAAACTGACTTTTAAGGTTAATAAAGAGGGTTATTTTCCTAGAGAGGAAAAAAAATAGACTCGCAATATAAAGCACTAGTTTGTGGTCAAAATTTTCATATGTAACTGCAAAAACCTATCCTAGGTTCCTACCATGTAAAATTGTGCTTATTGAATAAATATAGTTGCTTTGAAAAATGTTTTGTTTCTGGAACTGATGGTGACAGGTATGATTACAAATTGCTTTAAATAATGTTTTGTTTCTGGAACTGATGGTGACTGGTATGATTACAAATTCGAGCAAAATGAGGATAATGAAGTTCAAATCCCCTGTTTGTGTAGAGTTCCAAATTGTCGAAATTTTCTTTAGATTAGTACATAACCAAAGCACGTACAAGTCCAAGACCACAACGAAGATTAACGCACACCGTAATAGTTTTTTTTTTCTTCTTATAGAATGTAAATGTGCAGTCAGTTAACCGTCCATTTTTATTCTTTTAGGCAAATCATTATTTGAACATTTTTATTCAAGGAAATATATACTAATTATTTTGTCGAATATATAAGGTTGTTATTGTTTTTGGCGTTTGTTGTTTCTCTGGTAGACAAAGTGGAGAATGCGAGATCATCACCATAATATTTAATTTGATGAGAGGAGGGGTTGTTCATTGGTTTTAGGTAATCGAGTAATTTGAGTTATTCGGTTATTGTACTTAACTCAATCGAAAACCGAATTCAAATTTTGTTCGTTTTTAGTTGACTCAAATAGCTTGAATTAATATTTTTATTATATCGTTTTAAACGAAAAAAGGTTGAGTACGTCTTAGCAATCATTCGGTAATCATTAGTATCAAAATCTTACAACTAGAAATCTTACTTATTTTAACTTTTGTTGTTGATGTTCATCTCAACCTCACTTTAAGTATACATAAAAAACAATTAAGTTTGTCAACTAAGAAATATGAACAAAATAGTAACCCTATGGATTACGTGTCGTACCTTGATATATTGAATAAAGAATAATACTAGATTCTAAGGCTGTATGCGTTCACTTAATCTGTCTATGTATAGCATATAAAATTTCGTACATAATTCATCATCTTTATCTTATTCATTAAGCATGTCACCCTGGACTACCCATCGATCTGTTTGCATCTTTGCTAAAGTAAAAACATTCAACTAACATGGAAGACTACATGCTTGAAACCCAAAGATTTCCCTTAGCCATTTGAGAAGATCCAATTAATATGATTTATGTTGGTGCTGATCAGTAGAGGGTGGGTGGCCAGTTTAAGTAACATGTGTTCATGATGGCTTATGCCTAAATCTTCATTTGATAGTTCATACCAACAGTAGGATTCTTCATAAACTCCTAATTCAACGTCGTGACTCATCAAACCATTGTATAACTAGTCTAAATTAGACTTCTTTTTTGAATCCTTTATTAGTCATTTTTCTGAGCATTGTTACTCGTTAATTGAGCATGTTTCTAGACTCTTCCTCTTAGCCAAATAATGTGCTAATCTGGATAACAACTCTTTCTGAGCATTGAATTATGAGTTGATGACGAATCCTTATGCTATGCACGTATGAACTTTAAAATTTTACTTTGATCATTCCAAATAATTGCATCAAATTTTCTTTTGAAGTTGTTCAAAAATAATACTTTCCAAAGTATCACTTTATCAAACATAAGGCACCATAAGAAACTAACATTAGTTAAGGAGCAACTAAAAGTCTGAAATGTAAAGGTTCTCCAATTGTGTGATCCAAGACAGCTCAGACCTGTACGAATCATACCGAACCAAATTTGTTGTTGAACCGAAGTAAATATTCTGTTTATGTTTTAACAACCTTATATTTTCAGCAATATAAGTAGTATATATTTTCTTGAATAAGAATGTTCAAATAATGTTTAGCCTAAAAGAATAAAAATGGAAGGTTAATTAATTGACTACACATTTTCATTCTTTAAGAAGAAAAAAATAGCTAATAGGGTGTGTGTTAATTTTCGTTGTGGTCTTGTACTTGTATGTGCTTTGGTTATGTACTAATCTAAAGAAAATTTCGAAAATTTGGAGCTCTACACAAACAGGGGACTTAAATTTCATCATCCTCATTTTGTTCGAATTTGTAATCATACATGTCACCATCATTTCCAGAAACAAAACATTATTCAAAGCCACTGTATTTATTCAATAAGCAGAGTTTAAGGAGGCTAGGAGGGGTTTTTCATCTCTAGGAAAATACCCCTCCTTATTAACCTTAAAGTCAGTGTTCCAAACATCCTACATGTCGATTTGTTGCAAAATCGCTCTTCTAGTTGACACATAGCACCTTTTTTAATTTTTAAACAAGGCGGGGCATGTTAAAAAATTTAGGTTAACTCATCGCTAGTAGCGACATCTGTTCTAGCTGTGTGGACTATACGTCTTTCGTTTTCACCCATACTCAAAATGCTAGCATAGCAATTAGGCATGCACTGCAAAGGAAGTAGCGACATATATAAGATTATCTTCTAGGGAAATAAAAGAAAATACTAATTCATTATTAAGAAAAAATCTTACCGAATGGTTGATTAAGTGTGCCATATTACCCTTATTTTTCACATCGATTACAATATCTCGCTTATCTTAAAGAGCTGCATGATAATATTAGTTAGTTACCCTCAAAAATTAGATTGACTACACTAATGGGTAAACTAATTTCAAAATCAGAAGTAACCTATAGACACACTTATCCGACCAAGAATGACTAAACAATATATTGTTAGATATAAAAAATACTCGCAATAGATAGTTTATAATAAATAAATTACCATTTCTTCTTCTTGAATGTTCCTGCGTGCAAAGAGACCCCATCCATGTATTGCACATTTACCAAAACAGACGCGGTTCTTTTCCATCCTCTTGATTTAAACAGATTACAGTAAACAAGGGAATGAATACCTGTAAACATTTGAGTCGCTCCTTAAAAGTAGAACAAATTTTCAAATCCTGAACTTCCTGCAAAGATGAATTAATTAAGACTAATTAGTAGATCGAGCATATATACTAAAAGAAACAAGATGTGTTGGTTCATGAGATTATGTTATGAGGGATTAAGGAATCTATAACATCTACTTGATGCTGGATGGGGCCCATCACTCGATGAAATATGGCCTCTTTTAAATCATACTGAGAAGATTAAAAAAATGAACAAATGAGAACACAAACAAATAAGAAATTAAATAAAGTTAGTCTCTCTTTTGCTCGTTTGCGCCATCAGGTCCTTACTAATGTAATATTGAATAATTTGTCTACCTTGGTAGTTGATCTTTTATAGATGACACACCTAGCAGCAAAGAGTATCTCATACTCCGTGTTTTCTTCTATCGATGAAACAGATTGTTCAACATTTGTACATTGCATGAGTCTTGAACCGCAAAAACTGTATTATTGATTCTGCCTTTCGCGCAATCCCTTTGCAAAAAAATACCCCAACGGGACTCTTGATGACAACACCAGTATCTTCTGGCATTCTAGATCAAAATCAAGAGAATGATTTGATATTATTTTTTGCTTAGATTATGTCAAATCATTCTCTTAATTTTTGCAAAGATATTGCGCGAAAGGCCAAATCAGCAATATAGTTATAGCGGTTCAAGACTCGTGCAGCGTACCAATGATGAACAATCTATTTCATCAACAGAAGAAAACTCGGAGTTTGAGACACTCTGTGCTGCTAGGTGTCGCATCTATAAAAGATCAATTACCAAGGTAGACAAATTTTTCAATATTACATTACTAAGGACCTGATGGTGCAAACGAGCAAAAGAGAGACTAACTTTATTTAATTTCCTATTTGTTTGCGTTCTCATTTGTTCATTTTTTAATCTTTTCAGTATGATTTAAAAGAGGCCATATTTCTTCGAGTGATGGGCCCGATCGAGCATCAAGTAGATGTTATAGATTCCTTAATCCACATTACGTAATCTCATGAACCAACACATCTTGTTTCTTTTAGTATATATACTCGATCTATTTATTAATCTTAATTAACGATCATCTTTGCAGGAAGGACGGAATTTGAAAAATTGTTCTACTTTTAAGGAACGACTCAATTGTTTACAGGTATACATTCCCTTGTTTTGTATATGTGCATTTGCGTCAAGTTCTTATTAATCTGTTTAAATCCAGAGGATGGAAAAGAACCGTTAGGTAAATCTGCTATACATGGATGGGGTCTCTTTGCACGGAGGAAGATTCAAGAAGAAGAAATGGTAACTTGTTCATTATAAAACTGTCTATTGCTGAGTATATTTTATATCTATCACTATATTGTTTAATCATTCTTGGTCGGATATGCGTGTCTGTAGGTTCTTGAATACCGTGGCGAGTAGGTGAGACTCAGTGTTGCAGATTTAAGGGAGATGGAATAGAGGTCTCAAAGGAACGATTGCTATGTGAGGCGATAATTTTCTCGTTACTTCTGATTTTGAAATTAGTGTACCCATTAGTGCAGTCAATCTAATTTTTGATGGTGACTAACTGATGTTGTCATGCACCTCTTTAAGATAAGCGAGGATATTGTAAACGATGCGACAAATAAGAGTAAGATGGAACGCTTAATTAACCATTCGTTAAGGTTTTTGCTTTATAATGAATTAGTATTTTTTTTCCTAGAAAATAATCTTCTGTGTGTTGTTACTTCCATTGCAGTGCATGCCTAATTGCTATGCTAGGATTTTGAGTATGCGTGAAAACGAAAGCCGTATAGTCCTCATAGCTAAATAGATGTCACTGCTGGCGGTGAGTTAACGTAAGACTTTAACATGCTCGGCCTTGTTTAAAAATTAAAAAAGGTGCTATGTGTCAACTAGAAGAGCAATTTTGCAACAAATAGACATGTAGGATGTTTGGAACATTGACTTTTAAGGTTAATAAGGAGGGGTATTTTCCTAGAGAGGAAAAAAATAGACTCGCAATATAAAGCACTAGTTTGTGGTCAAAATTTTCATATGTAACTGCAAAAACCCCTCCTAGGTTCCTACCATGTAAAACTGTGCTTACTGAATAAATATAGTTGCTTTGGATAATGTTTTGTTTTAGGAACTGATGGTGACATGTATGATTACAAATTCGAGCAAAATGAGGATGATGAAGTTCAAGTCCCCTTTTTGTGTAGAGCTCCAAATTGTCAAAATTTTCTTTAGATTAATACATAACCAAAGAACATACAAGTCCAAGACCACAACAAAGATTATCGCACAACGTAATATCTGTTTTTTTTTCTTCTTATAGAATGTAAATGTGGAGTCAGTAACCGGCCATTTTTATTCTTCTAGGCAATTCATTATTTGAAAATTCTTATTCAAGGAAATATATACTAATTATTTTGTCGAATATATAAGGTTGTTGCTGTTTTTGGCGTTTGTTGTTTCTCCGGTAGACAAAGTGGAAAACGCGAGATCATCACCATAATATATAATTTGATGAGAGGAGGGGTTGTTCATTTGCTTTAGGTAATCGAGTAATTTGAGTTATTCGGTTATTGTACTTAACTCAACCGAAAACCGAATTCAAATTTTGTTCGTTTTTGCTTTACTCCAATAGCTTGAATTAATATTTTTATTATGAAGTTTTAAACGAAAAAAGGTTGAGTACGTCTTAGCAGTCATTCGGTAATCATTAATATCAAAATCATACAACTAGAAATCTTACTTCTTTTAACTTTTGTTGTTGATGTTCATCTCAGCCTCACTTTAAGTATACATAAAAAAACCAATTAAGTTTGTCAACTAAGAAATATGAACAAAATAGAAACCCTATGGATTACGTGTCGTACCTTGATATATCGAATAAAGAATAATACTAGATTCTAAGGCTATATGCGTTCAGTTACTCTGTCTATGTATAGCATATACAGATTTCGTACATAATTCATCATCTTTATCTTATTCATTAAGCATGTCACCCTGGCCTACCCATCGATCTGTTTGCATCTTTGATAAAGTAAAAAGTGTTGATCCCAAACTTAGATCGATTTAGCTTGTGTAAATGAGATTAAATCAAGTTAAAGACATAGAGAAAATTTGTTGTGTATAAAACAATTTAAGTATTATGCGGAATTAATACTCAAACAAGAACATACAAACAATGTAAACCAAACTTTCACTTTTATTGATTAGAACCAACTTGCTTACAATGAAAGTGTTAAACATATGAAAACTTATATGAACCCAAAACCTTAAGGTCTCCTTTTATAGAATACGAAGCCTTGTACAAGAGTATACGTATCAGTTATTATAGGTAAAGATAAATATAGAAAGTACATTATTGATCGTATCTTTACTAGAAAAAAAACTAGAAACATAATACGTGTAGACTAAATCTTCTATCAGTGTTTGACTTCATCCTATCAACGCTTGACATCTTCCTATCAACGCTTACTCTGTCAACGATTGTTTTCTTCTTATCAACGTCCCAATTCCTCTTGTCAGCGTTCAAGTGTACTGGCCATATTTTATTCCCAACAATCCTCCCCTAAACTTGATATCTACTATAGCAATCAAGTTTCTGAATAAAAACTAAGAACTACGAGGATTCTTACAAATCTTATCATATTGGTAATAAACATGCCTGATCAAATCTTTGGCCACATCACTTGAATAGTCAATCTCCAGATGTGTTGTCTTCATCTTTTCCAAAACTTCTTTGGACATGGGATACTTAGCATCTACAAGAAGATACTCAGCAACTTTGTAGAACTCAAATAATACACACCAGCAGCTAAATACAAATGCCATTGAAGTCCACTGATATCATCCTCAAGATCCTTCCAAACAGGATCTTGTTCTTCTGGTGCACACATTCTCTTGAATGTTGACCAAAGCTTTATTCCATTGACTAAAGTAGGTGCTTCAGTCTCATACTTGGCCAGCAATAACCTCCAAAGGTCTGCCAAGTTTTCCCTATCCATACTTGCAAAGAGAGACATAAGAGTAGTAAATGTGTGTACCTCTTTCCCATATCTGCCAATCATCCAAAACCCACTTGTATCTTCTTCAAAGCTAATGATAGGGTTTCTTGTATCAAGAGGTAACACTTGTACCATATTTGAAGCTTCCATGGGTGAGAGCTTAATGCTCCTTCTAATAACAGCTTCAATGGGATTCAATTTATCTAAATCTTTAGGGAACTCAAGTGGAACTCCCTTCTTCAAAGGCCTTGGAACAATCATTGCCTTTTGAATCTCCATCTCTTCTGCAAGTTCTTCTCTCCTTTCATCTGAGAGAAGTCTGATAGTATTCATTTCCTGCACTGTTGCCCAAATGGGATAAGCCTTGTACTACAATTCTTCAAAGGATAATCTATGAAATTTCTGAAAGGTCCATCCCATTTGATGACATCTGAGCAACATGTAGTAAAGCTCCCTTCTATCTCTCTTCAGTAGTGAGAAAACATTGCTAGCCTTATGCTTCAGAATTACCTTGCAATCTCTTTGAACTCTTAGAATAATCTCCAATCCCCAAATTTGATCTGAAATTTTCATATCTGGATTCTCCATAACCTTATCTTCCCAAGCATGGTACATCTGAGCAACTTCTGGCATATCATAATCTACCTGTAACTTTAACTCTCTAAGCTTCTCCCTTGCCAACTCATCACCTTATTCAAGTCTTACTGGTTGTTCAATTATCATAACACTTGAATCTGAACTTCCATCATCACTTCCTTCTTGTTCCTCAGAAGTAACTCCAAATGGTGATTCACCAACCCTCTTCTTTTCTTGTTCCATAAGTTGTGCATCCAACTTTGAATCAAACTCTACTTGTGTTGCATCCTTTGGAACTTCTGTTTCTACCATGATTCCTTTACCCTTATCTAATGGATCAATGATGGGTAAAGATGATGATGGTACTTGTGAAGACACTTCCTTGATGATAGCTGATGACTGGAATACATCAACATATCTGTAGGTCTGTCAACGTTCAAATCCTGTTTGTCAGCGCCCAACTTACTCTTCTCAGCGCTTGGTGTGTCAGCGTCCAAAATCTGTTTGTCAACGCTCACCTTACTTGTCTCGGCGCCTCATGTAAACTGCTCCATCATTGCTGTAAAGGACAACTTCAAGTTTGTAGGAGTAACCAAAGATGCATCAAAACCTGGTTGCTTCTTCAATTCAGTAAGGGCTTCAGCCACACCCAAAGATTCTCCATCATGAGCCTTTGTCACTCACATGGATCAGCTCATCCTCCCCTTTGGAAGAATCCTCCATACCACGCCTATTATTAGCATCCTCCTAAACAACAATCCTCTCCCTTAATTGCTTGAGTTCAAGGCCTTGTGTACTGACTGTTTGTACCAAGTCTGCATTTTGCTTTTGCAAGCTAATACAGACAGCCGTCAATTCCAACATTGTGTATGGTTCCAATCTGCCCTCCTCTAGAATGGGTATTTGACCTCCCAAAGTAGAGTCATGGGGCATGGATGAGGTCTTAAAGATGTTAGGACTGGCTTAGCCTTCATCTAAGCTAGCACCAATAGTCCTAGCCTCACCCACATCACTAACCACACTTGTGGTGGTGGTTCTCTCTGCAACATGGCTAGGAACACCATAAGAGAATACTCCAATGGTCCTTTGGTGTTTTTCCATCCTATAGTCTGGGGGTGGAGAAGATGATGTGGATTGGGTGGTAGTTTGAAGGTTAAGGGGTGTTTGGGTCTGTGATGGAAAGGTGTCAATGTTTGGATTGGTAGTGTCAATGCCAACATTTAATGTGTCAGCGTTGAAGGATTCTTGGTCAAGTTCCATGTGTTGAGGTGAAGGTAAGGGGTCTGGTATTGGGTCAAGTTGTGGTTGTGGATCAGGTTGAGGTTGTGCTGCTGCAATAACAACAAGCATGGCTTGTGTAAGGGGTAAGTCTCTGTGAGGGGGTGAGTTCATCTTACTAAAAATAGATTTCTTTTGCACATGGATCACATAAAAATCATCATGATCCCTGGTGCAATACCCTTGGTCATCAAAAATCATTTGTAAAAATCTTGGGCTCTTATTTGTCGCATCGTTTACAATATCCTCGCTTATCTTAAAGAGCTGCATGACAACATTAGTTAGTCACCATAAAAAATTTGATTGACTGCACTAATGGGTACACTAATTTCAAAATCAGAAGTAACGAGAAAATTATCGCCACGGGTATTCAAGAACCTACAGAAACGCATATCCGACCAAAAATGATTAAACAATATATTGATAGATATAAAAATACTCACAATAGACAGTTTTATAATGAATAAATTACCATTTCTTCTTCTTGAATCTTCCTCCGTGCAAAAAGACCCCACCCATGTATTGTAGATTTACCAAAACAGACACGGTTCATGAGATTACGTTATGAGGATTAAGGAATCTATAACATCTACTTGATGTTGGATCGGGCCCATCACTCAAAGAAATATGGCCTCTTTAAAATCATACTGAAAAGATTAAAAAAAATGAACAAATGAGAATGCAAAAAAATAGGAAATTAAATAAAGTTAGTCTCTCTTTTGCTCGTTTGCGCCATCAAGTCCTTACTAATGTAATATTGAAAAATTTGTCTACCTTGGTAGTTGATCTTTTATAGATGCCACACCTAGCAGCATAGAGTGTCTCAAACTCCGTGTTTTCTTCTGTTAATGAAACAGATTGGTCAACATTTGTACGCTGCATGAGTCTTGAACCGCTATAACTGTATTGCTGTTTCGGCCTTTCGCGCAATCTCTTTGCAAAAATTACCCCAGCGGGACAGCTGGTCACAATACGAGTATCTTCTGGCATTCTGGATCAAAATCAAGAGAATGATTTGACATAATCTAAGCAACAAATAATATCAAATCATTCTCTTGAGTTTGATCTAGAATGCCAGAAGATACTGGTATTGTCATCAGGAGTCCCGCAAGGGTATATTTTGCAACGAGATTGCGCGAAAGGTAGAATCCGCAATACATTTTTAGAGGTTCAAGACTCATGCAGCGTACAAATGTTGAACAATCTGTTTCATCAACAGAAGAAAACAGGGAGTTTGAGATACTCTCTGGTGCTAGGTGTGGCATCTATAAAAGATGAACTACCAAGGTAGACAAATTTTCCAATATTACATTAGTAAGGACCTAATGGCGCAAACGAGCAAAGAGAGACTAACTTTCTTTAATTTCCTATTTGTTTGCGTTGTCATTTGTTCATTTTTTAATCTTTTCAGTATGATTTAAAAGAGGCCATATTTCATCGAGTGAAGGGCCCGATCCAGCATCAACTAGATGTTATAGATTCCTTAATCCCTCATAACGTAATCTCATGAACTTGTGGATTTGAAACTCACAAAGTTACTGATGTATATAACTCAATAGTAGGTGTAACACCCTCAAATTACCACGCAGCGGAACACCACTTTGGGGCGCTACTCATAGCACATCATAGAAAACGACCTCAAAAGAGACGTTAAAATATTATAAATCTTGTCTAAAAAGTTTCCCATCCCAATATATAAATCAGAGTAGCGTTTGGTCCCAAAAACCGTTAACTATACATCACATTCATTAAAGACTTTAAAAGTCATTTATTTCATTTAAAAGGAGGGAAAATAATATAAAGTTTAGACAAGTAAGCACCAACTTCCTCCCTGCATGCTCCGCTGCTATCCATCTTGATTACCTGAAATACATGCTTAAAATCATCAACACAAAGGTTGAGCAAGTTTATAGGTTTTACAAATCATTATTTGAACACAAGAATTTTAATCATCTCTATCTTGTCACACAGAAAAGTCATATATTTATCGATAAGTGCCTTAAGCTCATGCTACTGAACCTTAACCAACACGTCAAACCGTCTCACTTACGGCGCCCCTACTGGAAGGTAATATTGTCATATACCATCGACCTCTTATACATAATATCCCTTTCAGGTGTTCACAAGGATACATACCCTAGAATAAGGTTTCTTAAACTCAAATAGATCTACCATATGTATTAGCGTTCACCTCGCAAGGTAATTAACAGCACATGAAATTCAGGGACTTCATAAGACAATGGTACTTAGGCATTTATCATCATATTCGGGTCCAACATAACGAAAACAACTTGTGTTCCTTTTATAAAAACAAGCATGTATTCCCCCTCGCGGGTTTAAAAATCATTTACAAGATAGTATAAAGCGAGGCTATAGACTTACCTTAGATAATACACAAAGCTAGTAGTTGTAGTAGTGATCGCCGAAGTGAAGATGCCTCCTAAATATACACATCAAAAGCCGCCACCTAACAAATGAGTCGCACGCTTAGCAACATACTTAAGTATTTCAAAATATACTTAATATAATAAAATCAATGACTCAAAATAGTATGTACATTGACATGAACAACCAATGCAAGTGAATCCCTTCTAAATCCCACAACATGTACTAGCTTTTCAAGACTAGCACCTTCGATATTGATCCATCTTAAGATGCCAAATCAATATGGTTCTAGTACCCTAAACGGGTCTCTAATATCAGAATATACACTCACATATAAGACTTATATTCTTTTAGAAATTTTAGAAGCTATTAGATTAGTCTCTTGTCTCAAATTATGACGCGAGGTTAAGTACCTCTTAATAATACTCAGCTGGTACCTACCAAAAGTACACGCTGTTTTTCCCTACCTAAACAACTCCGTTTTCGACGAAATTTGGTGACAAACTCATTTATAATCTGTAGAAGACTCAGTTTAAATTTCATCAAATGATTCACATTTTAGAACCACCTGATTGACACATCTTTAGACTTTAAAAATCGGACTGTTTTACACACTTGACTCGTAAAACCATTTTGGCCTTGTTAAACATTCACATTTATAAAATCGCCACTTGACTTTGAAAATAGACTCAAAATGATAATTTTAGAACCTAACAACAGCCTTTGATCAGTTTATAACTCAACTTATAGTCCCCGAGATTCGATCCAAATATCGACAACAATTTCGTATTGTGTCAATACTCGTCTCCCGGTACACGAATAATCAAACTAGCATAACTTTTGACTCGTTTGGAGTTAAAAGCTCTATCTTATATCAAAACGAGCGTCTCGACGACTACTACAATAATATCTAATAATATCAAACTTTAATCAACAACCACTGTACGAAAAATGGCCTTAAACCTACTGATCTAAAATATTTTTTTTCAAAATGACTCAGTCTCTCATTTTTATCAACATGCATCAACATGCAACTCATTCTAACACCTAATCTATCATTCCTAATATCAAAAACAGCCTCTAACACCACTTGATCATCCTAGAATTCACTTGCATGTCCATGCATGTCACCAAAAATAAATATATACTTGTATGCACTCAAATACAAATTATTATAAGTATAATAACATATAAATGGAACCTTACAATTATTTTAGGAGATCAAATGATCAAGAACACCATAAAGCCCAAAATTTCGTGGCTCTTATGGTCAAAAACACCAAGATACAATCTTTTCCAAGCTTCAATGGATTAGATCCATGATCCTAACACAAAATAACACACATGCAACCAACAAAAATAGATCAAATCAACATTTTATAAAAATAGATCTTGAAAATAAAATGTGTTGCATGTTGGATTTTTTGGTGATAAACACTTACAAGATGATTTTAGAGGTAGGTCTTTGATTGGTTTTGCAAGATCATGAAATTTGATGGTGGATTTGGGTGGTTATGATGTTGCCGTGAGCTAGAGAGGGAGAGGAAGGAAGAACACACATTTTTTTGTTGTAAGAAATGAAGTGTGTGTGCTTGTTTGAAGCTTATATATAGTGGAGTGGGGTAGAAAGTGTAAATAAGGCTATCTTTTGGCCTTGTTTGCAAAGTAACTTTTAAAGAGCAGGAATGGTACCTAGTCGGTTTTTAGAAATTTACGGGAGTCGGGTTTCATCGCGGATTCATAAAAATATAAATCTGGTTTTTTTTCAATTGTTCGGTTAAATTAAGCGCACACGAAACGAAATAGTAAGGTTCCGACTCGACTTAATACGTAATGAAATAAAAATTTCAAAAATCTTAAATATCGAAATAATCGATACTAAAATATAATATTTGGGCATCCATTGGCATCGCGATCACTATTAGTACTCTTCAATCGTCACAACAATTAAATATAGTCGCACATTACCGGTTTCAACTAAAACCGTCAAATATAATAGTACTCATCATTACTTAGAAATTAAAATATGTTACATAATTAGGATAAAATAATGACGTCAAGTTCGGGTTATTACATTCTCACCTCCTTAAGGGAGCAACGTCCCGGCGCTCGACTCACCTCATACTCGTATTGCGTACCACTAGGAAAGACGAGGGCACTTCTTCCTAAAGAAGCTCTCACGATCCCACGTGATTCTCGATCCACGATCTCCACTTGTTCTTCTTAAAAAACACAACTTTTCTTCAAGTTGTATCCCACTAAAAGGGAATGAATAAGTCCTTATCCGCCAAGAACTTCTTCAAGCTCGACACACGAAAATTACACGAATTGCACGAGGCTCATTCGACGACAAGAATAGATGACAGGATTTTCGGGTAAGTCCAGTCAAAAGGGAAGTCGAAAATTAAAGGATAGCCAATGGCCGGATAGCCATGGACACATATCCTTAAAATAACAAGACAATATTTTTGTTATCGAGGTGTGCTCACACAAAGATCCATTCTCAAAAGATAATACAAAGACACAATCTCACTTCCGCTCCATGCGCAGTCAAAGACTTGATAAGCATCGTCGTTGTAGGTCAAAAAATATATTACATGGTACGTTTTCGCCATGATCGGACGTCATTGGATAATTCCGTCTCAAGTTCTCACAACTTACGATCATTTGGCTAGATCACATACCATATAAGTACATAAAAAGAAAAGGTCGAACATAATATAGATCTCTACCGTTGATCATCGAGAAAACCTTGAACGAAGCCTTGATAATACAACTTGATCTCCAAAATCTTTCCACTTGCGGCGTCGGCTACAACATACTCCTTGAGATGATAACGAATTTATTAATTCCAATCATTAAGAAATTCGGTCCATTGGCGTAGATTCGTAACATATCGGGCGTACCATTAACTTCTGCTCTAGTGTTCAACAAAAGCGTCCCACTAACTTCTTCTTTAGCATTCATCATACAAAGGAGTCCCAATAATTTCTACTTCAGTGCTCAAGGTGATGAATCATATTCCTCGTTTTTAGTTTGTCATACTAGTCCCCAAGAGTTTCGTCATCAAGAAAAGTCTTCGGTAACCCTTCGATAGTTGCAAGTAAAATTACAAACTCTTCACATCCATGATAAGCGTCCATTGATAACTCGATCCTTAGTCAATCCACAAATACACGCATAATTCCTGGTGACGCTTAAACAAGTCGCCTATTCTTGGAACAGCTTAAAAAGCTCGCGATCATCGAGACACATTAGAAATGGTCCATCAAAACAAATCACAACTCGAGAGGAGTCCAACGGTTTACTCGTACATAGATGATAATCGGTGACAATCATAATGACGACGACACTAAACGATACATACGAACGAAACGGGATTCGAAGAAAGACATACGTAAACCAAACATTCACAACTCGAGCTAGACACACTTGGGCCCACTCATTTATAACTCCTTGTCTACATCAAAAGGCGTCCCTTTCCATGTATACAAGAGTTTATAAATTTACGGTTCGGGAAATTATAACTTTCTTATTCAAATAAAAAGGCGTCCCAGTCCATCTCAACAAGACAATTATAAGTCATCCACCTCAAGTATTACTATCTCTCAACACGATATCATATACAAATTACCAACCATAGTAAGTACAAGGTGTCAATAAACTTACATCATGATTTCCGTATTCAAACGTCCCAATCCATCTGAATTAGGAAAACACGACAATCTAAGGTTCGGTGGTTAAAAACTTTCTTATTCAAATGTCCTAATCCATTTAAATAAGACATCCTTAAACAACTCATAGTTGGGCGAGTTAAAATCTCTATATCTAAATATCCCATTCCATTTAGATACAAGGTATTAAGTCACTCAACCGAATGACAACTATGAGCATATCTTTGTTGTACCAAAATTATATATATTTGATTAGGATATATATACATTAGGTCCAACATTGGCATCCTCTTTTTCTCCAATAAAACGTAATCATATAAAAATCAAATCACACGTCGCATTACATAGAAGATGTCGGCTCGAATAATTGATACTTCAAAATCATAAGAAGTACTCGGGATACTAATATCACATCAATCAATTACGTTTCAAAAGAGATGTCCTAGAATGGCACATCACGATACGGTGATAACAATCGAACATAAACAAGTCGATATGCGATATATTACGAAACAATATACATACTCAAAGTATCAAACGAGTTCACACTCGTATTTAGATAATACACAATTATCAAGATCGATGATTGGTAGTGAGGCCGAATCCAATACACAATCGTATTATAAAACGTACGACAATCATTCAAGGAACATTGCTTCGCGTGAAACGCCTTTAAACACCATAGCATATTCATACATATACATACTACCATTCCTACATACACATAGGTTCACATAATCACAATCAATCATAAAGTAATACAAGAATAGCCTTATCGGATCCATGCGGAATAGTTGCGTGCTTAAAACATTTTAAAACATACCAAAAGTTATAGTTTAGGTTTTTCAAAATCGACCTTGTTCTCTATAACTTGTGGCTCTGATTACCAATTTGTAACACCCCCAAATTACCACGCAGCGGAATACCACTTTGGGGCGCTACTCATAGCACATCGCACACAATCATAGAAAACGACCTCAAAAGAGACGTTAAATATTATACAATCTTGTCTAAAAATTTTCCCATCCCAATATATAAATCAGAGTAGCGTTTGGTCCCAAAAACCGTTAACAATACATCACATTCATTAATGACTTTAAAAGTCATTTATTTCATTTAAAAGGAGGGAAAATAATATAAAGTTTAGACAAGTAAGCACCAACTTCCTCCCTGCATGCTCCGCTGCTATCCA
This sequence comes from Glebionis coronaria, assembly GCA_025667525.1. Taxonomy (NCBI): domain Eukaryota; kingdom Viridiplantae; phylum Streptophyta; class Magnoliopsida; order Asterales; family Asteraceae; genus Glebionis; species Glebionis coronaria. Next base: position 467,602,670 of record CM046881.1, read on the forward strand.
TCTTGATTACCTGAAATACATGCTTAAAATCATCAACACAAAGGTTGAGCAAGTCTATAGGTTTTACAAATCATTATTTGAACACAAGAATTTTAATCATCTCTATCTTGTCACACAGACAAGTCATATATTTATCGATAAGTGCCTTAGGCTCATGCTACTAACCAACACGTCAAATCGTCTCACTTACGGCGCCCCTGCTGGAAGGTAATATTGTCATATACCAGCGACCTCTTATACAGAATATCCCTTTCAGGTGTTCACAAGGATACATACCCTAGGATAAGGTTTGTCAAACTCAAATATATCTACCATATGTATTAGCGTTTACCTCGCAAGATAATTAACAGCACATGAAATTCAGGGAATTCATAAGACAATGGTACTTAGGCATTTATCATCATATTCGGGTCCAGCATACCGAAAACAACTTGTGTTCCTTTATAAAAACAAGCATGTATTCCCCCTCGCGGGTTTAAAAATCATTTACAAGATAGTATAAAGCGAGGCTATAGACTTGCCTTATATAATACACAAAGCTAGTAGTAGTTGTAGTGATCGCCGAAGTGATGCCTCCTAAATATACACATCAAAAGCCGCCACCTAACAAATGAGGTACGCGCTTAGCAACATACTTAAGTATTTCAAAATATACTTAATATAATAAAATCAATGACTCAAAATTGTTGATCCCAAACTTTGACCGATTTAGCTTGTGTAAACGAGATTAGATCAAGTTATACACGTAGAGAAACTTTTTTGTGTATAAAACAATTCAAGTATTATGCGGAATTAATACTTAAACAAGAACACACAAACAGTTGTAAAACAAACTTTCACTTGATTGATAATAACGAACTTGCTTACAATGAAAGTGTTTAACATATGAAAAACTTATATGAAACATAACCTAAAGGTCTTTTTTTATAGGCATAAGAAGCCTTGTACAAGAGTCTACGTATCAGCTATTCTACGTAAAGATAATTATAGAAAATACATTGTTGATCCTATCTTTACTCGAAACAAACTAGAAACAAAATACGCGTAAACCATATCTTTCTATCAGTGCTTGTCTTCAACCTATCAACGCTTGACTTCTTCTTGTCAACGCTTGATCTGTCAGCGCTTGTTCACTTCTTATCAACGCTTGTTTTCTTCTTGTCAGCGTTCAAGTGGACTGGCTACATTTTATTCCCAACAATCCTCCCCTAAACTTGATATCTACTCTACTAATCAAGTTTTTGAATAAAAATTAAGAACTAGGAGGAATCTTACAAATCTTATCATATTGGTAATAAACATGCCTAATCAAATCTTTGGCCACGTCACTTGAATAGTCAATCTCCAGCTGTGTTGTCCTCATCTTGTCCAAAACTTCTTTAGACATGGGATACTGAGCATCTACAAGAAGATACTCAGCAAACTTTGTAGAACTCAAATAATAAAAACTAGCAGCTGAATACAAACGCCATTGAAGACCACTGATATCATCTTCAAGATCCTTCCAAACAGGATCTTCTTCTTCTGGTGCACACATTCTCTTGAATGTTGACCAAAGTTTTATTCCATTGACTGAAGTAGGAGCTTCAGTCTCATACTTGGCTATCAACAACCTCCAATGGTCTGCCAAGTCTTCTCTATCCATACTTGCAAAGTTATTCTTTCCTTTCATCTGAAAGAAGTCTAAGAGTGTTCATTTCCTGCACTCTTGCCCAAATGGGATAAGCCTTGTACTCCAATTCTTGAAAAGATAAACTCTGCAATTTCTTGAAGGTCCATCCAGTTCCATGACATCTGAGTAGCATGTAATAAAGCTCTCTTCTATCCCTCTTTAGCAGTGAGAAAACATTGATAGCCTTATGTTTCAGAATTACCTTGCAGTCTCTTTGAACTCTTAGAAGAATCTCTAATCCCAAAATTTGGTCTGAAATTGTCAAATCTTGATTCTCCATAATCCTATTCTCCCAAGCATGATACATCTGAACTACTTCTGGCATATCAAAATCTACTTGCAATTTTAACTCTCTCAGCTTCTCTCTTGCCAAGTCATCACCATATTCAAGTCTTTCTGGTTTTTCAATTATCATTACACTTGAATCTGAACTTTCTTCATCACTTCCTTCTTGTTCCTCTGAAGTGACAACAAATGGTGATTCACCAACCTTCTTCATCTCTTGTTCCACAAGTTGTGCAGCCAACCTTGAATCAAACTCTACTTGTGCTGCATCCTTTGGAACTTCTACTTCTACCATAATTCCTTTACCCTTATCTAATGGATCAATGATGGGTAAAGACGATGGTAATACCTGTGAAGACACTTCTTTGATGATAGCTGATGACTGGAATACATCAACCATATCTGCAGGTCTGTCAACACTCAAATTCCTAGTGTCAGCGCCAAAATTACTCTTGTCAGCGCTTGGTGTGTCAGCGTTCCAATTTTGCTTGTCAACGCCCAACTTACTTGTCTCAACGTCTCTAGTGAACTGCTCCATCATAGCTGTAAAAGGCAAGTTCAAATTTGTAGGAGTAATCAGAGACGTATCAAAACCTGATTGCTTCTTCAATTCAGTGAGTGATTCAGCAACACCCAAAGATTCTCCATCATATGAGCCTTTTCCACTCAAATCAAATGGCTCTGTAGCAGCTTCATGTGAGCCTTTATCACTCAAATTAACAGGCTCTGTAGTAGCTTCCTCCCCTTTGTAAGAATCCTCCTTTGATAAAAGAACTCTTGTCTGCCTTCTCCTAGACTCAACAGTTTCCAAAATAACAATCATTTCCCTCAATTGCTTGAGTTCAAGGCCTTGTGTACTGACTATTTGTACCAAGTCTGCATTTTGCTTTTGCAAGCTAATGCAGACAGCCGTCAATTCCATCAATGTGTATGGTTCCAATCTGCCCTCCTCTAGAATGGGTATTTGACCTCCCAAAGTAGAGTCATGGGGCATGGATGAGGTCGTAAAGATGTTAGGACTGTCTTGGCCTGCATCTAAGCAAGAACCAATAGTCCCAGCCTCATCCATAGCACCAACCACACTTGTGGTGGTGGTTCTCTCTGCTACCTGGCTAGGACCACTAGAGGAGAACACTCCAGTAGTCCTTGGGCATTTTTGCAACTTATATTGAGGTGGGGTAGAAGATGATGTGAATTGGGTGGATGTTGGAAGGTTAAGGGGTGTTTGGGTCTGTGAAGAAAAGGTGTCAACGTTTGGATTACTTGTGTCAACGCCAACATTTAATGTGTCAGCGTTGAAGGGTTCTTGGTCAATTTCCATGTGTTGAGGTGAAGGCAAAGGTTCTGGTATTGGGTCAAGTTGTGGTTGTGGGTCTGGTTGGGGTTGTGGGTCTGGTTGGGGTTGTGTTGCTGCAATAACAACAAGCATAGCTTGGGTGAGGGGTAATTCACGGTGAGGGGGTGAGTTCATCTTGGTAAAAATAGCTTTCTTTTGCACAGGGATCTCATAAAAATCATCATGATCCCTTGTGCAGTAATTTTACACATCAAAAACCATTTGCAAAAGTCTGGGATAAGCCAAAGTCATCTGATTCCCTTTGTTTTTACACATGCCATCAAAAATCAGTTTTAAATAATTAAACTTTTGCCCATTTGCAATGCACACAATTGCACTAGCAATTGATCTATTAATTTCATTGTGTGCAGTACATTTGGGACTCAAACATTGTAGGATGACATGTATGAGGTACTTCCAGGCTGGGGGAAACTCTTGTTTATGATATTTTTTTAGAGTGCCCTCATCAGGAAAAGGATACCCCAAAGCCCGAAGTCCTTGTTCTATTTCATTAATGGGGAGGGTGGTTATACCATCTGCATCATCAAGATGCAAATCCTGGCGAACCAAGGCTTCAGTAACCACCCAAGTACACCCATGAACAATAGCTGATAATGTAGTCACATTATTAATTGTTAAGGAACTAACAGTGTTCCAAAACTGTTTAATATGAGTGACAGAGATGAGAGGAGCATGAGAAAGAGCATACCTAATAGGAGATGCATTCAAATACGCCACCATCTGGGTGTATTGTGGAAACAAGGTATCATCAGCGTCCAAATAAGCAATCATGTTGTGCTGACTCCTGAATCCCAATACCAAGTCACTTGGTTTAAACTTTGGTGCCATTGTTGAAGAAAGTTGTTTGTGAATTATTGAGAAAGATGAATTATAGGATAAAATTGTTAGACAAGAATATAAGATACCCTGTTTAAAAATAGTAGCCAAATATATAGGAGAGATAGGCACATGTGATTGGTCAAAAATAAGGCAACTATTTTCAAAATATGATGATGAAAATATTGAAAAGAAAATAAGTTATCTTGTGCATTAATTAAGAGTTATCTGCTCCCAAAATTACGGCCCCAAAATTCGTCAAAAAATAACAACTGGGTAGGTCCCAATGAGTGTCAACGGTCAAAAATAACCCATCAACGCACAACGTCTATATTCTTGTCAACGTTTGCCAAAGCCATGTCAGCGTCTAAATTGGTCATAACAACGCTTGGAAAAATATTTGTCAGCGTCCAAAAATAAAAGTAATAAAATGAAAAAGGACCTTAACAAAGTAATTTATCCTAGTGAAGATAACCTATAAATTGATAATTGTTATAGGGCGGCAAGCATTGTCCAGTTATGCACACTTACTTATGCAAGCTAGACATAACAGTCCTCTAGTGTCCTTTGCTAACCAAAATTCTTAACAATTAAGTTATCTCATTAAATTCCTTGTAACTCCCAGGTAAAACCCATTATAAATCATTCCCAAGTCTCCCAACAGACCACAACCAATTCTAGGCCAAAAATGTCTTGCCAGCATGCATAGTATATCAACTTTGCATGCTACAGTGCCTCATGATTTAGTAAACTAACTCATACTCACCTGTGGACACAATCTAGAATTGAGATACGAGTATTATAAGAATACCCAAAAGTCCTAAAGTTTCCTAAAACCTCCCCTTAAACTGTGATACATATGTTGCCCAAAAATATGCATGAACATAAAAATTTATGTCAAGATAGGAATATAAATATTCCAACCATCATCCATAAAAGAAAACATGCTCAAATGATTCTCCAAGGATCCATAAGAAACTCTGTATCCAATGGTACAATTCTAACAACGCCTGCACACTTAGATCAAAAACCACAAAACTAACATTGTTGTTGACAACGTCACGATAACACTTATCAACATTAAGATAACCTTTGTCAGCGTTAGACAAATACAGTGGAAAATCTAACTTTTCAAAAAGACCAATAACAATGCATATCCTGTACATACTTTTACAAAAAGACCCCAAAACACATATTAAGTGAGATTGATCATTCCAATACTTGTTACCATGTATTGGAAACTTCCAGTATCAAAAGGTTTAGTTAATAAATCAGACACATTTTCTTCTGTATCAACCCTATCTGGTTGTATTAAACCCTTTTCAAAACAATCTCTTATAAAATGATGTCTAATTTCTATGTGTTTTGTTTTAGAATGATGTACAAGATTTTTAATAATGCATAAAGTACTGTTATTGTTTACAAAAATCTTGGTATGCATGAAATTATACCCATAATCCAACAGCTGGTTCTGAATCCATAAGACTTGTCCACAACAAGCAGCTGTTGCAACATACTCTGCTTCAGTTGTAGAATTGGCCACCACTGTTTGTTTCTTGCATTGCCAAGATATTAACCTACTCCCAAGAAACTGACATCCACCAGTTGTGGATTTTCTATCAAATTTATCACCACCATATTCACTGTCTGAATATGCAATAAGCTCCAATGGTGAATCTTTTGCATACCATAATCCAAGATCTGGATAACATCTAAGGTACCTAAAGATTCTCTTGACAGCATGAAGGTGACATTCTTTGGGAGTCACTTGGTGGCGTGCACATGCACACACAGCAAACATAATGTCAGGTCTTGAGGCTGTGAGATACATCAATGAACCAATCATTGATCTATAGTGCCTGACATCCACATCTTTTCCATCTCCAACTTTTCCCCAAGGGTGTTCTCTATCCATAGGAGTACTGGACCTCTTTTCATGAGGAGAAAACCCAAACTTCTTCAAGATTTCTATCACATATTTATCCTGAGAGATGAAGATACCATCTTCTTTCTGCTGAACTTGTAACCCTAGAAAGAAGTTCATCTCCCCCATTGCACTCATCTTGAATTTGTCTGTCATAAGCTTGGAAAAGTCTTCACTCATCTTTGGGTTGGTAGAGCCAAAGATGATATCATCAACATAAACCTGAACAAGTAAGACATCCTTACCAGTCTTCTTTGTAAATAAGGTCTGGTCTATGGTGCACCTTTTGAATCCATTTTCTACCAGATAGGTGGACAATGAGCCATGCCATGCTCTTGGGGCTTGTTGAAGTCCATACATAGCTTTCTTGACTCTATACACCTTGTCTGGATTCTCTGGATCTTCAAACCCAGGAGGCTGCATAACATATACCTCCTCAACAATTGTGCCATATAGGAAAGCACTCTTCACATCCATTCGATAGACAGTGAAGCCCATACAGGAAGCATTGGCTAGAAATATCCTGATAGCCTCAATCCTTGCAATTGGTGCAATTACCTCTTCATAGCCTATCCTTTCCTCTTGTGTATACCCTTGAGCCACTAAACGTGCCTTGTTTCTGACCACAATGCCTCTTTCATCTTTCTTGTTTCTAAGAACCCATCTTGTCCCAATAGGTCTGACATATTTGGGACAATCAACCAACTCCCACACATACTGAATAGCAAATTGGTGAAGCTCATCCTGCATTGCTTCCACCCAACTTGGTTCTTTGAGAGCATCAAAAATCTTCTTAGGTTCTTGTTGTGATAGAAAACAGGCAAACAAACATGCTTGAACAAGAGGGGTATCAACCTTCTTGTGTATATTGGCAATAAATCCTCCAAGAGTCTGATGAGATCTTCTAGTCTGAACAGGAGACATGACATCTCCAATAATTTGAGAAGAGGGGTGATTCTTAATAGTAGAAGTAAGAACTCCTCCCTCAAAAAGTCTGTTGTCTTCAATCTCATCATCCAAGTTACCAATAACTTCTTCAGACTCTCTTCCATCAATATCTATATGAACCTCTCCATTTCTGTTTGAAGGTTCACCTTGTTCAAAATTGGAAGTGAAAATATGCTCAAAAGAGTTGTCAACGCCTGAACCAAGGTTGTCAGCGTTGGAGCCGTCCACGCCTGAAATGGTGTTGTCAACGTTTGAGCCATCAACGCCTGAATTTGTCCTGTCAGTGCCAGATTTTCATTTGTCAGCGCCTGAAGGACCATGCATGTTGTTAATTGGTGATACTTGGGGACCACTATTTTCCTTTCCAGCAGCAGCAGCAGCAGCAAAAGCATCTATACATATGGGAATTATGGCATACTTAAGTATGGGAGATGACTTGTCTGCTTGTGATCCAACGTCTTCATTAACCTGTGTACCTAAAACACCAACAACTGGTTCTTCCACAACATTTGAAGTTACCTTCACAATGTATGGATTAGTAGCAGGCATATAATTCAAAGTCCTAGATAGAGGTTCTAAGTCAAACAACCAATTTGGACCACTTTCAGGATCACCAGGTTTACTTTCTAAAAACCTAACATGTACTTTTTCAAGTATACGTTTTTCCTTCTTAAGGTAAACCCTATATCCCTTGCTCTGCACTGAATAACCCATGAAGTAGCCTTCATCACCTTTAGCACTAAATTTACCTAAGGCATCACTAGTATCTAATACAATTACATGACAACCAAAAGGTTTAAGAAAACCAGTATTAGGTTTCCTTCCCCAAAGTAACTCATAAGGTGTTTTGTTATGTATCTTGTGGACCAATGCTCTATTCTGAACATACCAAGCTGTATTCACAGCCTCAGCCCAAAAAGCAATGGGAAAGTGAGCATCAGCCAACATAGTCCTGGCTGCTTCAATTAGGGTTCTATTCTTTCTCTCAGCAACCCCATTTTGTTGTGGGGTTCTGGCAATACTAAACTGTCTAGTAATCCCTTTCTTGGCACAAAAATCATCCAACATTTTATTTCTAAACTCACCACCATTATCACTTCTAAGCATTTTAACTTCATTACCAGATTTCTTCACAATTTGGTTAATAAAATTAATTAAACTATCAGAAATGTCACTTTTCATAGCTAAAATGAAAGTCCAAGTAAACCTAGAAAAGGCATCTGTGATGACAAAGCAGTATGAGTTACCATTCAAACTCTCTATATTAGTTGGACCAAACAGGTTCATATGCAGCAAGTGAAGTGGTTTAGAACTAGAGTGCACCTGTTTAGACTTAAATGGGACCTTGTGCTGTTTGCCTTTAAGGCATGCAACACAAGAGTGGTTATTGTGGGAAGACTTTTTAGGCAAACCATCAACCAAGCCAAGTCTCACAAGTCTGTTTATATTTTTAAAGTTAATTTTCTCTAGTCTCTTGTGCCATAGATTACTCTCATCAACTGAAGCTTTAGCATAAAAACATGACATGTTATTATTCATCCTAATTCCATTAAGATTTACATTATAAATGTCCTTATGCCTAGGTGTTCTATAGTCAATAAATTTCTCATCTGGCATTTTAAAATCCTTGCTCAACACCAAGCATTCAGTATCAGTGAAAAGAACCTTATTTTTGTTATCACAAACTTGTGATACACTAAAAAGATTATAATCAAGTTCTTTTACCAGAAACACGTTTTCAAAACGTAAATTGTTGGTGAGTAGAGTTCCTTTGCCTGTGATAGTTCCATATCCGCCTCCAAAGTAAACTTTATCACCATCCTTAATGGGAGTAAATTTGTAAGATAATCTTCCTTCCCAGTCATGTGCCAAGAGCATCCACTATCCCAATAGCCATAATCATTCACCTGTTTTTGAATGCCCTGCACATAAAGAAAACAAATTAGTTTTCTTTAGGAACCCAAGCCTGAGCAGACTTGGATTCATCTGGTTTTTCAACAAGAACAGACTTAGTTCTCATAACAACCCCTTGTTCATCCCTTTTTGGATGAAACACCCAGTTAACCCCAATTGGTTTTGTGATGACCTTTGAAATATAATTAAATCTATTGCAGGTCATAGAAATCCTATTAGAATTAGGGTTTTGATCTTGTTTAGGTCTCCATGTTAAGCTAGAAGAAGCTCTAGACCTTTTTCCCTGTGGTTGCAAATATTTAGTTCTGGCAACGTTTCTGTCAGCGTTTGATTTGGTCTTGTCAACGCTGAAATTACCCTTATCAGCGTTGAACCTAGGGTTTTCTATAGGAAGCCATTGCCTACTAGACCATGTATTGGTCTTCAGAAATGGTCTTTGTCCATAAGTGTTGGACCCTTTAGTGAAGAATGAGGCTGGTGTAACAACTTGTGGACTTTGCTCCACAAAAGTTTTGGGTCTGACAGTGTTTGACCTTTTGTCAGCGTTGACCTTGGAAGCGTTGACACACTTATAGGCTAAATGTGAAAATCTACCACAAGTATAACAAGCTTTTCTAGACACAACTCTAGGTCTAGAAGAAAAGAAACCTGTTCCATTATCAAGGTTTCCACAATTGGTATCACTAACTTGGCTTTTTGATGACCTAGTATTTATATACATTTCTGCATATTTAATGCTAGGTTTTCTAACAACGTTTGAGCCAAGGTCAACAGTTTTGCCAGTGATTGGGTTTGTTACTTTAATAGGCGTAGACTCATTTGGGCTATCAAAAATCATGCCACCCTTGACAAACAAGGTAGGGTTGGCCTTCTTCCATTCATTCAAATCAGTCAACTTTTGCCTATATTCCTCTACTGGGTAAGGACTCTTGGTGGAGGAATAAATTCCTCTTCTTGGAGTTCTGGTAAACCAGTCCAAGATAAGTCCTTTCTTTAGACACCCTATAAGTCCCCAGCTGGTGGTGGAACACCAGAATACTCTTTCATCGCAATCCCAGTCATGTCCCTAGAATCCCTTTGTTTACTAACACATTCTCCTAGGGTTTGTGAGGTCTTATCAAATCTCTGAATTTTAAGGTCTACATTATCCTTATTCTTAATAGCCTCATCTAACTTAGCCTGTAATTCAGCATTGACCATTTCCATGATGTTTCTAATATCATTACTAGCATTTAAATCATGTTTTAAGATATTTATTTTATCTTTTAGGTCAAGCTCCATTTTCTTATACTCAGCTACAGTCTTTTCAGTATGAGTAAGAGCAAGTTGATAGTTAGACAACTTGCATCTCTTAGTACTCACATATCCTAACAATCTTAAAACCTCTTTGTTATGTCTTTCAGTATTTAAACGACAACCCTTACTACAAAAAGCATCATCATATACCTCATTGTCTGATGAAGATGAGGAGTGTGCCATGAGAGCATATTGAACATGCTCTTCTTCTTCTATCTCAACAAACAAAGATTTATCCTCTTCCTCAACCTTAGCCAAATAGCTCCAGTCCCATCCAATACCATCAATTTCTTGCACTGCCACCATAGCCTTAGGATCATGAGCCTTAACAATTTGGCTTGAGGGTTTTTCCAGCATCAGATCTTCTTGGAGATCTGCATTCTCTCATAAAGTTCCCCATATGATGACAATTGTAACACTCAACCTTGGATTTATCAAATCCAGCAGTGTCCTTAGCATTAAAAGTCATCTTCTTCTTGAATCTTCTATTTCATCTGTTTGCTCTTATACTTGCAAGAGCCATGTTCTACTTTATATCCGTCTCCTCCAAATGCTCATCACTTATTTGCTCAAGGTCCTCATATGTAATCACTGAACCATTGGGTAATGAAGCAATGTATACACACACAGTATCCAGACCTAAACCAGCAGGCTTAACTCTTGGTGAGTCAATTTTGTACGTGTCAGCGTCTGAATGTGAGACGTTGACAGGATATGATCCAGCGTTGACACATGTTGATCTAGTAACTGGATGCATGTATGAATCCTTCTGATCAAATTGGCCTTCACTGTGTGAGAAGAAGGCCATGTTACTATTGGTAGACTTACTTCCATGATCCAAAAGAGTTTCATTCTCCAACAGCCTCAGTTTGTTGTAAACATCATCAAAAGTATAACTTTTGTTAGTGTTGTTGGCAATTATAGATCTTGCCTCAATCTTCCATGCATCACCAAGGCTTTTAAGATAAGAAGCAATAATGTCAACATCACCAATTACTGTCCCCATGAAGGACAGATTGCTTGTAATGTCAAGAAGTTTGCTTCTCACACTACTTAGCTTCTGATTAGTTTGAGCCTTAAAAACAGCATACTCATGTAAGAGTTGCTTCTTTTCTCTTCCACAGTATCAGCATTACCACCATATGCAACTTCAAGGGCTGCCCAAAGGTCTTTTGCATACTCATAACCTCTGTATTTGTGTTGATTTTCTTGTCCCAAAGAGAGTTTCAGAATGCTTAGGGTTTTCATATCAACCCTTTTCTATGCTATGTCATCAACAGACACAGCTCTACCATCTTCAGGTTTTTATTTCTTATCTTCTTCAGAGCATCCTTGAACAGCTGATCTTGTAGCAATGGCATCTGCAATCTTTTGAGCTTTATTGAATGTGTTTCCATATTCAATAATCTCCCAGAGAGTGTAGTCATGGATTTGCAGATATTGCTCAAAGTCGAACTTCCACAGCTCAAAATTGTCTGCATCTAGCATGGGAATCTTGATGTTGTGGTTTGAGGAGGAGGAGGTTACTTCTGGAGTGGACATGATGTTTTTAGGGTTTTGTGAAAATTAGGGTTTTGGTGATTTAGGGTTCTTGTGTTCTTTTATATCAAAGTTTCTCAACAAGCTCTGATACCACTTGTTGATCCCAAACTTAGATCGATTTAGCTTGTGTAAACGAGATTAGATCAAGTTATACACATAGAGAAACTTTGTTGTGTATAAAACAATTCAAGTGTTATGCGGAATTAATACTTAAACAAGAACACACAAACAGTTGTAAAACAAACTTTCACTTGATTGATAATAACGAACTTGCTTACAATGAAAGTGTTTAACGTATGAAAAACATATATGAAACATAACCTAAAGGTCTTCTTTTATAGACATAAGAAGCCTTGTACAAGAGTCTACGTATCAGCTATTCTAGGTAAAGATAATTATAGAAAATACATTGTTAATCCTATCTTTACTAGAAACAAACTAGAAACATAATACGCGTAGACCATATCTTTCTATCAGTGCTTGTCTTCAACCTATCAACGTTTGACTTCTTCTTGTCAACTCTTTATCTGTCAGCGCTTGTTCTCTTCTTATGATTGTTTTCTTTTTGTCAGTGTTCAAGTGGACTGGCTACATTTTATTCCCAACAAGAATAATATGTACATAGACATGACCAACCAATGCAAGTGAATCCCTTCTAAATCCCACAACATGTACTAGCTTTTCAAGACTAACACCTTTGATATTGATCCATCTTAAGATGCCAAATCAATACGGTTCAAGTACCCTAAATGGGTCTCCAATCTCAGAATATACACTCACATATAAGACTTATATTCTTTTAAAAAAATTAGAAGCTATTAGATTAGTCTCTTGTCTCAAATTATGACGCGAGGTTAAGTACCTCTCAATAATACTCAGCCGGTACTACCAAAAGTACACGTTGTTTTCCCCTACCTAAACAACTCTGTTTTCGACGAAATTTGGTGACAAACTCATTTATAATATGTAGAAGACTCAGTTTAAATTTCATCAAATGATTCACATTTTAGAACCACCTGATTGACACATCTTTAGACTTTAAAAATCGGACTGTTTTACACCCTTGACTCGTAAAACCATTTTGATCTTGTTAAACATTCCCATTTATAAAATCGCCACTTGACTTTGAAAATAGACTAAAAATGATAATTTTAGAACCTAACAACAGCCTTTGATCAGTTTTATAACTCAATTTATAGTCCCCGAGATTCGATCCAAATATCGACAACAATTTCGTATTGTGTCAATACTCGTCTCCCGGTACACGAATAATCGAACTAGCATAACTTTTGACTCGTTTGGAGTTAAAAGCTATATCTTATATCGAAACGAGCGCCTCGACGACTACTACAACAATATCTAATATTATCAAACTTTAATCAACAGCCACTGTACGAAAAATGTCCTTAAACCTACTGATCTAAATTTTTTTTTCAAAATGACTCAATCTCTCATTTTTATCAACATGCATCAACATGTAACTCATTCTAACACCTAATCTATCATTCCTAATATCAAAAACAGCCTCTAGAACCACTTGATCATCCTAGAATTCACTTGCATGTCTATGCATGTCACCAAACATAAATATATACTTGTATGCACTCAAATAAAAATTATTATAAGTATAATAACATATAAATGGAACCTTACAATTATTTTAGGAGATCAAATGATCAAGAACATCATAAAGCCCCAAATTTTCGTGGCTCTTATGGTAAAAAACACCAAGATAAAATCTTTTCCAAGCTTCAATGGATTAGATCCATGATCCTAACACAAAATAATACACATGCAGCCAACAAAAATGGATCAAATCAACATTTATAAAAATAGATCTTGAAAATAAAATGTGCTGCATGTTGGATTTTTTGGTGATAAACACTTACAAGATGATTTTAGAGGTGTGTCTTTGATTGGTTTTGCAAGATCATGAAATTTGATGGTGGATTTGGGTGGTTATTGTGTTGCCGTGAGCTAGAGAGGGAGAGGAAGGAAGAACACACATTTTTTTGTTGTAAGAAATGAAGTGTGTGTGCTTGTTTGAAGCTTATATATAGTGAAGTGGGGTAGAAAGTGTAAATAAGGCTATCTTTTGGCCTTGTTTGCAAAGTAACTTTTAAAGAGCGGGAATGGTACCTAGTCAGTTTTTAGAAATTTACGGGAGTCGGGTTTCGTCCCGGATTCATAAAAATATAAATCTGGTTTTTTTTAAATTGATCGGTTAAATTAAACGCACACGAAACGAAATAGTAAGTTTCGACTCGACTTAATACGTAATGAAATAAAAATTTCAAAAATCTCAAATATCGAAATAATCGATATTAAAATATAATATTTGGGCATCCATTGGCACCGCGATCACTATAAGTACTCTTCAATCATCACAACAATTAAATATAGTCGCACATTACCGGTTTCAACTAAAACCATCAAATATAATAGTACTCATAATTACTTAGAAATTAAAATATGTTACATAGTTAGGATAAAATAATGACGTCAAGTTCGGGTTATTACAGTAGGCAAAGGGAAAATTATCAGTAAATTGGATACATTGATTCATAGACTACATGACTTTATATAGGCTAACAAAATAAATGTGTAAAACTAATCTACCTAGAAACTAGGTACCAACCCTACGTGTATAATCAGTTACATAAAACTCGGTCTTACGTTTTTACCAATTCAAGTTACTACGAATTAACTACTCCATGCATATACGTAAGACTACTTATGTAATACCCAAAGACTAGTAAGCTCTAGCCAAGCATGCACGTGAACCCGACACATAACCGATTAAACCCAACAGAACCAACACATCTTGTTTCTTTTAGTATATATACTCGATCTACTAATTAGTCTTAATTAATTCATCTTTGCAGGAAGGTCGGGATTTGAAAAATTGTTCTACTTTTAAGGAGCGACTCAATTGTTTACAGGTATACATTCTCTTGTTTACTGTATATGTGCATTTATGTCAAGTTCTCATTAATGTGTTTGAATCCAGAGGATGGAAAAGAACCGTGTCTGTTTTGGTAAATGTGCATTACATGGATGGGGTCTCTTTGCACGCAGGGACATTCAAGAAGAAGAAATGGTAATTTATTCATTATAAAACTGTTTATTGCGAGTATTTTTTATATCTAACAATATAGTGTTTAATCATTCTTGGTCGGATAAGCGTGTCTGTAGGTTACTTCTGATTTTGAAATTAGTGTACCCATTAGTGCAGTCAATCTAATTTTTAAGGGTAACTAACTAATATTATCATGCAGCTCTTTAAGATAAGCGAGGATATTGTAATCGATGCGACAAATAAGGGTAATATGGCACGCTTAATCAACCATTCGGTAAGATTTTTGCTTTATAATGAATTAGTATTTTCTTTTATTTCCCTAGAAAATAATCTTATATGTGTCGTTACTTCCTTTGCTGT
The DNA here is from genome assembly GCA_025667525.1 of Glebionis coronaria. NCBI lineage: Eukaryota > Viridiplantae > Streptophyta > Magnoliopsida > Asterales > Asteraceae > Glebionis > Glebionis coronaria. The sequence continues at coordinate 467,617,863 of CM046881.1, forward strand.
GCATGCCTAATTGCCATGCTATCAATTTGAGTATGGGTAAAAACGAAAGCCGTATAGTCCTCATAGTTAGAACAGATGTCGCTGCTGGCGATAAGTTAACGTAATACTTTTAACATGCTCCGCCTTGTTTAAAAATTTAAAAAGGTGCTATGTTTCAACTAGAAGAGCGATTTTGCAACAAATAGACATGTAGGATGTTTTGAACACTGACTTTAAGGTTAATAAAGAGGGGTATTTTTGTGACAATCCATCAATTTATGGTTGATATTTTATTCTTGAATATTATTTAAAAACATTATTTTAATGTTACAATATGAACTCACATATTCTTGGGAAGAAATTTGGATTTACGTCTTGGAGTAGCATCGACTACGTCTAAACCGGAGGATTCAACGTTACGTGCTTACGTTTACATACACCGTCCTTGGTGACAGTCCGACATTTCAGAAAAATAAATTTATCCATGAATATTATTTTGGAGTTTTAAATTTGTGTTGGTTCATAAACTCACAAATTTACGAGAAGAGATTAGGACTTACGATTTTATTTTAACGTCCTTTACGACTAAACCGGAAACCCTAGGATTACGTATTTACGTTTTCGAACTCCGTTTCTGATGAAACAATTTTTATTGGATTCGTTTTGTGACGTTGATTCATAATTTATAAAAACGTTTTTCGTAAAACGACCCGAGGGCACGCAAATCGAGGAAACTAGAATCGAGGAGTACCCGTAAATAAATGGGGATGAGACAAGTGGGACACTTGTCCCACCCCCACTCAAAACCGACACTATTAAGCTAACACACCCTTAGGTGTCAAACATACACATACTAAGTTACACTTGTAACTTAGCTTCACATGGAAGCTTACACCTACCATCAAAAACCACTAGCTCCTTCATTCTACCATTTCACCATGCAAAACCACTCTCAAACTCTCTCATCCTCCCCATTTGTGCCGTCCCATATTCACCAAAAACATCCATCATTGATCTTGATTCTACCACAAAATCATGTGTTATTTACACATATGTTGAAGCCCTCTTAAAGCTCTCTTGAATGGTGGTGATTATAACATCCATGGAGGAGTTTTCATAGTGTCTTGAGGCTGATTATCCACAAGTTATACATGAAGATTGGTGGTCATGAAGAAGGTCTTGGTGCATCACAAGTATCTCCATCAAAATCCATGTTTTGATCATAACCTACATCATCATGATGGTATAAAGAATGTCCTCCTCATCTTCTTGTTATTTTGATTATGTAAACATGTATTTTATTTCCTATTGTATATGTATATGATGATTATATGATGATAAAAATGTTATGTGGGGATTTGGTGTTGATAAACATGATTAAAAAGGTGAAAAACTATAAAGAACAAGGCTAAAATCTTGCTTAAAAGTGATGGCTGTATAAAACAGTAAAGAAACAGGTCATGGACTGATAAAATGATGAAGTAGAATCCATTTACAGTAAGCTATATGTCTTATACACATGTGAGAGTTGGCCATGCAATGGAATCAAAATAATGAGTGAGATATGATCAAAACAAGTTAGGTGGTCTAATCTGAATAAGCAGTTTTGTAGGGACTGTTAAGGCATGATAAACTCAAATTGGGCAGTAGCTATAACTAAGTTAAATGTAGCACATAATATGAAGAACATGTCACCCTTCTAATTCATTATAGAACTCTAGATATGGTAAAAATGGTGAACATGAAGATAAAAATCAGATTTTTGGAATTAATGTTTATTATTATTATATAAGCACTCACATTTTAATGTATAAAATGTAAAAATAAAAACCCACTAACTTATAAAACTTATTTATATAAATATATAAAAGTTTAATTAGATGGATAAATTATATAAATGGTAATGAAATAATATTTATAAGTAATAAAAACTATAAACTTGATTTTTACGACTTTTTCGGCTATTGCCGTAAAATTAACGTTTTTCGCCAAATAAAACTTAGACGACCAAACCCGTCTAATGTAAAGTTTATAAAAGTCATATACTGATGTATAAGTAACTAATACAAGTAAAAACCGATAAAACCAGAACTATAAGAAATACGGACATTTACGAGCTAACTAAACATATTGGACTAATAATTGGACTTAATAAGATAAATACTTGTAAAAAGAACTTATTGGGCTTAACCCATTTAGGCCCAACATGGAAAGTATATATATAATGATAATATAGGTATAAAATGGATTAAAACAAGTTAAAGAACTTGTAATAAGTTTATTGGACTTAAAACACGTAAATAGGTAAAACTAGTAAACTGGTATAAACGTTATCGACATATAACACTAAAACGAGTTAATGAGAATATGTAAACCCACTTGATCATCATATATAAATAATCATCATATGTATACATAATTGTTATTTTTATAAAGTCATTAGACATGAGTCTAAGACGAGTATTATTTGTCTAGGTTTCCGTGATTGAAGCACGTACCGTACGTCCGAATTGCCGATAACCCGCCTTCCCACATCAACGTGAGTTCATAGCCTCGCACTCTTTTAAATGTTTTTATAAATGTTTTATAAACCCGCGAGGGAGATAACATGTTAGTTTTTATTAAATAGTACACCATTTGTACCGATTGTTTGTTTATTGATTTTGGACCCGAATGATTGAATGACCCGATTGTATGACTCGATAAATGATTAAAGGACCCGATAAATGAAATTAAATGGATTATTAAAGTTAGGTTATGTCACTAAAAGTCCCATTAGCATGAATTGTGAACTACCGGGATTTGGTAGACGCTTATGCATTTAATAGTACTATTTGGGGACGATCACCCCAGTTCGCGCCTTGACGGTTGATCCCCGTCGTGCCACATTGATTGGTAAGCGAATTTATGTATGAGAAGATTTCCATAGCGTGACCTTTGTGACGACACGCTACTTTAGATGGGCAAAATTAGTATCGGGTTAGCTACCCGTTGTTGGTTTAGTAAGGTAACAATGTCATGCGGCTTATAATAATCCAAACTAACGAAATACTAATAGACGTTTCGAATTACGATGTATTGCCTGACTAGCAATACAGGGTCATACTATTGATATTATGGTTGTGTTTTTGTTTTCATAACCATATTCATATAACGGTTTTTATTTTCATACAACGTCGTAAGATGTATTGTATGACGTTTTTACGACATTGGCTCGTATAATGATTTCTAAGGCTTTTTATAACCATATTCATATAACGGTTTTATTTAATCTATACAACGTTGCAAAACGTATTGTATGGTGCTTTTAACGACAATGATTCGTATAATGATTTTTAAGGCAAATGCCTATATTATGATTTCCGATACGGATTTGTATAAAATGACTTTGGCTATTTTGGCCTATTAAAATGATTTGTACAAAATGATTTTCAGCAATAGTTTTATACTGATATTATATTGATGGATTTTATTAAACTCTATGAATTCACTCGGCGTTATCGCTGACCTTTTCTTTTAACATGTTTTATCTCAGGTACTTGAAGGTAATTCTCGGGAAGACGACAAGAATTCATGGCCCGCACCTAAACTATATTTTCCATTCAAATACTTTGTAAAACTTTGTATGAAATATAATGACTTGGGACTTATGTAACTTTGATATTTATGAATGGAAATGATTTATTATTAAACGACGCGATTTTTATGCGTTGTCTATGATGTGAGTAATGTGCTATCCCGTAACACCAACTAGTCTTCCGCTGTACTGAGTTGTATAAAATTTGGGTGTGTTACAGTTTGGTATCAGAGCTCTCGTTATAGAGAACGAAAGATTTTTAAAACTAAGGTTTTGCATAGAACATTTCAAAATCTTTTAACTATAAACATTTTTCTAAAATGTCTAAAAATCTTTTGACTATAACGGTGCCGAAGAATTCCCGAGTTACCGACAAGGCCAGACTGAGAAGTGTTATTTTAATATATATATATATATATATATATATATATATAACTTGGATTATATATATATGATGTAATTTTATTACATGATTGTTTGATGATTATTTTGATATTTATACGAGGTATTTATACGACGTAGATTGTCACAATGTACCTAAAATCCCCTAGTAAATTAATCAAAGCTATTCTCGTAGGAATTCTAGCTATCCTAGATCTAAACCAAGTTGTGGATATTTATGATCCCAACAAATGGTTGATATTCGTAGAAACGTAGATATTAGTTGATTGTGAAATTGAAGAAGAATTGGCGAGATTAAAACTGATATCGATGTCATGACGATCTTTCCTTATAGAGTGGACTTTGACAAAACCTTACCACTTAGAAAGATGTCATCTGATTCGTGTCACCCAATTCTTAAATTGAAATCGAAAGGGTGAATGTTGCACTTGAGGCTGTCATTGGAACCATTACCCAAAAGCCTCATGGCACTAGTACCTTTCCGAGAAGTCTAGTTGAATGATCAAGTCATTTCATACTAGTGACTCATTTGATAATTGTTGTTGTAAGAGCTATAGGATTGGAAATTAAGTGTTTATTCATATCGAGCTTTTATTGCCCTATTAAGGCCTAAGAATAAGATTGAAAGTATTGGAATATGAGTTAGGATATCGAATTGAGTATAAATTGGTTGAAACTTGAATAAAGTAAAAATTTAACCCGAATGGAATATGAAATTGTTAAGAGGAAGTCGTTAAGTTTTGTGATTGAATTATAAGGTTTTAATTGATTGTAGGTTCGTGTTAAGGGTTGTTCCTAAGCCATTGTCCATTGACGAGGATGCCCAGTGTCTAATAAATAAATTGAAGAAATCTTCTTCTAAATTGGGACCGATGGATCTTTCGGGACATGTGGAACACCTAATAACTCTTGTAGATTAGTATTCATTGTGGTATCTTTTAAAAATCCCTAACTTAACTGAGATATCAGTTGGTAAGATGAGTTCTGAGAATTGTATGACATAGTGACGCGTAATGTGTTACGGTACAATTTTGACTTGTTTGTGATTAATGAAAAGACTACCTTTGATTGCTAATCCTACATGTATCGATGATATCTATCTTTTCTTGCTTCTTCCTAATGCTCGCATTAGTGATGCAACCATTAAAAAAGTACTCAGCTTGAATTGAGTTACGTTGTGGATTATTTTCTTTGTATTCCTGAGTGCCATCGAGGTCATGAACCTCATGATTATTTGGCTAAAGCTCATTTCCTATCATATTTTAGTTAAGTTCTTGGTGAACAACTCTTCATCACTCTTTTGTAGATCACACATTGTTTTTATAAAGTTAAAACGGTATCCTTTGAGAAAATTTAATTTTCATCCCAATAAGGATTATTCAAAGTGAGATTTATAAGTGATTGATATCAAAATGAAGTTGTTTATGAAACGCTTTGGAAACTTAATTATTTCCATAACAAAGAAATTCTTTGTAAATTTATTTTTGATTCTTATTTAAGAATTAAGCATGAAAATATTTTTACAAACATGATGATAAAATTTTGACGAACTGAGTATTGCATCGTTAATCTTGAAATTGTATATAGTTGCGCGCCTACATACAATTTGGAATGGACCATGCAAGGATGACTAGTAGTCACCATAAAACTAATTAATATACACTACATTTTCTTTAAAGATTGTGAAAGATTAAATTTTATGAGATCTGCAAGAAGTGCAAAATAGGGACATAATGTTAGAGACATCTACATATGTGCCCATGCCATCTATTCTTCTGAGTCAAATTTACTCATCTGTGGAAATTGTCTTATTTGACAATTGACAATTCTTTCTTGTCCAATTCTCCCGTAGTGAGATTCTTAGGAAAAGTATCTGATTACCGAGTGTTGATACCCGACTGGATGTATCGACGTTCATATCATTTATTTTGATTTGATTTCATTTGAATGACCTGGGTAACGATCCGAGGAGCTTTCGAATGCGTACTCAAATTATGAAAACATGGGATATATTCATATTCGTTAAATGTTTTCGTCTGCATCTGATTTGAAATTCTATCGCGTAGATTATGCGTTGACATTACTCTTTTGATGATAGTTGTGTCTCCATATATCCCTGAATTTGTGAAGGATTATGAATTATTATTAGACTTTTGAGAAATTCACATCTTATCGACGGCAATAAAACTGAAAAGTTGGTAATGCCAGTAGAATGAATTGATTGATTATGACATGACGACATTGTCTTAATTGGTGGGAACTCGAGTAGAATTCCCCTAAACGATAAGATGTTGATTATCAAAAGTGATCTAAATAATTCTTGGTGGATGACGATATACTGTATTTAGACTTAAAATTAGACCGTGAATGGTTATGAATTAGTCATAGATATTATAATCTAGAAAGAACTTAAAGTGAATTTATTAAAAGATGTTTATCTTATCTGAAACTTTAGGAGGTATTTGTTGGTGAATTACCTAGACTTTCGCCATTAAGGAAAGTTGAAACTGGTATTGATTATATTCTCGGTGCTGCACCTGTGGCTTGTGCACCGTACGTCAGCACCATCTAAATTAAAGGAATTACCGTACGACTGAGAGAGTTGTCGGAGAAAGATTTTATTATACCAAGCGTGTCATCCTGAAGAGCTATGGTGTTATCATTCCTTATATTTATAGATTACTGTGAACTGAGTAAATTGACAATCGAAAACGATATCCATAACTCGAAATGGAAGATTTGTTCGATCATTTACAAGGTTTTTGATCCTCAGCATGGTTATCATCAACTTCGCATCTGCGAAAAAGATTATGTATTCCAATCACTACATCCGGTACTTGTAATGAACGTTATGAGTTTCACGTGATGTCGTTTGGATTGACAATGCACATGTAGTATTCATAAATTTGGTGAATCACGTGTGTCTGCTGTAATTTGATAAATTCATGCTCGCGATCATTAAGGACTATTTGTTTGTTTATAAGAATAAGAATGAGTTAATAATTATTTATAGACTGCCTTAAATTGGCCGAACAATTAAAAATTGTACCTTAAATATTTAACATAAGACTTAAGACTTAATTCTTTACATGATTTAACCGTGTGATTAATAGATAACGGAAGCTATATTGACTTTTCAAAGATTAGAACCATTAACGCTTAGGGATTAAAAACTTAATCCTTTACATAAAATGACCGTTGGATTAATAATGGTAAAATGTATGCATATAGACTCTTCAAAAATTAAGAGCCCTTTTAAGACTTTGGATTTTACCAAAAAGAAATGGAAATATGTTTTGACAAATGTTTTAACAAAGGATTTTTAAAGGGATTATTCCCTTATACACAAACCATTTAACTAAACTTCTGTTTAGGGGTAAATGTTTGTGTATACCCCAAGATAACCTAAGAAGGACTGAGTAAAACCATTTATACCATAACCTGAAAACTTAAAACGACAATTTTTGCTTTTCAAATTAAGAAAACTTTGACCAAAGTATAAACAAAGGTTTTTCGAACATTTACGAATCTTATTAAATACTTTCGATAAATCAACAAAAATCTTGTTAATTAAATTTAAATTTATTTTGAACATTTTATATAATTGGTCGAACTAAGAAATTTAAAATTTTAACGTTTACGTTTCATAAAAATTAAATAATTATTGTTAATTTACATATAATAATTATCGACGCTTTAGATGCCGGATGGAGAAAAACTGATAAAAAAATGATAGTTGAGACGAAACTGAAACATAAAAGATATGAAGAAAGAATTTGGAATAAATACAGTTATGCTATTTATTTTATCATGAGAAGTGAATATAGATACCGACGCATTATGTAGAAAAGATAAAGAACCAGTTAGGATATGTTCCTTAATAATGAAGGTGCAAAATCAATTGCCAAACATTTTAAAAATAGCCGATGATTGTAAAAAGGATAATATAAATAGTGAAAGGTTTCACGGCTAATGTGAACCATTAAAATCGAGAAGCCGATGGCGTTAAAATGTATAAAAGACCACTTGTGATTGTCTAAATATGGAGATTGTGAGATATATAGTTAATTTGGAATTTTTAAGTATAAGTATTTTATTTATGTCATTTATGACTAAAAGTATCTTTGTTTGAAGAAGTTGTACTGATGGCAATTATAAAGGCAGACATCGCCTCATACATTAGTAAACGTCTAGCTATTGCAAATGTCATCATCTGAATTTGATTTAATTTGGGTCATCGTCGACAGACTGACCAAATCTGCTAATATCATTCTCGTTAATGATACAATCTTGATGAAGAAATAGACTCTTTTATTTAAAAGAGTTATGTAAACATAGTGTGCCTGTATCGAACATCTTTATCAAGATCCTCGCTTCGCATCGAATTTCTAGAAATTTGCTCAGAAATCATTGAGAACGAACCTTGATGAGAGTACTATGTACCACCCCAATCGAAGGGACGTGGTAAAGTAACGAGACAAAGTAATATAAGTGCTATTTTATGTTTGAATGAATGACCTTTGGTAATAAATCGTAAAATCGCTTTCCTTTGGAAGGATTACCATTGATAACTATCGTATTAGGATCGAGATCTAATCTTGTTAGGATCTAAATCTTAGAGCATCTATAAGCAAGAGTTGAGACGGAGACATCCGACATACATCCACTGTGAGTTGGACATGTCTTTTAGGTTTAAGGTTTCCTATGATGGCAAACCTATTCTTGCAAAATACCCGACCCGCGAGATCTGAAATGATTGCTGAAATTAGGATCTGATTATTAACTGCCGATAGTGGGCAGGAGGTTATGTGAATATGAAATGTAGATCTTAAAGTGCCAAATGGGTAACGAAGTTATGCCAAAAATTTTAACCTTGGAAAAATGAATTCATGATCTGACAAATCATGGGATATAAGTCCCCGTTGTATGGGACCATCGAGATGGTATAAAAGATTGGTTTGAAAGGCATATAAGCTGGATCTACCCTAGGACTTCAAAGAATGCGTGAATTATGTTTCGTATATCGAACTTGATGGAATATCTATCAAGTGAAATTCTGATTATTCTTAGTAGAGCTTAGATCGGCGAAAAGTTGCATTCATCAAAAACCCGTGAACATCATGGATAGAGAAAGTAAGTCAACATTAAGCCTGATCTTATTCCCGTAGTTATGTTTGATGAAACTCGCGTATTGTAATTGAACTTGTGAGAAGACCGAATGTGGAGGAAATACCCACATGGCTTTAACTCTATAATAAGCGAGTAGTAAGGTAAGATGATCTTTGAGGACAAAGATCCTGTTTAGGGGTAAATGCTGTGACAATCCGTCAATTTATGGTTGATATTTTATTCTTGAATATTATTTAAAAACGTTATTTTAATGTTACAATATGAACTCACATATTCTTGGGAAGAAATTTGGATTTACGTCTTGGAGTAGCATCGACTACGTCTAAACCGGAGGATTCAACGTTACGTGCTTACGTTTACATACACCGTCCTTGGTGACAGTCCGACATTTCAGAAAAATAAATTTATCCATGAATATTATTTTGGAGTTTTAAATTTGTGTTGGTTCATAAACTCACAAATTTACGAGAAGAGATTAGGACTTACGATTTTATTTTAACGTCCTTTACGACTAAACCGGAAACCCTAGGATTACGTATTTAAGTTTTCGAACTCCGTTTCTGATGAAACAATTTTTATTGGATTCGTTTTGTGACGTTGATTCATAATTTATAAAAACGTTTTTCGTAAAACGACCCGAGGGCACGCAAATCAAGAAAACTAGAATCGAGGAGTACCCGTAAATAAATGGGGATGAGACAAGTGGGACACTTGTCCCACCCCCACTCAAAACCGGCACTATTAAGCTAACACACCCTTAGGTGTCAAACATACACATACTAAGTTACACTTGTAACTTAGCTTCACATGGAAGCTTACACCTTCCATCAAAAACCACTAGCTCCTTCATTCTACCATTTCACCATGCAAAACCACTCTCAAACTCTCTCATCCTCCCCATTTTTGCCGTCCCATATTCACCAAAAACATCCATCATTGATCTTGATTCTACCACAAAATCATGTGTTATTTACACATATGTTGAAGCCCTCTTAAAGCTCTCTTGAATGGTGGTGATTATAACATCCATGGAGGAGTTTTCATAGTGTCTTGAGGCTGATTTTCCACAAGGTATACATGAAGATTGGTAGTCATGAAGAAGGTCTTGGTGCATCACAAGTATCTCCATCAAAATCCATGTTTTGATCACAACCTACATCATCATGGTGGTATAAAGATTATCCTCCTCATCTTCTTATTATTTTGATTATGTAAACATTTATTTTATTTCCTATTGTATATGTATATGATGATTATATGATGATAAAAAGGTTATGTGGGGATTTGGTGTTGATAAACATGATTAAAAAGGTGAAAAACTATAAAGAACAAGGCTAAAATCTTGCTTAAAAGTGATGGCTGTATAAAACAGTAAAGAAACAGGTCATGGACTGATAAAATGATGAAGTAGAATCCATTTACAGTAAGCTATATGTCTTATACACATGTGAGAGTTGGCCATGCAATGGAATCAAAATAATGAGTGAGATATGATCAAAACAAGTTAGGTGGTCTAATCTGAATAAGCAGTTTTGTAGGGACTGTTAAGGCATGATAAACTCAAAATGGACAGTAGCTATAACTAAGTTAAATGTATCACATAATATGAAGAACATGTCACCCAAAAATGAGCTGCTAATTCATTATAGAACTCTAGATATGGTAAAAATGGTGAACATGAAGATAAAAATCAGATTTTTGGAATTAATGTTTATTATTATTATATAAGCACTCACATTTTAATGTATAAAATGTAAAAATAAAAACCCACTAACTTATAAAACTTATTTATATAAATATATAAAAGGTTAATTAGATGGATAAATTATATAAATGGTAATGAAATAATATTTATAAGTAATAAAAACAATAAACTTGATTTTTACGACTTTTTCGGCTATTGCCGTAAAATTAACGTTTTTCGCCAAATAAAACTTAGACGACCAAACCCGTCTAATGTAAAGTTTATAAAAGTCATATACTGATGTATAAGTAACTAATACAAGTAAAAACCGATAAAACCCGAACTATAAGAAATACGGACATTTACGATCTAACTAAACATATTGGACTAATAATTGGACTTAATAAGATAAATACTTGTAAAAAGAACTTATTGGGCTTAACCCATTTAGGCCCAACATGGAAAGTATATATATACTGATAATATAGGTATAAAATGGATTAAAACAAGTTAAAGAACTTGTAATAAGTTTATTGGACTTAAAACACGTAAATAGGTAAAACTAGTAAACTGGTATAAACGTTATCGACATATAACACTAAAACGAGTTAATGAGAATATGTAAACCCACTTGATCATCATATATAAATAATCATCATATGTATACATAATTTTTATTTTTATAAAGTCATTGAACATGAGTCTAAGACGAGTATTATTTGTCTAGGTTTCCGTGATTGAAGCACGTACCGTACGTCCGAATTGCTGATAACCCGCCTTCCCACATCAACGTGAGTTCATAGCCTCGCACTCTTTTAAATGTTTTTATAAATGTTTTATAAACCCGTGAGGGAGATAACATGTTAGTTTTTATTAAATAGTACACCATTTGTCCCGATTGTTTGTTTATTGATTTTGGACCCGAATGATTGAATGACCCGATTGTATGACCCGATAAATGATTAAAGGACCCGATAGATGAAATTAAATGGATTATTAAAGTTAGGTTATGTCACTAAAAGTCCCATTAGCATGAATTGTGAACTACCGGGATTTGGTAGACGCTTATGCATTTAATAGTACTATTTGGGGACGATCACCCCAGTTCGCGCCTTGACGGTTGATCCCCGTCGTGCCACATTGATTGGTAAGCGAATTTATGTATGAGAAGATTTCCATAGCGTGACCTTTGTGACGACATGCTACTTTAGATGGGCAAAATTGGTATCGGTTAGCTACCCGTTGTTGGTTTAGTAAGGTAACAATGTCATGCGGCTTATAATAATCCAAACTAACGAAATACTAATAGACGCTTCGGATTACGATGTATTGCCTGACTAGAAATACAGGGTCATACTATTGATATTATGGTTGTGTTTTGGTTTTCATAACCATATTCATATAACGGTTTATTTTCATACAACGTCGTAAGACGTATTGTATGACGTTTTTACGACATTGGCTCGTATAATGATTTCTAAGGCTTTTTATAACCATATTCATATAACGGTTTTATTTAATCTATACAACGTTGCAAAACGTATTTTATGGTGCTTTTAACGACAATGATTCGTATAATGATTTTTAAGGCAAATGCCTATATTATGATTTCCGATACGGATTTGTATAAAAATGACTTTGGCTATTTTGGCCTATTAAAATGATTTGTACAAAATGATTTTCAGCAATAATTTTATACTGATATTATATTGATGGATTTTATTAAACTCTATGAATTCACTCGGCGTTACCGCTGACCTTTTCTTTTAACATGTTTTATCTCAGGTACTTGAAGGTAATTCTCGGGAAGACGACAAGAATTCATGGCCCGCACCTAAACTATATTTTCCATTCAAATACTTTGTAAAACTTTGTATGAAATATAATGACTTGGGACCGATGTAACTTTGATATTTATGAATGGAAATGATTTATTATTAAACGACGTGATTTTTATGCGTTGTCTATGATGTGAGTAATGTGCTATCCCGTAACACCAACTAGTCTTCCGCTGTACTGAGTTGTATAAAATTTGGGGGTGTTACAATTTTCCTAGAGATTAAAAAAAATTAACCCGCAATATAAAGCACTAGTTTTGGTCAAAATTTTAATATGTAACTACAAAAACCCCTCCTAGGCTCCTACCATGTAAAACTCTGCTTATTGAATAAATACAGTGGCTTTGAATAATTTTCTGTTTCTGGAACTGGCGGTGACACGTATGATTACAAATTCGAGCAAAATGAGGATGATGAAGTTCAAGTCCCCTGTTTGTGTAGAGAACCAAATTGTCGAAATTTTCTTTAGATTAGTACATAACCAAAGCACATACAAGTACAAGACCATAACGGAGATTAACACACACCATATTACTTGTTTTTTCTTCTTATAGAATGTGAATGTGTAGTCAGTTAATTAACCTTCCATTTTTATTAATTTAGGCTAACCATTATTTGAACATTCTTATTCAAGGAAATATATACTAATTATATTGCTGAAAATATAAGGTTGTTAAAACATAAACAGAATATTTACTTCGGTTCAGCAACAAATTTGGTTCGGTTTGATTCGTACAGGTCTGAGCTGTCTTAGATCACACAGTTGGAGAACCTTTACATTTCTGACTTTTGGTTGCTCCTTAAATAAAGTTAGTTTCTTATGCTGCCTTATGTTGGATAAAGTGATAATACTTTGGAAAGTATTATTTTTGAACAACTTCAAAAGAACATTTGATGCAATTATTTGGAATGATCAAAGTAAATGTTTAAAGTTCATACCTGTATAGCATAAGGATTCGTCATAAACTCATAATTCAATGCTTAGAGAGAGTTGGTATCCAGATTAGCACATTATTTGGCTAAGAGAATGAGTCTAGAAACAGGCTCAATTAACGAGTAAAAATGCTTAGAAAAATGACCAATAATGGATTCAAAAAAGAAGTCTAATTTAGACTAGTTATACAATGGTTTGATGAGTCACGACGTTGAATTAGGAGTTCATGAAGAATCCTACTGCTGGTATGAACTTTTAAATGAAGATTTAGGCATCAGCCATCATGAACACATGTTAATTAAACTGGCCACCCACCCTCTACTGATCAGCACCAGCAAAAATCATATTAATTGGATCTTCTCAAATGGCTAAGGGAAATGTTTGGGATTCAGGCATGTAGTCTTCCATGTTATTTGAATCTTTTTGTTGGGAATAAAATGTAGCCAGTACACTTGAACGCTGACAATAGGGAATTGGGACGTTGATAAGAAGAAAACAAGCGTTGACAGAGTAAGCGTTGACAGGAAGATGTCAAGCATTGATAGGATGAAGTCAAGCACTGATAGAAGATTTAGTCTACACGTATTATGTTTCTAGTTTGTTTATAGTAAAGATATGATCAAAAATGTATTTTCTATATTTATCTTTACCTATAATAGCTGATACGTAGACTCTTGTACAAGGCTTCTTATTCTATAAAAGGAGACCTTTAGGTTTTGTTTCATATAAGTTTTCATACATTTAACACTTTCATTGTGACAATCCGTCAATTTATGGTTGATATTTTATTCTCAATGTTTATTTGAAAATATTATTTTAATGTTACATTATGAACTCACTTATTTTTGGGAAGTAATTTGGATTTACGTCTTGAAGTAGCATCGACTACGTCTAAACCGGAGGATTCAACGTTACGTGCTTACGTTTACATACACCGTCTTTGGTGACAGTCCGACATTTCAGAAAATAAATTTGTCCATGAATATTATTTTGGAGTTTTAAATTTGAGTTGGTTCATAAACTCACAAATTTACGAAAAGAGATTAGGACTTACGATTTTAATTTAACGTCCTTTACGACTAAACCGGAAACCTTAGGATTACGTATTTACGTTTTTGAACTCCGTTTTTGAGGAGACATTTTTTATTGGATTCGTTTTGTGTCGTTGATTCATAATTTATAAAAACGTTTTTCGTGAAACGACCCGAGGGCACGCAAATCGAGGAAACTAGAATCGAGGAATACCCGTAAATTAGTGAGGTGGGACAAAATACATTATCCCACCCCACTAATACACATGGGATGGAACAACATGACACCACATCAAAGATGTGGCATCATGTTAACTTGTAGCTTACAAGTGTAAGCACTAGCTTAACACTTAAGCTAGTTTCTTCCACTCATCCCACAAAAACAACTAGCTACTCATAACCACCATTTTCACTCATGCAAACCACTCTCATCCTCCCATTTCTCTCTCAAAAATTCGTCCTACTCTCACCCTAAATAATTCATTTGGTCTTGATTTAACCATGAAATCATATGTTATTCACACATATGATGAAAACCCATTGAAGTTATGAAGATTGGAGGTGATCTTAACATGTAAAAAGGAGTTTTCAAGGGAGTTTGGGGCTGATTTCTCAAGGAGTTTTCATGAAGAACAAGGGATGATTTTTAGAGGAATCTACAAATACTTGGTGATCCTAGAAGTGGTGTTGATATCTCATAAGATTGGTTACCCAAAACCATGTCTTGTTCATCCAAAAGCTCATCATTTCATCATCATGGTGGTATAAAGATTGTTCTCCTCATCCTCTTGTTATTTTGATTATGTAATCATGTATTTTCTTTCCTATTGTATATGTATATGATGATTATATGATGATAAAAGTGTTGTGTGGGGATTTGTTGTTGATAAACATGCTTAAAAAGATGAAAGACTATAAGAAACAAGGCTAAAATCTTGTTTAAATTTGTTGGCTGTATAAAACAGTAAAGAATCAAATGATGAACTGATAAAATGGCATAGATTAATGGATTTACAGTAAGATATGGGTCTTGTACACATGTGAGAGTTGGCCATGCAATGGAATCATTGTAATGAGTGAGATATGATCAAAACAAGTTTAGAGTACCAATCTGAGTTTACTGTTTTGGACGATTTTTAGAAAATACTTAGAAGATGATTCAACAGTAGCTATAGAAGAGTTAAATGGAGCACATATCATGTAGTTTATGTGATAAAAATTTGAGCTTCTATCTCCATATAGAACACTAGATATGGCAGTTTTGGTGAAGATGAAAATAAAAATCAGATTTTGAGAATTAATGTTTATTATTATTATATAAGCACTCAAAATTATATTGTATAAAATGTAAAATAAAAACCCACTAACTTATGGATTTTATTTATATAAGTATGTAAAAGGTTAAATTAGTGGACATTTTATTAACTTGTTAAGTTTTATAAGTTAGATAACTATAAACATGATTTTTACGACTTTTTCGGCTATTACAGTAAAATTAACGTGTTTGTTAAATAAAAATAAGACGGTTGGACCCGTCTAATGTAAACTTTATAAAATTCATATACTGATATATAAACATATATAACAAGTAAAAACCGATAAGACCCGAACTATAAGAAATACGGACATTTACGAGCTAATTAAGCATATTGGACTAAATGAGATAAACACTCATAAAAAGAACTTATTGGGCTTAAACCATTTGGGCCCAACTTGTAAAGTTTAACTACTGATAATATAAGTATAACATGGATTAATACAAGTTAATAAACTTATAATAGGCTTATTGGACCTAAAACACGTAAATAGGTAAAACTAGAAAACTAGTATAAACGTTATCGACATATAACACTAAAATGAGTAAACGAGAACATGTAAACCCACTTGATCATCATGTATATAAAATCATCATATGTATACATAATTGTTATTTTTATAAAGTCATTGGACATGAGTCTAAGACAAGTATTATTTTTCTAGGTTTCCGTGATTGAAGCACGTACCGTACGTCCGAATTGCCGATAACCCACCTTCCCACATCAACGTGAGTTCATAGCCTCGCACTCTTTTAAATGTTTTATAAATGTTTTATAAACCCGCGAGGGAGATAACATGTTAGTTTTTATTTAATAGGACACCATTTGTCCCGATTGTTTGTTTATTGATTTTGGACCCGAATGATTGAATGACCCGATTGTATGACCCGATAAATGATTAAAGGACCCGATAGATGAAATTAAATGGATTATTAAAGTTAGGTTATGTCACTAAAAGTCCCATTAGCATGAATTGTGAACTACCGGGATTTGGTAGACGCTTATGCATTTAATAGTACTATTTGGGGACGATCACCCCAGTTCGCGCCTTGAAGGTTGATCCCCGTCGTGCCACATTGATTGGTAAGCGAATTTATGTATGAGAAGATTTCCATAGCGTGACCTTTGTGACGACACGCTACTTCAGATGGGAAAATTGAGGATCGGGTTAGCTACCCGTTGTTGGTTTAGTAAGGTAACAATGTCATGCGGCTTATAATAATCCAATCACCGAAATATTACTAGACGCTCCGAATTACGATGTATTGTCTGACTAGCAATACAGGGTCATACTATTGATATTATGTTTGTGTTTTGGTTTTCATAACCATATTCATATAACGGTTTTTATTTGATTTTATACAACGTCATAAGACGTATTGTATGACGTTTTTACGACATTGGCTCGTATAATGATTTTTAAGGCTTTTTATAACCATATTCATATAACGGTTTTATTTAATCTATACAACGTTGCAAAACGTATTGTATGGTGTTTTTAACGACAATGATTCGTATAATGATTTTTAAGGCAAATGCCTATATTATGATTTTCGATAAGGATTTGTATAAAATGACTTTGGCTATTTTATGGCCTATTAAAATGATTTGTACAAAATGATTTCAGTAATAATTTTATACTGATATTATATTGATGGATTTTATCAAACTCTATGAATTCACTCGGCGTTATCGCTGACCTTTTCTTTTAACATGTTTTATCTCAGGTACTTGAAGGTAATTCTCGGGAAGACGACAAGAATTCATGGCCCGCACTTAAACAATATTTTCCATTCATATACTTTGTAAAACTTTGTATGAAATGTAATGACTTGGGACCGATGTAACTTTGATATTTTTGAATGGAAGTGATTTATTATTAAACGACGCGATTTTTATGCGTTGTCTATGATGTGAGTAATGTGCTATCCCGTAACACCAACTAGTCTTCCGCTGTACTGAGTTGTATAAATTTGGGGGTGTTACAGTTTGGTACCAGAGCTCTCGTTATAGAGAACGAAAGATTTTTAAAACCAAGGTTTTGAATAAAACATTTCAAAATCTTTTAACTATAAACATTTTTCTAAAAATGTCTAAAAATCTTTTGACTATAACGGTGCCGAAGAATTCCCGAGTTACCGACAAGGCCAGACTGAGAAGTATTATTTTAATATATATATAACTTGGATTATATATATATGATGTAATTTTATTACATGATTGTATGATGATTATTTTGATATTTATACGAGGTATTTATACGACATAGATTGTCACAAGAAACCCTAACTCCCCTAGTAAATTAATCGAAGCTATTCTCGTAGGAATTCTAGCTATCTTAGATCTAAAACCAAGTTGTGGATATTTATAATCCCAACAAATGGTTGATATTCGTAGAAATGTAGATATTAGTTGATTGTGATATTGAAAAAGAATTGGCGATATTAAATCTGATATCGATGTTATGACGATCTTTTCTTATAGAGTGGAGTTTGACAAAACGTTACCACCTAGAAAGATGTCATCTGATTCGTTGTCACCCAATTCTTAAATTTGAAATCGAAAGGGTGAATGTTGCACTTGAGGCTGTCATTGGAACTATTACCCAAAAGCCTCATGGCACTAGTACCTTTCTGAGAAGTCTAGTTGAATGATCAAGTCATTTCATACTAGTGACTCATTTGATAATTGTTGTTGTACGAGATATAGGATTGGAAATTAAGTGTTTCATATCGAGCTTTTATTGCCCTTGCAAAGTCTAAAACTAAGGTTGAAAGTATTGGAAAATGAGGTAGGATATCGAATTGAGTATGAAATTGGTTGAAACTTGAATAAAGTAAAATTTAACCCGTATGGAATATGAGATTGTTAATAGAAGTCGTTAAGTCCTGTGATTGAATTATAAGGTTTTGATTGATTGATAGTTCGTGTTAAGGGTTGTTCCTAGACCATTGTCCACTAACGAGGATGCCCAGTGTCCAAGAAATAAATTGAAGAAATCTTCTTCTGAATTGAAACCGATGGATCTTCCGGGACATGTGGAACACCTAATGACTCTTGTAGATTAGTATTCATTATGGTATCTTTTAAAAATCCCTAACTTAACTGAGACATCAGTTGGTAGGATGAGTTCTGAGAATTGTATGACATAGTGACATGTAATGTGTTACGGTACAATTTGACTTGACTGTGATTAATGAAAAGACTACCTTTGATTGCTAAATTCTACATGTATCGATGTTATCTATCTTTTATTGCTTCATCCTAATGCTCGCATTAGAGATGCAACCATTGAACAAGTACTCATCTTGAATTGAGTTACGTTGTGGATTATTCCCTTTGTATTCTTGAGTGCCATCGAGGTCATGAACCTCCTGATTATTTGGCTAAGCTCATTTCCCATCATATCATAGTTAGTTCTTGGTGAACCACTCTTCATCACTCCTTTGCAGATCACACATTGTTTTTATAAAGTTAAAACGGTATCCTTTGAGAAAATTTAATTTTCATCACTATAGGGATTATTCAAAGTGAGATTTATAAGTGATTGTTATCGAAATGAAGTTGTTTATAAAACACCTTGGAAAACTTAATTGTTTTCATAACAAGGAAAATCTTTGTAAATATATATTTTTTATTCTTATTTAAGAATTAAGCATGAAAATGTTTTTATTATAAACATGATCATAAAGTTTTGACGAACTGAGTATTGCATCGTTAATCTTGTAATTGTATATAGTTGCGCGCCTACATACAATTTGGAATGGACTATGCAAGACTGATTAGTAGTCACCATAAAACTAATGAATAAACACTACATTTTCTTTGAAGATTGTGAAAGATTAAATTTTAAGAGATCTGCAAGAAGTGAAATATAGGGACATAGTGTTAGGGACACCTACATATGTGCCTGTAGCATCTATTATTCTGAGTTGAATTTACTCATCTGTGAAATTTGTCTTATTAGAAAATTGATATTCCCTTCTTGTCCAATTCTCCCGTAGTAAGATTCTTAGGAAAAGTATCTGATTACCGAGTGTTGATACCTGACTGGATGTATCGACGTTTCTATCATTTCTTATGATTTGATTTCATTTGAATGACCTGGGTAACGATCCGAGGAGCTTTCGAATGCGTACTCAAATTATGAAAACATGGGATATATTCATATTCGTTAAATGTTTTCGTCTGTATCTGATTTGAAATTCTTTCGCATAGATTATGCGTTGACCTTACTCTTTAATAGTAGTTGTGTATCCTAATATCCCTGAATTTGTGAAGGATTATGAGTTATTGTTAGTCTTTTGAGAATTTCACATCTTATCGACGGCAATGAAACTAAAAAGTTGATAATGCTGGTAGAATGGATTGATTGATTTTGACATGACGACATTGTCTTAATTGATGGGAACTCGAGTAGAATTCCCTAAATGATAAGATGTTGATTATCAAAAGTGATCTAAATAATTCTTGGTGGATGACGATATCCTGTATTTAGACTTGAAATTATACCGTGAATGGTTGTGAATTAGTCATAGATATTGTAATCTAGAAGAACCTAATATGTATTTATTAAAAGATGTTTCTATTATCTGAAACTTTAGGAGGTATTTATTGGTGAATTACTTAGACTTTCGCCATTAAGGCAAGTTGAATTTGGTATTGATTATATTCCCGGTGTTGCACTTGTGGCTTGTACACTATACGTCAGCACCATCTAAATTAAAGGAATTACCGTACAACTAAGAGAGTTGTCGGAGAAAGATTTTATTATACCAAGCCTGTCATCCTGAAGAGCTATGGTGTTATCATTCCTTATATTTATAGATTACTGTGACTGAGTAAATTGACAATCGAAAACGATATCCATAACTCGAAATGGAAGATTTGTTCGATCATTTACAAGGTTCTAGCGTATGTTTCAAAGATTTGATCCACGGCATGGTTATTATCAACTTCGCATCTGCGAAGAAGATTATCTATTCCAATCATCACATCCCGAACTTGTGATGAACGTTATGAGTTTCACGTGATGTCGTTTGGATTGACAATGCACATGTAGTATTCATAATTATGATGAATCACGTGTGTAGGCTGTAATTTGATAAATTCATGCTCGTGATCATTAAGGACTATATGTTTGTTTATCAGAATAAGAAGGAGTTAATAATTATTTATAGATTGCCCTGAATTGGCCGAACAATGAAAACATGTACCTTAAATATTTAACATGTGATTAAAGACTTAATCCTTTACATAAAATGACTGTTGGATTAATAATGGTAAGATGTATGCATATAGACTCTTCAAAAATTAAGAGCCCTTTTAAGACTTTGGATTTTACCAAAAAGAAATGGAAATATATTTTGACAAATGTTTTAACGAAGGATTTTAAGGGATTATTACCTTATACACAAACCATTTAACTAAACTTCTGTTTAGGGGTAAATGTTTGTGTATACCTCAAAATAACCTAAGAGGGATTGAGGAAACTATAACTTATGACTTGAAATTTGAAACGATAATTTTTACTTTTCAAACTAAGAAAACTTTGACCAAAGTATAAACAAAGGTTTTTCGAACATTTACGAATCCTATTAATTATTTTTCGATAAATCAACAAAAATCGTGTTAATTAAATTCAAATTTATTACTGAACATTTTATATAATTGGTCGAACTAAGAAATTTAAAACTTTTACGTTTACGCTTCATAAAAAAAAATTTAACTAATAATTATTTAATTAATTATAATAATTATCGACGCTTTAGACGACAGATTGAGTAAAAAGGATAAAAATAGTAAAGACGAATCTAAAACATAGAAGATATGAAGAAAGAATTTTGAATAAATACGGTTATGATATTTATTTCATCAGAAAGGTGAACGTAATTACTGACGCATAATATAGAAAGAATATGTGAGTGTATTGTGGACATGATAATTATATCATCATGAGAAGTGAATATAGATATCGACGC
This sequence comes from Glebionis coronaria, assembly GCA_025667525.1. NCBI lineage: Eukaryota > Viridiplantae > Streptophyta > Magnoliopsida > Asterales > Asteraceae > Glebionis > Glebionis coronaria. Next base: position 467,639,735 of record CM046881.1, read on the forward strand.
ATTATGTATAAAAGATAAAGAACCAGTTAGGACGTGTTCCTTAATAATGAAGGTGCAGAATAAATTGCCGAACGATATAAAAATAAACAATGGTTGTAAAAAGGATAATATAAATAGTGAAAGGTTTCACGGCTAATGTGAACCATTAAAATTGAGAAGCTGATAGCGTTAAATATTTTAAAGGCCACTGGTGGTTGCCTAAATATAGAGGATTGTGAGATAGAGTTATGTTGGAATTTGTAAGTATAAGTATTCTATTTATGTCATTTATGACTAAAAGTATCTTTGTCTGAAGAAGATGTACTGATGGCAATTATGAAGGCAGACATCGCCTCATACATTAGTAAACATCTATCTATTTCAAAGGTCATCATCTGAATTTGATTCGATTTGGGTCATCGTCGACAGACTGACCAAATCTGCTAATATCATTCCCGTTAATGATAAATGCAAAAAGAGTTATGTAAACATGGTGTGCCTGTATCGAACATATTTATCAAGATCCTCGCTTCGCATCGAATTTCTAGAGATTTGCTCAGAAATCATTGAGAACGAACCTTGATGAGAGTACTATGTACCAACCCAAATCGAAGGGACAAGGTAAAGTAACGATACAAAGTAATATAAGTGCTGTTTTATGTTTAAATGATTGACCTTTGGCAATAAACCGTATAATCATTTTCCTTTGGAAGGATTATCATTAATAATTATCGTATTAGGATCGAGATCGAATCTTGTTAGGATTTGAATCTTAGAGCATCTGTAAGCAGGAGTTGAGATGAAGACACCCGACATACACCCACTGTGAGTTGGACATGTCTTCTAGGTTTAAGGTTTCTTATGATGGCAAACCTAACCTTACAAAAATACCTGACCCGCGAGATCTGAAATGATTGTTGAAATTAGGATCTGATTATTGACAGCCGGTAGTGGGCAAGAGGTTATGTGAATATGATATGTAGATCTTAAAGTGCCAAATGGGTAGCGAAGTTATGCCACAATTTTTAACCTTAGAAAAATGAACTCATGATCTGACAAATCATGGGATATAAGTCCCCGTTGTATGGGACCATTGAGATGATGTAAAAGTTGGGATTGAAAGGCATATAAGCTGGATCTACCCTAGGACTTCAAGAACTGCGTGAATTATGTTTCGTAAATCGAACTTGATGGAATATCTATCAAGTGAAAATCTGATTGTTCTTAGTAAAGCTTAGATCGGCGAAAAGTTGCATTCATCAGAAACCCGTGAACATCATGGATAGAGAAAGTAAGTCAACATTTAGCCTGATCTTATTCCCGTAGTTATGTTTGATGAAACTCGCGTATTATAATGGATTACACTTGTGAGAAAAGACCGAATGTCGAGGAAATACCCACATGGCTTTAACTCTATAAGAAGCGAGTAGTAAGATGATCTTTGAGGACAAAGATCCTGTTTAGGGGTAAATGCTGTGACAATCCGTCAATTTATGGTTGATATTTTATTCTCAATGTTTATTTGAAAACATTATTTTAATGTTACATTATGAACTCACTTATTTTTGGGAAGTAATTTGGATTTACGTCTTGAAGTAGCATCGACTACGTCTAAACCGGAGGATTCAACGTTACGTGCTTACGTTTACATACACCGTCTTTGGTGACAGTCCGACATTTCAGAAAATAAATTTGTCCATGAATATTATTTTGGAGTTTTAAATTTGAGTTGGTTCATAAACTCACAAATTTACGAGAAGAGATTAGGACTTACGATTTTAATTTAACGTCCTTTACGACTAAACCGGAAACCTTAGGATTACGTATTTACGTTTTTGAACTCCGTTTTTGAGGAGACAATTTTTATTGGATTCGTTTTGTGTCGTTGATTCATAATTTATAAAAACGTTTTTCGTGAAACGACCCGAGGGCACGCAAATCGAGGAAACTAGAATCGAGGAATACCCGTAAATTAGTGAGGTGGGACAAAATACATTATCCCACCCCACTAATACACATGGGATGGCACAACATGACACCACATCAAAGATGTGGCATCATGTTAACTTGTAGCTTACAAGTGTAAGCACTAGCTTAACACTTAAGCTAGTGTCTTCCACTCATCCCAAAAAAACAACTTCACTCATGCAAACCACTCTCATCCTCCCATTTCTCTCTCAAATATTCGTCCTAATCTCACCCTAAATAACCCATTTGATCTTGATTTAACCATGAAATCATATGTTATTCACACATATGATGAAAACCCATTGAAGTTATGAAGATTGGAGGTGATCTTAACATGTAAAAGGAGTTTTCAAGGGAGTTTGGGGCTGATTTCTCAAGGAGTTTTCATGAAGAACAAGGGCTGACTTTAGAGGAATCTACAAATACTTGGTGATCCTAGAAGTGGTGTTGATATCTCATAAGATTGGTTACCCAAAACCATGTCTTGTTCATCCAAAAGCTCATCATTTCATCATCATGGTGGTATAAAGATTGTTCTCCTCATCCTCTTGTTATTTTGATTATGTAATCATGTATTTTCTTTCCTATTGTATATGTATATGATGATTATATGATGATAAAAGTGTTGTGTGGGGATTTGTTGTTGATAAACATGCTTAAAAAGATGAAAGAATATAAGAAACAAGGCTAAAATCTTGATTAAATTTGTTGGCTGTATCAAATGATGAACTGATAAAATGGCATAGATTAATGGATTTAAAGTAAGCTATGGGTCTTGTACACATGTGAGAGTTGTCCATGCAATGGAATCATTGTAATGAGTGAGATATGATCAAAACAAGTTTGGAGTACCAATCTGAGTTTACTGTTTTGGACGATTTTTAGAAAATACTTAAGATGATTCAACAGTAGCTATAGAAGAGTTAAATGGATCACATATCATGTAGTTTATGTGATAAAAATTTGAGCTTCTATCTCCATATAGAACTCTAGATATGGCAGTTTTGGTGAAGATGAAAATAAAAATCAGATTTTGAGAATTAATGTTTATTATTATTATATAAGCACTCAAAATTATATTGTATAAAATGTAAAATAAAAACCCACTAACTTATGGATTTTATTTATATAAGTATGTAAAAGGTTAAATTAGTGGACATTTTATTAACTTGTTAAGTTTTATAAGTTAGAAAACTATAAACATGATTTTTACGACTTTTTCGGCTATTACAGTAAAATTAACGTTTTTGTTAAATAAAACTTAGATGGTTGGACCCGTCTAATGTAAACTTTATAAAATTCATATACTGGTATATAAACATATATAACAAGTAAAAACCTATAAGACCCGAACTATAAGAAATACGGACATTTACGAGCTAATTAAGCATATTGGACTAAATGAGATAAACACTCATAAAAAGAACTTATTGGGTTTAAACCATTTGGGCCCAACTTGTAAAGTTTAACTACTGATAATATAAGTATAACATGGATTAATACAATTTAATAAACTTATAATAGGCTTATTGGACCTAAAACACGTAAATAGGTAAAACTAGAAAACTAGTATAAACGTTATCGACATATAACACTAAAATGAGTAAACGAGAACATGTAAACCCACTTGATCATCATGTATATAAAATCATCATATGTATACATAATTGTTATTTTTATAAAGTCATTGGACATGAGTCTAAGACAAGTATTATTTGTCTAGGTTTCCGTGATTGAAGCACGTACCGTACGTCCGAATTGCCGATAACCCACCTTCCCACATCAACGTGAGTTCATAGCCTCGCACTCTTTTAAATGTTTTATAAATGTTTTATAAACCCGCGAGGGAGATAACATGTTAGTTTTTATTAAATAGGATACCATTTGTCCCGATTGTTTGTTTATTGATTTTGGACCCGAATGATTGAATGACCCGATTGTATGACCCGATAAATGATTAAAGGACCCGATAGATGAAATTAAATGGATTATTAAAGTTAGGTTATGTCATTAAAAGTCCCATTAGCATGAATTGTGAACTACCGGGATTTGGTAGACGCTTATGCATTTAATAGTACTATTTGGGGACGATCACCCCAGTTTGCGCCTTGACGGTTGATCCCCGTCATGCCACATTGATTGGTAAGCGAATTTATGTATGAGAAGATTTCCATAGCGTGACCTTTGTGACGACACGCTACTTTAGATGGGAAAATTGAGGATCGGGTTAGCTACCCTTTGTTGGTTTAGTAAGGTAACAATGTCATGCGGCTTATAATAATCCAATCACCGAAATATTACTAGACGCTCCGAATTACGATGTATTGCATGACTAGCAATACAGGGTCATACTATTGATATTATGTTTGTGTTTTGGTTTTCATAACCATATTCATATAACGGTTTTTATTTGATTTTATACAACGTCATAAGACGTATTGTATGACGTTTTTACGACATTGGCTCGTATAATGATTTTTAAGGCTTTTTATAACCATATTCATATAACGGTTTTATTTAATCTATACAACGTTGCAAAACGTATTGTATGGTGTTTTTAACAACAATGATTCGTATAATGATTTTTAAGGCAAATGCCTATATTATGATTTTCGATAAGGATTTGTATAAAATGACTTTGGCTATTTTATGGCCTATTAAAATGATTTGTTCAAAATGATTTCAGTAATAATTTTATACTGATATTATATTGATGGATTTTATCAAACTCTATGAATTCACTCGGCGTTATCGCTGACCTTTTCTTTTAACATGTTTTATCTCAGGTACTTGAAGGTAATTCTCGGGAAGACGACAAGAATTCATGGCCCGCACTTAAACAATATTTTCTGTTCAAATACTTTGTAAAACTTTGTATGAAATGTAATGACTTGGGACCGATGTAACTTTGATATTTATGAATGGAAATGATTTATTATTAAACGACGCGATTTTTATGCGTTGCCTATGATGTGAGTAATGTGCTATCCCGTAACACCAACTAGTCTTCCGATGTACTGAGTTGTATAAATTTGGGGGTGTTACATTCATTGTAAGCAAGTTTGTTCTAATCAATCAAAGTGAAAGTTTGGTTAACATTGTTTGTGTGTTCTTGTTTGAGTATTAATTCCGCATAATACTTAAATTTTTTATACACAACAAAGTTTCTCTACGTGTTTAACATGATTTAATCTCGTTTACACAAGCTAAATCGATCTAAGTTTGGGATCAACAAGTGGTATAAGAGCTTGTTGAGAAACTTTGATCTAAAGAACACAAGAACCCTAAATCGCCAAAAACCTTAATTTTCACAAAACCCTAAAGACATCATGCCTACCCCAGAAGTAAACTCCTCCTCTTCCTCAACCCCCAACATCAAGTTTCCCATGCTAGACCCAGACAATTTTGAGCTGTGGAAGTTTAACTTTGAACAGTATCTACAAATCCATGATTACACCCTATGGGAAATTATTGAATATGGAAACACATTCAATAAAGCTCAAAAGATTGTAGTTGTCATCTTACAAAGAACAAATGTTCAAGGCTCTACTGAAGATGATAGAAGAGAAAAACCTGAAGATGGTAGAGCTGTCTCAACTGAGGACATAGCAAAAAGAAGGTGTGACATGAAAACCCTAAGTATTCTGAAACTCTCTTTGGGACAGGAAAATCAGCACAAATAGAGAAGCTATAAGTCTGCAAAAGATCTTTGGGCAGCTCTTGAAGTTGCTTATGGTGGTAATGCTGACAATGTAGAAGAGAAAAAGAAGCAACTCTTGCATGAGTATGCTGTTTTCAAAGCTCAACCTAGTGAGAAGCTAAGCAGTGTGAGAAGCAGACTTCTTGACATTACAAGCAAGCTGTCCTTCATGGGAACAGTTCTTGGTGATGTTGATATTATCACCACTTTTCTTAAAAGTCTTGGTGATGCATGGAAGATTGAAGCAAGATCTATAATTGCTAATAACACTCACAAAAGTTCTATTTTTGATGATGTTTACAATAAACTGAGACTGGTGGAGAATGAAACTCTTTTTGATCATGGAAGCAAGTCTACCAATGGAAACATGGCCTTCTTCTCACATAGTGAAGGTCAATTTGATCAAAAGGAGTCATACATGCACCCCGTTACTGGATCAACTTGTGTCAACGCTGGATCAAATCTCGTCAACGCCTCACATTCAGACGCTGACACATACAAAGTTGGCTCACCAAGAGTTAAGCCTTCTGGTATTGATCTAGACACTGTGTGTGCATACATTGCTTCATTGCCCAATGGTTCAGTGATTACATATGAGGACCTTGAGCAAACTAGTGATGAACATTTGGAGGAGATGGACATAAAGTGGAATATGGCTCTTGCAAGTATAAGAGAAAACAGATGGAATAGAAGATTCAAGAAGAAGATGAATTTTAATGCCAAGGATACTGTTGGATTTGATAAATCGAAGGTTGAGTGTTACAATTGTCATCGTATGGGACACTTTATGAGAGAATGCAGATGTCCAAGAAGATCTGATGCTGGAAAACCCTCAAGCAAAATCATTAAGGCTCAGGATCCCAAAGCCATGGTTGCAATGCAAGAAATTGATGGTGTTGGATGGGATTGGAGCTACTTGGCTAAGGATGAGGAAGAGAACAAAGCTTTGGTTGCAGAAAAGGAAGAAGAAGAGCATGTTCACTATGCTCTCATGGCACACTCCTCATCTTCATCAGATAATGAGGTATATGATGATGCATTTTGTAGTAAGGGTTGTCGTCTAAACACTAAAAAACTTAACAAAGAAGTTTTAAAACTGACAATAGACGTGGTTAATGAAAGATGCAATTTATCTAACTATCAACTTGCTCTTACTCAAACTGAAAAGACTGTAGCTGAGTACAAGAAAATGGAGCTTGACCTAAAAGACCAAACCAATATTTTAAAACATGATTTAAATTCTAGTATTGATATTCGAAACATCATGGAGAGATTTAATGCTGAGTTACAGGCTAAGTTAGATGAGGCTATCAAAAATAAGGATAATGTAGATCTTAAAATTCAGATATTTGATAAAGCCTCACAAACCCTAGAAAAATGTGTTAGTGAACAAAGGGATTCTAGGGATATGACTTGGATTAGGATGAAAGAGTATGCTGGTGTTCCACCACCTACTGGGAACTTCTATGGTGTCCTTAGCAAGGACTTGTCTTGGACTGGTTTACCAGAACTCCAAGAAGAGGAATTTATTCCTCCACCAAGAATACTTACCCCAGTAGAGGAATACAGGCAGAAGTTGACTGATTTGGACCAATGGAAGAAAGCCAACCCTACCTTGTTTGTTGAGGATGGCATGCTTAGTGATAGCCCAAATGAGTCTACACCCATCAAAGTGACAAACCCAACCACTGGCAAGACTGTTGACCTTGGCTTAAATGTTGATAGAAAACCTAGTATTAAATATGCAGAAATGTATAGAAAACCTAGGTCACCAAAAAGCCAAATTAGTGATAATGGAACAGGTTTCTTTTCTTCTAGACCTAGAGTTATGTCTAGAAAAGCCTGTTATACTTGTGGAAGTTTTTCACATTTATCCTATAAGTGTGTCAATGCATCAAAGGTCAACGCTGACAAAAAGTCAAACACTGTCAAACCCAAATCTTATGTCCAGCAAAGTCCACAAGTTGTTAGGCAAGCACCATTCTTTACTAAAGGGTCTAATACTTATGGACAAAGACCTTTTCAGAAGACCAATACATGGTCTAATAAACAATGGGTTCTTGTAGCAAACCCTAGGTTCAATGCTGATAAGGGTAATTTCAGCGTTGAAAAGACCAAATCGAACGCTGACAAAAACGTTACCAAACCAAATAATAGTAAATATTTGCAACCAAAGGGAAAGGGGTCTAAAGCTTCTTCTAGCTTGACATGGAGACATAAGCAAGATCAAAACCCTAATTCAGATGGGATTTCAATGACCTATAACAGATTTAACTATATTTCAAAGGTCATAACAAAACCAATTAGGGTTAACTGGTTGTTTAATCGAAAAAGGGATGAACAAGGGGTTGTTATAAGGACTAAGTTTGTTCTTGTTGAACAACCAAAGGAATCCAAGTCTGCTCAGGCTTGGGTTCCCAAAGAAAACTAATTTGTTTTCTTTATGTGTAGGGCATTCAAAATCAGGTTAATGATTATGGCTATTGGGATAGTGGATGCTCTAGGCACATGAATGGGAAGGAAGATTATCTCACAAACTTCACTCCCATTAAGGATGGTGACAAAGTTTACTTTGCAGGCGGATATGGAACTGTCACAGGCAAAGGAACTCTTCTCACCAACAATTTGCGTTTTGAAAACGTGTTTCTGGTAAAAGAACTTGACTATAATCTGTTTAGTGTATCACAAGTTTGTGATAACAAAAATAAGGTTTTTTTACTGATACTGAATGCTTGGTGTTGAGCAAAGATTTTAAAATACCAGATGAGAAATTCATTGATTATAGAACACCTAGGCATAAGGACATTTATAATGTGAATCTTAATGGAATTAGGATGAATAATAATTTGTCATGTTTATATGCTAAGGCTTCAGTTGATGAGAGTAATCTTTGGCACAGGAGATTAGGGCACATTAATTTTATAAATATAAACAGACTTGTGAGACATGGTTTGGTTGATGGTTTGCTTGAAAAGGCCTTCCACAATGACCACTCTTGTGTTGCATGCCTTAAAGGAAAACATCACAAGGTCTCATTTAAGTCTAAACAGGTGCACTCTAGTTCTAAACCACTTCACTTGCTACATATGGACTTGTTTGGTCCAACTAATATAGAAAGCTTAAATGGTAAATCTTATTGTTTTGTCATCACTGATGATTTTTCTAGATTTACTTAGACTTTCTTTTTAGCTTTAAAAAGTGACACTGCTCATACTTTGATTAACTTCATTACCCAAATAGAAAAGAAGTCTGGTAATGAGGTTAAGATGCTTAGAAGTGATAATGGTGGTGAGTTTAGAAATAAGTTGTTGGATGATTTTTGTGCCAAGAAAGGGATTACTAGACATTTTAGTGTAGCTAGAACCCCACAGCAAAATGGGGTAGCTGAGAGAAAGAATAGAACCCTCATAGAAGCAGCCAGGACTATGTTGGCTGATGCTCATTTTCCCATTGCTTTTTGGGCTGAGGCTATGAATACAGCTTGTTATGTTCAGAATAAGGCATTAGTCAACAAGATTCATAACAAAACACCTTATGAGTTACTTTGAGGAAGGAAACCTAATATTGGTTTTCTTAAACCTTTTGGATGTCATGTAGTTGTGCTGGACACTAGTGATGCTTTAGGTAAGTTTAGTGCTAAAGGTGATGAAGGTTACTTCATGGGCTATTCTGTGCAGAGTAGAGGATATAGAGTTTACCTTAAGAAAGAAAAACGTATACTTGAAAAAGTACATGTTAGGTTTTTAGAAAGTAAACCTAGTGATCCTGAAAGTGGTCCGAATTTGTTATTTGACTTGGAACCTCTATCTAGGACTTTGAATTATATGCCTGTTACTAATCCAAACATTGTGAATGTAACTTCAAATGTTGTGGAAGAACCAGTTGTTGATGTTTCAGGTACACAGGTTAATGAAGAGGTTGGATCACAAGCAGACAAATAATAACCCATACTTGAGTATGTCACTATTCCCATACGAACAGATGCATTTGCTGCTGTTGCTGCTGCTGGAAAGGAAAATGGTGGTCCCCAAGTATCACCAGTTAACAACATGCATGATCTTCCAGACGCTGACAAAGGAAAATCTGGCGCTGACAAGACAAATTCAGGCGTTGATGGCTCAAACGCTGACAACCTTGGTCCAGGCGTTGACAGCTCTTTTGACCATATTTTCTCTTCCAATAATTTTGAACAAGGTGAAACTTCAAACAGAAATGGATAGGTTCATTCAGATATTGATGGACGAGAGTCTGAAGAGGATATTGGTAACATGGAAGATGAGATTGAGGACGACACACTTATTGAGGGAGGAGTGCTTACTTCTACAATCAAAAATCACCCTCCTTCTCTCATTATTGGTGATGTTATGACTCCTGTTCAAACTAGAAGATCTCATCAGAATCTTGGTGGATTTATTGCTAATATTACAATAAGGTTGATACCCCTCTTGTTCAAGCATGTTTGTTTGTTTGTTTTCTGTCACAACAGGAACCCAAGAAGATTTTTGATGCTCTCAAACAACCAAGTTGGGTGGAAGCAATGCAAGATGAGCTTCACCAATTTGCTATCCAGGATGTTTGGGAGTTGGTTGATTATCCCAGACATGCCAGACCTATTGGGACAAGATGGGTTCTTAGAAACAAAAAGGATGAAAGAGGCATTGTGGCCAGAAACAAGGCACGTTTAGTGGCTCAAGGATATACACAATAGGAAGGGATAGACTATGAGGAGGTCTTTGGACCAGTTGCAAGGATTGAGGCTATAAGAATATTTCTAGCTTATGCTTCCTGCATGGGCTTTACATTCTATCAAATGGATGTGAAGAGTGCTTTTCTTTATGGCAAAATTGTAGAGGAGGTTTATATAATGCAGCCTCCTGGTTTTGAAGATTCAGAACATCCAGACAAGGTGTATAGAGTCAAGAAAGCTATGTAAGGACTTCATCAAGCCCCAAGAGCATGGTATGGCACATTGTCCACCTATCTGGTGGAAAATGGATTCAAAAGGGGCACCATAGACAAAACCTTATTTACAAAGAAGACTGGTAAGGATTTCTTACTTGTCCAGGTTTATGTGGATGATATCATCTTTGGCTCTTTAAGTACAAAGATGAGTGAAGACTTTTCCAAGCTTATAACAGACAAGTTCAAGATGAGTGCAATGGGGGAGATGAACTTCTTTCTAGGGTTACAAGTTCAGTAGAAAGAAGATGGTATCTTCATCTCTCAAGATAAATATGTAGCAGAAATCTTTAAGAAGTTTGGCTTTTCTCTACATGAGAAAAGGGCTAGCACTCCTATGGATAGAGAACACCCTTGGGGATAAGTTGGAGATGCAAAAGAAGTAGATGTCTGGCACTATAGATCAATTATTGGTTCATTGATGTATCTTACAGCTTCCAGACCTCACATTATGTTTGTTGTGTGTGCATGTGCATGTCATCAAGTGACTCCCAAAGAGTGTCATCTTCATGCTGTCAAGAGGATCTTTAGATACATGATATGAGCTTAAATACTCATATCATTTATATCAATAAAAAACGAATTAATGCATAATATGTTCAAAAATGCCTTGTATATGTGTTGTTTTGTTGTTTCATGTGTGTATGTACCAAGATCACGAAAACCGGCAAAATCGACACGAATTTGAATAAAAAGATCATCAAAGCAAATTTCGAGCTCGACTTTAGCGGATTTAATCTTTTATGAAGCTAATGGGCCAAGTGGCACCCACGTTTGCTTAATGGGATTGAAGGCCCATTTATGGGAAATTAAGTACATGTTTTTTTCCCAAAAGCCCACAAATTTGGCCCAAGGTGAAACGAATGATACGGCTGGAAGTTGTATATGGAAGAAAGCCCAATGATGGCCCATGAACGAATTGAAAACATTTAGAATTATGGGCCTTAGGGTTTGGTAAATTTAAACAAATGATTTGTGAGTTTATTTAACTCACATTCAGTCAACTCCCCACACATATACACACGTTTTTCTTTTACCCACTTATATCCCACTTTCTCACACACAATAAAAAAACCCCTTCGATACTTCCTATGTCAGTTCTTTCTTCTTCCCCAAACCAAAGTAAAAAAAACCAGTAACACCATTTTACTGTTCCAAACCCGAATCCATTGAATCAAAAAAATAAATTGGGGCTTTTGTTCCACACGTGTGATTCACACAAAAAGATAATAAATCCCCAATTTTTAAGGAAGAGAAGATGGAGAGACAAGTGGTACGTGGCAGCATATGATTGGAGACAACACCTCATTCCATTCAATCAACCAATCATTGGTGTACATCTTAGCAATCAAGGAAACACAAGAAGCACAACGGATTGCCACGTTGGCAATCCGTGTGACTATGGGCTCTTATCCACCGTAGGATCGTAACAAGAAAGAAAGAGAAAGAAAAGATGCCGATCCAAGGGCTCAAGTTGACTCATCTCCAACAAATCCTCATCCCTCACCCCTTGCGGTTAACCCTGTAAATACCCTTGGTATTTTCAGTAGAAGGCATCCCATTTTTATTTTTAATGTTATTATGTAAAAATAGTTTTAGGATAGTTGTAATTTCTTTATTCGAGTTTTGTAATCATTCTGGTTATTAATAAAAGTTAATTTCTATTTAATCAAATTTGTGTCTTACTATTCTGTCTAATTTTAATTCTGCAATTTATTCTATAAACTATTTAATTATAATGATAGTAAAGTTATTTAACCAAACTGTTTAATAGATTGAGTTAAATAACTAAGGAAATAAATTTGGGAATAAGCTTTCCCTACTGGAAAGTCTTTAAAAAATTGTTCCGAATATAATTGTGTTGATGATGTTCGATTGATGGTGGTGGTGGTTCGTTTGATGTTTTATGGTGGTGTTGATTCGGTTTATTTAGCCAGCTCAGCGTTGCGCTACATCACAACGGATTTCGTCAAAAGGTTTTACTACATTTTATTTTCTATGTTTTTAGGTTAATCTTTCTTAAATGCTTGATGTTTTGATTTAATTGTCTTAAGTATTGGTGAATCTGCTTTAGATTTTTTATCTGCTACGATTTTTGAGATGATTATTATGTAATTTGAATTGACGCTTTATGTTTTATAGTTCAAATGAAGATAATATTATCTGACTCTTGAATTGCCAAACTGTTATAAAATTATGAGCATGACTGTTCTGTTAATTCTATATGATCTTTTGATTTATGGAATTGATTTAGTTGTTTAGAGTTGTGACTATCAATTTATTGATTTAGGTTTGTCTACTGTTGATCTGCAATTGTAGGCGTTTGTATTTGAGCTTTAGATTGTCTAGATGATTTAAGTAAGTTTCATATTTGATTCGTTTTTTTGATAATGTTTTGATAAGCTGTTCTACTCATAGTGATTTTATTTTATCGTCGTCTAGCATTGAATATGGATAACATTGCTTCATTTTTGTTTAGGGTGCTTATGCTAAAGTTTTTAGAGGGAGCGAGTTTTATTTGCTGATATGATCTTTGCCTGCTTGGTTGTAAGTTATCTGATGGTGTTAAAATGATTTTAGTTGAACGCTGATGCCTGCTGAATGTTTGCTGTTGACTGAATGTGATTTAGATTTTTGGTAGTTATAATATATGTATTATTTTGTTCCTTAATTTTTGGTTATTTTATAACTGAATTTGATTCGAGTAATTCTGAGGTGTGTATTACTGTTGAGAATTTTAGCCTGCATCCCTCAATTTGGGGTGTTTGGTTTGTCATATTAATCAAAAATGAATTGCAAAAATATTGCACAAAATTGTCCACTATGGGACTCGAACCCGAGACCTCTCGGTTAAATGTCATACGCTTTTACCATCTAGTCTAACTAGTCTTTTTGGTTTAAGTATGGAGTCAGTAGTTAATACAGAATTGTAGTACCTGTTAGTTTTTGAATTAATATTTATACATAGTTTTAATACTTGTTTAAAATTTTATTTCTTTTATAAGTATTGCTAATAAATAAAAACAAATTAAAAATAAAAAGTTGTTTATTAATTCTTAGGAATTTAATTAGTTAGTAAAAATTAGTTTTTTTTTAAATAATAATTAGATTTAAATTAATTTATATTTTTAATAATTTGGTTTCTTAGATAGATTTTCAAAATAGCGTAAAAGAATTTAAATTACATTTTTTTTATTAAATAGAATTTTTAAATAGATTTATTTTTTAAGTAGTGTTAATTTTAAGTAATTGTCCATTAGATTTAATTCGGGGTTACGATTCATGCACTTTAAGATTAAAATAGGTTTTAAATTGGTAGATTTAATTTTTAGTTTAAAAACCGAAAACCGATTCGAATCAATTGTCCAAATCTAAGCAAAACGTCTCAAATTCATAAGATCTTCGTGTACAACGAACTTGGTTCATCCACGTGTTTAATTGAATTCGTCTTTGGTAATTTTAGTCTATTACTTTTTCCTAAAGGTAATTTACTAATTTACCCTATAACGTATCTAATTATCTCTATACTATCAACGACACATCAAAAATTTTGGCGGCGTTTCCGGGGATCTTGTGTACGATTTGTTTTTGTGGAGATTTGTTGATCGTTGATTTGAAGACCCTTTCCGTCCTCGGAAAGTTTTGTTATTTTTCTATTATATAGTATGTATCGTTTTTCTCGTTTTTTGTGATTAATATATTGTATTACGTAGAACAATAAATTTACATACTTTTCAAATAAGACCTTAGTTGGGATTTCATCACCTAGCTATTGTATTCGAATCCAAAACAAAAATAAAAGGCAAAATAGATAAATACTAATAAGAAGTTTGAACTCGATTTATACAAACTATAAGGTGGGTATAAGGCGACGTGCTATAAAAGGCCGTCTAAGGAAAAAGGTTTTTAAGTGCTTTGTGCCACCTCGTTTCCCCGCTTGCTTGTGCGTATATTGAGAGGGACGACCTATTATTGGTTTGCCGACTCAAGTAGTATTAAATTTTATTTTTGTAGTTTACTTATTGAACCTCGAGACGTTTAGGTTTTCACCTATCGTTTCAAAGTCGACCGAGGGTAATTTACTTCCATAGTAGTTATCCTTATTCCTTGTTTTTTATCGATCATTTTTTGATTGAGCAATACCAAAAATAATCTTCTTCTTGTCTAATTTCTTTTCTTCAATCCTCTAATTCTCGTCTTTGTAGTGTATGCAATTATGTTCTTCTAGACTTGTGATTGATTTTAATAGGCTTGAAAATATTCCTCGTAGAAATAGAAATCATCAACAACGAATAGTGGAACCCGAGCTTCCACCTATTGTTGTAGAGATGGCCGATAACCGAACAATGGAGGAATTGCTCCATGCACCCACCGAAGGGTATGGGGAAGCAATCGTTGTGCCGGCTATTTTGGCGGATCATTATGAGATTAAGATAGGTCTTTTATTGCTCATTCGTGCCGACCAATTTCGTGGCAATGAGACCGATAACCCGCACTCTCACATTCAGAATTTTCTTCGAATTACCTCGACTCTCAAGTTTAGAGATGTGCCGAATGGCGCGATTAAGCTCATGCTTTTTCCGTACTCGCTCGAGGGTAATGCTAAGAATTGGTATGAGAAAGAACCACCGGGTTCGATCTTAACTTGGGATGATTTAGTGTCTAACTTCATGAATTATTTCTTTCCACCATCCAAAACAACTCACTTCAAGAACGAGATCACTAGATTTGAACAAAAAGTGCATGAATCGTTTGGGGTTGCTTGGGAAAGATTTAAAGATTTGTTAAGACAATGTCCACATCACGGTTTCTCGGAATTGCATCAAATAAATACTTTTTATAATGGGCTTAATATGATTGAACAAGATTCTTTAAATGCCGCCGCGGGTGGTAATCTTTTAAGAAAAACTCCGAGAGACGCGTGGTGTATAATTGAGAATAAGTCTAGAGCACAATATTTACGAAACACACCGAGTGTTTCCAATGCGAATTCATCTAATATCGAGATTGCTAGATTGGACTCTAAGATTAATAATGGATTCGCGACTTTGTTAAATGAGATTAGGAAGAATCCTCATGGATCGATTAATATGGTTGAGAATGTTTGTGTATCATGTGGTGGAGAACATCCTAATTATGCTTGTTCAACCACGGGGTTTGATCAAGCTAGTGCTTTTGCCGCGACGGGAACTTATGGCTCCAACGGTCAAGTTCCTCGTCAAAATCATGTTGCTCCATCGGGTTTTCCACCGGTTCAAAATAGGTACAACAATGGAAACAATGGGAATAGTTTTAACCGTGGTAACCAAGGGAATTTCAATCAAGGAAATGGGTTTAATGCTAATCAAAACAATCAAGGTTTTCAAAACAATAACCAAAATTAGTTGTCAAACTACATAAAGTCAAATGAGGCAAATTTGAAAGATTTTCAAAACAACATTCAAGGGCAAATTAATACTTTGAAACTCGATTTTCAAAATACCATTAAAGGGCAAAACAACAAGATTCAGCTTAATCAACAAAGGCTAGAGCAAAGTCAAAATCGTGTGCAACAAAGTTTGGAACAAAGTCAAAATAAATTGCTTTCGATGTTTGAGGGATTTATGTCTAAACCGTCATCTTCTTCGGGTTGCTTACCTAGTAATACCATTCCAAACCCGAAGGGAGAGCTTAAGGCCATAACCGTTTATGATGATTGTGATAATTTAGAAGAAGTTGAAGTGATTGAGTTTAATCCTCCACCTAAGCAAACCTTTCAAGATGTCACCAAGGCTACTTTAAATGTGATTAGTACCTCGGCTTTCTTTGATTTCTTTCCTGAGAAGTATAAAGATCCGGGTCAATTCTTGATACCTTGTGTTTTCAATGAGCTTGGGGTGTGCAAAGCTCTAGCCGATCTAGGAGCTAGCATTAACTTAATGCCCCTATCCATTTGGAAAACAATTGACTATGAACCACTTAGTACCACTCGAATGATCATTGAGCTTGCTAATGGTACCACCACCCGTCCGGTTGGTATAGCGGAAAATGTCATTGTTAAAGTGGGAAAGTTTTTGTACTTAGCCTATTTTGCTATAGTTAATTATGAGACCAATCCTCGTGTGCCTATCATTTTAGAACGACCATTTTTGTGCACGGCTCATGTTCAAGTTAATATGAGGAAAGAAGAGATTAAATTGTTTTATGGGGATAAAAGCATTGTTTTCAAACCGGAAAAGATTCCAAGATTTGTTTCTAAGAAAGTGGAAAGTGTAAAACTTGTTGAGACGATTGAAAGTAATAAGAAAGCTCTCTTTGATAAAGGTGTTTTTCCAATTTTAGAAACCTCATTTTGTGATAATGAAAAGTTAAACTCAAAGGAAGAAGCTTGCTTTGTTGAATCATGTTGTAATCTTTCCTCATCTACACTCACTCCACACGAGGATGATAGTTCTAAGATTGAAAAACAAATTGATGAATAACTTAGTGCACCATTTGATGCTAGTGAGTTTAATAGTGAGAATTTTGATCCCGAGAGTGATATTGCTTTAATTGAACAATCTTTGAAAATGGACTCATTTTAACTCTCTTTGAAGGATCAAATTGATGTTCCTAAGGCACAATCTTCCGTTGAAGAGCCTTTGATTCCTAACTTCACACTGAGTGAGGTTAGTGACTATTCATTCGATAAGTTCGCCGATGAACTTTTTGCTATCATTGATCCACTTCCACGGGGAAGTGAAGACGTTTCCGATCTCGAGATCGAGCGTAATTCTCATGTTTTACCTACCATTCTCGAGGAGTTCTCCGATGAATTACCTTCTAATGAGAATGATGATCTTGTATCCGAGTGTGACACACTTGATACTTTGTCGGATATTTCTTGTGATGACAAGATTGATGAAACTTTTGTGACCTACTCAAATCCTCTCTTTGAAGCTTCAATGAATAATAATCCATCGTTTCAAGAGGATTTTGAGAGCATCACACCTCCTACATCTCACAACCCTTGTGATGATGATCTTCTCTTGAAGGAGGTTGATGAGTTTCTCTATATAGACATTCCTTCGGAATTTGAGGAAGAGTCTAATGACGGTGATGAAGATTCTTGGCTTGATCACCCGATTTATGATGATGACAATGTTGACCCGGAGGGAGAAATTACTTTTGCTCCAATTATCCTTCCCACTCGCTTTGATCTTAATGTACGGGTTTTTCATGCGACTCATTTTGAGTACCATGACCCTTTTGTTCACATTCCTAAGAGTGATAAGGTCAACAAAGTCATGCAAGTTGATACCACTAGTGTTGAGACTTTTATACCACCATTAACATGTGCTTTATATAATCTTGGATTAGCATGGGGGGACGACACCGTGTTGTCCATTCCTTTCTCTCACGTGGACGAGGTATTCGATCCCGGAATCGTTGATTTAGGGAAATCTCGACCTTTCACCGATGCAATAATTGAAAGACTTTTTAATCATCTTGGTGCGAGTTTATCTCGGGGAACATGCTACATCCATTTCGTGATTTGTGACTACCATCTCTTGTTAGAGATTTGTGTTGGAGTTTTATCCTTTCGTTTGTCATCCGACAACGAGGATGTAATCTTTGACCCCGACATCGTGCTTCATGTTGGAATTTATTCCATTATGCCGGTTTTCACCTTTTTCCCTAAGGATCAATGAATACGGGGATCGAGTCGAGCTCATGACTCGGTTAACAAAAACGAGGTGCCTTGTGGGGGAGTCCCATACATTCTATCTTCTTTCTATTTTCTAACACTAATAAGGCTTGACCTTTCAAGCTCATGCTCGTGTTTTGTTGTGTTGTGAATCTTAGGTATGACCCTTATCATTGAAGACTCTCGTGTTTGGTTTTTGCCGGTCCACTTGATCTTCCATTCTTTGAATGCCAAAAAGGGGCACACTCTTTATCCTTTGATTTTTATCGACTAACGTTTTATCTTGATGCATAATTAATAAACGGCTTATAGATTTGCGTGCTCTTTCCATGTTAGGATTTTGCATTAGACTCTTCGTGTTTTAGCAAGGGGTCTTACTCTTGAGCTAAGAAACATTGAGGACAATGTTTGGTTTTAGCATGGGGGAGTCAATCGATATAATCGCTTGCAATTTCTTTTGTCGTGTCTAAATGTATTTGTTTTTCTCATTTTTCATAAAATTTTAAATTTTTAGTGTTTTTTTTAAGTTTTAATTAATAAATAAGTGCTTTCGACACGAATTTAGGCTTTCCGTTGGTGAAAATAAAAATAGTTTTTGACTTGACTTGGTTTTTACCTTAGCTTTTCCTTAACGTGTTTGAATTAAGTTTTGCTAGGCTTTTATATAGGGGACTTTAAAACGCGAAAGTCTTAATTCATACGGGTTAAGAAAAAGAACTTTTCACAAGTTCCTATAATTGATCCTAGAAAGTCGTTTATATAGGGAACTTTAAAACTCAAATTCTAAAACTTGAAAAAGTATAAGAAGATGCAAGATCCTATAGATGACTTGAAAACCCAAAACTATGATTTAATAGGCTAAGTATCCACTGATTTCACATTTTTGAAATTTTACAATATGGAGAACAAGAGATGATAGAGTTCAATCATAAGTTTCTAAAATTAACTCTTCTTTGTGCAAGTATTTTTGTGTTTGATTTAATCTCCTCGTATTTACTTTCCACGCTTGAATAATAATTGCTTAATAAATGAAGTTTTTAGCGGTTTAGGCTTGATATCTTAACTCGTAACTCCTTCTTTTTCTTCCCTTGTAATTAAAGTGAGAACACATTAAGGGTGTCAGCGTCATGGAATTTTGATCATGGGATTGCGGAAATTTTGCTTACTATAAATATCTTATTAATAAAAAAGAATAAATAAAAACATGTTCTCTAGGAGCCTTCGGGTGGGAGTCATGTAGCACTAACCTTGTCATTAGAGCCTTAGGGTGTATGGCAAGGGGACGTGTTGAATAAAAATTGCTTCATCATCATGAGCCATAAGGTGGGATGGTGATGTCAATTCCCTTATTTTTGTCCAAGGAGCCTTCGGGTGTGGATTTTAAATAAGGAGGACAATTGCATCTTAAAGAGCCGCAAGGTGTTATGATGTAATTGTTGCTAACTCCATTAATAAGGTCATAATTGACTTTGGAGGTTTTATTGTTGCTTTTAAGTAGTCCTATTAGCCAAATTTCGGGTCCGGGGATTTATCCCTCAAATCGTGTTAAGTTATCCTTGATGTGGGCTTTCTTTAGTGACAACGGTTTTTGAAGTCGAGGTTAGGTTTTGAGTGTTGAGTTTACACCGTTTTTGCCTTCATTTTTGGACTAATAAATATCAAATAAGTCATATGTGCCTTTGGGTGATTGAAAAATAAAATCTAGAGATACAATTAGGAATAATATGAGATTGAGTTTAACACAAATTACTTGTATGAGTTGGTTTAATTTTGGGGCTTATGATTGACAATGATCTTGTTTTTGCACTTGGCATGGAAAAGTGAAAAGTCGGGGACGATGAATCTATTTGAGTTTTATGATCCTAAAAGTTATTTTTCAAATAATGAAAGCAATACATTATGTCTTTGCAAAATAAAGTGTCAAATTACAAATAAAAGTGTAGTTAGTATTTTATTTTACATTGTGTGAGGACACGGCAATTGCTTAGCAAGGGGGAGTTTGATATGAGCATAAATACTCATATTATTTATATCAATAAACAACGAATTAATACATAATATGTTCAAAAGTGCCTTGTATATGTGTTGTTTTGTTGTTTCATGTGTGTAGGTACCAAGATCACGAAAATCGGCGAAATCCCCGGCAGCGGCGCCAAAATTTTTGATGTGATCGTGATAGTATAGTGATAATTAGATACGTTATAGGGTAAATTAGAAAATTACCTTTAGGAAAAAGTAATAAACTAAAATTACCAAAGACGGATTCAGTTAAACACGTGATGAACCAAGTTCGTTGTACACGAAGATCGAGTGAATTTGAGACGTTTTGTTTCGATTTGGACAATTGATTCGAATTGGTTTTCGGTTTTTAAACTAGAAATTAAATCTATCGATTTAAAACTATTTAATTTTATCCTAAAGTGCATGAATCGTAAACCTAAAATTTATTAAAGCTTAAAACAATTACTTAAAAATTAAAGTTAATTAAAATTTAAACTAACAAATTAAAATCAAATTAAAACTTATTTATTAAAGTACAATTTACTTCTATACTATTTTTAAATCTATTTATGAAATTACTTTATTTAAAATCTAAATTAGTTAAAATCTAACTATTAAAAATCTAATTCTAAACGACAAATCAACTATCTAAAAATTAATTAAACATTTTTTTTATATTATTAAAACTGAAATTTATATAAAAGTAATAAAACTATTTAAAAATGACATTAAAATAAAGATTAAGTATACATCAAAAACTGACAGCTCTAAAAACGAATTACTATATTAAATAACTAGACTGATAATAAAATCAAAAGAGCTCTTAGCTCAGATGGATAACACACTAGGCTGTGAACCGCGAGGTCGCGAGTTCGAGACCCTCAAGAGACATATTTTTGTGATTATTTTTTAGACTGCGACAATGCAAACCAAAGTCATAGGAATGACTTTGTTAGTGAATATATGTTCGTAAAACTGATAAGAATCACATTAGCCACACAGACTAAAAGAGTCTGTTGGCTTAATCAATACAGCAAAACAAGAATAATATAGCTTCAAAATTGAAACACCAGTAATCGCTAAAATCAGATACTACAATCACACTAATACAGGATAGGCAAACATTATCAGTTATTAATCATCCTAACATCCACATAAATGAACAAGAACCATTCTATTAAACTCAGCCGATAGTTGCATAATAATCAGACTATGAAACAAATTACGGTTCATAACAAAAACTAAATTGAAGAAAACTCAAATTGAAATATCACAGACTGGTAGACTTAATGCCAATCTAACCCTAAAACAGATTATCCTGCAGTTCAAGACTCAGATTAACACTCTCAAACTATACCCAAACTTAATATCTGATATAAAAAAACAAGCAGATTAAAAATGTAGAATAAAGCAGAACCATACGACTCACTCAATCAGTTAACTAAACAAGCATCTATAAAACTCAAAAATAAAGCATCAAATCAGCTGAACATCCAGATTACACTCATCACAGTACTAAAACAGCAAAGCAGATTATCCAAAACTCATAAACAATTATTAATCATGGCAACTTCTCAATCAAAGTTAACATTCAGCAGATTCAAAAACATTCAGATCTCAGTTTCCTCTTACTATATTTATTATCAGATTGAAAATATTCAATTAATACAACTCATAAAAATATCACACTAAATGTAATCAGTTAAATTCATAAACATACTACTAAACAGTTTCAATTATACCTACCATAATAAACTCCATTCTTAATCCATACTTAACACATTAACATTTTATTACTAATAAATAAATTAACATGAAATTAAACTGGAAACACACCTTTTGTAGAAACCCTTTGAGAGGAAGGTTGCGCTGAGCAACCTTTTGAACCTAATCGAAACCACCATCTTCGAACACCATCAACAGCTCCGAATCCAGATCCACATTCGAACCAGATTTATAAACTTTCCAGTGGGGAAAGTTTTCCCAATTCCTACTTTAATTAATTGATTTAAGCAATTGATTTAACTCAACCAATTAATTTTTCAAGTTATGTTAATATAGATTTAAGAGAGAAATATTGGAATTAACTTTAATTAATATTAAAAATAAGACAGTCGAACCACAAAATAGAACTTTTTATTAATATAGAAAGCATATTACAATACTATAGAAAGAAAAATTACAATAATTTTCCTAAACCTATTTTAACAGAATAACATTAAAGATGAAAATGGGATGCCTTCTACTGAAAATACCAAGGGTATTTATAGGCTAACCGCAAGGGGTGAGGGATGAGGATTTGTTGGAGATGAATCAACTTGAGCCCTTGGATCGGCATCTTTTCTTTCTCTTTCTTTCTTGTTACGATCCTACGGTGGATAAGAGCCCATAGTCACACGGATTGCCAACGTGGCAATCCGTTGTGCTTCTTGTGTTTCCTTGATTGCTGAGATGTACACTAATGATTGGTTGATTGAATAGAATGAGGTGTTGTCTCCAATGATATGCTGCCACGTACCACTCGTCTCTCCATCTTCTCTTCCATAAAACTTGGGGATTTATTATCTTTTTGTGTGAATCACATGTGTGGAACAAAAGCCCCAATTTATTTTTGTGATTTAATGGATTAGGGTTTGGAACAGTAAAATGGTGTTACCGGTTTTTTTTTTTTTGGTTTGGGGAAGAAGAAAGAACTGACATAGGAAGTATCGAAGGGGTTTTTTTATTATGTGTGAGAAAGTGGGATATAAGTGGGTAAAAGAAAAACGTGTGTATATGTGTGAGGAGTTGACTGAATGTGAGTTAAATAAACTCACAAATCGTTTGGTTAAATTTACCAAACCCTAAGGCCCATAATTCTAAACGTTTTCAATTCGTTCATGGGCCATCGTTGGGCTTTCTTCCATATACAACTTCCAGCCGTATCATTCATTTCACCTTGGGCCAAATTTGTGGGCTTTTGGTAAAAAAACATGTACTTAATTTCCCATAAATGGGCCTTCAAGCCCATTAAGCAAACGTGGGTTCCACTTGGCCCATTAGCTTCATAAAAGATTAAATCCGCTAAAGTCGAGCTTGAAATTGGCTTTGATGATCTTTTTCTTCAAATTCGTGTCGATTTCGCCGGTTTTCGTGATCTTGGTACCTACACACATGAAACAACAAAACAACACATATACAAGGCATTTTTGAACATATTATGCATTAATTCGGTGTTTATTGATATAAATGATACGAGTATTTAAGCTCATATCAATACCTTAGATGTTATCCAGACCTGGGATTATGGTATCCAAAAGATTCACCATTGGAGCTTATTGCATATTCAGACAGTGATTATGGTGGTGACAAGTTTGATAGAAAATCCACAACTGGTGGATGTCAGTTTCTTGGGAGTAGATTGATCTCTTGGCAATCCAAGAAACAAACAGTGGTGGCCAATTCTACAACTGAAGCAGAGTATGTTGCAGCAACTGCTTGTTGTGGACAAGTCTTATGGAGTCAGAACCAGCTGTTGGATAATGAGTATAATTTCATGCATACCAAGATTTTTGTAGACAATAACAGTACTTTATGCATTATTAAAAATCCTGTACATCATTCTAAAACAAAACACATAGAAATTAGACATCATTTTATAAGAGATTGTTTTGAAAAGGGTTTAATACAACCAGATAGGGTTGGCACAGAAGAGAATGTGTCTGATTTATTGACTAAACCTTTTGATACTGGAAGATTTTAATACTTGGTAACAAGTATTGGAATGATCAATCTACTTAATATGTGTTTTGGGGTCTTATTGTAAAAGTATGTACAGGATATGCATTGTTATTGGTCTTTATGTGAAATTAGATTTTCCACTTTATTTGTCTAACGCTGACAAAGGTTATTTTAACGCTGATAAGTGTTATCGTGACGTTGTCAGCAACATGTTAGTTTTGTGTTTTTTGATCTAATTGTACCATTGGATACAAAGTTGCTTATGGATCCTTGGAGCCCTATTAGAGCATGTTTTATTTTATGGATGATGGTTGGAATATTTTTATTCCTATCTTGACATAAATTTTTATTTTCATGCATATTCTTTGGCAACTTATGTATCACAATTTAATGGGAGGTTTAAGATCCCTTAAGGACTTTTTGGGTATTCTTATGATACTCTTATCACAATTCTAGATTGTGTCCACTAGTGAGTATGAGTTAGTTTTCTATCTCATGAGGCACTATAGCATGCAAAGTTGATATACTATGCATGCTGCCAAGACCTATTTGGCCTAGAATTGGATGTGGTCTGTTGGGAGACTTGGGTATGATTTATATTGGGTTTACCTGGGAGTTACTAGGGATTTTATGAGATAACTTAACTGTTAAGAATTTTGGTTAGAAAGGGACACTAGAGGACTGTTATGTCTATCTTGCTAAACAAGTGTGCATAATTGGACAGTGCTTGCCGCCCTATAGTAATTTTCAGTTTACAGGTTATCTTCACTAGGATAAATTACTTTGTTAAGGTCCTTTTTCATTTTTGTTATTTTTATTTTTGGACGTTGACAGATATATTTCCAAGCGTTGTTGTGACCAATTTAGACGTTGACATGGCTTTTTCAAACGTTGACAAGAATATAGCCGTTGGGCGTTGATGGGTTCTTTTTTACCGTTGACACTCATTGGTTCCTACCCAGTTGTTATTTTTGACGAAAATTGGGACGTAATTTTGGGAGTTGATAACTTTTAATTAATGCACAAGATAACTTATTTTCTTTTCAATATTTTCATCATTATATTTTGAAAATACTTGCCTCATTTTTGACCAATCACATGTGCCTATCACTCCTATATATTTGGCTCCTATTTTTTAAACATGGTACTCTCATATTCTTGTCTAACAATTTTTCTCCTATAATTCATCTTTTACAATCTTTCACAAACAGCTTTATACATCGATGGCGCCTAAGTTCAAACCAAGTGACTTGGTATTGGGATTCAGAAGTCAGCACAATATGATTGCTTATTTGGAGGCTGATGATGCTCTGTTTCCACAATACACCCAGATAGTGGCGTATTTGAATGCATCCCCATTACGGTATGCTCTTTCTCATGCTCCTCTCATCCATGTCACTCATATTAAACAGTTTTGGAACACTGTCAGTTCCTCAACGCTTAATAATGTGACTAAATTAACAGCTATTGTTCATAGGCGTTCATGGGTGGTTACTAAAGCCTTGGTTCGCCAGGCTTTGCATCTTAATGATGCATATGGTATAACCACTCTACCTATTAATGCAATAGAACAAGGACTTCAAGCTTTGGGTTATCCTTTCCCTGAAGAGGGAACTTTAAACAAATATCATAAACAAGAATTTCCCCCAGCTTAGAAGTACCTAATACATGTTATCCTTCAATGTTTGAGTCCCAAATGTACTGCACATAATGAAATTAACAGATCCATTGCTAGTGCAATTGTGTGCATTACAAATGAGCAAAAGTATAATTTTTCTAAACTAATTTTTGATGGCATGTGTAAAAACAAGGGTAATAAGATGACTTTGGCTTAATATGGAACGCTTAATTAACCATTCGTTAAGGTTTTTGCTTCATAATGAATTAGTATTTTCTTTTTTTCCTAAAAAATAATCTTATATGTGTTGTTACTTACTTTTCAGTGCATGCGTAATTGCTATGCATGAGTATGGGTGAAAACGAAAGCCGTATAGTCCTCATAGCTAAATAGATGTCGCTGCTGGCGGTGAGTTAACGTAAGACTTTTAACATGCTCGGCCTTGTTTAAAAATTAAAAAAGGTGCTATGTGTCAACTAGTAGAGCGATTTTGCAACAAATAGACATGTATGATGTTTGGAACACTGACTTTTAAGGTTAATAAGGAGGGGTATTTTCCTAGAGAGGAAAAAAAGAGACTCGCAATATGAAGCACTAGTTTGTGGTCAAAATTTTCATATGTAACTGCAAAAACCCCTCGTAGGTTCCTACCATGTAAAATTCTGCTTATTGAATAAATACAGTTGCTTTGAATAATGTTTTATTTCTGGAACTGATGGTGATAGGTATGATTACAAATTCGAGAGAAATGAGGATGATGAAGTTCAAGTCCCTTCTTTGTGTAGAGCTCCAAATTGTCGAAATTTTCTTTAGATTGGTACATAACCAAAGCACATACAAGTCCAAGACCACAACAAAGATTAACGCACACCGTAATAGTTGTTTTTTTCTTCTTATAGAATGTAAATGTGCAGTCAGTTAACCGTCCATTTTTATTCTATTAGGCAAATCATTATTTGAACATTGTTATTCAAGGAAATATATACTAATTATTTTGTCGAATATATAAGGTTGTTGCAGTTTTGGGCGTTTTTTGTTTCTGCGGTAGACAAAGTGGAGAACCGGAGATCATCACCATAATATTTAATTTGATAAGAGGAGGGGTTGTTCATTGGTTTTAGGTAATTGAGTAATTTGAGTTATTCGGTTATTGTACTTAACTCAACCGAAAACCGAACTCAAATTTTGTTCGTTTTTGGTTGACTCGAATAGCTTGAATTAATATTTTTATTATATCCTTTTAAACGAAAAAAAGGTTCAAAAGGTGTTTTTTATGCTAGATTAAAATTTAATGTTTTTTTCTATATATATAAATATATAAAAATATATGTATTTATATGGATTCAATTTGTGGTTTAGATATGTTCAAAAACAAATTTGTTTGGTTTAGATTGCCAAATTCAAACAGAATACGGAATATTTATATGGTTTTCAGCCTCATAATTATTACAATTTGGACTCCAAGACTATTATTGGGCTAGACTATTTATCTGGTTTTCAACTTCCTTTTTTACAATTTGGACTCCAATCTTTTACTTATTATAGCAAAACCTCAAGTGGGATATTTGATTTGCCTTTCAAATCTTTGCTTTTTTAGTAATGTTTATTTGATTTAGAGTTTTAAATTTATATATAAAAGATAATTAGATCCAATAATTTCCAAATTTGGAATTAAAAAGGTAAAAAAACTAAAAATTTGTTTTTCATAATTGATTAAAAAAGAAAAAACATAAAAAGCGTAAGTGTCAAAATTATAAAAAACTAAACTTAAAAAAAGCGGGCATAAGTTTATAATTATAGGGGTGTATGGCAGTAAAAAAGATACAAAAGGTGTTTTTCGGCGAAAAAAAACAACATATAGGGTGTCTTACGGTATAAAAAAGGACACATAGATAAAAAAACCTTTTCATACAGGGAAACCTTCCCTGGCACCACCACTCGACCATACGATTGAAGGTTTTAAAGGGATTAAAGTTTTAATCACAATGCTACTCATTTGAAGGTTAGTCAAAGTCTCAATGGTATGCTTCTTTGTTTAAAAATTTTAATTAATAAATTTAGGGTTTTTGTTTTTTTTTAGTGTTTCAATTATGAGTTTATGTAGGGGTGTCTTTTGGTTGGGTTCTCGGGTTGTTCGGTTTATTCGGTTCGGGTTATTCGCTTAATTTTTTTCCTGGGTTAACCCTAAGACCGAACCGAACCGCACTAGATTTCAACCAAACCGAACCGAATTTGAATTCGGTTCGGTTGACCCAAATAACCCAAATTATCTGAATTTTACTAAAAGAATATGTAATTATATAGATATTTAGCAAAAAAATTATTTCAAGTATAAAAATTACTTTTTTATATTAAGATTATATTTTAATAAATATTATATATATATTAGGATTAAATTAAATTTTAATAACTATTATATATATATATATATATATATATATATATATATATATATATATATATATATATATATATATATATATATATATATTAGATGTTTAATGAATTTTCATTTGATATATCTAGTTTTTAAGATGACCATAAATTTTGATGATTTAGTAGTTTGGTTTGTTAGTTCAATTCGGTTTTTAGTACACATTTGATAAAAAAAATTGGGCTTATAATGGTTACGTACTACATTGTTCTCACATATTCCAAATATTTTGTGCAATGACATCATGTAACTTATTAAAGACCTAGACTGTGATTTATGTTTAGCCACCAAATTTGTGTAATTCTTTGTTCAGTTTACGTATTTTTTGGTCAAATGCAAGTGTATGTCCTCTACACATTTGTTTAAACCAATTATGGAGGTTTTCTGTTTTAGGCAAATAATATGTCTATTCTATGTAGTCAAGCCTCAAGCTTTTATGTCGGGAAATTGCGGGTGACGTCGAATTCTTCAGGTACGACTATTATTCAAAACTTCAGTTATGGTACTATGCTTCTATAGTCAGTTAGAGGTAGTTGTAATCGAACAAGACTTGACAATACTCTGGAAAAAGTGTGAAAACTCGATAGATTTATCAAACATGAGCCACGACTTCAAAGAGTGTATTAAATGTTACAACCACATTGGCAGCCACAAGGAAATCGTATCAGTTGTGATTCACAAATGTGTGATGAATATTTTTTATAAATTAGCGAGATATAAGGTTTCTCTCGAACAAAGTTTGCAAAATAGATTATGCTTTTGCGAAAAGCACATTTAAATCTGTTGTCTTAGAATTAATCGTAGTTGAGTCTCCTATTGTAGTGGTATTATTGGTAAACATGAACACAAAAGTAGAGAGTAAGAATCCTAAGGAGGTGAACCAAAATATTAGAATAGTATAATAAAAGGGACGAATACTTCATTGGGAGACAGTAAACTAAAACCAGGTGTGTCGTGTAGATTCGTGTGGTGAATTTGTGACTTAGGTGATGGACTCTCAATGCTACTATTGTGAAACATGTATTTTGTTTGATCCAGCTATCATGTTTGAAATTGGAGAAGTACTAGCATGTAGTGTGGTTTTCATGGTCAAAAGTAGTAAAGACTGTTTCCAGTTGTGAAGGACTCGGTTTTTTTGTTGATTTTACCTTCTTTATAATGTCTTTTGTTTTGAAAGTAGTTTTGTAATCAATTTACATATAAACGGAATAAAATTCTTTTGGATTACACTGAACCAAACGCACCTTTAGGATCCATGATCACGCACATGTAATATACGTGGCGAATAATTAGTAAAAAGCCCAATTACTATATGATCGTTTTGTCAATTTGCCTTCATTTATATATGTCCTTTGATATGTAGGCCTTTTTTGGTATTTGCATATGTGAGGTGTTTGACAGGTCAGTTTTCAACCTTTAGGATATACCCTTTTCAAACATAAGTCACATTTGCTTCTGTTAATTAAGGTATTTGATGTGGGACTATTAATTATTTTTGCAATTGTCGTCACATTAGATACATTACAGCGACAACCAAACACCATGTCACAACAGCAACCAAACACCCTGCTAGAAACATTACAACAACAATCGTTACATCAAAGGAAATCTGAGACCAAATTGAAGGAAGCATGTTTCAATTGGAATATTGTGCCATTGATTTCGAAGATAATATTCATAAATTATTTGCGCAAGAATAAAAAACTCTTTTCATGAGTAAAAGGTATGATTTTTAATATACAATTATCTAATTTTGATTAAAATTGATATGGGGCTTTTAGTTATATTCCAAAAGATTTTTTGCTTTTGTTGTTAATTTTGAGAAAAAGAATTAGGCATACATCGAGGTTTTGGTTAGTTCGGGTGCACTTCCGTGTGAAGGTGCTAAATGGGTAGGTCAGGCATGGTGGGTAACGATTAGGAACAAGTTCGGGCTAAGACATGTAATGTTATATGACATGTTAGATTGACCCATAAACTGAAGCCCTACAATCTTAGACTAAGTCTTCATCACCTTTTCGTATACAGAGTATGATTAAAGATGGACAATGAGTTCGTTCTCCAAGGAAGTGTATATGAATTGTGTCAAAATTCAATTGGTTTTAGATTAATTATACCTTGAAAAGATAAATGAAATGAAAATAAAAGGACGTGTAACGCTAAAAATTAAACAAAACGCGTTTTCACGCAAAACGAGGCTAAAAATAAAATTTGTCTAAACAATTATTAAAATTACCAATAAACCCTAATTAATATAAATAAAATTTAAAAATCAACAAAACTTTTTGTAACTTTTTAAATTATAATTACTAAATTTTAAAATCTAATTAAAGCGTTATAATTCAAAATAAATAAAAATCCCAATCAAAGATTTTATAATTTGTAAACCTCAAATATATTACTTAAATCCTAAAAAGTAATTTTTTAAAATTAAAACTAATTTTAACTATTTTTATGACTTTTCTAAAAATAGAAAAAAAAATGTATTAAAAATAATCTATTAATGGGAAAAATCCAAAACCTTTTCCAGAAATCCTAAATATGATATATAACAAAGGCAAAATAGAAGGAAACAAAAATCTTAAAGAAATAATCTTGAAAAGCCCACGACTTATTTAAACTAAGGGGAATGAAAGACAGGTTAAAGAAAACATTATGCAAAAGGGTTAATAGAAACAGGTGCCTAGCACACTAGAAAAACCCTTAAGTCCCCCACTAAGGGGTGGGGGGTTCGAATTAGGGTAGTGTTACTTTTGTGATATATTTTTTTAGCTTTTGTTATGGACAAGATCAACCTGACCAGCGTTTGACTGATGAGGATGTGAGATAAGCAACAAAAACAACACAATAAGCCAAACAAACACTCGAAAAAGCAATAGGTATCAAAATAAGCTTTTAGCTAATATGCAGACCCCTAAAAGAACTAACATTGGTTACACTCTAGTGCTAGCAGTGGGAAGGTTTTTCCCACTGTCAGTTTAAAATCAACAAAGAACACAAATTGTAGACAAAAGGTTGTTTTAGCTGATCTACTAGACACACATATGACTTTTGAGCTTGTGAAACTTAACCATAGGGAAACTAAACTTAAACTTAACACAAATACGTCTTAGAGCAAACCCCAAACTAACATATTTCAAGAGGTCACAATATAAAACCTAAAATCATACTCAAAAAAATGTCTGATGTGTAATGCATGTGTTCCAAAGCATACTTGCAAATGTTTTAGTCAAATTTTAATCACAAAAGATACTAAAACTATCACAGTCACCAGCTTTCACCACTCCACCACCAAATATTAGATCACAAAACAAAAAGAAAAATTAGACAAAACCTATAATCATTGTAGAATCACAAAGATCATGCAATTTTCAGTTAAAGAAAGTTCCAAACAGAAGGCAAACTTAGACTAAATTACCCTAAGGTAAGATGTTTGGGCCACTTGGGTTAGCTTGTTTATCACCCACAATCCAAACAAAGACAAACCAAACACCCTTATTGACTGATATTAAAACTTAATAAAGAAAACTTTCAACTTAAACTCAAACACTCTTTTTTTTACTAACAGTAACATCAAAATCATAAAGAACCACTAATATAGGAATTTTTACAATTCTTTTAAAGTCTATTTATCGTTCCACAAATCGACTCGAATTGATTTCCAATTAACGTAAGATTTATTGTTTTTGGTAAATTAAATTTTAGGTATTTAAAACTAGAAACTTTTTAATTAAAAACTAATTAATCTAATTTGAAAAATCTATTTTAAACTAATTTAAATAAAACCTATTTTTGAAACTTAAACAAAAATAATTAAACTAATAAAAAAACTATTTTAAATTTAAATGAAATTTAAGAACTAATTTTATATAAAATCTATTTTAACTAAAATTTAAACTTAATTTAAAAACAGTTTTAAATTTCAAAAAGTAATTAAAATATTTTTTATCTTTTTATTTTTTTAAACTTAATAAAAGGAAACTAATAAAAAACTTTTGATTAAAATTGATTTATCTTAAACTTGTAATAAAACTAATTAAACTAAATTTGCTAGTAAAATTACTCTATATTAATTACTAGATGCGAAATAGAACACAAATGAAAGAATAGAACAATTGGTTAAGGCGTTGTACAACTAAGCTATAGGTCGCAGGTTCGAATCTGGTGGAGACAAATTTTTTTGTGTGTTAATTTTTATTATTTAAATTTTTGGAATATAAAAGCAAAACAGAACAATGGGATCTGTTTTCAGTGCAGCAATTAATCAGCAGAACTATCAAATCAAATAAGCACCAGTACAGCTAAACAATTAAGCATATGAAAAGCGAATAAGCTAAAAAACTTAAAATAAGTAAAATTAAAAAGATAAGCAACTATAAAAGCAGATAAACTAAATAACCCTCGAAATTAAATAAGCAGTTCAATTTAAAGCGAAATCAGTTAAACTAATATAGTAAACTCAGACAAATAGTAATAAGCAGATAAGTTAATATATCTAAAATAAGTAAAACCAAAAAAATAAGCTACTACAAAAACAGTTAAACTAATAACCCAATGAAGTCAAATAAGCAGTCTCAAACATTTATAAAAATAAGCACATCCAAAGAAGACTTATCAAATAAATTCTACAAGCAAAATACGGCAGATCCAAACCAACAGAAACTTAAACATACAAATTAACTAAGTAGGTAAAATCAAATCATAATAACTCAATCTAAACAACCAGATCATACCATAAGCATATTCGAACCAATCTAAACAAACAGAAGCAGACCTAAACAACTCGAATCCAAAAAAAATATTAAGCAGATAAAAAACAAACATAAAGTCCACAACAAATAAACTAAGCAGATTAAATAATCATTAAATAACACAAACATTAATCTAAAATGGACAAAAAAATTAAAAGAGAGAAAGAACCTTGATGACGAAAACCTTTGGGATGAAGATCTGCGCTGAGCAGTCTTATCGAATCAAATACCACCTCGAACTCAAATCATCACCACCAGTACTTTCGAACCATCAAAACCTTCTTGGACCAAAAACATCTCGAACCAAATTAACAACCTTCGAATAGTAACTTTATACTTTCCCAGTGGGGAAAAATATTTACCACTTTTATTTTCTTATAATTAATTTAACCAAAATTCAGATTAAAGATAAATTGCAAATAAACTTTAAATAAAAAAACACGAATTAAACTGAATATAAATTTTTCATTAATAATTAAAATTTTAATACAATACTTGAAAGAAAGAAATACAATAAACCTATAATCTAACTTCTACAGCAATTAAAAATAAAAAATAAAGTGCACCAAATGAATTACAGGAGAGGGGTTTTTATAGGAAAACCCCATAAACCTGTTTGGTGAAGCTTAGAGAGTAAGAAACTAAATCTTGGCCGTTCTTTTCATCTTCTCTTTCTTCATTCTTCATCAAACTGTTGAAAATCTTCCTTGAGCCACGGATTGCCAGGATGGCATGACTTGTGCTTCTTGTGTTTCTTCAATGATGATGTGGAGGATCATGATTGGTGGATTTGTGTGTGATGAGTTGTTCCATCCAATAAAATCAAGGGGATTTAGCCACGTAAGGGTTGAGGACCACCATAGTGATTCCGATTAACTTGGGGATTTAATCCCCAAGTGTGTGAATCACATGAATTTACTAAAAGCCCTAAAAATTAGTGGGTAATTTATTGATTAGGGTGAATTTAGGGTTTGGGTAAAGTGGTGGCTGCTTATTTTTTGGGAGAGATAAAAGGTGGGTGAAAGGTATTTTCTTTGGTTGTAACGAAATGGGAGAGAGTTTTTTTTTATTAAATACGTGTGAGGGTGAGGAGTGAAATAGGTTTTGTAAGCATGTGTGAGTTGTTGACTGACCAAGAGTAAATAAAACTCTTTATTTTTTAACCGTTTCTTGCTAAGCAAATGGGCTTGGCCCAATTTAGGTTCCATCCATATAAATAAAATGGGAATCGGGCTATTTGGTTTTGGGAACATAATTCCATCCGTTTGTATTTGGGCTGAATTGGGCCAAGTAATTTTTAATAAGCAAAATACAACTTTCAAATAGGCTTTTGAGCCCATTAACCCAAATGTGGGACCCACTAGGCCCAATTTTCTTCATACAGTTAAATCCACTAAAAATCAAACTTGAATTTGACTTCCTTGATCTTTCTTTAAACTCGTTTCGATTTTGCCGGCTTTCGTGATCTTCGGCACACTTTTGGTCTTGACTTTGTCTTTTTCTCTTTCTTGGACTTTTCTTCAACATTTGACCGTGAAATCCCGTGTTTTCTTTCCTTTTGATCATTTGTACCTATTTTAAACAAAAACACAAAACCACGCGTAATTCCGACTTTTACGATATTAAACACATGATTAGGTCTTGTTTTTCCTTGATTTTAGTGGTAAAAGGATAAGTGTTTACACACTTATTAAATCCCCTACACTTGACCATTGCAATGACCCCATGAAATGAATAGTTTTAAAGCATAAAGTTATATTTTTCTCATAATTAATCCATCTTGGCCTTTATTAAGATATACTAATACTACTACGATGAAAAGATAAAAGGAAACAAAAGTTATAACCATTTATTAACTTGGAAATTATTTGATGGAAGAAACTCGTAAAGAAATCTAAGACTTAGATTATGGCTTTGGTGTCATGAATATTAATCACCCTCAAGTTTCACGTTCCCCATACCAAGCTTAAAAACGAGATCATCGTTTACCATAAGTCCTCAAATTAAAACCACTTATATAAGATAACTGTGTAATACTCTTTCTCCAATTCCTACGTTGTATCTCTAGATTTTATTGATTGTCATTCACCCGTAGGCTCATTTGACTTATTTGATAATTATTATTCCAAAAATGAAGGCAAAACGTTGCAAACCCGACACTCAAAACCTAACCTCGTCCTCAAAAACGTTGTCACTAAAGTAAGCCCACATCAAGGATGATTTAACACGATTTGGGGAATAAATTCTCGGACCCAAAATTTGGCCAATAGTACTACTTATTAATTATTCCTCCAAAGTCATGTAGACTTTATGTCGAGTTTAGCAAATTCACATCATATACCCTTAGGCTCTTTAAGATGTAAAAATGTTCCTCATCTATCGTCCACACCCTAAGGCTCCTTGAACGATAAACGAGGGAATTGATTTTTTTTATCAATTTTTATTCAACACTTACCATTCCATACACCCTAAGGCTCTAATGACAAGGTTCGTGCTACATGCCCCACACCCTAAGGCTCCTTGAGGTCATGTTTTAATCTTATTCTTTCTTTATTTATGATATATATAGTAGGCCAAATTCCGCGGTTCCATGGTCTGAATACCTCCTACTTAGTGGTTATGAGCCACCTTAGTCGGATGTCCACAACGCTGGCACCCTCAATGTGTTAATGCTTTAATTACAAGGAGAATAAAGATTTGGCTAAGAGTTAAGATATCGATTCGACACCGTAAAAATCCTCATTTATTAAGGAATTAAATATATAAGCGGGAAGAAAGAGCCACAAAAACTCATATAAGCAAAAATTAACCCTTAAACTTATTATCAACTCTATCATCTCTCGTTCTCCATAATTTAAAATCTCAAAGAATGATACTCGTGGATGCTTAGCCTAATAAACCAATTAAGGTCCATATGGTTAAGGATACTAGCTAGAGTAAACTTGGATAAGTAAACTCGGGTTGAGTCAAAATATTCACGACGGGCCTAATATATCAAAGACATCTAAACTTGTTAAAACCATTTTATTCATTATTTATTTTTGACTTTATTTTTGAAAGTATAAATACGATGTAATGACAAAAGGGAAGAAAATACTAGGCTAAAATAGATAAAAAAATTGAAAAACGTTGAAAATTTTTAAATTTTCCGGTTAAATGGGGTCAAATTCATGGAAACGCCCACTAAAATTCGATAGAAATCCCCCCTACACTTAATATAAACATTGTCCTCAATGTGTAAGCATGTGGGAGAATAAACTCCCCTACACTTAGGACATTGAGTACGTTGTTTAAAATCGAGCTAAGGAAGGGAGAATTAAAGTGATTACATTTATTCAACTTATTTATATACAAGTATGAACCACAATAGCAAAAACTTATTGAAGAAACCGGGTACACGGGAACACGGGATCACGGGTCGCGTCAAAAATACCAAAAGTGGATCATTAAAGCTCATGTCCCTGCACAACATCACAACACACAAACAACCTACTTGGATCCCCCCTACACTTATTGGTGGAAATAGGTGAAGGTGAAAAAGGGTAAAAAGGGTGAAAAAGGTAAAAATCTAACTTAGTTAAACGATGCTTGATTTATTTATCACGAGTCTCTAGCTCGACTCGAATTCCCGAATGTCATCATTCAAATGGGAAAATCATGGGAAAAACCGAGATTTCCAAGGGAGGAAAATCTCTCCATGATGAAGGGGTGAAACAAAGTCATATAAGGAATACACCATAAAAATCCACCTGGGTCAAACACATAATTTCCATCACAAAAGGAAATAAACCCCGATGTGGTAAAATCACGCAAGTCAAAGAAAAGTGGGGTATCCTTAGGCAAAAATTTCTTACGAGGAAAGGTGTTATGGTGATATGGCAATGATAGCACGAAAGTCTCTATTCCGGGATCAAACACCGATTCCTTAACGGGAAAATAGCAAGAGGTGTTGACATTTAAGCTCAAAATATCATCATAATCCAAAGTGGGAAAGTCATCCTCTTCCAAACTCGATGTGAAAACATAAGTATCATCGGAGTCATAGGAAAACTCTTCCTCGTGAGGAAAATAGGTATTTAGAAAGATATCTAAATCCTCCTCAAATGGAATAAACTCTAATGTAGGAATGATCTCTAAGAGTGGAGGATCCTCCTCAAAAGTCACGACTTCTAAAATTTGAGTATAAAAGTCAAAAGGAGTCTCCATGGACGAATCAATCATAGAAATATAAAGTGCATTAAGATCATGGGGTGGGTCATCAAAATTAATTAGATCACTTAAAGAAGTGTCATCATCGTAAGTATCAAAGATTGGTTGATCAAAAATGGGTGGGTCAAAAGTGGGTGGGTCAAAAGGTGGGTCGTCTAAACCGAAGATAGTGTGATCACTTAAAGAAGTGTCATCACTATAAGTGTCATAAATAGGAGTTTCAAAAATTTGAGGCTCTAAGGGAATGGATGAAGTTATCAAAAAATCATTTTGAGTAGACTTTTAAATTCCAAAAGGATTAATAAAAATCTCTTCATTATCATAATTAAGAACATCAATCATATTGACCGACTCTTTTCCATTTGATTTTATTGCGATTTTTCACATTTTAAAAACTTGTTGTTCATCCCTAACCCTAAGAATTAACTCCCCTTCGGCCACATCAACTAAGGCTCTTCCGGATCGTAAGAATGGTCTACCAAGTATTAACGGAATACGAGGATCCATCTCATAGTCGACGACGACAAAGTCCATGGGAAAAGTGAATGTACCAACTCGAACAAAAACATCTTCGGCAATACCAACGGGGTATGCGAGAGTTCGATTAGCTAACTCGAGAGTCATGCGAGTCGGTACAAGGTCGGGTAATGATAATCGTTTCCATACCGAGAGTGGCATAAGATTGATGCTAGCGCCTAGATCCGCTAAAGCCATACAATCATCAATTTGAGGAAACGAGCAAGGTAACACAAATCGTCCGGGATCTCCTAGCTTTTCGGGAAGCTCTTTGAGAAGAATCACGGAACAATTCTCATTTAAACGGGTGTTAACGAGCTCAAACAGTTTTATATCTTATTAAGCAAATCTTTAAACATTTTCACAAATTTTGGCATTTGAGCAAGTGCTTCAATAAGGCTAATGTTAACATTGACGTTGGAAATCACCTTCAAAAAGTTGGAAACATGAATGCCATCTTTGATGAGCACTTTAGCTTTGTCCAACCTAGAGGGATAAGGAATATTCGGTTTAGACTTGGAAGGTTGAGAAGGAGAAGGAGTCGTTTCTTGAACAACCTTAGGGTTGGGTTCATTAGGCAATGGAGCACTAGTACTAGGAGTGGTAGTGGGAGGAATCACCGGAGGAGGAGTAGGATTACTCATTATGACCTCTGGGCCTTGTCTATCCTTTATGGGCGAAGAGATGGAAGGTCCCACTAAAGTGGCTCCACTTCGAGTAGTGATAGCACTCACATTAGCACGAGGGTTAATCTCGGTATTTGAAGGTAAGGTTCCTTGGGGTCTAAGGGCTTGAATCATTGTCAAAAATTTCTTATCGGTCGATTCTTCCATCTCTCTCATAATTCGCTCATGGTCGGTAAATTTTTGTAGAACCAAGTCCATTTGAGGATTATGCATATTCATTTGATTATACCCTTGATTAGGAAAACCTTGGTTTTGATATTGAGGTTGAAAACCGTTGTTATTATGAAAACCTTGGTTATTATTTTGAAAACCTTGATTAAAATTCCCTTGATTTGCATTCCCTTGAAAATTACCCATTTGAGGACCTTGGTTCCTATTTTGGTATTGGGTATTTTGGGCGGGTGGGGGTGGTCTTTGTGGAGCTACAAAACCCGGGGGAGCCAAATAATTAGTACTCTTATAAGACAAATTGTTAACATCAACATTTGGTTTAAATTGAATCCTTTCATTAGCATTGGTGTTAAAAGCACAAACTTGTTGTTGTTGATTGTAAACCTTGTCACAATTAAAATATGAATGTGGTCCACCACAAGTCTCACACGTTTCACAAGTTTCTTTCAAGGCATTAACTTGACCATTGAGGGCTTGGGTTTTTAGATCAACTGATCCAACAAGCAAAGTAAGCTTATCAATTCTTTTGTCATTCTCACTAGAACTAGCACGTGCCATAGTGGCCCTAACACTCTTGGTTTGTACTTTAGCCTTGTTTTCAATTATGGCCCAAGCCTCGTTCATGGATTTCACAAGAATATTGCCCCCCGTGGCACTATTAAGTGAGTCTTGGTCATTTAGAGTTAAACCATTGTAAAACGTATTTATTTGATGCACTTTAGTGAAACCGTGTTGTGGACATTTCCTTAAAAGCTCTTTAAATCGATCCCAAGACTCACTAAAAGTTTCCCCATATTGTTGTTCAAAAGTAATGATTTCATTCCTTAAAGAAGTGGTCCGTGATGGTGGAAAAAAGTAGTTAATGAACTTGGTCTCTAAATCAATCCATGTATTAATACTTTGGGGTGGTTCCTTATCAAGCCAAATCCGGGCTTGTCCCTCGAGGGAAAAAGGAAAGAGTTGTAAACGAATAGCCTCTTGTGGCACCCCATTGTATTTCACCGTATTAGTCAAATGGATAAATCTCTTGATATGATCGTGGGGGTCATCTTGGGAACGACCCAAAAATGGTGTAGCGGAAACCATTTGAATAAAACCGGTTTTGATTTCAAAATTATTTGCTCCAATTGCGGGGAGAACGATAGCGTCATTGTTTCCCTAAACGTGAGATTGTAAAATCTCGATCATAGGTCGGTTATCCGTTGCCATTGTATTGCCGAAAGCACGATTCTCGGGATCGGCTTGAATGACGTTCTTTTTGTTTTTCTTCTTCTTCTTCTTTTTGGAAGAATTGGAAGAATTTGGTACACCACTCGGTATGTATGTACGCGTGCGAGTGCGCATACAATTAAAACTTGGAATGAGGTAGGAGACCTCGGTCGACTTTGAGAGGAAAGGGGTTATCCCTCTCGAGGTGCAATATTAAAAAGCTACTAAAATATATACTTAATACTAATTGAGTTGGCAAACCAATAATCGGTCTTCCCTCTCAATATACGCACAAGCAAGCGGGGAAACGACGTGGCACAAAGCACTTAAAAACCTTTTTCCTTAGACGGCCTTTTATAGCGCGTCGCCTTATACCCACCTTATAGTTTGTATATATCGAGTTCAAACGTCTTACTAGTATTTATCTATTTTGTCCTTTTATTTCGTTTAGGATTCGAATACAATAGTTAGGTGATAAAATCCCAACTAAGGCCTTATTTGAAAAGTAGGTAAATTAGTGTTCTACGTAATATAATATAGTAAAAGAAAAATCTTTTTGTATTTTTTTAAGAAAAATATATATTCCCAAGAAAAATCGAAAGAAATCGAACTAAGAAAAATAACACTAATACGTAATATTTTTGGTGTAATACTTTTAGGAAAAAGTATTACTTTTTGATTTTTTTAATTTTTTTTTGTTGCAAATCTTAGGAAATAATTTGATTTTGTCAGTTTTTTAATTTTTTTTGTATTTTTATATTTTTGATTTTTTTTAATGTTTTTGATTTTTTTTGCAAGAAACGTAACGTTAAAAAATGAACGGATCCCAAAATCCGAACGTCTCACAAAATATTCAATAGTAACGAGCGAAGCGACAGCGGCGCCATTTTAATATAGGAATTTCTACAATTATTTTAAAGTCTATTTATCGTTCCACAAATCGACTCGAATTGATTTCCAATTAACGTAAGATTTATTGTTTTTGGTAAATAAAACTTTTAGGTATTTAAAACTAAAAACTATTTAATTAAAAAATAATTAATATAATTTAAAAAATCTATTTTAAACTAATTTAAATAAAACCTATTTTTGAAACTTAAACAAAAATAATTAAACTAATAAAAAAAACTATTTTAAATTTAAATGAAATTTAAGAACTAATTTTATATTAAATCTATTTTGACTAAAATTAAACTTAATTTAAAAACAATTTTAAATTTCAAAAAGTAATTAAAATATTTTTTTATCTTTTTATTTTTTTAAACTTAATAAAAGGAAACTAATAAAAAACTTTTGATTAAAATTAATTTATCTTCAACTTGTAATAAAACTAATTAAACTAAATCTGCCAGTAAAATTACTCTATATTAATTACTAGATGCGAAATAGAACACAAATGAAAGAATATAACAATTGGTTAAGGCGTTGGACAACTAAGCTATAGGTCGCAGGTTCGAATCTGGTGGAGACAAATTTTTTTGTGTGTTAATTTTTATTATTAAAATTTTTTGAATATAAAAGCAAAACAGAACAATGGGATCTGTTTTTAGTGCAGCAATTAATCAGCAGAACTATCAAATCAAATAAGCACAAGTACAGCTAAACAATTAAGCATATGAAAAGCGAATAAGCTAAAAAACTTAAA